>CM032165.1:2670631-3305908 GCA_018901935.1 Pugionium cornutum
GATTTGTCCGCCGTATCTCCTGGCAGTAGCCTCATAGATATGCAAACTATTCTTCATACTTAGATTGAATCAATTTCAAAGCAAGAAGTCTTCGTTTGTGGCATTGGTTTATTGAAGCAGATAATTTCCATTGTTCTTTAATAGCTTCTTGAATCTCGAGAGGCATAAGATTTTCATTTCTCCTTATCTTATCCAAAAATAGTATTGCAATGGCTGTACTCTTCAATATCTTACATTTTGAATTTGGAATGCACCCATGAGAGTCATGAAATGACTTCACCAGCCATTTATTTATAGGTTCATCATACGAACAATATACTTTCCATCGGCAAGAACCTCTCATACCACATTTAAAACCAAGCCGAGTGTTCTCCCATCTCTTCAATGTTTGATCCCGTATTCAACACATATTCCAAAACAGTTTGCTTGAACTCATTCCCACTAAAAAACGATTGCCCAAGATACAACCTACCTCCACCTCCTCCTACCCTTGTCGTACCTCTTTCAAGCTCTCTATCGTTGCTCTCATCATCAAAATAATCTGGTATTTCATTATGATTTACCGGAGGTTCATCTATAAACTCACATTTGCCATCGCCGTCGATGTCTCCCTCTTCCTCCCAGTCTCTCTCTTCCTCTAGGTCTCTCTCCTCCCTGTCTCTCTCTTCCTCCTAGTCTCTCTCTTCCTCTGGGTCTCTCTCCTCCCGGTCTCTCTCTTCCTCTGGGTCTCTCTCCTCCCGGTCTCTCCCTTCCTCTGGGTCTCTCTCCTCCCTATTTCTCTCTTCCTCCTGGTCTCTCTCTTCCTCACATCTTCTCTCTTCGTCACCAACTCTCTATTCGTCGCCTCCTCCCTCTTCTTTGCCTCCTCCCTCTTCTTTGCCTCCTCCCTCTTCTTTGCCTCTTCCCTCTTCTTCGCCTCCTCCCTCTTCTTCACCTCCTCCCTCTTCTTCGCCTCCTCCCTCTTCTTCGCCTCCTCCCGCTTCCTCCTCTTCCTCTTCTTTGAGTTCTCTCTTTTCCTCTTCGACTTCTCTCCTTTCCTCGACGAACACTGCTCTTCGTTGCTTGGGTTACGCAAACAGTTCTAACATCCGCAAACATATCTGTTTTAAAACACAACACAACACGAGAGTCACAATTTTAACAACAGCCAGAAAACAACAAGATAACCCACAAACACTACTCGCTAACGTTCAGACCCAAAACTCCCCCTATCTATTGTAATTCTGCCCAATCAATTACTCTTCATCGGTAGTGTCACTTCCTTCATGTGCGATATTCTCCCTCTACTTGAGTGCACACTTAGAGCAAAATTAGCACAACAAGAGCACTTGATAAGAAAACAAAAATGAATATACCTTGAACACGCAGTTGTATTTTTCATACCATGTGAGCAAGCTCCTTGAGATCAGCAACAAGATTGGGAACCAAGGATGATTCAGAGCTCTTCTTCACTCTACGACCTTGCTTCGTATCAAGTACCATCGCAAAAGGTCCTCCGGAAGTAGTATTTCCGCAGTGTCCCGATACAGCTCATTGAAACATAAAAAATGATAAACAAAATTTGGAAAGATCAAATTGTTACCCTTGTCCGGTGTGGAACTAATAAGATTTGATCATAAATCTTCTTGCCAAAATCAAACTCCTTTTCTTGAAGCATCATGGACAGAAATTGATCCCTTCCCTCGATCATGAAAGATTTGTTCAATGTGGAGTCAATTCCTACAATAAATACTTGTATAGAATTGCATTTTGGAGGTCAAATATTTCGAGCACAAACTTTTCCACTGCATTTGTTTACCATTGTCAAAGTGTTGTAGTTGCGTTTTTTGGGTAGAAAACCAAATCCGGTTTGATATGAAACTTTGTAGGGACATAAAAGACTCATTCATATATCTTGGTTTTGGTTGAAGAAAAAACTATTTTGAGCTTATTAGCATTGAAAAACATGATGTAAAAATATCTTCCTAAGAACTACTATACTTTATAATCATTGAGACATTGAATTTTTTCAGAAGAGAAAAATTCTAATATGCTTTTGTTTTTTTATCATGGAGTGACTTGGCTAAAGTGATGACATGATACGGTGAAAATATAGAACATTTTTCTTTTGTTATGTTATATGAGTCCTGGCATATAGACTTTGATCTAATTGTTAGATTTATATTATGAGATGATATGCTTTGTAGATAGATGATATGGTTATATTGTTAATATGACATAATGATGAATAATTATTTGATATGATATCATATAGTATAATGATATAATATTATGATCTAATGGAAAAATCGAGCTATGGACCATGATCGTTGATATGTTGGGGGTTTTTTAAGTCTTTTAACTATTCTTTTAAAAACACTTTAAGTCTTTTGAGGCTCTTGTAATGTATTTAGACCTATGGACGTTCAGGATCTAATGTATCGAGTTTTGAGAGAAGCGAGCAAAAGTGTGAGTTACGCATGAAGAAAAGCATAGATCGAACAATCTATACAAGCTGAATTTTCAGAATCTTAAGGATCGATCAGTCGAAGGAGGATCAACCAATCCGGCCATGGATCAATTGATTCACAACTAGATCAATCTATCCACACAATTTGAAAAAAAAACCATGAATTCATCAGATCAACTGATTTTTGTAAGTACGAAAAATAAATTTTGGGTTTTTTTTTCTGTTTTGATCCAAAATCGATCTAATTCGACCCAAGACCTATAAATAACTTATTTAAACTACCTATTTAGGTTATGTTTTATTTTTTTCAGATCTTTAGGCTTTTCAGATTTTCAAGACATCTCTAAATCTATTGAAATTTTTTTTGAAGTGTAGTTATTGCTATTGCTTTTAATTATGTTTATAGTGTCTTTATAACTATGTATGAATAGCTCATAGTTAGGTTTTAAAATTTTCAAACGGATATCACGCATGCATTGATAAATCAGGTTATTAGCTAGTGATATAAAGATTAATGGGCAATTGACTAAAATAGCACCATTTCAAGTTTTTGTTCCAAATATAGCACTAGTCATTTAAATTTCCAAAAATAGCACAAATTTAATACTAAAATAATTGAAAATTTATTCCTAATGAAAAAATTTAAACCCTAAATTGGAAAAAGTGAACCCAAACATTATGTTTTAATTTTATATATATTTTATTTAAGGTAAATAATTATTTTTACATAATAATTTATGCTATTTTGGGAATTTTAGTTTTAGTGTGCTAAATTTGGAAGATAAACTTAAAATGGTGCTATTTTAGGGTATTACTCAAGATTAATTAGACTCATCAAAAGGGTAGTTTTATTTCTTGAAAAGAATTTACATGGGAAAATTTTCTTTAACCATTTAAAGCTCATGTTAAAGCGTTTTGAAAACATATTAAACACATTCGATTAATATAGGTTTAGGAACCTAAATTCAAATAGTAGTTTAGAAGGATATGTTGTTAGTCATAGTAATTTAGTACAATAATATTTGATTAACTATACATTAGTGTTACGAGTTCTACTAAATAAAATGCTTGATTCGAGCATATTATTAGTTTTTATGATTCCCAACGAAATTTCTTTAAACCTAAAGCTTTTAAATTATTTCTATACATTGTTTTACTTTGTTGTCATTTATTTTACTTGTAATTAACAACCACACTCTCTTACTTTTGTCTTAGCTTAGATAATGTAACTTTGGTCCTTTTGGATTCGATCCATAAGTACTATTATGATTACTTGTGCATTTGTAAAATATTTCTTTGGGTTAAAATATGCGATATTAGTTTTCCCTAGAACTAGACTAACATAGGTTAAAAGATTACATGCAAGTCAAGCATGGCTTACAAGTGCATAATGGGTGTGTTTTAGCTACTACGATCAGCCTCCAATCATGAAGTTCATATGGTTATCACGAGCACATACTACAAAAAACCGATGATTTACGACCACACATACGCATGTGGTCACAAAGTGGACGCAAATCACCAATTTGCAACCACACTCCGTGGTCGCAAATCATTCGTCGCAAATTTTTGTGGTCGTAAATTGGTTGCTAATTTACATTTTTCCCATTTTTCATCCTTTTACCAAAAGATCATACAATTGTGAATACACACGTCAATTGTATAAAATGGGAGTCCTAAATTTCACATTAGTTTTTCAGTTTCATATATGAAACCATTGCTTGATTCTCCTCGGGCAAATATTCAGTAAACAGCTCCTTTCAAGAGTTCATGTATTTTTCAAAAATATTAAAATCAGACTTAATGTTCATGAACCGAGCAGCTAAACATAACTGTAAGTGCCCTTCATGACAACCATCATACAATAGATTTTTCGCAACTTCTAACATGTTGTAAAATTTTTGTGCTTCTGAATTTGGTTCTTTTACATTATTAAAGTCTTCCTCGTGCTGATTATAGTACTCATCAGTCGTAGTCTCACGAAATGCATCGATCACCATTTCAACATATATATTACCGGAAGTACCTATTGTTTTTTCACTAGTACCACATGTACCTCTCTGATTTTTGTGGACATCATCACACCGACTACTCGTGCCTAACTAAACATTCAGTTCTTCTCCATGTTTATACCAAATATAATAATGTGGCATTAATCTTCGACTATATAGATGATTTCAAATTTTGCGTTCCTGAAGAAATTTATCATTTTTGCAATTAATACAGGAAAATAAAAATTTACCTCCGCTACTTTGAGCTATTGGTTGACTACTTGCGAAATTCATAAATTATTTCATGCCTTGTGCAAATTCCACCGATATATTTCTTGTTTGGTTATCAATCTTTTTGTACATCCAATCTCTCGAATTATTGTAATGTCCCCACATGTTTGAAGTTTTTTTCTTTTGATTCTACAAATGAGAGAAAAGACATGGAGGCATATATATATATAAGATTTTTTCACTACTTTGTGACTACTTTACGACCACAATAGTGTAGTCGATTATTTGTAAGTATATCTATCACGCATATGTTTTCATGTTGTGGATTTGCCACCACTTTGTGACTGAAGTGCCACTCCCATTGTAGTCATAAATTGGTCGCATATTTTGCGACCAATATGCAACCAACAAGTGGGTCTATCACATGTAGTCGTTAAACAGTCGCCAATTTGTGACTAATTAGCGACTACAAATCATGGTCGTAAATTAGTCGAATATTGGTCGCAATATGGTTGCATATTGCGACCAATATGCGACTACGTGTTTTAATCCCAAAAGTACGACCAATATATGACTACTGCTCCGTAGTCGCAAATTGGTCGCAAAATCGTAAATTCGTCACAAAACTATAGCAAATGTACTTGCAAATTTTGCGACCACACATGTGGTCGCAAATTAGAGTGGTATTTTAGCAGTTTTCTTGTAGTGCTTAGCCAAATATGTGTTGTAATTTCTTGTAATCTTCTTGAACACTTTACATACCTTGAACATGTATTGAAATGATGAACAATACAACATCTGTGGTCGCAAATTAAAGTGACATTTTGGCAGTTTTTTTGTAGTGACAACAAGAGGATGATTGAACTTGACATGGTTTAAATGTCTTGCATAATGGGCCCGATGGATAATATGTAGATTATATAAGTGACTAGTAAAGCTTGATATGTGATTGTTCTTGTCTAAGTTTAAGTTTATAGGTGACAAGTAAAGCTTGTTATATGATTTTTAGTGCCTCTATTTAGTATATCTTCAATAGTTATCCAAGCGAGGTATAAGGATCTTAAAACACTGCAACAAGATATGTTATAGGCAGAGCAAGCAATCACAACGAAAGCGTGAAGTATAAGTTAGTTGCTCAAAGGTTTGCAAGCTGGACGTTATGCAAAATAGTCATATAAATTCGTTTTGCTGAAGAAGAAGAAGAATTGGTAAGGAAAAACATGTAAAAACTCACCAAGAACGGTAAAAAGAAATATTCACCATAAAAAGAGGAATTGGCATGAAGACATGTTTGTGATCTCATCAAGTTTGAAGCTAAAATAGATCTCTCAAGTGGAGGAGAAGCAAACTTTCGAATTGGAGGATAGATTCGTTTCAAATGTCACTAGTTGTCACTAAAAAGGCTAATGAAATATAAAGCAAGATTTTCGTTAGGTGGATTAGTAAGGAAGTCATGAGGACAATAATATCCATGGATGAACCATTTAGAATGTTCTAAAGAACAAAGTTGAGATAAAGTTGACAGAACATTCTAAGAAAATTTTGGGCAAATTAAGAAAGAAAATTGAGTTGATAGCTTATTGTGGATAAACCAAAGTCTAAGTTGAAATGCTTAATTAAAACTCTTACATAAAATTGATATACTCGGTATGAAATTTCTGGATAAGTTCATAAGTCTCTCATCTAAAAATATGCAGAAAATATTTCATGTTTCAGTTATCCGTTTAATAGTTATACATGTTTTCTCGACCTTGATATAGGTATAGTGCAAATTTGATCATTTCTCAACTATATAAGGGATTGTGGATGGCTCGTTTGAAATCTGTTGGTCTAAATTTTGATAGAGGACCTCATGGATCTAATGGTTTGAGAATCAACTTTGGATTGAAAAATTAATGGTTATATAGTGGCTTGAATTATTAGTTCGTTTGAATAACTAATATGTGGATAGGGGATTTGATATCAGTTGGATTGAGTTGTATGGATAAGCAAATAATATGGTTACTTGAAAACCTACATGACTCATGTGTTTGGGTCTTTGTTGAAAAAGAACATGGTCATGTTTGTTCCTAGGGTTGTGTATGCGATATATTGTTGTTCGTTTAGTTATCGTAGTTATCTGTGGCAGACGCAACGTGTGACCGATGCGTCATATGTCGTAATTTTTTCTACCGCTGATTAAAACTGCGGTACGACTAAAAATCTACGATCAACCACAATCGCAACTGTCGGTGGCAGACAAACAACAATATATGTCGCACTCATAGTGTTGACTCCATTAGCCCAAAAAATAAACATAATTATTAGCCAAAGTAAAGCTCAAATATAAGAATAAGAAAAATCTAGAATTATACAGAAAAAGAAATTGTTTAGATAAGTAGATAAGGATAAGGATTAACTAGATAAGTGGATAAGGATGAGAGAATGTTCTATATATTTTAGTACTCACCCACCACTAGTATAAATAGGGGTGTTAGGTACCATTTGTAAAATCAATCCAAGGAAGAAATACAAAAAGAGTTCTCCACAAATAAAACCACCTTTGTAAAATCCCTTTCCTAATATAAGATATTTCTCTTTCTATTACTAATTTATAATTCCAATATTCATCACACGAAAGTATTATTGGGTAAATATCCCAATAATTGGTATCAGAGCTAGGTTGGCTTAAAACATCGATAACTCATGCGTATTAGGATGGAAGCTACCGTTACCGTCGAAGGTGACATGTTCAAACTTACGACAGAGAACTACTCCTATTGGAAGTCGATGATGGAAGATCACCTTTATTTCAAGGATTTGTACGAACCCATCACCATGAAAGACAAACCGGAAGGAAAGGATGACAAGACATGGGGAGATTTTGAATCAAAAAGTAGTCGCCATAATTCGTAAGTACATCGATCGAACTCTTTTCGAACACGTCTCTACTTACACCAATGCTTTTGAGTTATGGACAAAACTGGAATCCATGATACAAAAGAAAACACCTCGAAACAAGTCCCTCCTTGTTCGACGGTTGGCAAAGTTGAAGTATAAGGATGGTCAAAGCATGATGGAGCACTTGAATAATTTCAAGGGGCTCGTAAATCAGCTTAACAAGGTCGACATGAAGGTCGAAGACGAGATGCAAGCCCTTTTATTCCTCAGCTCCCTACCAGAGATTTGGGACACATTAGTCATCACTCTCAGCAATTCAGCACCAGAGGGAAAGCTTACCATGGATAGCATCAGTGATAGTCTTATAAATGAAGAAACTAGGAGGAAAGAACGAGGTTCAGCCACTCAGTCGGAGGCAAACATTATACATAGACGAGGTAGAGATGAAACACGTGGACACAATAGAAGCCAAGGTCGAGACCAATCTCGAAGACGATCCAAATCGCGCCCTAGAGTTACTTGCTATTATTGTGGAAAGCCGGGTCACCAAAAATCAGAATGTCGGTTTTTCAAGAAAGATCAACATGCGGGTAACGTCAAGCCGGATCGATTGAATCCCACAAAAAGACATGATCACAAGACCACCATCATTGTTGAAGATGAGGATAAGGATGTATATCTCGTTAGAGAATGCAATCTACTAAACATCGCCTCTAATGATACTTCATGGATCATCGACTCTGGTGATTCCTTTCATGTCACCCCCTATAGAAGCTTCTTCATAGCCTACCAGTGTGATGAATTTGGTAATTTTCAAATGGGAAATCAAGGAATAAACTAGATTATTGGAAAGGGAAATGTCATTCTCACATCAAACACGGGATGTAAGCTTGTTCTTAAAGAAGTGAGGCGTGTTCCAGACATGCGACTTAATCTCATATCAACTGGAAAGCTTGATGATGCTGGTATGGGAAACCATTTTGGTGAAAGCAAGTGGAACTTTGATCATGGCTCAAGGAAAGAAAGAAGGATCATTATATGTGACACAAGCTAAGCTATGGAATGAGGAAGTAAATGTTGCAAGTGATGACATGGAGATATGGCATCAGAGACTAACGTATATGAGCGAAAAGGGATTAAATATCCTTGCTCGGAAGAAACTCCTCCCTGATATAAAAGGTACATCCTTTGAATCATGTCTTGATTGTTTAGCTAGAAAACAAAACATAGAGTTGCTTTTCAAAGATCTTCCATATCTATGAGAAGAAAGCACATTCTTGATCTTGTGCATACCGACGTATGTTCTATGTCTGAGAAATCCATTGGTGGTGCATCATATTTCGTCACCTTCATTGATGATCACTAAAGGAAAGTATGGGTTCAGTTGTTGAAATCGAAAGATCAATTTCTTGATGTTTTCAAGGAGTTTGTAGCTCAATTGGAACGAAGCACGGGCCAAAAACTCAAATGTGTTCGATCAGATAATGATGGTGAACATCGAGGTCCCTTCGAGGCATTATGCAAAACTCATGGAATCAGGATGGAAAAGACTCCACCTAAGACACCACAATTAAATGGTATTGATGAAAGAATGAATCGTACAATCGGAGAAAGAGTTCGTTGTATGCTCTCTCATGCAAAACTACCCAAGTCATTTTGGGGCAAAGCGATAAGGACCGCATTTGATATCATCAACCTCACACCATCAGCTTCCTTGGATGGTGATATACCCGAGGAAGTCTGGTCCAAAAAGAACGTCTCTTACAACTATTTAAAGGTATTTGGGTGTAGAACTTTCGTTCATATTCCTAAATATGAACGAGCTAAACTTGACTCAAAGTCAAAGGAGTGTATCTATATTGGATCGCCAAGAGACGAATTTGGTTGTCGACTTTGGGATCCAATAAATAGAAAAATCGTCAGAAGTCGGGATGTTGTGTTTTTCGAGGATCAGATAATCGAAGACATTAAGAGATGAAACCAAAATTAGTGGTTAGTAAAAATGCAGAACCTCATCAATCGCATAATGAATCAGAAGAATCAGTTGAGAATGATGACGTTGACCCTGAAGAAGGTGACACTATCTCTAATCATAATGATCATGATACCAAAGAAGAGTGACGTGACGTTCTTCCAAAGCCTGAACTAAGACGGTCAGCTAGAGGATTGATACCATCTACAAGATATACCCCAGATGAGTATGTGACCCTTACGGATGAGGGGGAGCCTCAAACCTATAAGGAGGTCATTGTTGATAGTTTTAAAGATGAGTGGTCAAAAGCCATGCAAGAAGAAATGCAATCCTTGCATGAGAATCACACATTCAAGCTTGTGAAGTTACCAAAAGGGATAAGAGCTCTGAAGAACAAATGGGTATATCGGATAAAGTCTGAAGATGGAAGCTCAAAATCAAGATATAAAGCCCGGATGGTCGTGAAAGGATTCAACCAAAAGAAATGCATAGATTTTGAAAAACATTCTCTCCAGTAGTAAAAATGTCCTTTATCCGAGTTGTTCTTGGATTAGCAGCTGTTTTGGACTTGGAGATTGAATAACTTTATGTCAAGACCGCATTCTTGCATGGTGATCTAGAAGAGAAGATCTACATGGAGCAGCCTGAAGGTTTCAAGGTCCCAAACAAAGAAAATTTGGTGTGTCGACTAAAGAAAAGTCTTTATGGTCTCAAGCAAGCCCCAAGACAATGGTACAAGAAGTTTGACTCTTTCATGGTAGATCATGACTTCAAGAAAACCATGAATGACCATTGTGTTTTTATAAAAAGGTACACTGGTGGTGACTTTCTCATATTTTTGCTATATGTTGATGACATGCTGATAGTAGGCCATGACCGCACCAAGATAGATGCTCTAAAAAAGACTTAAACAAATGTTTTGTAATGAAAGACTTGGGACCAGCAAAACAAATTCTTGGGATGAAGATCACTCGTGATAGATCGAGAAAATTGTTATGGCTATCCCAAAAACGATATATTGAAAAAAATTTGGAGAGATTTAACATGAACAAGGCAAAGCCGGTATGTACACCACTTGATGGACATTTCAAGCTAAGCTCAGAGCAATGTCCAACAAATGAGAAGGAAAAGGAGGAAATGAGGACTACTCCATATGCATCAGCACTCGGTAGTGTTATGTATGCTATGGTGTGTACTAGGCCTAATATCGCTTATGCAATTGGAGTTGTGAGTCGCTTTCTAGCTAATCCAGGGAAAGAGCATTGGAAAGTAGTTAAATGGATTCTCTGCTATCTACGAGGCATAACTAAAAGGTGTCTTCATTTTGGTAAAGGGAAGCTTGAGTTGATGGGCTATAGCGACGCAGTTTGGGCCGGGGACAAAGATTTTAGAAAATCAACATCAGGGTATGTAACTACCTTTGCAGGGAGAGTTGTTTCCTGGCAATCAAAGCTACAGAAGTGTGTTGCTTTGTCTACCAGTGAAGCAGAATATATCGCAGTCAATGAAGCTTGTAAGGAGATGTTGTGGATGAAGAACTTCTTACTTGAGTTGAGAATAAAGCAAGAGAAGTATATCATGTTATGTGATAACCAAAGTGCTATTCACTTAGCAAAGAATTCAATATTGCACTCCCGTTCGAAGAACATCGATATTCGACATTACTGGATCCGAGAAGTTCTCGAAGAGAGACTTATGCATCTCGAAAAAGTACATACAGAGAAGAATTGGTCAGACATTATGACCAAAGTATTACCGATCAAAAAGTTTGAAGCTTGTTGTGAAGGCACCGGAATCGTGACAACTTGAGCTAAGTTGGGAAGGGGGAGATTGTTGGATATTCCCTCCATTAGCCCAAATAATGAACATAATTATTAGCCCAAAGTAAAGCCCAAATATAAGAATAAGGAAAATCTAGAATTATAGAGAAAAAGAAATTTTCTAGATAAGTAGATAAAGATAATGATTAACTAGATAAGTGGATAAGGTTTATCTAGATAAGTGGATAAGGATTATGTAGATAAGTGGATAAGGATGAGAGACTGTTCTATATATTTTAGTATTTATCCACCATTAGTATAAATAGGGATGTTGGGTGTTATTTGTAAAAGCAATCCAAGGAAGAAATACAAAAAGAGTTCTCCACAAATAAAACCACCTTTGTAAAATCGCTTTCCTAATATAAGAAAGTTCTCTTTCTATTACTAATTTCTAATTCCAATATTTATCACACGAAAGTATTATTGGGTAAATATCCCAACATGTTCGTTTGTTTCTACGGTTTGTGGGTGCGATAGATTGTTGTTCGTTTAGTTATCGTAGTTACCTGCGCCAGACACAACGTGTGACCACTGCGTCATGCGTCGCAATTTTTTCTACCGCTGATTAAAACAATGGTACGACTACAAATTCACGATCAACAACAATCGCAACTGCCGGTGGCAGACAAACAGCAATATATATCGCAGTTATAATGTTGACTGCAACCGTATCCGCATGCGATGACCAAACGAACAACACTCATATTTTGAACTCATTTGTATTGAAAAATGATGTGGCATTGAATGTTTTCCAAACGATAAGAAAATATAATATGATTTTTTCAGGTGGCTAAGATAAAAACATGAAATAGTAAGACTTTTCATTTTCTTCTGTTATATTACATGATTCTTCACGACATTTAGACTTAAATTTCAGACAAAAATACGATTGATATACATTAATTCTGGATTATCTGATATTTCAAAACCATAGACAGGTGATAAAAGCAAACACATCAACAAAGAAGGTTTTATTTCTCCTCTTTGACATATATATTTTTTTTAATTGTCACCTTCTCTTCTTTCAATAAAAAGTTAATTAACTCTTATTGACGTGTAAGATGGTGATGAGGAGAAGGAGGTCGAGGAAGTCGTCGACAATTTCCCGGCCTGTCATCGCTAGGAGCACCACATGGTGGAGATGGTCCAGCCAATATATGCATGGTAAACCTTGTATTAAACAAATATTTGATCAACTCGTTATCATCAAGTACAAAAACTAATATAATGAAAAGAAAATAAACATAACTGCATATAATTTAATATTTTTTATTTGATTTTCTAATTAAGATGAGCTTATAATCTCTTTTGATGATAATAGAAGAAAACAAACCTATCTATCCTCTAATCTATTTATAAGTTTTTTCACTTATATTTTAGTCATCTTCATTTGTCATCTACAGGAAGTTGCGGCTGCAGCACATCATTGTTCGTTTAGTTGTCAGAGCTACCTGCGGCCAATTGCAATTGTTAAACGCTGCGTCATACGTCATAATTTTTTTGACTAGTGATTAAAACACTATTGCGACTAAAAATTTGCGATCAACTGTAACCGCAATCACCGACGACAGATAAACGAACAACATAAGCCGCAGCCGAAGTGTTGACCGCAGCCACAACCGCAGTATTAGTCGTAGCCGTAGTGTTGAGCGCAGCCATACCCGCAGTATTGACCGCAGTCGTAGCTGCAGTGTTGAGCGCAGCCACAACCGCAGTATTGACCGCAGCCATAACCGCAGTGTTGAGTATAGCTACAACTGCAATATTGACCACAGCCGTAGCCACAGTGGTGATTACAGCTGCAGTCGCAGTGGTGACCGCAACCGCAGTCGCAGTGTTGACCGTAGCCATAACCACCGATGGTGAATATACGAACAACATATGTTGCATTTGCAACTATAACAAACAAACAAAACTACTATAAAAATAATGGAAATTTCAAGATTTGGTGTATAAATATACCAATTTTACGATGTGTAGCATCAATACTACAGATGAGGAAAGATACACAAAGAAGGAGAAGAAGAAAATTTGATGTTTTTTTGTTAGTCATTGAGTTTCAATGTAACTTTAATATGTGTAAGTATTTTCTTGGCAATTTATAAAGAAAACAATAATCGATTTGTAAGTTTGGGACATAGCTGGTGGATTGACTTGTTTGGCCATTTCATCATGAATATTCGTTGAGAAAAAAGTGACAATGTGAAAATATTTTCTAAACTTTAATTATTTGCTGTTTGACGAAAATCGAAGAAATTATTTTCAGTAATAAAAACATACTTAGAACTTTGGTTTTCTGAGGATTAGTTTGATCATAAAATCCAAAAAATTAGATACTTTTATTAAATTGTTTTTAGGTAGAGAATGAGAGCATCCAATGCTTTGTTTCATAAAACCTATAATAAATTTTAGTCCAACATGATTTAATCCTTCACTTGCAAAAGTTTCCATCACCATAATATTTACAGAACCATGGTTTGATCTAATTTTTGTTTGTGCAAATTTTCTAAAGAAATCTGCAATGAAAAAAGTCTGTTTTACATTTTGACTGCAGCCGTAGCCGTATGAGACGACCAAACGAACAACACTCATATTTTGAACTCATTTGTATTGAAAAATGATGTGGCAATGAATGTTTCCAAACGATAAGAAAATATAATATGATTTTTTTCAGGTGGCTAAGATAAAAATATGATTTTCTTCTATTATATTACATGATTCTTCACCACATTTAGACTTAAATTTCAGACAAAAACACGATTGATATACACCAGTTCTAGATTATCTGATATTTCAAAACCATAGACAGGTAACAAAAGCAAACACATCAACAAAGAAGGTTTTATTTATAAAAGAAAACATTTTACATTAAGAAATCATATATGTAAGTTTCTCTTCTTTTAAAAGAGAAAAGTTTTTCTTTCTCTTCTTTGACATATATTTTTTTTTAATTTTCACCTTCTCTTCTTTCAATAAAACGTTAATTAACTCTTATTGATGTGTAAGATGGTGATGACGAGAAGGAGGTCGAGGAAGTCGTCGACAATTTACCGGCCTGTCATAGCTAGGACCACCACATGGTTGAGATGGTCGAGCCAATATATGCATGGTTATACCTTGTATTAAACAAATATTTGATCAATTCTTGTTATCATCAAGTACAAAAAGTAATATAATGAAAATAAAATAAACATAATTGCATATAATTTAATATTTTTGATTTGATTTTCTAATTAAGATGAGCTTATAATATTGTTTTGTGATAATAGAAGAAAGACTAGAAAGTTAACCAAATATAGAAGAAAACAAATTTATATATCATCTAATCTATTTACAAGTTTTTCACTTATATATTAATTATGTTCTTTTGTCATCGTTTGTCAGTCGCAGAAACTGCGATTGCGGTACATTGTTGTTCGTTTAGTTGTCGCAGTTAACTGCGATCAATTATAACGATTAGACGCTGTGTTTTATGTCATAATTTTTTTAACTGCTGATTAAAACATTAGTGCGATTAAAAATCTACGATCAACCGTAACCATAACCACGAACGGCAGATAAACAAACAATATATACTGCAGTCGTAGCCGTAGTTTTGACCGCAGCCACAGTGTTGACCACAGCCACAGTCGTTGTGTTGACCGCAGCCACACTCGCAGTGTTGATTGCAGTCGTAGACATCGATGGTGAGCAAACGAACAACATATATTACAGTCAAAACCGCAGTATTGACCAGAGCCGCAGCCATAATAAATGAACAAGACTATTGTAGAAATTATGGAATAAAATCAAGATTTGGTGTATAAATGTACAAACCTAGTTTACGATGTGTAGCATCAATACTACAGATGAGGAAAGATACGCAAAGAAGCAGAAGAAGAAAATTTGATGTTTTTTTGTTAGTCATTGAGTTTCAATGTAACTTTAATATGTGTAAGTATTCTCTTGGCAATTTATAAAGAAAACAATAATCGATTTGTAAGTTTGGGACATAGCTGGTGGATTGACTTGTTTGGCCATTTCATCATGAATATTCGTTAAGAAAAAAGTGACAATGTGAAAATATTTTCTAAACTTTAATTATTTGCTGTTTGACGAAAATCGAAGAAATTATTTTCAGTAATAAAAACATACTTAGAACTTTGGTTTTCTGAGGATTAGTTTGATCATAAAATCCAAAAAATTAGATACTTTTATTAAATTGTTTTTAGGTAGAGAATGAGAGCATCCAATGCTTTGTTTCATAAAACCTATAATAAATTTTAGTCCAACATGATTTAATCCTTCACTTGCAAAAGTTTCCATCACCATAATATTTACAGAACCATGGTTTGATCTAATTTTTGTTTGTGCAAACTTTCTAAAGAAATCTGCAATGAAAAAAGTCTGTTTTACATTTAATTTTTGTATTGCGTATTTTTAAAAAAAAATTACAAAACCATTAACCCTAAATGAGAGATTTAAAGATTTCGAGGGTGATGCGAGAAGGCCAGTTCGATTTAAGTATTGACGGTGTGAAGGATAAGTTCGGATGAGGTATCGATGACGTGAGGAGGTATCGACGGTGGTGATTCAAAAAATAGAGGGAGGCTCTTATTTTTTTCACGAAAACTATAATAAAATTTAAAGGTTAATTTCTTTATATATGGATAGTAAAATTTGATTAAGTTTAAAAATTATAACTTTTATGTTTGCACAGATTTTTAACTATTAGGTTTAAATTTAAATATTGGTTTGATCAAATTTTTGGATTGTGTTCAATTCTTCGGGAGTCTGGTTTAAATTTTTCGGTTTAGTCTAATTTTTGTTTGTGCAAACTTCTGAAAAAATCTGCAATGAAAAAAGTTTTTTACATTTAATTTTTGTATTGCATATTTTTCAAAAAAATTTACGAAACCGTTAACCATAAATTAGTTGAAGTTGGTTCGGTTTGTGCCAGTTGCTTACAATTTCTTTTTTGTATTTAAATTAAAATTTTCATAGATCTCTATAAATCTACGAACCCTAAACCGTAAACTATAATTTATTAAATATGAAAAAATTGTATAAAATTTTGATAAAGATGTTAAACATATAATAAAAACCTAACTTAAAAATTTACATTCAAAAATGATAAATCTAAACTATAACCTTATCTCACGCTGCTTTACAATTTAATATGGATTATGTATAGAAACCTAAACTATTGAAACTGATAACATATAATAACAAAAACTATCAAACATTTAATATCAGTTATATCTAAAATATAAAATTTATATATAAATTGGTATAATATTAATTATTTTGCTATGTGTATGGATTTTGTTAATACCCAAAATTTTAAATTGACAATATGATGATTTTAATTTGATTTAGTTGGATATAGTGAGAAAATATTTTAATTTGCTTACATAGATTTATTTATATTATGGTTACAAAACAAACTTTTCAGCAAGTATGTTTTGTATTTTTTTACAAAGCAATTTTTAAAAAAATTATTTTTTGTATTTCGTTTTACAAAACAAATTTTATCATTAAATCGTAAATTACATAAAAATTAAATATAATTGATATTTCTAAATTATTTATATATCATAAATATGGTTTTATAATTTTATACTCTTATATGTTAATTTTGTCAAATAATTTTTAATAAAATTATGTTTACATTTAAATATATATATTATGATTTATATAGCAATCATTTTTATATTGATCGCAATCCACATGTTAACCAATGTATTCAACTTTTCAAAACATATAATCAACCTTTTGACCTTCTCATGTAATTTCTTTGACCTTTACGAAATTAAAGTCTAACTAGATTTATGAGTAAAATAATTATTAAATAAATATAATATAGTTTTAATTATTATATTTTATTATATTTATTTACGAAGTATTATTATTTACGATTTAAAAAAAATATTAATTATTATTTCTAATGTAATAATAATATTTATTTTATTTTAAAAATTAAATATTTTTGTATAAAATACATTTCATTTATAAAATATTAAAAATAATAACTGTTGTCTTACGTAAATAACAAATACTCATGTTTTAAATATCAAATTTATAACATATGGTAACACGTTGCGACTAACTATTAATTATTTATAAATTTTTTTATGTGTAATTTAGGAAATAAAAACTATTATTTTCTAAATTAAATAATTTTTTAATTAGTTTAATAAAATATATTGATTTTTCTTAATATAATATAACATATATAATCATTAAATGCGGTAGGTCCATTACCAATTCACTGATTCAAAATGGCAAAAAAAGAAGAAAGGATTCATACTTTTTATTTTACATATATAGTATTTTTATAGGTTAGTATTTAGTAATTTAAATTTATTTATATATTTATTTGAATTTATTTTAATAATAATAATTTTTATATAAAATTATTTTTTTAAACATATTTTTTAATTAATATATTAAAAACGTCGGATAGTTGGATTTGAACTAACTAAAACTGGGGTTTAGTTACAAAGAGAATTTCTCAAATTGACCTTGTTGATTAAAACAAACTAGATTCATACCCACGCCATGCGTGGGAAAAAATATTCGTAAATTATATTTTATTAATAAATATAAATTAAATATTTATATAATTTTAACTTTTATTTAAATTTACTTTTAACATTAATTTTTATATATACAAACTAAAAAAAGAAAAATAATTTTTATTATGAATTTAATAATATTTTTTTGTCAGTTTAATAAAATATATTAATTATATAACCAAATTAATAACAATAATATATTTGTAATTATTCTAATAAGTTAAACTTATTTATATATTTATTTAAAATTTACTTTAGTGATGACACTTCATCATGATATTTCTGTTAATAACACGTCAGAGTAAAATTATTTTATTAAAATATTTCTCAAATAATGTATTAGGGATTATGATAGTAACTTAAATCTATTTATATTTATTTGAAATTATTTATAAACTAACATATAAAAAATTTAAAGAAATAAAATTATTGTTTTTAAAAATGTAAGAGTATTTTTTGGTTAGTTGAATAAGTTATATTTATTCTCTAACCAAATTAATATTAGTGGCATGTATTGTAATTATTCTAGTAAGTTAAACCCTTTTATATATTTAAGCTGAAACTCGCTGTGGTGTTGACACGTCAGCATGGTATTTCTGTTATTAACACGTAAGGGTAAGGTTACTTTGTTAAAAAGTTTCCCAAATAATATATTAGGGATAAAAGCTGACTTTGTTGACTATTGTGCCATAAAACAACAACAACAAAAAACAGTCTTCATCCATGTAAATAAGTCACAAGTAGTAGTGGGAACATGGAAATTAGTGGGAAGTCTAACAAATTAGCAAACTTACCAACCCCTTTGATTTTAAATAGTAACATAGGTATTTAATTATAATATTTTGTTATATTTTCATTTTTATAAATTTAATTAAATAATTTGTAATTTATAAATTTTTAATGAATATTAAATTATTATTATTAATGTCATTGGTCCAAGATGTCTTTTTATTGTGCCTACGAAAAATTCAGATTGTCCATTCCAAATTTTACCAAATATCTACAAGATAAACATATAAATATTAGTAGATAATTATAAACTCATTAACCCTAATATTTGTATACAATAAACTAATATAAATATGAGTTATAAAATTAGGTATTTTTTCAAGATTTCATAAAACACGTTTTTAGTGCCAAGTTGTATTCTTTCAGGAGATTAGTAACAAAGATATTACTCTCAAGTTAGGGAGAAACTCAAAACAATTGTGTCATTATTCTCTTAGAATACGTTTGCCAAAGTAATTTTTTTCTCAACAGTGGTATTAGATCCTTAAGAGAAGATCTAAGATAGGAGAAAAAACAGAAAAAGAAAAAATTTAAAAGTAAATAATATTTATCTTTCTTGGTAGGCGTGTTGCACACCTGTTGAAAAATCAAAACAAAAAAATCAAAATCAAACCTATCGTGAAACCTACTTTTGAAATATTTGAAGTAGAAAAATTTGATGGGAAATGTGATTTTGGTTTGTGGACGTACAAGATGCTCTGTCAATTAGAGATCATTGGTTTGAGTTCAGTTATGAAGGAAAAAACTCTCTCTAAGAAAGGTAAGACAGAGGCTGACGAACTGGAGGATGTGAAACCACATCCAAAAGAACAAGACAATGAGCTAAGAGTAAAGAATTTAATCCGCATGAGTTTGTCTGATTTAATTCTCAGGAAAGTGTGGTAGGAACCAACAACAAAGAGCATGTGGAGAGCACTTGATACCGAGTACCAGACCAAGACACTGCCAAATAGAATATCTCTGAAACAAAAATTTGCAGGTTTCAGAATGAGTGAAGACAAGAATATTGAGGAAAATATAGATGTTTTTTGAAACTTGTTACATATTTAGCAAGTTTAAACATCAAAATCAGTGACGAAGATCAAGAAATACAAATTCTAACGAGTTTTCCTAATCAATATGAGTCATTGGTGGATACTCTTAAATATGGCAATGGAAAGAATATGATAATATTTATTCTTTAAATTAATTATTTATAATAATATTTGACATAATATTTTATAAATTAAAATAATAAAATAATAATGTAAAGATTATGCATCAAAATGTGACAATGAAATAACTATAATTATTTGAATCAAGAGGCAATGAAGACATCACATGTTACTTTGCTTCGTCTTCTTCTTTGCATGTATGTTATCAAGAAAATCACAGTTAATACAATTGCAAAAAAAAAGTTTCTTGTTTTTATTTATTGGTAAACTGAAAAAGAACACTATTGTGAATGTAGAATTAATAATTAATTAATAAACTTAATACAAAAAGACTTAATTAGGTGAATCAATATGACATCGATTACTAAGAAAAAAAATAATCATTTTCGAATTTTCTTTGATTTAGTTAAGAAAACAAAATTGTTTCATAAACCATAAGAACATCTCAAAATTCAAAAAAATAAATTTATAAAAATATAATATAGTTATTTTAATTTAGTTTAATGAAATTATACCTAGTTCTATTTCATTTAAGGAATATTCTAAACGTTTTTTTTTTCTCTTTTAATTTATGTTGACTAAAAAATTTGATAAATTAATTCACAACTACAATATATATTATAGATTTGTGTATCTATAATTATATGCACATAACTTTAAAATCCTAAATATGTATAGATTAATCATGACATTAGTTAGTGATGAAAAATGGAGGTACGATTAGTAAACAATAATTGATGGTAGTACATAAAATGATGATAATGATTACTTTAATTCACTTTTTAATATTTATTTATGCATTTTTAATATTTTTACTTTTTATTAAATTGAAATAATAATAACTATAAATAAGCATATATTAGATTAATATTTTAGATATATGTTAAAATATTTTTGTTTAAGAGGATACCTTAGATGGAGAGAGAAATATCTTATTATATATACTAGAAGCGCGGGTAATTATATTTTTTATCTTTATATAATAGATTCGTCCGATTAATGTGGAACGAGGGCGGATTATAAAACATTTACTTGGGGATTTTCGCAGGTTAAAATGATTTGCATAAAAAAATTTGAACCCATTACTGGACGGGTCAAATTTGACAGGCGTACTCCATTCTCGATCTTTACCAACATTACAAAATCGAAAAAAAATATCTAAAAAAAATATTCAGCATGGTTATTTTTATATATTTTAATTATAATTATGTTTGTTTGTTAACCGCAGTTTCTTACGGTATTTTAGAGTATTACTCTTAAAATTACGATATTTTTTTCATGGGAATAAAAAATATATATATGCAATGTTTAAAAAGTAATTAAAATATGATGTGTTTCTCGTCGGAATAGCCATAATTTTGTATATTCAGCTTGTGATGAAAACTCGAAACTAATCTAACCGGATCCTAAGAAGCAATCATCCATATATCAACCATGAGATAAGCATCAATGACAAAGTTTGGAACTAGAAGCTTACTACATTCATACACAATGAAGAACTGAAAGAGAAGTTGCTCTAAGACAAAGATTATCCAAAGGGACAACAATTACACCTTAAGATAGCTCAACTAATTTGAACTTTTAAGAATGGGAAATAACACAAGATATCAATCATACTAAGTTCATTATACATTAAAGGACTGAGATCATCCAACAAATGTAAAAGAATATTAGTTTGCTTTCCAATACTCATCCAATTCTCTTCTTGTCGGTTTTACAAAGAAACAAATAAGTTGCATTGTTTATCATTTCAAGACATGTTCAAAGTATGTAAAGTGTTCAAGAAGATTACAAGAAACTACAACACATATTTGGATAAGGTATGTGTGTATGAATCTATTTATCTTTCACGAATTTCCTCTTAGTTTTAAAAGTTTTTCTATTTAAGAAATTAGTTAATTTCATGTTATTTGTAAGTTTAATCTTTCCCTTTTAATGTAATTATCACCCTAGAATATCTTCTACGGCTGGATGTTATATAAAATTAATTCTCAATATGTAATTTCTTAAGTTGAATGAAATAGGGTTTACTTCCGTCAACTATATAAACTTAGACGATTAAATCTATTTCCATATGTACTTTTTGGGTTTTTTTTAACTATATAAATTGTATTTTTCTTTCATAAATTACACAAAATTTATAAATTATTCTAATTGCAGAAATTTTATTAATGTTTACACGTTAAATATCTAATAAATCTAGTTCTAAAATTCGAAAATATAGTTTTAACTTGGATTTATTTTAAAATTAAAATCAAATTTTCGAAGTAAAACAAGGTTTAATAACAATTTAACGTGTAAACATTAACAGAATTTTTGTAATTGGAATAATTTATGAAGCTTATGCAGTTTACGGATGAAAAACACAATTTATGTAACTTATGAAAAATCTTAAAAGTACGGATAGAGATATGTTTATTCGCATAAATTTGTGTAGTTGACGGAAGTAAACCCAATGAAATAAAAAAATTAATTTTTTTTCTTTCATCAGAGTTGACGTCTCTTGGTGTGTGAATCCTTGAAAACTACATGAAGTACATGAATTATGATAAAAATAAACAATTTCGTTGGCTGAAATGTCACATGTACATGTAATTCGTTGACTAAAGCGTCATGTGTATAAAAATAAAATTCAAAAAAAAAATCTAAAAATTTCAAAAAAAAATGTAAAACTTCAAAAAGTCTTAAATTATATAAAAATTAATTATAATTAATATATATATATATAATATTTTAATTTTTGATGCAAAGTTAATGAATTTAAAATAAAATACAAGAGTTTTATATTCAGTTTTATAAAACTATCAATTTTCATCATATAGTTTGTTGAATTATAAATCTTAACATAAAATTCATACTTATATATTTTTTTATTTCCTTATTTTGGTCCATGAAATTTTGTTTTTCTAAGTCATCATTAATATCAACCGTTTAAATTGTGTGTGCTATTGCAACGCTAACAAAAAGAGTGAGTTGAATATGCTAAAACCATCATTAAGAATTACATAATTTGTAACTAATAAAATTAATATAAGAATAGATTAAATATATGTAATATGAACAAATATGATTATAAACCAAAATAAATGTTTAACTATTGTCTATAAATATATACTCATAGAGTTATTGTGTGCTTGTAAACACATCGATTCCTCTATATTTTACTAGTAACATGTGATTATAATCATATTGAAATGCATAATCAATATGTGATTATAATTATTATTTTTTTATTTACATGTGATTATACTATTAACATGTGATTCTTTATTAATCAAATAAATTTGCAAACAATGTTGTAATATATAACAAACATTCAGTTTCAAGAAAAAACTTCAATTATATTTCACCGAGATGTAACATTGATCATCTTCTCTAATGAAACCTCTTGTGAGTTGGTTTATGCTCACCGAGATATGCTTTGGCTGATCTAGTCTTGGAAACTCGTATATTTTTTTTGTGTTTGTTCTTTTGATTCATCTTGAGCAGATATGCAAATAACAAACAAGAAGTAACGAAACGTTCGGTAAAATCGTATTGGTTTAGATCTGAAACGAGAAACTAACTAACAGAAGCTAATGTAAACTTTTGATTTGGCAAAAGTGGATGTCTTTTTCTTGAAGAATCATGCGTCTGTTAATGTTGTGCCAACATGAGTCTGTTCATTTCGTGATGTGGCAGCGGAGAGATGACGTGGCACGAAATAGGAAAGATTTAGCAATTTTACAATATGAAGAGTATCTCAAGAAAACATAGAGAAAATATTTAAAGGAGATTTTTTAGGAAAGATAAATTTTTGCAGCAAGAATTTCTTTCTTAGGTGAAATTACACAAAGATTCTAGGATTGTTAGGCCAAGAGAATTTCGTGTAGTATAAAAGGATGTAAGAAACCTACTATTTTCTATTATATTTTACACCATAAATATTTATAAAGTTAAAATTTTAAAATATACCTACTATTTAATTTTCATTAAGATAGATAATCTTTTTACATACGTATTATTAATAGATTAGTATCATAAAATAATATATTGAATTTTTTATTATAAATATATTACACTAAAATTAAAATTTTAAAAATAGTATAAATTATTATGTGAAAATATTGTTTTTATAGATAAATTTAAAATATTATATTTAAAGAATTTTTTTTTTAAATTTAAAATTTTGTTACTAACAGTAAATTTTAAAAACTTCCCTGCGATTTTCTTGCGTTTTTACCGGCAAAATTAACGGCTTATTCATCGACGACAGTTGTGTTTTACTCTCTGCCGTCGATGTTTTTGTCTCTTCATCATCGAAGAGTGCCTGTCGTCGATCTCAGACGATTTCTATCTCCCGGCATCGGTCTTCTTTCTCCTTCAAATCCTTCTTCTTCTTCTATTTATTTGAACAAAAAAGTAACTCCTCTTCCTTTATACAAACGCCACAAAGTCTTCTATACTATGTCGGATTTCCTAATAAAGAAGATGCAAGAGATTGACTTGGGTATCCAAAACCCACCGATCTCACTCCCGGAGGATCTCTGTCTCTAGGCAATTTCTGAAACACGATATTCTCTTATCGTACGGCCGATAAACCCACGCAAACAAAATTTGCGTGCTATGATGACAACATTACCGAGATTTTGGAGTGCTGGAGAGGTAATTGTATCCATAATAATTGCCAACAACCGTGCCCAATTCCTCTTTCAGACAGAGGAGGCACTCATCTCTGTTCTTCGTCGAGGACCGTGGTCCTTCAACGAGTGGATGTGTGTCATCCAGAAATGGTCACCTTCACTCTCTGATGCCGAATTCAATCGCATCCCCTTCTGGGTTCAGATCAGAGGAATCCCGATTAACTTCCTCAATTATCAAATGGTCATCTTTGTTGGTGGAACTCTTGGAGAAATTCTCGAAACCGACTTCAATGCCAAAGGTTCTCACAGAGTTGAATTTGTAAGAGTTCGGGTTTTACTTAACACAGATAAACCCCTTCAATTTCAAAGGAAATATCTCTTCCAGAACCACGAAGTCATACTACGATTCCGTTATGAAAAATTGAGGAACTTTTGCAACCGGTGTGGAATGTTGGACCACGATGCTTCCGAGTGCCCTGAAGGTTTGATTTCAGCTGTTCCAGATGATGGACACCCGAATAGCGAAGATCATCTTAGCCCCGATAGGGATGAAGTAAGCCAAGTGCCGGAAAATTCCACCGGATTTATTTTGGGGTCATCTTCAACCACTGAAAACCCAATAGATTTGCGCTCCTGTGATGATTCCGATTGCCCTGATCCCAAACGGAGGAAAAACAATCCTCCCTCTGATGATTCCGCGGTGATTTCGACGACAGATGGCTCCGGCAAACCTTCACCAGGTACGCCGGAATTTACTTCAGTTAGGGATAACCCGGAATCATTAGGGTTAGCAGTTAACCGGTATTTTCTAAAATCAAATTCTCTTACTCATTAACCGTTAATTATTTAACCGGTTATAATTTAATCCGGTACACTAAACTCGACGGTTCAATTATTCAATTTGGTTTTATTAGATTACTGGTTGGTTTATCGGGTTTAAGTGGTTTTAGTAGTACCAATAACAAATCCCATAAAACCACAAACATAGAGGAATTAAACAAGATGCATAGTAACATTATAAATCACTTTATGAATCCACTAAGTTATCATAACTCACGATTCAAAATATTTGTTAATAATGTTTCGATGCTATATGGTGTTTTTGAATCTATTGGTATATTTCTGAGTGCTATAGGTGATAGTTTGGTGGGCCATAATCCACCGGATTCAGTATGAATATCGCCTTTTGGAACTGTCGGGGTTTAGGAGGATCTCTGACAGTTCGACGCCTGAAGGGAATTAAAAAAGTTTATTCCCCGGACGTAATCTTCCTGATAGAAACGAAGAACCACAGTAATGTAGTACATGATGTTGCTGCAGTACTTAGCTATGAATGTGTTTTCTGTGTCCCGCCAAATGGAATTGGTGGAGGATTAGCTCTTTTATGGAAAAAGTCAGTTCAGTTAAATATTATCAGTACTGATGTAAGACTTATTGATTGTAAAATCACAAATATTGGTTATAATTTTTATTTATCATGTGTGTATGGTCATCCTATACGAAAATATAGGTCAAATTTTTGGGAAAGATTAAAGCAAATTGCTATCACAAGAAATCACCCATGGTTAATGTGTAGTGATTTTAATGCAATTCTTCATCTACATGATAAATTAGGAGGTGCCCAAATCAAACCATGGAATCTATATGATTTTCAATCAATGGTATCTATATGTCATATGAGGGATTTACAATTTAAAGGTAGCAATATGACATGGGCAAGGAACCGGAATAATCAGATAGTCCAATGTTGGTTAGATAGAGTCATGGTTAATAGTGAATGAAAAGCTAACTACCCAGCATCTTTGGTAGAATATCCTGATATGGCTGGATCAGACCCCAGACCGGGTATTATCTCAATACGTAGGCACTCAGAATATAGGCAGAAACAATTCCGTTATGATCCACGTTGGAAAAATCATAAAACTTTTACGACTATGCTTGATAACTATTGGAATGGTTCTACAAATTTAAATGAGTACAACCCATCTCTATTATCTAAGCTTCATCTTTGTCGTAAAAGATTGTCCTCCTGGAAAAGGACAAACTATGTTAATTCTGACAACCGTATACGAGACCTAACTACTGCTCTTAGTGCTGCTCAGACCAATAATTATGGTGATTCTGATTTGATTTCATCTCTTCACAAAGATCTGGTTAAAGCTTATGCTGAGGAAGAAACCTTTTGGAAAATTAAAAGTCAGAATCAGTGGTTAAATGAAGGGGACAGAAATACTAAATTTTTTCATGCTGCTACCAGGATACGGAGATCTAAAAACAGTATTATTTCTATCAAAACTCATAGTGGTGAGGATGTTTTTGGTAATGAAGCTATAGCCCAACAAGCAGAGGATTATTTCTCTAATTTGTTCCAGAGCACTTCATCTGGAGATTTAGAGTCGGTTCTCTCAGTAGTGCCAACGGTGGTCACAACTGATATGAATTCCAATCTGACAAAACCAGTTACCATGGATGAAGTATTTCAAGCTATTTGTTCTATTGGGGCAAATAAAGCTCCTGGACCTGATGGTTTCTCCGCGGCCTTCTATCAACAAAATTGGGAGATTGTGGGACAATCTGTTTTTGATGAAGTAAATCAGTTTTTCAGTTCAGGACATATGATATCATCATTCAACCATACAAATGTTTGCCTCATACCGAAGATGAAATGTCCAAGACTAATGTCCGACTTTCGCCCGATATCACTTTGTAATGTATTTTACAAATTTATATCTAAAGTCTTAGTGCTACGATTGAAAACAGTGTTACATGAGTTGGTATTAGAGAATCAAGCAGCCTTTATACCGGGACGTTCAATTTTCGATAATGTTCTTATAGCTCACGAAGCTCTACATTCATTGCAAGCTCAGCAGATTTGTTCAAAAACATTTATGGCAGTAAAAACAGATATGAGTAAGGCGTATGACCGTATTAAATGGTCATTTGTGGAATCAGTTTTGCTCAAAAAAGGATTTTCGATTAAGTGGGTAAATTGGATTATGCAGTGTATTTCGACGACTTCATTTTCAGTTCTAATTAATGGAAGCCCGTATGGATCTTTCCAACCATCTCGTGGTTTAAGGCAAGGAGACCCGTTATCTCCATACTTATTTATCCTATGTGCTGATGTTTTAAGTTTAATGCTTAACAAAACCGAGAAGAACGGTACGCTCCAACCATTACGAATTCAACGGGATGGACCTTCTATATCACATTTATTTTTTGCGGATGATTCGCTTTTCTTCGTCAGAGCTGATATGAATAATGTGGCTACCCTACAACAAATTCTCCAAGATTATTGTAGCGTTTCTGGACAGAAAATCAATATAGGCAAATCATCCGTTATATTTGGCAGTAAAGTGTTTCATCATACTTGGGTATCTATTCTACAACATTTGGGTATTGCGAATATTGGGGGTGGAGGAAAATATTTGGGTCTACCTGAACAATTTAAGTGGAATAAACACCAACTATTCAGATATATTCAAGACAAGGTTTCATCAAGGCTATCTAGGTGGCAATCTAAGTATTTATCATCTATAGGGAAGGAAGCCCTCATAAAAGCTGTCGCTTTTGCTTTGCCTGTTTATTCAATGAATATTTTTAAACTTCCTATTCATATTTGCCAACAATTGGATAAGATGATCTCTCGATTTTGGTGGGGCTCAAACGAATTCAAGAGGAAAACAGCATGGGTTTCATGGAAGAAATTATGTACGCCAAAATTAGAAGGAGGTTTGGGATTTTGAGACTTTCAATACTTTAATCAAGCCTTATTAGCCAATACGTGTTGGAAATTACTTCAGAGACCATATTGCCTTTTGTCTCGAATTTTGAAATCTCGTTACTTTAAGAAAGGGGATGTATTATCTGCTACCAGAGGTTCTCGTCCGTCACTTGGTTGGCAGTCTCTTCTACATGGACGTCAACTATTACTTTCAGGGCTATAGAGGAATATTGGTAATGGATCATCTATAAAAATTGCGGATCTGAATTGGCTTCCCGTTACACCGCCACGATCTCCACGATTGTTGCCTTATACAAATCCTCTCTTGAGTCTCGACATCCTTATTGATAAAAACTCAGGTCAATGGAATACATCAATGCTTAATGACCTGGTTGAAAAAGATGATCATCATTTGATCTGCAAAATTTTCTTGCCATCCCACAAGTGTGCAGACGGATGGTTCTGGAGATATACAGCTAATGGTATGTATTCGGTGAAATCTGGTTATAAGCATGCAATTCAAGTTCAGCGTAATGATCATGAAACTTCTCAACCTGTTTTGGGTATTCATCCTGATCTAGCTAAGGTTATCTGGTCTCTTAATCTCCAACCAAAGATTAAACATTTTATATGGCGTCTATTATCAAAGGCTCTTCCTTTGAAATATCATCTACATCATCGGAATATATCTTCTGATAACAAATGTTCCAGATTTTGCAACTCTGAAGAAAGTGAGATTCATACATTCTTCCTATGTCCTTATGCACAAATGGCTTGGCGAAGACCGGGTATTTCTACATCTACAATTTGTAATGAAGCTGAAAATATATATGACAATCTGCGATATTTGGTTGCAAGTTATGACTTGCAACTGTTGGACTCACCACAAAAATATCAGCCCTTCTATTTATTATGGCGTATTTGTAAATCAAGAAATCATCTGATATTTAACAACAAATCTCTTTGTGAAGAATATATCCTCAACAAAAGTTATGAAGATGTTCAACAATGGTTGTTACATGTGGTTAACCCTACTCAACAATCAAAGAATTCAAATGTAATGCACAACATCATCAAATGGAAGGCACCTCCGGAAAATTGGATTAAATGTAATTATGACGCTACACATAAAGTAGAAGACATACATTCTGGTCTTGGCTGGATTCTCCGCAATAGTCAAGGAGACTTTTTAAAGGCGGGTAGAGGCAAATATCAAGGTCGATTTACAGCTATAGAAGCAGAGTTCATTGCCCTACTATGGGTCTTACAATCAACTTGGGCATTGGGATACCGCTACGTTATCTTCGAGAGAGATAATTTATATTTAAATAATCTCATTAACAAAAATGAGATTAATTTAAAATATCAATTTTATCTCCAAACAATCATGTTATGGGTTTCTCACTTTGATGGAGTTAAATTCATATATCAATCAAAGAAGACTAATACGACTGCTTCACTTACTTGCTTCATCAATTATTTCATCTTCTCATGACTGGAATATTTTTACATTTTGTCCATACTTTTTGGACACTCTTGTAAACAATAATCTTAATAACTAATAAATTTACAGTTGGCAAAAAAAACAGTAAATTTTAATTTATAGATATTAAATTTGTGATATATTAAAAATTTGAATAGTTATATCTTTTAGAATAAAAAAAATAAAAAGTCGTATTTATAAAATTGCTAGGGTATATATGAAAATACGTAACAAATATGAGGTCATATTTGAAAGCTTCCAAATTAAATGTGGAGGCAGCTGCCATATGAAAAGTCTGATACGAGATCGCCGTTTCTAGGGCTTTTTGGTGTTCTCTGCCTCCAGAGTTTTGAAGCCTTCTAACTCCAACATAGTTCGTCAAATTTCAGGTTTTTCTCTTTTATTTCGTATGATTTTGATTGGCTTCTCGATATTAAGTTCGATTGCTATTAGGAATTGTTTTAACCGACTGTTAACACAATTTCCACTTCTTTCTAGCCTGGGTCGATTTGATTTCGTCAGTTCCATCGGAAATTTATATCGAATTTAACTTTTCCTTTCTGGGTTTGACGAACATAGATATTGCTTGCAATTTCTAGGGTTTCAGATGAATATAGGATTTCTATTCTTCGAAAAACGGTTGGTTTTGTTGGGTTTTCTAAGGTTTATTGTTTTCTTTTTCTGTATGTCTCTACTGGTTTTTTCGTTTTTTCCTTCAACAAGAGAAAAATCTGAAGATTGTTAACGCTTGAATGCCAAGTATATCTCTTTTGCTATGTGTTGATGCAAAGTTTCAAGCTTTAGCTTTTTGGTTTTCCTAATTTATCGAATTCTCTATGGTTTTTGACTCAGGCGTTTCTGTTTCTACCAGCATTTTCCCAAAAACATTTTCGCTTGAATTTAATTGGATTTTACTACATTTATTGGGGTTTTCCGGTTTTGGCTGAAATAAATTACACTTTTAGCAATCTACAAGAAAACTGTGAAGATTCAAAGCTGTTTCTATTTCTCTATCGTTAAGATTCTTCTTTTATTTTCGTTTTGCTGTATACAGTGTTGTGTGAAAGCTTTCTAGGAAGTTCTTTGTTTGAGTTTCAATTCACCAATAGCTTCTTACTGTCGGGAATGTTGTGTTAAGTCTCCTAAGTTTATGTCTTTAGGTCAGTTTGATAAAGTTTCGCTGAGTTCTTAGCGGTAAATAGTTTCTAGTTATTCCTCTTTTGGTTTGGATTTGCATTTGGGGTTGATATAAATGGGTATATTTGTTCTTGTATTCGGCTGCCCTATATAAGTCGCAACCCTAATTTTTCTGAAAAATTTCAACTTCTTCTTTTCTCTGTTGCGGCAACCCTTATCGCCAATCTGAAAAAACTTTCTGAAATTTTTTCTTCTTCTTCTTCTTCTTCTTCTTCGTCTCCTTATCGACTGCGACTTCTTATCTGTTGCGACTTTTTCTCTGTTGTGACTTTTCCATCACGATTTGGTAAGTTTAAAAGATTTGGTGAGTTGTGTTTCTCTATAACCATTGTCTTTAGTAAGCTGTCTTTGGAGTAGGAAAGAGAGACTAGAAATACTTGTGTTTGAGTAGGAAAGATAGACTAGGAAAGAGAGACTAGGAAAGGAGAGCCGAATCGGAGACCCCAAATAACCATTGTATCTCTGTGTTTGAGTAGGAAAGCTGCTTTGTGCTTTTTATGTGCTCTCTCAGTTAGATTTATTTGATTTCAACCATAATACGTGAGTTAGAGGTTTAGCGATAATTGGGTGTTCGTAAAAATTTAGTGTTCAGGTTTTTCTAAAACTCTAGATTCATGAAGTTAGAAGGAATTAGAACACTCTGTGTAAAGTTGTAAACTTCTTAAGCATAGCATTTCCAGAGAAGAACATTTCTCAGGTTTTGATTTTTAATTTCCGGTCGATCTAGCTTAGTTTTCTTTCTTGATTTTGTTAACGTTGACTCCAATGACGGGAGAAAACACTAGATTACTTTGAGTTAGAGATTGGTTAATTATAGGTGTTTAATGGAACTAAGCTTTGAATTGCTGTCGCAAATTTCTTTATAAACCAAGATTTATGAAGTTTTAAGGAACAATCGTCGTATGTGTAAATGTAGACTTCATTGGTGTAGATTTTACAGAAACGAAAATTCTTCAAGTTTGGTTTTGTTTTGTAGTCAATTTAGTTTAAGTGTCTTCGTTGACTTTGTTAATAGCTGGATTTAGTGACTTGAGAATCAGTTTATGATATAACCATATATCTCACAATACATTCAAATATGGTAATGCACATAGAATTATAAAGTCAATTGATAGTTTACAACTTTACATTGTTTTATTATACCAATATCTTTATTTTTGTAACGAAGTAGCTATGTAAATTTTGTTCCATAATTTTTTTTAGAATTAAACCGAAAAAATGACTCAATTGAACCAAAACCCGAAAACCGAATTAAACCGAATTGAACAAAAAAAATTGAACCAAAATTAACCGAAAACCCGAAATACCAAATAAAAATCGATTAAACTTAAATTTAAAACTATTAACTGAAAATCAAATTATATTTCGGTTTAATTCAGTATGGTTTTATATACTAAAAACTGAACCGATTAAACCGATAAAAAACCCGAACCGAACCGATTTTTTATATATTTTTCTTCGGATGACTTTTTCACAAACGAAAATAACTGAAAATAGAATAAACCGACCCGTTTAACCCGATAAACCTAATCTGGGCTCTTTGTTACTTGACAATTCGATTGGTATAAGGGTTTTTGGCGGAATTTGTGATTGTGTTTCTCAATTTCTAATGTTTAGTTTTTGTTCTGATTGAGCAGAGCTTCGAATCGACATCCAGTCCTTCGAATCGATATCCAGTTCTTCGAATCACGTTGATATAGGGTTTTGTTCGATTCGTAAATCTTCCTCGCTCAACATTACGTTCTCTCACCCGTATACTCCCAAGTAAGTTTCTTCAATTTTCCTCTTAGGCTTTCTCTCGCCCCTCCTGTTTTCTTTTCTGAAAGTAAAGGTTCTCCCTCTCCCAAACATAGTAATCTCCATTTGTCTAGAAACTCCGCCTAGGTTAGCCTTAAAATAGTATTTTTTTTAAAGTTAGCACATTAAATAAAAATTCCTAAAGTAACATAAATTATTATATAAAAATAATTATTTATCTCAAATAAACTATATGGAAAATTAAAACATAATGTTTGAGTTTATTTTTTTCAATTTAGGGTTTAAATGTTTTTTGATTAGGATTAAAATTTTAATTATTTAATATTAAATTTGTGTTATTTTTAAAAATTTAAATGATTATTGGCATATTTAGAACAAAAATTTGAAATAGTGTTATTTTATACCGTTGTTTTTTATTTTTATATTTAAGATATTTTTTAAATTTTAAATTAGTTATATAAATAAAACAGATAATGAATACAAATAAATTTTAATTGTTTTTATTTTGGATAAATAATATTGTTAAATAAAAAATTATAGATTTGATAAATATTCAATTAAATCAAATTTTTGTTTTATATTTTATTTGACTAATATTTAAAAAATTTTAATATTTTGTTTTATATTATGTTTTGTATGCCAAAATGTTAAAATGTTGTTTTTATCGAAATATGAATAATATATTATTAAATATTTGTTTAATATTATTTTTATAAATAATTTAGTAAATATTTTATATAATATTTATTTTAATATTCAAATACTGTGATGAAATTAATGTTAGAATATTATTCGATTAGTATATTAAAAATTATGCTTTTTTAATTAATAAAAAAGTATATTATGTTAATTGGCAGCCGATAAAACATCAAAGCAATAAATTTAAGGTCATACCTGTGTTTATGAACTCTTAATAATAGCTTTTTCTTCGTTTACTTCTTCTTACACTAATTTAGGGTTTTTTTTTGCTTTCACAGAGTCTTCAAATGATTTGTAGGGAGTGTGACAATGAATCCTTTGACGAAGTAGATGGGTTTTTCTACTGCCAACAATGTGGCGTTCAAGCGGACGATATAATTGCAACCGCCGTCGACGACGAGGATCTCATCGGAGAAGGCGGAGGTACTCAAGGTGCAGTATATCAACCAATCCACACTCGCCGTCTACCATCGCAAACAATGGCTACTCCCTCACAACCTCATTTCACAAAGGAAACAATGCGTTACTCCCAATTTCGCTCTCAACTTGAATCCGCGAGCCAGATTCCGCAATCTGCAACCGCAGCCTCCATTCACGACAACGAGCCAGTGAAGCCTTTGGATTTTGGAGCTGGAGACGAAGCGGGTGCTTTGAGCTACGAGGATTATTACCAAGAGTCAAGAGATAGGTATGTCAAAGGTGTTCTGATGATGATAACGTATCAGTGCGATGCTTTGGTAGAGAAATTCAATGTGACGCCATTGATTATTGGTTTGGTCGCACCCATTTGCTTACGGTTCGTGGCTCTCTCTGGTGTCTTCGATGATGATTGGGCGGATAAGGCTATTCATGATTCCGAGCTTCAATCACAAGGTAGAATAATGTCGAAAATGTTTTACTAATCAAAGAATTGGTGTTAGTGATTTCCTTTACCTGATGTGTTATCTGTTCAATTGTAGAAACAGAAGAAACAAGGGGAGAAGTAAGAGAGGTTAAGCGCCGTAATAGAGACAAAGACAAAGACCAACCTCGTAACTTAGATGGTAGAAGAGCAGTAATGATATGGGTAAGCCAGCTTAAAAAATCTCTGCCTTTATCGAGTTCTCTGGCTATATCTTTTCTTGCTTGTCACCAAGCGGGAGTACCCATTCTACCTACGGATATAGTGAGATGGGCACGAGAAGGAAAAATTCCGTATCTATCTTGTTTTCTCAAGATTCAAGAGCAAATGGGAGATCGATCAGCTGCTTGTCCAGTGGAAGCAAGGATGATGTTTAGGCCTCATCAGATTATTTCTGCTCAGAGATTAGAAGCACGGGCCGCTTTGATTGCGGATATTATTGGTTTGCGTTTGCGTCCTGTTAATTTTTATGGTATAGCATCAAATTATCTAAAGAGATTATCCATTACAGAGGATAAGGTTCTTGATCTGGTGCGTCTTATAGGGAACTGGTCAATGCCTTCAGAGTTATATCTATCGAAGAACGAGCATAGGCTTCCTACGCGTGTCTGTGTCATGTCTATTCTAATTGATATACGTATGCTTTATAACATTAATGGTTTTGGTGTGTGGGAAAAGAGTTTAAATTTGGTTGATGTTGTTAGTGAGGCGGGTGATGATTCATTCATGATGAGGAGGTTATAGAGACAGGTTGATGAGAGTTATCAGATGTTACATGAATCACATTGAAGGGTTTTTGAAGAACAGATGTTACGAAAGCAACTGAATCTGACATTGAAGAATTGTGAAATATTACGAGGTCACTGAAACTCTTGAAATCGTTACCGACCTATCTTCATGTATGATATCATCTTTCTAGATTCTAACCTTCTTGAATGTCGTTTGTTTTGCATATGTCTTTTGTCATATCTATCACACGACGAGATCCTTGTTGGTTTAGATGAAGCATCAGCAGATTGAATAATGTGAAAACTAGTTAAAACCATCTCTTTTCTCTCATTTTGTAGGAGTTTGAACGATTTAGGACTCCATTCAAGAGGGGAAGAGATTGGGAAGATGATTTATCAGTTAGCAAGCTCTCCTTGAACGATGACAAGTTAAGTGATGGAAACAATCCTTGTAATAGTCATGCAAGAAAAAGCGAAACCAGGTCAATGGATTGTGATGAACCATCTTTGGAAGGTGTTTCATCACAAGATAATCATAATCAAGAAGAGAAATTCAAGGAGGGAGCGATAAGAAGACTAATAACAGACATGGAAGAGAATCTGTTCCGTTACATACCTCCTCGAGTGAGGGTAAAGAGGCAAGGCTATCTTCAATATGTGAGGAAAAAAAAGGATGGAGCATTGATATATGCAGTTCACGCTGATTACTACATTCTTCTGCGTGTTTGCGCTCGGGTCGCTGACATTGATGCAAGAAATATGCATAGGGGCGTGTTGAGCTTTGAAAGAAGATTAGCTTGGATTGAGAAAAGGATAGATCAGGTTTTGCATCTAAATGAATCTTTTATGGCATGTGAGACATAAACAATAAACTCCAACAAAAGAGAAAGAAAACGGACTGGTAGTTTATTGTTTTAAACCATGAACATGACTATCAGGTATGGTTATCGAATTAGTAGACCACAAAAAGCTGGTTAGAAAATATGTTCATTCTTTTCACCACTTTTTAAATGTTTTCTATTTGATGATTTGATATTGTACTAATCTAATATATTAATTAGTTTTTGTAATTAATATACAATAGGAATGATATTATATGTTAATATAAATTTTATTTATGTGTATTATATATTATAAAATTATAGATTTATATATAATATCTTTTTAATCATTAATTTTTATTTATATTTCGATATAATTAAGTTTCATATTTGGATATTAATTTTGTAAACAAAAAAATTATGAAATCTTTTAACATTAAAAGAAATGAGTTTTAAAAAAAAAATGACATGATTAAAATTTTTTATGATATGACGTTTAGTCAAATATAATATAATAATTTTAAACATAAATTTATTCTCAAAAATAAATTAATCAAATATAATATAATAATTTTAAACATAAATTTATTTGTAAAAATAAATCGTATAACATAATAATTTTAAACAAAAAATCGTTTTTAAAAAGTTACATTATATTATTAAAGTAGAGGTGAGTCCTAAAAAATTACATATTATTACAAAAAATGATATGAATTAAATAATTAACATGATTAAAAAATTATTATTTTCGTGTTAAAACAAAAATTATTATCTTATGTACATTAAAAATAATTGAGTTCTGAAAAAATATCTATGATATAACTAAAACAATTATAACATAACGTTCAATAAATTTGACATTGTAATTTTAAACATAAATTTATTTTCAAATAATAAAGTAAATTATATATATTAAACTAAAATTGAATTTAGAAAAATGTTTAGTATCATGTATGTTTTTTATTTTATGGTTTGATTTAGGTTTTATGCATTTATAACTCTTTCAAATAATTAATTTATTTTGACAAATTATGATAAATAATTTATATTTTTTCAATAATGGTTATTATTTTTACATGTTTATTGAGTTGTTCATATTTTAATCAATATCCAATTATATAATTGGTAATTTATGAAATTAATATTTAAAGATGAAAATAAATTTTATAAAAAAAGTATATATAATTTTTAAAAACTAAGGGTTAAAAAAGGTATTATATATAAGTGTATAGTTTTTAGAGTAATACCCTAAAATAGCACATTTTAAAGTTTTTCTTCCAAATCTAGCATCATAAAATTAAATTCCCAAAAATAGCACAAATACTTAAGTGAAAATACTTATTTATTCTAAATAAATTATACATAAACTTAAAGTATTGTATTTGGGTTCATTATTTCCAATTTAGAGTTTAATTTTTTTCTATTAAAATATAGTTTTAATGCATTTTAATCTTAAATTTGTGCTATTATTGGAAATTTAAACTAATGATGCTATTTTGGAACAAAAACTTAGAAATGTGCTATTTTAGACATTTGCCCTAGTTTTTAATATACAATCGTATTACAAATTAAAAAATATAATTTTAGTAATTTTAAAAAATATAATACATATAACATTTTAATCAAAATCCAAATTTATAATATGTTAAATTTTGTAAAATGAACAAGTTAAAGGCATATCAAAATCATACAAATAATTGTTTCAAACAATTCTAAATATATAAAACCGAAAAAAATTATATAATTGAAAATGCGATATATTGGAGAAACAAAATCTATCCGATATGTCGAAAAAAAATTTGTACATATAATTGTTCATGAGTAAATACTAATTTTGGTAAAAACAAATAAACCTTTTATAGTGTTTGTCTTTAGCTATTATTTATGGTTATTGCAAAATTGATAGCAATAAAAAAATTCTATGCATTCCCAAAGTAAATCTAGTTTTGCATGCACCCAACATCGTATGAATTAATATTTTTCACCAGTTGAATCATCATTATCCATTGTAATTCTAGTTTTAGTTACATGATTAACTAACGAAGTAATTTTTAGTGCCATTGAGTAAACCTATTGTTTAACAACCTAATAATAACATTAACCTTTATTTTCTGAATGTGATTAGACAATTTAAATATTTTTCACCTTAAAATTAAAAAGACACAATTATAGTTTATATTAAATAGTATATTCAAAAATATAATGTAGGCAACACTAAAATTTGAAGGTCTCATCATCATAATAGCATATACTAATTAATATAATATCATAAAATAATATGTTTCAAAGTTTTTGTTCCAAATCTAATATATAAAAAAAATTTTAAAAAAAACATAAATAATTATGTGAAAATACTTATTTACTCTAAATTATATACATAAATTTAAAATATTACCTTAAAAAAAATTTCAATATTTTTCACCTTAAAATTAAAAAGACACAATTATATTTTATATTAAATTAGTATATTCAAAAATATAATGTAGGCAACACTAAAATTTGAAGGTCTCATCATCATAATAGCATATACTAATTAATATAATATCATAAAATAGTATGTTTTAAAGTTTTTGTTCCAAATCTAATATATAAAAAAAAATTTTAAATAACACAAATAATTATGTGAAAATACTTATTTACTCTAAACTATATACATAAATTTAAAATATTACCTTAAAAAAATTTTCAATATTTTTCACCTTAAAATTAAAAAGACACAATTATAGTTTATATTAAATTAGTATATTCAAAAATATAATGTAGGCAACACTAAAATTTGAAGGTCTCATCATCATAATAGCATATACTAATTAATATAATATCATAAAATAATATGTTTTAAAGTTTTTGTTCCAAATCTAATATATAACAAAAAATTTTAAATAACACAAATAATTATGTGAAAATACTTATTTACTCTAAATTATATACATAAATTTAAAATATTACCTAAAAAAATTTTCAATATTTTTCACCTTAAAATTAAAAAGACACAATTATAGTTTATATTAAATTAGTATATTCAAAAATATAATGTAGGCAACACTAAAATTTGAAGGTCTCATCATCATAATAGCATATACTAATTAATATAATATCATAAAATAGTATGTTTTAAAGTTTTTGTTCCAAATCTAATATATATAAAAAATTTTAAATAACACAAATAATTATGTGAAAATACTTATTTATTCTAAATTATATACATAAATTTAAAATATTACCTTAAAAAAATTTTCAATATTTTTCACCTTAAAATTAAAAAGACACAATTATAGTTTATATTAAATTAGTATATTCAAAAATATAATGTAGGCAACACTAAAATTTCAAGGTCTCATCATCGTAATAGCATATACTAATTAATATAATATCATAAAATAGTATGTTTTAAAATTTTTGTTCCAAATCTAATATATAAAAAGAAAATTTTTAAAATAACACAAATAATTATGTAAAAATACTTATTTTTTTTTTGCCGACATGTGAAAATACTTATTTATTCTAAATTATATACATAAATTTAAAATATTACATTGAGTTTTTTTCAATTTAAGGTTTAATTTTTTATTAAGAAAAAGTTTTAATGTATTTTAATATTAAATATGTGCTATTATTAAAAATTTAAACTAATGTTACTACTTTTGCAACAAAAACTTATAAAGATTTTATTTTAGAAAATTGTACTTAACACTATCAACATTTTGGTTTTTCTAAAAAATTTGGATTACTATTTTGCAGTCCAATAAGTTTTCGTGACTATTGTTTATTCGAGATTGTTGAACTTAGTTATATGAAAATCTCAAGGATATTAATCTAAGCAACTCATTTATTAGGTTAATTAATCTTTCACAAATGTCAAAAATCCATTTACATAAATATTTAAATTCAAGTGTTTCATTATTACTCTGCGGACAAATCTTATGTTCTTGGTAAGTTTCCGAACCCTGCAACTTTCCATATCACTATTGATTTTAGAGAATCCAAAACAATTTTTTCTCTATCACCACAACTGATTACATGAAGAATTTGTCTAAAGTCTCCTATAAACGATAACTTTACTTTGAAAAGTTTATCGCATAACATAACACGCATACTCCTATATAATGTTTCAAAACAGTGTTTTTTCATCATTTGTGTTTTAGTCTATACTAGATTCATATCCACGCCATGCTTGAGAAAAAATATTCGTAAATTATATTTTATTAGTAAATATAAATTAAATATTTATATAATTTTAACTTTTATTTAAAATTACTTTTAACATTAATTTTTGTATATACAAATTAAGAAAAGAAAAAATAATTCTTTTTTATGAATTTAATAGTATTTTTTTGTTAGTTTAATAAAATGTATTAATTATATAACCAAATTAATAACAATGATATACTTGTAATTATTCTAATAAGTTAAACTCATTTATATATTTATTTGAAATTTACTTTAGTGATGACACGCCAGCATGATATTTCTGTTAATAACATGTTAGAGTAAGGTTATTTTATTAAAATGTTTCTCAAATAATGTATTAGGGATTACGGTAGTAACTTAAATCTATTTATATTTATTTGAAATTATTTATAAATTAACGTATAAAAAGTTTAAAGAAATAAAAATTATTGTTTTTGCAAATGTAATAGTATTTTTTGGTTAGTTGAATAAATTATATTTATTTTATAACCAAATTAATATCAGTGGTATGTATTGTAATTATTCTAGTAAGTTAAACTCTTTTATATATTTAAGATAAAACTCGATGTGGTGTTGACACATCAGCATTATATTTTTGTTATTAACACGTCAGTGTAAGTTTACTTTGTTAAAAAGTTTCTCAAATAATATATTAGGGATTATGTACTTAGTTTGTCAAACTAGTTTTGCTTAATAAGGTACTCTAAATCGTCCTTTCACCTAGCAATATCAATGCGGTTATCCCATTAGACACCATGTTTAAAATGATTTGATCTTTAAAATAAATAACAACACTTAGAATATTCCAAAGAAAGTGAGACAATTTTGTGGGTTGTGTGCCCTAATGGGTGGGAATTGCGTCTTTTAGTCTCATGCATCCCGCCTTGTAGTGTGTGTTCTAAGTTTGTGTGGACTGCTTTGGTTTCTAGGCTTTAGATTTCCTCGGCTCTGTTTCATGATCTTGAAGCATTTCTTCCTTTCATTCTTTTTCCTTTGGTTGGGTATGGTTAGTTGGATACTTAGTCATGTGGATGATCCTTTATTTTTGTCTCTAGTGGATTTGATCCTTCGAGAAAGTTTAGTTAATGATTGTTGGTTTTAAAGTGATGGCATATGTAAAGATTGAACCATGTGTGTCGAATTTAGAACCGAGGTTTCCTTTAAATTTGTATTTGGACGTTGGTTTTTAGCCATTTGATCTTCTTAAGTTCTTTGTTTTCTAAGGACTTTTATGTTTAGAGTTGGTTTAGGTTTAGTTCTTGGATTTTGTCTCTCGGATGTTATTCTTCTACAGAGGCATCTACAATCTTTCTATGAGACTCTTCTAGGATTTGGGTGTTTTAGTTTCAAGATAATGTAGTGGTTTGAATCTTTAGCTCTTTTCTTATGCATAGGTGGCCAATATTTTGGTATGTAGATGGTTGAGGTTAATTTGTGAGCTTGTAAAAATTAGTGATTTTTTTATGTATCATTGGTCGGAGGCAAGGTTTCTTGAATTTTTACAGATATTTTATCGGATCCATTTTCATTTGATACCTTTTTTGGGGCTAGTTTCGGTTTGATTCTTTGTTTCCGGGTATTTTTCTTAAGCCTATTCTTCTTGTGTCATCAATATGGTAGTGATCATTACCAACACATACAACTCTTTTTTCCGCACTGAAATCTTTTAGTTGTGTTAAAAGATGATTACTATCTAGACTTAGATGGTGTACTATCAAACATTGTTCTATTATTTTTAAACAACATGGTATTTCGATCATATGAATAATCAATCGATAGAAATCGTCAACAACAATCAAACCAACACGTCTTTTCGGTTGAAATGCATCAATGTTATCTTGACAATATGGAATAGTAACGTTTTATGCATTATTCATCTAGATAAAATATCATATATTGAAAAATCGTTTATAGTCTACATAAAATATTGCACATATCGAAAAATTTGTTGGCACAAAACATTGAATGGTTGAATACCATACTCCCATAACATCTACAATTTATAAATTAAAAGTTGTAGAAATATATCATCCGTTTAAAAGGAACAAACAAATTTCTGCTAATTTTCTAATACCAAAATTTCCAACAAAAATGACATGCAAAGCGATATATGATCTCTATCAACAAAATTATAAAATTTTGGATACACACTTTTATGATTCTAGAAAGCAAAACCAACCATAATTTTCCATCTTCCAACAAAATGTCTCTAACAAATTTTACAATTGCAATCACAAAATCCTTTGTCAAATTGCAATTCATCTTTTCCGGTCATCAAATTGGTTGTAAAAGACAAATTTTACATTATTTATATAACAAATGAATTTCGAAAGATGATAAATTATAAGAAAAAGAGTTTCTTTTTTTTTAAATGATTTTTAAATGAATTTCAAATTTCGAATGAATTCAAATTGGTCATAATTTTTTTTTTTTAAATGATTTTTGGAATGTGGAATTTGAAAAATAAAATCACAATGTATGATTTGATTGGACTTAGAACAAATTCTGCAATTGCATGTTCAAATTTTTTTCTTCTTAAAACTCGTTAAAATAATAATACAGAAGGATATCCCAAAATAGTTGAACAAAAGAAATAAACTAAAACTACATTCAAAACCTTAGACAAAAATCCAAAGAGGTTCCTTTCATGACAACGACTAACTTTCTTTCTTCCATGCAATCAACAATCAAACATACCACTTTATGAGTCACATGCAAGAAATAATGAGATTTACATTTCACAACTCAATGAAATAGGTAAAAGAACACACCTCAATTCTCTTCATATCCAAAAAAACAATCTCTTAAATCAATGCTTAAAATTGACATATAAAGATGGACAATAGGAGAAACTAAACAAAGACTTGATTCTTTTGAACAAGATTAAAGATTTCAAAATAAAATCAAACATCATCATATTTATTATGAATGCTTTCCAAATGTTAAATATGATGTTTTTTTTTCTTTTTTGGCAACTTGTTACTTGTGATTTTTGATTCGATTTTTCTTTTGTTACCATTTTAGTTGTTTAAATCATTGATTCTATGCCATTTCTCTAAAACATGATTATTTTAATTTTTTTTTTTCAAATGTAAAACTATTAATTTAAATTTACAAAATAATGCAAATTTAATATTAAAAGCGTTAAAAAAAAATTTGTAATAGAGAAATCTAAACTTCAAATTTAAGAAAAAAATATCCAAACATTATTTTTTAATTTTATTTATAATTTATTTAGGACAAATATATATTTAAATAATAATTTATGTTATTTTTAAAATTTTAATTTTGATTTGTTAAATTTGGAATAAAACTTAAAAAATAATATTTTATTGTATTGCTTTTGATTCTATCAATTTGATAAATTGATTTTGTAAAACTTTTAGAGAGTAATACAACAACGTTAACCAAAAAATCAGATAATAATTACTAAATCTTAAAATCCATAGGTTCTTTTTAATATGCATTCAAAAAGAATTGATAACCATGAAAATCTAGACATCTGTTTGCCAATGATTGTTCTTAAGTTAGAACTTGGAATTAATAATATATTAATTATTAATTAGTTTACATTTGACCATATTTTCAACATGGATCTATAAAAGAACGAATCCAACACTTTAAAATATCACATTTTAAGTTTTTATTATAAATTTAACATTATAAATTTAAAATTTTGGGAAAAAATAAATGGTATAATGGTTACAATACATCTACGTCCACTGCACATGTGTGGAGTTCGACTCTATTTTTCTTCATATGAGAATGTTAAATCTTCGCATGAAAATATTGATCTATTAGACTGGCCTGTTGAGATTCATTGACAAAAATACTTAAAATTTTAAAATAACACAAATTATTTTCTGAAAATACATATTTAGTATAAATAAATTATAAATGTAATTAAAATATTATATTTAAATTCTTTTTTCTATTTTAAAGTTTAATTTTTCCGTACTAAAAATAAGTTTTAAAGTATTTTAATATTAAATTTATTTTATTTTTGAAAATATAAATTAATAGTGTTATATTTAGAAATTTTTTTTTAAATTATTTTTGTGAATCGGCCTATTTTAGTTACTATAATAATATAAATGATTTTAAATCTTAAAACAAATTATGGGAGTTTTGGTGTCTTCTTTCATCAATGGAATGGAGAAAACTATTTAATAAATAATAAGAACAACAAAAATCTCTAATCCAAACTTCAAATATGATTGCACTTTCACTAAAACCTTAAAGTTTTCAAATCTCAAGTTTCATCTTTCTTTTAGCATTTAAAGTCCCTACAATTATAAATCTTATTAATAATTTTGTAATATAATTTATTGTCCTTTTCACCAAATCCAAGAGGTAAAAATTAAACAATAAATTAATAGAAACCAACGGTCAAGATCTTAAGAAGAAAAACAATCTAACGATCAGAATAATAAATGTGACTATAGTACTGACACCACCTCTCATAATTCTCGTTAGTAGGACCTTTCTCTCTTCTTCTTCTTCTTTCTTTCTTCTCCACTATGCTCTTATAGTTCGAACTGGATCAAACCGGATCAAATCCGGGTCGGATCCTTTATAACAAGAGGAAAACCACTCACTTTCTCTCTCCCTTTCACCCCCACGCACTCTTGTTTCTCTCTCTGACACATATTTTTCTCTCTACCCTTTCTCTCTCTCTCTCTCTTCTGTTTTGAAAGGCTAAGTGTTTCTGTTTAGACAGCGATGGAACTGCTTAGAGAGATTGAATGCCCACGAGAAGCCAAGTGAAGAAGAGATTGTCTTTGTTATTCTCCACAAAGATCTAGCAAGAAGGGTGTTTTTTTTGCTTCTTGGTTTTGATGAGTGTACTCAATGAGTTCTTGTAGTAGTGTTCAAGCTTTGTTGATGACAAGAAATAGATTCTGCTTCTGAGAAAATGGGGTTTGATCGGTTTTTTGTGTTTTGGGGTTTTATGGAAGATTTTATACTAAGCTTTCTTTGACTTTAATGGTGGAATAATTTGGGGAGGCACAAAGGAGATGGAGAAAGACGAGTTTGTGTTTCCAGAGCTAAAGAGTTATAGCTGTTGTAGTAGCTGGAAGTGAGAAAAGTTAGCTTGTACGGAAAATTAGGGTTTTTGTTGTTGTTGCTAAGTTCAAAGTTAGTACTTTTGTGTTCTGAAGGTAATTAGAAAACACAAAATCTGGATATTGAACTACTCTTCTGATATGAAGCTTTCAACATCTGGATTAGTTCAACAGGGTCATGAAGGTGTTTCCTCTTTACAAATCTCTGATTTTTTCATACATTTGTTTCTGGATAAGTTTCTTCAGTTGTTTTATTGTTTCTAACAGGAGAGAAATGTCTGAATTCTGAGCTATGGCATGCTTGTGCTGGACCATTGGTCTCTCTTCCATCATCTGGTAGCCGCGTTGTCTACTTTCCACAGGGTCACAGTGAACAGGTTCGAGCTTTTATTTTTGGGTTTAAGATTGTTATTTTTTGGGTGTGTGTTTGTTTGTAAAGAAGTTTTAAAAGGTAATGGAGATTTGTTTTTTACTTGTTTATATATTTGGGTATTCCATTAAAATTGAAATGTACTTGTAGGTTGCTGCTACAACTAATAAGGAAGTTGATGGTCACATACCAAATTACCCAAGCCTACAACCACAATTGATTTGCCAGCTCCATAATGTTACAATGCATGTGCGTAGTTAGTTCCATGTCCCTTTCCACTATTACTTTTAAAGTGATTTTGGGATATTATGTGCTGTGTAAGTATGGGGTTTCGTTTGTACTTTTCAGGCAGATGTGGAGACGGATGAAGTCTATGCTCAAATGACACTTCAACCATTGACACCAGTACAATCATACATACAAACATAACTGAACGAATTTTTAAATTTGCTAGAGTCGAGTCTATGAATAAATGACTCAAATATTAGAATTGGTGTTGATATAGGAGGAGCAGAAGGAAACATTTGTACCAATTGAGTTAGGGATCCCGAGCAAGCAACCTAGCAATTACTTCTGTAAGACTCTCACAGCTAGTGATACTAGTACACATGGAGGATTTTCTGTTCCTAGACGCGCTGCTGAGAAAGTTTTTCCTCCACTGGTATAACACTTTTTCTTTAACTTTGCAGAAAAATTCTTACTGAGTATATGTACTCCTTTTGATATCTTCACTCTTCCCTGTTTGCAGGATTACTCACTGCAGCCACCAGCCCAGGAACTGCTCGCAAGGGATCTCCATGATATTGAATGGAAATTTAGGCATATCTTTCGAGGTAGGTTTCACCTTTCCTTGGTACGAGTTGATCCCTTTGATAGCATCTTATTTTCCTATCTAGGTTGGTTTAATCCTTAAAAGACATTCTTGTTTTCATGTTAAACTGAGTATCATAATTTCAATTGGATGCTAAGTGTGTGCTTTAGCGAATTAAGCTAGGATTATTGTTCTGTTATGTCCCTTTAATATCATAAATTTTCTTTATCTTGGTTGGTTGAATCCTTGGATGACATTAGTTTTTTAGCTGTTAAGTATGTTTTAGCAAAATTAACTAGGATTATCATTCTGTTATGCCCTTGGCAGCATTTGCTTAAATTTGGAAAAACTAGGAATGCTCTGTGTTCTTCTCATTGTGTTTCATAAATCGGAATATTACTCATTCATATTAACCACCTGATTTAAATCCTTCTTATCTTTTTGTTCATTTTGCTTGCAATAGCATTACTTACACAGTTTTGGTGTGATTATGCAGGACAGCCCAAACGGCATCTCCTAACAACTGGGTGGAGTGTCTTTGTCAGTGCCAAGCGACTAGTAGCTGGAGACTCTGTCATTTTCATTAGGTATTTCTTTTGTTGTGCGTTCACCATGGATTGTAATTATATCTTTAACTCTATTAATTGTTGTCAGGAATGAAAAGAATCAACTCTTTTTGGGGATCCGTCGTGCCACTCGGCCACAGACTATTGTACCATCATCTGTTTTATCTAGTGATAGCATGCATATTGGACTCCTTGCTGCTGCTGCACATGCATCTGCAACCAACAGCTGTTTTACTGTTTTCTTTCATCCAAGGTTGAAAACCTTCTTCTACCTGCATATCCTTCCCCTCCCGGTATAACTGATTATACATTCTACTAATATTCTCTTGGTGTTCAGGGCTAGCCCATCTGAGTTTGTGATACAACTTTCCAAGTACATTAAAGCCGTTTTTCACACGCGTATTTCAGTTGGGATGCGCTTTCGCATGCTCTTCGAGACAGAAGAGTCAAGCGTCCGCAGGTGATGATGTCAAGTATCTTGAAATGCAATGTCGAGATAGAGATAACTTATATTTATGTTACAAATATTACTTAAACATGTATTCTGACAGAGGCGCGGGACACTTTCCAGGTACATGGGTACTATAACTGGTATCAGTGATCTGGATTCTGTTCGCTGGCCAAACTCTCATTGGCGATCTGTGAAGGTAACATTATTAAGCCCATGACTCCAAGTATGGTTTAGACTGCTATTTCATGTATATACTTCTCTGAAACTCCATAAACATTGAAGATCCTTGGCATGGTTGGTGTAGGTTGGTTGGGATGAATCGACTGCAGGGGAAAGACAGCCAAGGGTTTCTTTATGGGAGATTGAGCCTCTTACTACTTTCCCCATGTATCCATCTTTGTTTCCTCTCAGGCTAAAACGTCCTTGGCATGCTGGCACATCATCATTGCATGGTATCCACCATTTTTCTCTTCTCCTAACTTTAATTAATCGGGCTAGCATGCTCGTGAATGATTGGTCAGAGAAATCTCGGACTGTGACTCAGATATTCAGTTTGTGATTCTAACTCAACTATGCTTGTTCAGACAAATGAGGAACTCCTAAAAGTGTTTTACGCTTTAAAAGTACCGTTGGATTGGTTTCAAGTTCTGTAATTATTATCGGTAGCTATTTACTTGAACTATTGTGGTGTTGCAGATGGAAGGGGTGAATTAGGAAGTGGTCTAACATGGCTAAGGGGAGGAGGTGGAGAGCAGCAAGGTTTGCTTCCTTTAAATTATCCGTCTGTTGGTCTGTTTCCATGGATGCAACAAAGGCTGGATCTCACTCAATTGGGGACTGATAATAATCAGCAATACCAAGCGATGTTAGCCGCTGGATTGCAAAACATCGGTGGTGGAGATCCTCTAAGACAGCAGTTTGTCCAGCTGCAAGAACCTCACCACCAATATCTTCAACAATCAGCTTCCCAAAATTCTGAGCTGATGCTTCAGCAGCAGCAACAAGCATCACACCATCTTCTGCATGCTCAAACTCAGATTATGAATGAGAATCTGCCCCAACAGAGTATCCGACAAGATGTTAGTAACCAACCAGCTGGGCACCAGCAGTTACAGCAACATGACCAAAATGCGTATCTTAATGCTTTCAAAATGCAAAATGGCCATCTTCAACAGTGGCAGCACTCGGATATTCCGTCGCCTTCCTTCATGAAATCGGATTTTACTGACTCAAGCAACAAATTTGCAGCAACGGCTAGTCCAATGCAACAAAGCCCGGCTTGTCCAGGTTCTGGAGATAGCAGCAATCTTTTGAATTTCTCAATAACCGGTCAATCTGTACTACCTGAGCAGTTAACGACAGAGGGTTGGTCTCCCAAAGCACCCAACACTTATTCTGAACCGTTGTCCCTTCCACAAGCCTATCCTGGAAAAAGTCTTGCTCTAGAACCTGAAAATCCAAACTTAAATCCCCAAAATCCCTCTCTGTTTGGTGTTGATCCTGACTCTGGACTTTTCCTCCCTAGTACGGTTCCCCGCTTTGGTTCTTCATCAGGAGATGCTGAAGCTTCCCCTATGTCACTAACAGATTCAGGATTTCAGAATTCCTTATATGGCTGCATGCAAGACACAACTCATGAGTTATTGCATGGAGCTGGACAGATTAACCCGGCGACCCAAACCAAGAACTTTGTAAAGGTGCTGGTTGATTCTGGGCTCACTACTGACTTCTTTGTGGCACTCTGCTGTCTCCATTACAAAATACTGATTTGTTTACAATCCAAAAAAAATGCAGGTTTATAAATCTGGTTCGGTTGGGCGTTCACTAGACATCTCCCGATTCAGCAGCTATCACGAGCTGCGTGAAGAGTTAGGGAAGATGTTTTCTGTCGAAGGGTTGTTGGAAGACCCCTTTAGATCAGGCTGGCAGCTTGTATTCGTTGACAAGGAAAATGATATTCTTCTCCTTGGCGATGACCCGTGGGAGTAAGTAAAACTACTCTTCTTCTATTTGTATAGGATTTGTTAGAAATCTTAAATAAAAAGCTTGATGGTATGCGGAAAAATGTTTGCAGGTCATTTGTGAATAACGTTTGGTACATAAAGATACTATCACCGGAAGATGTGCAACAAATGGGGGATCATGGCGAAGGCAGTGGTGGGTCTTTCACGCAAAACCCGACCCATCTCTAGAACCTGTTTTGGTCCCATCCTGCTACAATGCAGGTTTGTTTCGTTTGAAGTTGCTTCTTTCCGCTGCTCTTTGTAGGCAGTGGTGGGTCTTTTCCGCAAAATCTGACCCATCCTTAGAACCTGCTTTGATCCCAATCCTTCTACAGTCTGGGAAAAGGCATTGTTTCGTTTGAAGTCTGCTTCTTTCCACTGCTCTTTATATGCCATTCGTCGTCTCTCTCTCTCTCTCATTTGACTTTGTTAGAAAGAAACATAATCATATTTGCGAGTATGTGTTTGTGAAACTTTAGCTTTGTGTTAGACACTCTGGTTTTAAACATAAGAACCTTTGTGAACTCTCTCAGGTATCTCAGCTTTCTAGTATTTGATTATCTTTGTTACATTGCAAATTCCTCGTTTTATAACACTTGTTATCCATTCGGTTTGGCAAGACATTTGGTTAGACACTTGAGATGGAGAAAGAAAAAAAAAAGAACAAATTTGAGATTTTGTGATTCTTCATGCCAAGCTGGAACAAGAAATCAGATTAATAAAGGCCAGAATAATGTCTGAAAAAGCTTTATAATCTACCTTGCAGAAACCTCATTTGATAAAATGTTTGCTTGAACAATATAAACATTCTCCCTATATATGATATTTGATTCGGTTTTGGTCGGTTATTTTTGGTTTCGGTCAGTTATTTTTGGTTTCGGTCGGTTATTTTCGGTTTCGGTTATTTTTGGTTTCGGTTTTTTCGGTTGGTAATATCAAAAATCCATTCGATTATTTTTATATTTCGGTTCGGTTTCGTGTTCAGTTATACCTCGGTTTCGGTCGGTTCGGTTATTAAATTTAAAAATCAAAAATAATCAAAATAACCGAAATAACTGAAAATAACCAAAAAATAACTGAAAATAATCGAAATAACCAAAAAATAACCGACGATAACCAAAAAATAACCAAAAATAACCGAAACCGACAATAACAAAAAAATAACCAAAATAACCGAAATATCCGACGGATATTATTTTAGTTTTCGGTTCGGTTTCGGTTAGTAACTAATAACCATGGTTTTCCAAATAATATCCGTTCGGTTATTTATTTATAATCAAATACCAAGCGAAATCTGTTTTTCGATTCGGTTTATTCGGTTCGAATTATTTGTGAAGGCCTAATTTTCCCAACATAAAACTCCTAATTAGAGAGACGAGTACTTGCAGGATGCATTCAATACTGACCAAACAGAACACGTCTCCCAAATCTTCTTGCTCGTACCAACATGATGATGGCAAATCCGGTCTCCACACCAATGGCAGCTAAGGGTACTCCACTTGAGGATGGTGTTGAGTACAGAATGGTCGTAGGAAGTCTCCAATATCTTCAGTTAACAAGACTTGATGTAGCATTTGGAGTAAACAACTTGTCCCAATTCATGCACAAGTCCACTAACATACATTGGCACACGGCCAAACGGTTCTGCAGTATCTTTCTGGCTGAGCGAGACATTTCTTCTACTTCACAGTCGGCTATATTCTGTGATAACGTTCACAGTTGGCTACTGTGATAACGTCGATGCGACGTAAGTATGTGCAAATATTGTCATTCATTCTCATTTGAAACATGTGAAATTCGATTATCATTTTATTTGTAAATTTGTTCAATCAAGATTTTTTTGTAAGATGTGAATTTATTTACCAAAAAGTAACATTGTTTTATAACAGATTTATTTGAGCCTAATCAGTTTCAAGATACAAAAATGAGTAAAAAAATAATAATTGAAAGACACGATTGAACAAGTCTATTGTTTATTTATAGGAGAACCACATTGATAATAGAAAGCTGAAGTTCTTGTGGTCAATCCGGACAAAGATTGAATTTTTAACAATCCTATCTATTTTGTTGAACATTTGAGCTCCGGAGAAGTGAGAGTTATTATGAAGTTTATTGTTTCTTCATTTTCATGGGAGAAATATTGTAGTTTGGATTGTTTTTTTTGTCACTTGATGACAACGGATCGACTCAATACTCCAATATTTTCATACGAAAATTTAACACTTTTATATAAGAGAAAATGACGTAGAGGTGCTACAACCACTAATCCATTTATTCCATGTAGTTTGGATTGTTAAACGTCGAATAATTGTCTTTGGTTGAACCGTGCGATAAAGCCAAGACGTTAGGAATTGTCCAAGTCTGCAAAACAGCTCTCTCCAGACCTGCATATTGAAGGAACAATGGAGGAAAAGGTGGTTCGGAAACTACTCGTCCTGATTGCATAAGCAACTGTTGATTCTCCGCACAACCAATGTAGTACGGACCGGAATAGGTTAAAGAGTGCTTTCGTATATTCCATTTAAACCATGTATTTCTAGTTCATGTTTTGCCTTGATCCTTGGATCTAAATTGTTTCATGTCGCATTGGACGAGAATGTTGCATTGGGGAAATCATTTTGTAATCGAAAGATAACAGTCTACACCTTTTGAAGAGTGTGGAGAAAGTGTCACTGAAAACTTGAGACAAAAAAATTATAAAAGATTCATTGCGAGCTTTGGGTAATATTCAACATGTATTACATGAAGCTTCGACAATCTCATAGGAAGTTGGAGTGTATATGACTTTCAATAGTAACATAAATATATGTACCTGGAAATTATATATTTTTTATTAAATTAAATGTATGTTTCTAATATATGTGAAATTTTGAAATAGATGAAATTAAATAAAAACAAATATACGTTTCCTAATTGATATAAAATAGTAATTTGTGTGACGGTCTCTTAATAACGTTTTCATTCAAAATTAGGTCTAGGAATATAATTTGAACCGAATGAACTAAATCGAAACTAAACCAAAAAATAGATTTTGGTTAGTATTGGTTATAAAAATTAACCGAACAGATATTAGTTTAGAAAATCATGATTATTGGTTATTAACCGAACCAAAACGAAACCCAAAATAATATCCAAAAAACCAAATTATTTTCAATTATCCAAAAATATTTCAGTTATTTCTGATATTTCGATATTTTTCAGTTATTTTTAGTTATTTTTGGTTATTTTTTTATTATTTTGTATCAATCGAATTATTTTTGGTTTTTAATTTTAATAACTGAATCCACCAAAATCGAAATATAACCAAACCTCGTTCTTCTAATTATTTAATCTATCCAACCACAAAACTGAAAATAACCAAACAAAATCATACCAAATATCTAAATTATGCCTATTCAAAACGGAGATTCATTGTCAAAGTTTGTTGCTTGATTTGTGGCTCAATAGTTTGATTTTGAAGTTTAGTAACATAACCTCTATTGAGAATTAATACAATCATTTGTTCTATCTTTGAACATATTAAACATCACAACAAATAAACTATCATTTTGCCTATCAGATAAAAAAAAGATTTGAGAATACTTGCAAATTCATGTGTTACCCATCCTCTGGTGTTTTCAATATTTCAGACAGTCAAAGGCAATCACGATCACGACAATTAATCAACAACTAGATTTATTATATCCACGCTCTGTGTAGAAAAAAATATTTACAGATAATAATTAATTATGTATTTTATTATTTTAAATTAGATATATATATAATTTATTTCATATTTAAAATAATGTTTTAAAATTTTTTAATATTGATTACAAAAATGAAAAAGATAATAAAATCGGATTATACAAATATACTTAAATTGTATCAATTTTGGATAAAATTATACATATGATAAATATTCAATTAAATTAAACTTTTGTTTTATATTTTGTTTGACTAATTTTTCAAAATTTATATGTTGTTTTATATTGTATTTATATTTTATGATAAAATATATTGAATGTCGAAATATTAGAGATTTACATATAATATAATGTATAATGACAATTTTCGTAAATATTCTAATAAATGATATCTTAGATTATATTTATCTTAAAATGCTCTAATAGTGTGACAGTGTAGCACACTTGTAAATCACACGTTAGCATAAGGTTACTTTGTTAAAATGATTCTCAATTAATATATATATATATAATTGTTTTTTTACATTGATGTGTGGTAAAGTACCTTTTTGTTGATTTTGGATTAGAATTTGATATATGAAAACTGTAAAACCAGTTTAGGTAATTTTAGGTCTGACAATTGTCTTTTATTGAGAATCTTGAATAGTATTAAAATGTATTAAAATGTAAGCATTTAGCTTTAAAAATAAATATTTTTATGATAATGAATAATCGAATAGATTTGTCTTTATGGCAGCCATGAAACAAAGCGAATCTGTGTGTATGGTCCACTTTTAGATCCTTTACTTCAACTTGCTCTCTGCTTTTGGAATTTCTTTTGCTCTCTATCTACTTCAAATTGAATATATATATAAATATAGTAATATTCTAAAATAATACTTTTAAAATTTTTGTTCTAAATTTAATACCCTAAAATTAAAATTTCAAAAATAACATAAATAATTATATAAAAATATTTATTTATTGTAAATAAATTATAGATAAACTTAAAACATTATATTTAGATTAATTTTTTTTAATTTAGAATTTTTTTTATAAAAATAAAGGTTTAATATATTTTAATCTTAAATTATAATATTCTTGAAAATTTAAACTAATAATACTATTTTTGGAATTAAAAATATGTTATTTTAGAGAATTTATATGTAACTTATAAGAAATGCCATTAGATATTGATAAAAAAATTTAATATTTTACTAAAGGTAAAAAATGTGAAATTATTTCTATCTAATTTACTCACAATATATTTTAATATCTTTATGTATTATATTTACTTCCTTTACTAATATAACAAAAACCTTTTCAAATCGAAATTTAAATATTTAAATGTAATATCATTAAAATTAAATTTAACATTAGCATAGTATATGTGCTATGTACAAGACAAGTTTAATATTTAATATTTTTATTATTTGAATGAAATTTTTATATAAATACAATTTTAATTTTTTTTATAAAAAATGATCTATCACTGGAATGCTCACAAAAAAATAATAAATTGGAAATATAAAATACTAAAGAGAAAAAATAAAATATACAATATATGTTATATAACATTAGAATTTTATAATGAGTCGTTTCTTTTGTTTTTTTGTTGATATTCAGAATCTCAATTTTTATATTTATCCAATAATATTTACAAAAAATAAAATTATGAGTCAAATTTTTAAATAATAATACTGTTAATTAAAAAAATAAAATTATTAATTTAATTCAAAAATAATATTTTCGATAGGATGCAAACTGTTTTCGTATGAACTCTTTTTAAGTTTTATAGATAGTTTCGTTCTGCAAAAAATAAATAAATATAGTTTTAGTAAAGAGTAATACCCTAAAATAGCACCATTTTAAGTTTATCTTCCAAATTTAGTACCCTAAAAATAAAATTCCAAAATAGCACAAATTATTATGTAAAAATAATTATTTACCTTAAATAAACTATATATAAAATTAAAACATAATGTTTGAGTTCACTTTTTCCAATTTAGGGTTTAAATTTTTTCATTAAGAAGAAGTTTTTAATTATTTTAGTATTAAATTTGTACTATTTTTAGAAATTTAAATTATTAGTGCTATATTTGGAATTAAAACTTGAAATAGTGTTATTTTAGTCAATTGCCCTTTAGTAAGTATAAAAATAAATAAATAATTTAAATTTTATCCGAAATATCTTTTCATTTAGGACAACTACTCAAAAGTCTCAATACTATTGAGATATTGTTTCCAAAATTTCAAAATCTTCACTCTGATTTTTCATTGCGTTTTGAATGTTTATAGAGAATAAAATTTAGAATGTGAGTCATAAAGTAGGAAAACAATAAAAAACGTTGACTGTATATTTGTATTAGAGATTAGAGTTTGAGAACAATGTCAATATGAAATTGATAATATATATAGGGTTACATATAGTTCTAGGATTTTACAAAATTTAATTATATATATTTTTTAAATTTGGTTTAAAGTTAATAAAATACAATTCGTAATAAATTGTATATTACTAATATAATTCAATTGTAGAATATGTGAAATGTAACTTTAATGCAAAATTAGAAATTTAATTTATTAATTTAAATTTTAAATTTAATTATGTGTAATATAGAATATGTAAAATCGTAGTATAAATGTGTGAAAATTTTCGAATTCTATAACATTTAATTGAGTGATACAATTTGTCATACAATGGAAATTTGAATTTTTGAAATCTATATTAAAATTTAATTGAATGATATAATTTCTATTTTTAAAATCGGCGATAATTATAATGTATCAATATTAAATATTCGAAATATTCTACAATTAAAAAATTTTAAAATAGTAAATGAGTGAAATAACTTTCAAGTTTGTGAATAGTAAGTTAAATGTGTAAATATTAAAATTTTGAAATATATACAAATATTTAATACAGTGGTACAATTTCTATTTTTAATCAAAAATTGTTATACTAAATAATTTCAGATAGAATTAAAAGTTTTAAAATAGTAAATGAGTAATAAAATTTCCAAACTGTTGAATCCTAAATTAAATGTGTGAATATTGAATTTTCAAAATACATACAAATAGTTAATACAATTGTATAATATCTTTTTTTATTCAAAAATTATTATACTAAATAAATTTGTGATAAGATTTAAAATTTTAAAATAATAAATGAGTGAAACAATTTTAAATTTTTTGAATTTTTAGTTTTTAAATTTATTAAATTTGAAATTCGTAACATGTTTTTACCATTTGGAAACTCATCTACTATTAAACGAAATAATTAGGTTACCTAATTAGTATGTTTGGGTAATAGAATAATTAATATTAATTTTTTATTTAAATTAAATAAATAAAATTGTTGAAAGTGAATGGTGATAACATCTCAGCAATTTTCTTTCTCAATATTTCTCTTTTAATATATAGTAGATGTATATAAACCAATACAAATTACATTTTTTCTCTTCTTTTGTATTTCAAAAGAAATAAATTAAAAAATAATATTACATTAAATTAATTTTATAAATAGAAAACTAACTTTCAATTAATTTTTATTCTATAAAATTTAAATAATTTAATGTAATGTAAAATATTAATGTAATAATTTAAATAATTTAATGTAATAATTTAATGTAATAATTTAAATAATTTTTTTCTCCAAATTTTTGTTTAATAAAAATATTAATCTAATGTAAAATTTAATTATACCCTTATAAAAAATACTGAAACCAAATTAAGTTTCACAAACCATTATTACTACTGAAATTCTCTAATTATGTTTGAAAATGCTAATAAAATATCGTTAATAACAAAGTTAAGATTATTTTTCAAAAATACCTAATTAAATACATTTTATTGTCAAAATGATTAGAAGATATGAAGTATGATTTAGCTAAGTAAATATGTATATTATTCATTCATATAGTAGAAGATATTAAGATTGATGTTTTACAATTGTTGTTTTTTACAAATTGATCAGTTAATATATGAAAAATATATTTGACTGATGTGAGGTAGGTTAAATAGTAATAATTAATCAAAAAAATATATTTCTCTTTGGTTTCATAATTTTACATTTAAATTCCTTAAAATAATATGTAAACTATAATTTAGTGAAATCACGTTTTTAAATTGATATATCATAACTATGAGGGAATCCCAGCCAATAAAAATGACAAAACATTAGATAATATTACATGTAGGTATATGTAAATTTACCCTTACTATCATATTATATAAAAATATATAATACATATTTGATTTATCTCATTTGGTAAGATATTTATTTTGTTACATTGCTTATAATTGGCTTGAATAATTATAAAGAGACACAAACAAAAAAGATAAAAGCCAATTTAATTAGTTGGAGGACAAAACATGGCCTAACTAAAAAGAAAGGTATATGATCCACACACAAATTACATATCCACAAAGGCATGTCATATCTTCAAACTTTAGTTCTCCTATAAAATCTGACCAAATTGTCATTAATTACATAAAAATACAACCAAAAACATCCTTAAAACCCTAATTTTTATTGTTCTTGTGCTTGCTTTCGAGATTCATAACGCAATGGAAATGGCGTCGGGATCTTTAGGTAATAAGATCCAAGAAGCGATGGAACAAAACCGTGGGAACATAAAACGGTGTTTTGAGAAGTATATTGAGAAAGGTAGAAGGGTAATGAAATTAAACCAGTTAATGGATGAGATGGAGATTGTTATCAATGATTTACCGCAACGAATGCGAGTCATGGAAGGTGATCTTGGCAAGATCTTGTGCTTCACTCAGGTCTATTACCATACTCTTTAGATCCTTCAATCTTTTGTTTTTGTTGAAGTATATGAATCTAACATTTGAAGAAGCTTTTTATGTATTATACAAAGAGTTATAGATTGAAATTATAAGGTTTACTTTCGTCAGCTATATATAGACTTTATGACATAAAACAAGTTCTACACGAATTTTTGGCCTCTTTCCATAGCTCCACAAACTCAACAGTCTCTTTTTTAAATTATCCGACATTGTATTATCCAGTCTATTTTAACATAAACGTTAATTTTTAACGATTTCTGTTAAATCTGATGCTAAACGTAACCGAGATTTAGAGTTATCTTTTGTCGATCATAATACGATTATAATACTTGGTTATGGTTCATCAAGAAAATCAAGTCTGATTTGTTTCTAGGTAACAAGGACGGTTTTATAATCGCATCAAATCGACAAAAAATAACTCTAAATTATCGGTTTAACCTTATATTTAACAGAAACCGTTAACAGTGAACAATCTTATTTAATGAAAACCGTTAACAGTTTAAGTTTATATTGAAATCGACTGGATAATACAATATCGGATAATTTAAAGAAGAATTTGTTGAGTTTTTGTACCTACGGAAAGAAGCCAAAATTTTGTGTATAAGTGGTTTTAGATCATAAAGTATGTATATAGCTGGGGAAGTAAACCCAAAATTATATTAAGAATCTTTTGAAAATTTTAGTTGAAGGTTTATAGATTCCAATTTCAAAACTTCTTTGGCAAATAGATGGTGTTACATAGGTCTTATTAAACTTGATCATCTTATACTTTCTTATATAACTGACACTACTAATGTTAATTTGGTTTGAAAATTTCTCACATAAGCAATATAAATGTGAATGAAACTACAGGAGGCAGTGGTAATTCCTCCAAACGTGGCGTTTGCGGTAAGAGGAAATCCGGGAAATTGGGAATATGTGAAGGTTAACTCTTCCGATCTCTCGGTAGAGCCTTTATCGAACATTCAATATCTTAAACTCAAAGAGCTTCTCTTTGATGAGAATTGGTGGGTACACATTCTCTCCTCATCAACTACTTTCACTTTCTTGATCTCATGACTAAAAGTTTGTAAACAGGGCCAAGGATGAAAATGCATTGGAGGTGGATTTTGGAGCATTTGATTTCACTCTACCTCGGCTTTCGATGTCGACTTCAATAGGAAACGGCCTTAGTTTTGTGTCGTCGAAGCTCGGATGTCTATTAAACGATAACAAGCAGTCTCTTGTGGACTACTTGTTGTCACTTGAGCATCACGGAGAGGTTCATTTTGTCTCTTCATTTTCTCCTTTGTGTTTTAATATGGAAAAAGGCACAAAAAGAATTACATTACTTTCAACAAAGAAGAAAATCTAAAACACCATAAAACAAATGTTTTTGGAGAAATACTTTAATCTAATATACTTTTAAAACCTTTATTCCAAGAATATCACTATAGTTTTTTCTCTAATACCTTAAAAACATTCTTTTAAGTTTTTTTTCTAATTCAGCATACTAAAACTGAAACTAAAAAATCGTACAAATATTTATGTAAAAATATTTTTTTATTTTAAATTAATTATGAATAAAATTAAAATATTATGTTTGAGTTTATTTTTTAAATAAGATTTATTTTTATCTATTAAAAATATCTTTTAAGATATTTTAATATTAAAATTTATGCTATTATTAGAAAAATAAATTAATAATGTTAAATTTGGAATAAAAACTTAAAACAACTTACAAGTTAAAAAGATAATGGTAACATTTTTTGAAAAAATGACTTACAAGTTGATTTTATTATTATATAATTACAGAACCTTATGATGAATGAGACACTAAACACGGCTAAAAAGCTTGAGATGAGTTTGATTTTGGCTGATGTTTTCCTCTCGGAGCTGCCTAACGACACACCTTTCGAAGCCTTTGAACTTAGGTTAAACCTTTAACTCCTCTTTTCATAAATATATTTACATTGCCAACTAGGTTTGGACAAATAATTTGAACCGAATGAATCGAATCGAAACTAAACAAAAAAAAACAGATTTCGGTTGGTATTCGGTTATAAAAAATTAATCGAATAGATGTTATTTTGAAAAACTATTATTATTGGTTACTAATTAATCAAAACCAAACCGAAAACCAAAATAATATCTGAAAAACTAAATTATTTTTGGTTATCCAAAAATATATCGGTTATTTTCAGTTATTTTTTTCTTATTTTGGTTATTTTTTAGTTATTTTTGGTTATTTTGGTTATTTTTGGTTATTTTTGGTTATTTTTGTTATTTTTTGTTATTTTTTGTTATTTATGTTATTTTCGATTATTTTCGGTTATTTTTTTGGTTAATTTTGGTTATTTTTCAGTTATTTTCGTTTTTTTTTGTTATTTTTGGTTATTTATGATTATTTTGGTTATTTTCGGTTAACCGAATTATGTTCGATTATTTTCGGTTTTTAAATTTAATAACCAAACTCATCAAAACCGAGGTATAATCGAACCGAAACCGAACCAAAATATAGAAATAAGTGATTTGATCTTTAATTTTACTAACCAAAAATAACCAATCGAAATCGAACCGAATATCTATATACCGACGCCTATTGCTAACATATGGGTTTGGTTTAACCGATTCCGGTTTAATTATGAGTTGAACCAAAAACAGGTTTAAGGAATGGGGTTTCGAGAAAGGATGGGGAGACAACGCAGGAAGAGTAAAAGAGACAATGAGAATCTTGTCGGAGATTCTACAAGCTCCTGATTCTCGTAACATTGATAGATTCTTCGCCAAGATTCCTATAATCTTCAACATTGTCATCTTCTCAGTTCATGGTTACTTTGGTCAAACCGATGTTCTTGGTTTACCGGATACTGGTGGTCAAGTTGTTTACATTCTTGACCAAGTCAAAGCCATTGAAGATGAATTGCTTCATAGAATCAACTCTCAAGGCCTCAATTTCAAACCTCAGATTCTTATTGTAAGATCTCTTTTCTTATTTATCCTTAAATCTTGATCATGAACCCAAGAACTCACCTTTAATTGGTAACCACATTAAAATCTTGAATGGTTGTGATTCTTGGACCAATTGGTATAAATCTGCCTTTTTATATCTATACATAAACACAATATATAGACATTAACAATCAAAACATAATTCCTTTTTTTTGCTTTTTATTGATATTGACAATTATATTTTATTTTGAGTAATATCCTTAAATATTACTTTTAAAAGTTTTTATTCCAAATCTAACATCTTAAAATTAAAACACAAATAATTATATGAAAATATTTCTTTACTATAAATAAATTATATATAAACTTAAAACATTAAAACATTATATTTGAGTTCTTTTTCCAATTTAGAATTTAATTTTTGGGCAATTGACAAAAATAATATTTTTAAAATTTTTGTTCTAAATATAGCATCATTAGTTTAAATTTCTAAAATAGTACAAATTTAATATTAAAATACTTTAAAACTTCTTTTTAATAAGGAAAATTTAAACCCTAAATTGGAAAAAAGAACTCAAATATAATATTTTAATTATATTTATAATTTATTTATGATGAATATATATTTTCAAAAAATAATTCATGCTAACTCTGGAATTTTAAGTTTATAGTGCTAAATTTAGAATAAAAACTTTAAAATGTATTATTTAAGAATATTATTCTTAATTTTTATGCTATCATTGAAACTTTAAATTAATAATCTATTTTTGAAACAATATTTTTTAAAAAATATTATTTTAGAGAATTCTTTTATTTTTTAAAACCTTTTAAAGTTTTTTTTTCAAATCTAGCCTCCTAAAATTAAAATCCCAAAAATAGCACAAATAATTATGTAAAAATATTTATTTACTCTAAACAAATTATACATAAACTTCAAATATTATATTTGGATTCATTTTTTTTAATTTAGGGTTTAATTTTTTCTATTAAAATATAGTTTTAATATATTTTAATGTTAAATTTATGCTATTATTGGAAATTTAAAGTAATGATGTTATTTTTGGAACAAAAATTTAAAAACATGATATTTTATACAATTGCTTTTTATTTTATTTTAGGTAACACGATTAATCCCAGATGCAAAAGACACTAAATGTAACCAAGAATTCGAACCCGTAATCGGTACCAAACATTCAAATATTCTTCGAATTCCATTCGTAACCGAGAATGGGATTCTACGTCGTTGGGTCTCCCGTTTTGATATCTATCCCTACCTTGAGAGATTCACTAAGGTAACAAAACAATCAAATACAAGAATGACACAAACTTTTTTTTACAATTTTTTTTTCTGCTTTTTAATTTCATTTTATAATTGTAAACATATGAGTAGGATGCAACAACAAAAATATTGGATATTTTGGAAGGAAAACCTGACCTAATTATAGGAAATTATACGGATGGAAACTTGGTGGCATCACTCATGGCTAATAAGCTTGGAGTTACTCAGGTTTTTTCTTGGTTGCTTCGGTCAATTATACGAATTTATGCGAATAAGTCTATTTTTACTTATAGTTTTTGGTTCTTTTTTCAGTTATATAAACGGTGTTTTTTCTTTCATAAACTACATAAATCTTCATAAATTATTCTAACTATAATTAATGTTTACAAGTTAAATTATTAAATCTTATTTTAATTCGAAAATTTGATTTTAACTTTAAAATAAACCCAAGTTAAAGCCATATTTTCGAATTAGATAGATATTTAACGTGTAAACATTAATTGAATTTCAGTAGTTAAAATAATTTATAAAGTTTGTATAATTTACGAAAGAAAAATACAGTTTATGTAGCTAAAAAAGATCCAAAAAATACGAGTAGAAATAAGCTTAGTCGAATAAATTTGTATAGTTGACCGAAGTAAATCTTTTTTTTTTACATATTTATGTACTGGCTAATAAACAATTATTTATTTTAACTGAAATGAAATTTATATATATATAAATAAAAAAATCCAGGCAACTATTGCACATGCTTTGGAGAAGACTAAATACGAAAACTCAGACAACAAATGGAAAGAATTTGATCTTAAATATCATTTTTCATCTCAATTTACGGCAGACTTAATCTCTATGAACTCTTCTGATTTCATCATAGCAAGCACTTATCAAGAGATAGCTGGAAGGTACCTTCACTAACTTCACTAATATTTTACCAATTCTCAAGCTTGTTTACCCGTTTTCCGATTCGATTTTATCAGTAAAGAGAGATTAGGACAATATGAGAGCCACATGAGCTTCACACTTCCTGGGCTATATAGAGTTGTCTCTGGCATCAATGTGTTTGATCCCAAGTTCAACATCGTAGCTCCTGGCGCTGATGACTCTATTTACTTCCCTTTTACCGCACAAGACAGACGATTCACCAAGTTTTATCCTTCCATTGATCAACTCTTGTATAGCCAGACTGAGAATGATGAACACATGTACGTCTCTTTAATATACATTTCCTTGTTTTACTTAGGGCTAACGATCTGTTTTCCCCTCATAACTATCGTACAACATCATATATCTTTAAAACTAATGTTACGGTTTGTATATATACGCTGGAGAAGTTGAAAACATATTTCTTCCTCGATTTAAAGTTCGAAACCTAATTAGACATAACCGTGGTTAAATATAATTTATCGTTTATTATGGAAATCGTTAACCTTAACTAAACCAACATTTACCCAAATTAAAACTTGATAATTCATGATAAAAGAAAACCAACCAATTATGATCTCAATTGGGGAAGGTTTGGTTTTCTTTTATCGTGAATTATCGGATTTTAATTTGGGTAATTATTAGTTTAATTAAGGTTAACGATTCTCATAATCAGCGATAAACCACATTTAACCACGGTTATGTGTAATTAGGTTTCGAACTTCTAATATGAGGATAAATTGGTTTCGAGGAAGAAATATGTTTTCAATTTTTCCAACGTGTATATATAAACCGTAGCATTAGTTATAGGGGTATATGGTGATATATGTCAGTTCTGAGAACTAAATAGGTCGTCAGCCATTTTACTTATTTGAAAACTTTAACCTAATTATGGATTTTTCAAAAGTGGTTACTTGGTGGAGAAGAAGAAACCTATCATCTTCTCAATGGCAAGGCTTGATGTTGTGAAAAACTTAACTGGATTAACCGAATGGTACGCTAAGAACAAGAGGCTACGAGACTTAGTCAACCTTGTAATCGTAGGAGGATTCTTTGACAGTTCCAAGTCTAAAGACAGAGAAGAGATGTCAGAGATCAAGAAGATGCATTCTCTGATTGAAAAATACAAACTCAAGGGTCAGTTTAGATGGATCGCAGCTCAAACCGATCGATCAAGAAACGGTGAACTTTATAGATGTATTGCAGATACAAGAGGTGCTTTTGTGCAGCCTGCACATTATGAAGCTTTTGGTCTTACTGTACTTGAAGCCATGAGTTGTGGTTTGGTCACATTCGGTACGAACCAAGGTGGTCCTGCTGAGATTATTGTGGATGGTGTCTCTGGATTCCACATTGACCCGAGCAATGGAGAAGAATCGAGCAATAAGATTGCTGATTTCTTTGAGAAATGCAATATCAACCCTAATTACTGGAACATGATTTCGGCTCAAGGACTACAACGCATAAACGAATGGTATTTTATTAGTAATACTGCCTTAATTTTTCAGTTTACAATTCATAGGGTTAGGCACAAAGCGGATATCATGAATTTTGGTAGTACCGGATCAACATTTTCTTATCCATATTCGCTCCGCAAGTAGCGGATTCCAGATATCCGCTATAATCTAGATATTGAATAGGATAGGAAAATTATCTAAAACAATATTCTTTTAAGTTTTTGTTTTAAAAATAATAAAATTAGTTTAAATTTCTAATAATAGTATAAATTTAAAATTAGAATATATTAATATTTTATTTTAGTAGAAAAAATTAAATATTAAATTTGAAAAATGAATCAAAATATAATATTTTAAGTTTATGTATAATTTATTTAAAATAAATAAATATTTTTACAAATATATTTGTGCTATGTTGGAATTTTAATTTCAGTGTTAGATTTGGAACAAAAACTTTAAAAGATATTATTTTAGGATATTACTCAATAGGATATTTGATACTTCTATTAAATTATTAAATAATTATAAATATTAAAATTAGATTTACCATACAAATTTTAATTCAAAAATATTAATTTGATAATTGAAAAAGATTCTTAACTTATTAAGTTTTTATATATATAATAATCAATTTTATGAACATAAATTAATAAAATTTACATATTAAATAAAAAGGCAATTGTCTAAAATAGCAGTTTTTAAATTTTTGTTCCAAAAATAGCATTATTAGTTTAAATTTCTAATAATAGCATAAATTTAAGATTAAAATATATTAAAACTATATTTTAATAGAAAAAAATTAAACCATAAATTAGAAAAAATGAATCCAAATATAATATTTTAAGTTTATGTATAATTTATTTAGGGTAAATAAGTATTTTTACATAATTATTTGTGTTATTTTTGGAATTTTAATTTTAGGATGTTAAATTTACAAAAAAAATTTTAAAAAGTTTTATTTTATGATATTATTCTAAATAAAACTTCTACAATTTTATATATTATTAGCTATATATATATATATCAGAGTATATATCCGTCATTATTGCTTGGTTTTTGACGGACATTTAATTTTGGTATTTGATTTATTTCCTAAAATTACGGATATCCGAATTTTACGAATCGAAACGTATAACGGATCGAACCAAATCTAACATGGTTGGGTAATATTAGTAGATAATTTTGAATTAGTTTGGGTAGGTTTGAATAATCATTAGTACATTTAGATCAAAATTGTTACTTAAACGACCTTAGCTTAAGGCATTTCAAGAAAATGATTACTAAAGATAGTTCAAAATTTGCAGCTATACATGGAAGATATATGCAAACAGAGTGATAAACATGGCAAGTACATATAGCTACTGGAGGCATTTGTACAAAGATCAGAAATTAGCAAAGCAAAGATATATACATTCTTTCTACAGTCTCCAATATAGGAATTTGGTAAAACTATTTTACTATTCCTTTTTAATTAATACCATAAAATAGTATATTTTAAATTTTTTTCTTCTAAATCTAACATCATAAAATTAAAATCCCCAAAATATCATAAATAATTATGTAAAAAATACTTATTTACTCTAATTAAATTATACGTAAATTTAAAGTATTATATATGGATTCATTTTTTCTAATTTAGGGTTTAATTTTTTTCTATTAAAATATAGTTTTAATATATTTTAATTTTATATTTATATTATTAGAAATTTAAATTAATGATGCTATTTTTGGAAATTTTTTTTTAAAAAGTGCTATTTTATACAATTGTCTATCTTTTTTTTTACTTTATGATATTGAAACATAAATTATTTTGTTTTTGGATCAGATGAAAACTATACCCATTTTGAGTGATATTCCTGAGCCTCCTCCTCCTCCTCCAAAACCTTTGATTAAACCATTAACAACTAAAGGGTAATTTTTGTATATTAAAGTAATTTATTCAAGAGATTATTAGTGTTTTGTTTATTAATTATTTATATTTTTACAGCTCCAAGAGAACACAATCAAGATTGAGTTTCAGGATGTTTGGTGCTTAAGCTTCTCTTCAACACAAATGCAGCAAATATCAGAGTTACTGAAATATCCAAAACCTGTTTGATATTTCACTTCTTTTATTTATGTGTAATTTTAGTTCATATTTATACGAATACGTTCAAGTTATGTGATTACACAGTAAAATAAAAAGTAATATCTTAAAATATCATATTTTAAAGTTTTTATTGTAAATCTATCATTTCAAAACTAAAATTCTCAAAATATCACAAATAATTTTGTAAAAAATATTTATTTTCTCTAAATAAATTATTATAAAATAATACCTTAAAATAATATTTTTTATAAGTTTATCTTCCAAATTTAGCATATTAAAAATAAAATTCTTAAAATATCATAAATTATTATGTAAAAATAATTATTTATCAAAAATAAACTATATATAAAATTAAAATATAATGTTTGAGTTCACTTTTTCCAATTTAGGATTTAATTTTGTTATATTTAAATAAAGTTTTAATATATTATAATTTTAAATTTGTGTTATTATTAAAAATTTAAACTAATTATGTTATTTTTGGAACCAAAATTTAAAAATGTATTATTTTATAAACTTGCTCTAAAAACAGAAATGTATTCATTTAAACCATTGGTTCTTTGTTAGTTAAAACCAAACCGATTTTTCCGAATTCAACGGAATAAAAAATTTGATTTTTGGTTTCATTCGGTTTAGATGAATAAATTAATTGGCAACTTTTAAATTATCGGGTCAGTTCTGTCTATTATTATTTGTTCTTTTAGAACAAAATATACAAAATGAATTATGCAAAAGATAAAAGTATCTATTAAACTGAATATAATTGCAATTATTTGATTGTAATATAATTTCAACTCAAATACTCGCTATGTCCAGCCATCTAAATTTTTTAACCAAATTACTCAATAATCGAACCTTATTGTAGTTTTGATCGGTTAATTTTAATAAAAACTTTGCAAACCCAACTAACCAAAGATAAACAAAAATATATCCCAAACTATGTAATATGAGAAAACCTGAAATCGTAAAACTATTTTATAGGATAATCCAATATATGTGCAGTGCAAGAAAAACAAATTATCATTTATTTTTATTAAAATATTAAATTTTATATTTTTAAATTTTTTTGCCCGTCAATAGATATTTGTATTAATCGGAATTATCATTATTTATAAAAAATTATAAAAAGAAAGACAAACAGTAAATATAATCTACTCAACATTCGACATAATAGAAAAAATCAGTACTTGATTACATGATCGTAGTTGATGATGAAATTGGATTACGTCAAATTTTGAAATCTATTGATGAATTATCTGTATGTAATGATTAAATCACAGATTAATTCCTTTTTGATTGAAAACATTATTTAATGACAAATTATCTCATCAAAAATAACATTGTGATATCCCAAAAACCAGAATGGTTATAGAGTCTAGATAAATGTAGTGAATTCTGATTCAATAACTTTGTATTCATCCTGAAATACTCATTCCAGCATTGAGAAAATATTCATTTGTTATATTTTTTATATTTGATAAGTTTAATAGTAGAAAAAACTGAAGTTTTTAAAAAAAATGATAAAACAAAACAACCATAAATAAGTCGATCAGTAACTTTCAGATTATTGGATTAGTTCTGTCGGTTATTATCACTAAATCTTTGTTTTTTAGAAAAAAAAAATTAAAATGAATGCTAAAAATATAAGTGTAATTTTCTAAAATGTTATTTTAAAATTTTTATTGTAATTGTATCATTGTTTAAATTTATAAAAAATAACATAAATTTAATAAAGTAATAAAATAGCACCGTTTTAAATTTATCTTCCAAATTTAGCACAGTAAAAATAAAATCATAAAAATAGCACAAATTATTATATGAAAATAATTATTTATTTTAAATAAACTATATAGAAAATTAAAACATAATGTTTGGGTTCATATTTTCTAATTTAAGGTTTAATTATTTTTCATTAGGAAGAAATTTTTAATTATTTTAATATTAAATTTATGTTATTTTTAAAAATTTAAATTATTATTACTATATTTGAAACAAAAACTTGAAATAGTGATATCTTAGTCAATTGCCCAATTTAATATTAAAATAATTTAAAATCATTTTTTAATAAGAAAATTTTAGGGCAATTGTATAAAATAGTACATTTTTAAGTTTTTGTTCTAAAAATAGCATTATTAGTTTAAATTTCCAATAATAACATAAATTTTAAAATTAAAATGTATTAAAATTATATTTTAATAGAAAAAAATTAACCCTAAATTAGAAAAAATAAATTTAAATATAATATTTTAAGTTTATATATAATTTATTTAGAGTAAATAAGTATTTTTACATAATTATTTGTGTTATTTTTGGGATTTTAATTTTAGGATACTAAATTTGGAAAAAAAATTTTAAAAGTATTATTTTAGGGTATTATTCAAAATTTTAATCATAGATTAAAAATGAATTCACACATAATATGTTAATTTTATATGTAATTTATTTAAAATAAATAATTACTTTTACATAAATTTTATGTTATCTTATAAATTTTATAATTAATGTGTTAAATTTGAAAAAACAATTTAAAATTGATATTTTATGGTCAAACTAAAATATACAAATATCTATTGAACCGAATATAATTGCAGTTATCCGATTTTAACATAATTTCAACTCAAAAACTCGATATGTCAGATTAAATTAGGTAAAATTATAAACCAAATTACTCATTAATCAAACCGTATTAACAAAAAAACAAAAATATATCTCAAACCAAATAATTTAAAATTTATATCAAACAAAAATATATCCCAAATATTATATTTGAATTTTATATATAGTTTATTTAACATAAATAATTATTATCACATAATTATTTGTTATATTTTATAAATTTTATTTTTAATATGATAAGTTTAGAATATAAATTAAAAAGAACGTTATTTTAAAATATTACTAAATCATGAAGTCGTTGTTCCTAAACCAAAATCTCAGGATATTCTTATTTGTAAAGAAAAACAGATGAGATCTCTCTTGTTTTAACTATGATACATGATGAATAAACTTTACCACACACCATAGATGATTGATCACTAAGAATTTGCAATTAGAATAAGTGAAAATACAATGAAGGAGACGACTATTAGCTACATCTATATATCTTACTGTGTTATACTAATGACTTGGAACTTTTGGAGACTTATCCAAAACACTTTCCCTAATTCTCTTACAAATTTATACACAGAAACTGAAGTTGAGATCAAAGAAAAGAGTTTCACAACAAACTTGACAAAGATTTACACAAAAACACTTCACCACAAAGGATATGATGTTTTTACATTCTCTATGTTTACTTCCACCTTTACTCTCTTTTTGTAAGGCATAAACCCTTCCATATTCTTCATCTGTGAAAATGCTGATCTCTCACTTCTTTTAAACTCCTTTCGCGTCGAATCTGATTCATCGGAGCATCGAATAGACTGTGTTTCTAGGTCTAGCTTGTTCTTGATGTCTTCTGAATCATTAGAGCTCGTTGAAGAGTTGCAATCACCAACTACAAAAGTTTTTCCAAAGAGCTTAAAGCTTTGTTTGGTCTCAGCTTCAGGAGACAATGATTCCTCTGTGTGTGATGATGATAACTCAAGTTCCTGCATAAACTCAATAATGTCAGAAAGAGTGGATTAGATTGTGTGTGTGTGTCATGTAATAACATACCGATAAGTGTCGGTAATCAGCTGAAGATGAATTTGAACCCATGGAACCTAATCCATATGAGCCATGAACTGATAAAACTGATGTTGGAGATCGGTTATCTTCATCGGCAACCAACTTATCTCCGGTTAGCTCAGAGAATACCATCTCTTTTGCATTTGGAATCACTAGCTTTCTCGGATAAGGATGCATCGGCTTTCTTTTCGGCCTTGGAGGTGGAATCTCAATGGATTTCTCAGAGTTAACATTGCAATCACGAGCAACCTATTTACAAACTTCAATTAGACCTTCATTTCAGTCTTGTTCTAACACAATTTCAACAAAGAGAAAAGCAAACCTTAGTAAAGAACTTCTGAGCATGGCTTCGAATCTGAACTGCAGTCTTTGTTCCCACATGTTCTGTAAGAATCAATAAAAGTCAAAATCTTTACCCCAAATAGGTTCCAAAATAATTTCTTATGTCTTCCTCATCAAACCTATGTTTAGAATGTGCATTAGAGACTCTGTAAAAAGTCAGATAAGCACACACACCTTCGATTCGTCTCCAAGCTCTGCCATAGAGTTTCAAAGCATCTATAAACTTCTCATGTTCTACTTCTGTCCATTTCTCTCTTTGTTTAGTAATGGTATATGGCTTTCTTGTCTACACAAACAAAACAGAGATATTAACCTCAAGGAAACTAATTCATAAGAGTAAACAAGAGATTAAGAAACCCAGATTAGTACCTTGAGATAAAAGGCATCTGTGGAAGAGATTAGCTCATCAGAAGCTCTGTCACAATGTTCCTATAAACAGAAAAAGAAGCATTTAGTCTCTCTTATCATTATCACAAGGTTAATTGTAAATATCCAAAGAATCTTAAAACTAATTAATACTCATCAAGAAGATTCAAACCACAAGTAATCATGTTCTTACCTAATTTTCAATACATTAAGTAGATTTCAATTAACCTGCGCCAATCGAATATTCTTCAGTTGGAATTGAAAAGACCTAACATATCTCATCTAAATTCCATAACCTCTATGCAACTAACATAATCATAGTAATAAAACCAAAACTAATATGTGAATAAAGGAAGATCTCACACACCTGCATAGCCATAGTAAACTTAACGGCTATGTTCTTCCCAGAAAAGGCTATGTTCTTCCCGGAAAACGCTATGTTCTTCCCGGAAAACGCTATGTTCTTCCCGGAAAAGGCTATGTTCTTCCCGGAAAAGGCTATGTTCTTCCCGGAAAAGGCTATGTTCTTCCCGGAAAAGGCTATGTTCTTCCCGGAAAAGGCTATGTTCTTCCCGGAAAAGGGCTAAGTTTCACCGGAAAACAGGTAAATCTGAAGAAGAAACGAAAAGAGAACTGTGGAAGATTGGTGAAAGAAGTTTAGGGAAAGAGCAGAGTCAAGGGTTACTTTAAAAGAGGTAGAGAAGATAAGCCACGTCAGCATAAATTTATAGAAAAAATTAAATTAAATGTAATATTTGGTTGTCTTTAAAGAAGTGAGATGAGTCGAGAAACTCGTTGTATCATGTGGCTAAGGTTAAAAGATGCAATGACACGTGGAGGATGTCTTCTCATCTATTCTTCGCTTTCGCTTTTGTCTTTGCGGAGAAGATATTATCTGTTTTTTGTTAAATCTTGTCGGAGATTTATTATAATAATAATTATCTTTTCCATTATAAAGATCATTGATCAACGCGCATGGAGAGCGCGTGCTTTTTAACTGAACATATACTTAAACCCAACTTTTTTATATATATATATATATATATATATATATATATATATATATTTAATCAAGTGGATGGCAAAATTTCGGTTAGTTAGGTATATTAGGATTTGGATTGGAATATTTTTATCACCAATTAGTTTAATTAAATAAAAAACACTGTTATTGTGTAATTAATCAAAACATATTATTGTTTGAATTCTTCAAATAATTAAAATTAGGTCAATTGTTTAAAATAACATATTTTTAAGTTTTTGTTTCAAAAATAACATCATTATTTTAAATTTCCAATAATAGCATTAATTTAATATTAAAATGTATTAAAACTATATTTTAATAGAAAAAAATTAAATTCTAAATTGGAAAAAATGAATCCAAATATAATATTTTAAGTTTATGTATAATTTATTTAGAGTAAATAAGTATTTTTATATAATTATTTCTGCTATTTTTGGATTTTAATTTTAAGATGCTAAATTTGGAAAAAAACTTTAAAATTTATTATTTTCGGGTATTATTTTTAAAATTATTCGTAGATTTTAGTTTATCTATTTGAAATAGTCGATAAATATCTAATGAGATATTTGTTTATTAAAAATGAATATTTTAGAATGATATTCTAAAATATTTTTAAAAAACGTTTTACAATCTAGTATCATAAAATTAAAATTTTAAAAATAATACAAATAATTATATAAAAATACTTACATAAATTTAAAATATTCTATTTAAATTCTTTTTTCTAATTTATAGTTTAATTTTTTCTATTAAAAAAAGTTCTAATATATTTTAAATTTATGTTATTATTAAATATTTACATTAATGATATTATTTTTACAAAAAAACTTAAAAAATAATATGTTAAAAATTATCCATAAATTTATGCTATGGTTTAAATGGATATCACGTATAAACTATTTTATCATCTAAAATAAAATAAAAAATTAAAATACGTCATTTTTATATAATTTTTTAAGTATTTAAATTAAGATATTATTATTAAAAATTAGTTTGTTCAGACTATTATCTTTGATTGTTCATTTATTTTAATCAATAATTAAAGTACTCAGAATTAAGTTGTGACAATGGAGATAGAATTTATAAAGAAGAATTAGGTTTAATGAGAGATAATATTGTGGAAGTGGTTTCTTTTGACCAAAAGCATGTGGTGAAGAAAGCGAGTAGCTAAATAAGAAAATAGACGAGAGTGGTTTTGAAAAGAAGATAGATATTTAAATTTCAGTAGCCGTCAACTTCATAAAATTATTAAAAAAAAAACAAATTAAAAATAAGTATTTTATGTGAAGGACAAAATTTGTAAATATCAGTTCTCAAATTAGACATTTCTTGTACAACTGTCTCGAACTAAACGAAAACCTTTTGGTTTGCACTTTTTTTGCCAAGTCAGCAAAGTGTCCTCTGGGATGTTCCAAAAGTCAGCCACGTGGCATTAAACAGGAGAGAAAGATATATGTATGGTTTGTAATTGCACGCCACTCGGTTATTAATTTATTATCAAAAATTCTTGCCCACAAGTTTTATGGATTAGGTTTATGTTTTTTCTTCAAAGTTTTATTAAAAGTTTTTCTCATCTTACCAATCTACACGAAAACTAGATTTAAACTATGCGAAAAAACATTTACATACTATAATTAATTATTTATTTAATAAAGTAAATTAGATATATACATGATTTATTTTTTATTTAAAATATTTTTTTTAAATTTTTAATATTAATTATAGGAATTTACAAGAAAATTATTATAAATTTAATTTGTTTATATTTTGCATATACAATATTATTAAATATATAAAAATTATAAACATAATAAATATTTAATTAATCTAAATTTAGGTTTTATATTTTAATTGACTAATTTTTAAAAATTTCAAATATTTTTATATTAAATTTACTTTTTATATCAAAATATTAAAAATTTAATATTTATCTAATATTATTATTTTATAAATAATATATTAAATTATGTGTTATATAATATTTTATTAAATGTTTTGATATTAGACACGTTAACATGATATAATTATAAATTATATATGAAAATGATTTTTTTATTAAAATGTTTCTTAATTAATATATATTAGAGATACATACTTCAACAAGAAAATAGTCACTAAGAAAATTTTGGATTCATATATTTTTGTTGCTTTTTTTTTAATAATGTTTTATCATGAGTTTTGTTGAAACTAATACGATTTACAATTTAGTACAAGTTAAGAAGTATTTAATCATTTAACCATCTATCAAAATAGTCGAAAATGTCTAAGCTAGTTAGAGATATATATCATATTGCAAAGGTTTTCCACATGAAAAAAAACTGATATAAAGGTATAGGGACAATAACTATATTGGTACTCAATAATAATATTGTTCGTTTGATCGTCGTCGGTAGTTGTGGTCAACACTCCGGTTACTATTGTAACTGTAGTCAACATTGTGGTTGCTGTTGCGGCTACAGTCAACATTACAGCTACAACTGCAGTCAATACTACGACTATAACTATGATATATGTTGTTCGTTTGTCTACCGTTATCAATTCTGGTTGTAATTAATCATAAATTTTTAGTCGCAGCGCTATTTTAATTAGCGGTCAAAAAATTGCGATGCACAACGCAGCGTGTGACCGCTACGATTGATCATAGATAGCTAGAGTAGATAAACGAATCATAATCTATCACATCCATAAGAAACTGCGTTTCACAAACAAAAATCACAAATATACAACTGCATAAATTTAAAAATACAGGGAATGATTATCTGGAAATTTTGAAGACTAAAAGCACCCTCTTACACACATGTGCACTTTCACTTTTCTTAAAAATATTTTAAAGTTTTCATCACTTTTTGTGGCCAAAAAACAAATTTAATATCTCATTTTACTTTGTTTATTATGTTAATTTCATCTTATCAATGATTAAAATTTGCAACTAAGCTAAAAACAGATATTTATGAATCTTACATGGTTTAAAATTTTAAAAATAGACATATATTTCTCGAAATAGTAAATAGTACATCTAATTAGCAACATGTTGTATTATTCTCAGAATTCATACATAAATCAACTTTAATATATATATATATATATATATATATATATATATTTCTAAACACAAAAGTCTAAACCTAAATCCAAAAACTATGTTTTAATTATTGTATGATCATTTTTCTGTCTAATATAAGGGATATAACCACATAAAATTATAAATATATAAAGTAATATAGAATGTGATCTTGACATTCTTCTTTTTATTTAGATATTGCTTTGTATGCTGTTATAAATGCATCATCTACATAAAATAATAATTAATTATATGTGTTATAAAGTTTACAAAAATAATCAAAATATAGAATAATATAAACTAACAAAATTGTATGCCTTTGAAGTTAAAGTAAATGAAATTTCGTGAATAAATCAGCTTTATATTTATAATATTAAACTCTAAACAGAAAACCTAAAGAAAATCCCCAAAAAAAAGTTTCAAACTCAGTCTTAATTGAAAACATGTACGATAAAGAAATAAATTTAATAAAATAATGTATTATAATATTTTCCCTAAGTCTTATGTAATTAAGTTTAGGTTTATGTATTTTATTAATAGTAAATAATAATTGTAGTTACGAACATGGGTACTTATATAAAAACATATAATAGACTAATATACTAAACTATTTATTATAACTCTTACATAAATCAACTTTACATTTATAAATACTAACTTCTAAATAAGCATAAACACAACAAAAAAATAAGTTGCAAACCCATATAATAACCTCAAATTTATGTACTTTTTAGTTTTACAAAAGCAAATATATGATATGGTTTCTATAAATATGTCATTGTGTTCTATATAATATTATATATTTTTATATGAGAAAATATAAAATATAATTTTATTTTGTTCTATATAGTTTTATTAAATTTTTTCTCATAATTATTTTTTCATTTTTTGAGAAACTTTGAGCGTGTTGTAAAAAATTCAAATCATGGCATATGCAAAAAAATCTTATGTCATATTTCCAATTTATTTTGTTTTGAAAAGATCCAAAAAACAAAAAATGAAAGAAGATAATGATCAATAAAGAAAAGAGAAAAACAATAAAAAGAAAAAAAAATATTTGTCTGAAAGAGAAAAAAAAAAGAAAAATAAATATCACAAATGTATGGTTTTTGCACATGAGAGATAGAAGGCAGAAAATATCTATACATGATTATTCTCTTAATTTGTGTAAGGTTTAGTGTTATTTGGTCTAATTTTCCATAAAAAGTATAAAAGTGTCTTGTTTACAACTATTATAGTGTTTTTACCTTTTTATATGCTGAACTTGATTGAAAAAGTTATAACATATTAACTTAAATTAATGGATTATTTTGATATGAACTAAAATTTTGAACAGAAATTGAAACTATTTAAACTGATTTATACTACTCATTTTAGTGAAATTCTCTAAAATAACAAATTTTTAAGTTTTTTGTTTTAAAATTAGCATAATTAGTTTAAATTTCTAATAATAGCAAAAATTTAAGATTAAAATACATTAAAATTTCTTAATAATGAAAAAATTAAACCGTAAATTAAAAAAAATCTAAATATAATGTTTTAAGTTTATGTATAATTTATTTATAATAAATAGATATTTTTATATAATTATTTATATTATTTTTAAAATTTTAATTTTAATGCGATATTTTAAAATATTATTTTTCGCTAGATTTTAATAAGTAATGACGAAAAAAAATCCTCTAAAAACTCACACCCAATTTCTATACTTTTTGGACTTGGAAATTAATCATCAAATTGATTCTTTTTTCTCTTCTTGGCAGAGAAACAAAATGTTTTATGAAGCCATGTCTCGAACATGACTGATTTTCGTCTCATTAATGTACAATGGTGTTGGATGTGGGCTTTGTACCACAATAGCTAAAAATTTGGTGAATTAAATGTGAACTAGATTTTGACCCACTGGAAAAAAATATTCACAGATAATAACTAATTATTTATTTTATTAATTTAAATCAGATATATATCTAATTTGTTTCATATTTAAAATAATTTTTTAATATTGATTACGAAAATGAAATAGATAATAAAATTGGATTATACAAATAGATTTAAATTGTATATATTTTGGATAAAATTATACATATGATAGATATTCAATTAAACTAAACTTTTGTTTTATATTTTGTTCGACTAATTTTTTAAATTTATATTTTATTTTATATTATATTTATATTTTATGATAAAATATATTGTATGTCGAAATATTAGGGATTTACATATAATATACTGTATAATGGTAATTTTCGTAAATACTCTAATAAATTATGTCTTAAGTAATATTTATCTTAAAATGTTCTAATAGTGTGACACATCAGCGTGGCACACTTGTAAATCACACGTCATCATAAGGTTAATTTGTTAAAATGATTCTCAATTTATATATATAGAGAATATAGAATATAGATATAGATAAGATGAAAGGTTATTAGTTTTTAATAAATATTTAGAAATCATGGGAGGATATTAAAAAGCTAGTAGTATTATTTCTGGGCCGAATTCACAACAATCTTAAACTCTCCTTTCATATAATCATTTGTATATTCGAAATCCGATTTGTTGCTAACAAAAAAACCACCAGTTCAACAATTGATGATCAGTATTACAAGTTATCCTTCATGCTCTACTCTCTCTGAAATAACTCTAATTACTTCCCAATTCAGTGGAGGAACATCGCTTCTGTCAATCTTTGCTGACAATGGTTGTTGAAGTTCATTTGTTTTCTTGTTTTGGTTTTGTTTAAAAACAATGTATCCATTTTTAATTTAAAAGAAAATCGTTATAAAAAATTGTCTTGTTTTTAACTCAGACAGGAACTTGAAAACACATATAACACAGAAGTTCTACTTTATAATTCATCTTTGAAGTCTTAAGTTAATATTAAACATAATAATCTTATCATAGCTCGCTTCATTAGGTTCTTATTCAATTACAAAGTTATGACTGCAAGGACTCACCCAGTATAGGCATATATGTATGCAGAGAATGTAGATTTTGTTATTTATACCATAACGTATCAGTTCAATAATCCAACACATTTACACGAATCTACACTAATAAGTCTGGACAAATAATTCGAATCAAATAAATAGAACCAAAACCAAACCAAAATATAGATTTCAATTAGTATTCGGTTATAAAAAAAAATTGAATGGATATTATTTTGGAAAACCATGGTTATTGGTTACTAACCGAAACTAAACCAAAAACCTAATTATTTTCGGTTATTTCAATTATTTTTAGTTATTTTTTGTTATTCTTAGTTATTTTTAGTTATTTTCAGTTTTTTTTGGTTATTTTTAGTCATTTTCAATTATTTTCGATTATTTCGGTTATTTAGTTTATTTTAGTTATTTTCAGTTTTTAAATTTAATAACTGAACCGATCGAAACTGAGGTATAACCAAACTAAAACCGAACCAAAATATAAAAATTACCGAATGAATCTTTAATCTTACCAACCAAAAAAACTGAAACCAAAAATAACCGACCAAAACCGAATCAAATATCCAAATTTCCATGCCTATACATGAATGGAGATGTAATCAAACTTCACACATAATAGATCACAACAGAAATAATACAATCACTAATGCATTTAATTTACTTGTTAACTTGTATCATTATGTGTTTATCTTTACTCACGGATCCAATGACCTTGGATATTCGTAAGAGTAAGATAAAATATTCGAGATAGTTTACCTAAAATTAACACTTATGCAAAATATTGTTTATTTTGTACGAAAATAACGTATCAAAATGTGTACAAAAGATATATTCAGGAATCAGCAGGGTTAGATGTTAACTTAGCTTATGGGAAAACAATTTAGAGACTTATGAACCGATTATAAACCGAACTCTCTCCCCAAGTTCATGGATGACCTGAAATTTAATCAAAACAAGAACAATTATATGAATAAACAAAACCAAATCATTATAGAATCGAATCAAGCCAATTAAAAGTCAAGTTTTTATAGAAAGAACGAACGGAGTTGGAAGAAGAGAGCTTAGCCCATTTTTGGACATGTGCACTGCTGGTTTTGAGGTGAGAAGAGTAAGCAGCTTCTGCGTTTATGAAGTAGACTGAGTTCTCTGTCGCCTCACCAACCCACATGTTGTTTCTTGCATCTTTTGCTCTTTTTATTAGATTGCAGAATCCCACCTGCCAATGAAGAAACACACACAACACTTGTATTTAACAAAGAGATCAATGTGAAAACGCTCTTGCCACTTAATTGTAAAAACCAGATAAGATTTGAATTTGTACATACCACGGATCCGACAAGATTATGGCTAACATGGGGAATGGAGAGGTCATCCATGGATGGGGTGCTGAAGCTTATAGCAAGAAGATTATTTGAGTTTTCCCCTGAATGTGATTGTGAATGTTGAGTGGATCCATCTGTCACAAACACCCACTGCTTCTTTTGTTGGACATCTGTGTATGCGTCTCCAACATATACAACATACGCCGCAATATCAAATTCACTAGTTAAAAGGATGACAATTAAGATATGTTAGGGTATAGATAAGCAAAGTCAGTTCGGTAAAGAGTGTATATTAAAAAGATTGGAATGAGATTAACCTTGAAAGAGGAATTTCACCAAGATCTGATAAAGACATTGGTTTACGGGGGTTGAAAAATGGCCTGAAGCACGGGGAAATTAAACAAACAGATGAGATGGATTCAGATATGACTACAAAAGGAAGTTCACAAACCAACTTACTGGAAACTTTCAGAAGCTTTTGTAGACAAAGGCTGCCATCTTGAGCTAGACCCTCTGCCATGTAAGTAAAGTGTTTCTGAATCTGAGTTCACTGGTACAAGCCCTTTCATTATATACATTTTCCCTTCTGTCAACTCGGTTCTCTGTCACAGTTGCAGAAAATGACTAACTGTTTTAATTTGCTCAACCTAAAACATAATTATGCTTGATATGAACTTTCAGTCCATACAAGGTCCACAGCAACTCTGACGATTAGAAGTCACCCTTAAATCTAACCTCATATGGAAAAAGTTTGCGTAAACTTACGACCCATTAGAAAAAGTGCTTTCTTTTAGACTGGGCATTAAACATTCAGAGATTGGCATTTTAAATGTACCTGTCTCTCCGTGGGATTCCAGATTGTTAGGATGCCTTCTTTTGGATTGTGTTCTGCTTCATAACTTAAGCTCGTCAGTCCAACAAGCCTAATCCTCATGAATGGGGTAACATCCCTTTCACCTAAGCCAGCATCTTCTATAGCTTTTGCCACTGATTTTTCCATCTGTATTTTCTTGTCTGCCTGAGGTTTAATTTGAAACAGTTGATTAATTTAGCACTAAACGATATATTGAGAAAAGACAAACAATATTCCACCTCAAACTTTGCTTTATATGAGGTGAAAGATGTCAACTGCTCCAGACTCATTTCTGCCATTAGGAGTTCAGGTTCAGCAGAAGTCTCTAACAGTTTAAAGAACTTGGCTCCTTCTTCGCTGTCAGTGTCGTTCTGGTTGTGGACACTATTGGTTCCTCTCTGGTACTCGCACAGAAGTCCCTCAACAAGAGCTGAGCGCCTAAAGAAAAACAGAAAAAGGCAGGTAAGAATGAGAGGAGCTACAATCTTTAGCTCATCTGTTGGCTAAGCAACAAAGCCAGTTGACTAGAGTAATAGGCAACTCCATAAGCATTCAGACGGGCAGACGATTTTCTACTATATACAAAGATTGTGTCTGTCCCAAAAAAAAAACTAGCCACTTAGAACCCACTATTGTTGATGTAACAGGACCATTTTAGCTTTTGATTAGTTGCTCATGATGCTCCTTAGACAATAGATGCATGTGTCAAAGTGATCACATAAACGTTATTAAAAGCTGCTCTCTACACATTTTTAATGGAAACTTGCCTCTGGTTATGCAGCTCGGCCATTCTACTTTCCATTCTCTCTGATCGAACTATTGACTTCCTTTCACCTAACCTGTATATACCAAGCAAATATATGTTTTTGCCAGAAGTTACTGGGGACCAAGTTGCATCAAAAGGTACACATTTATATTGACCTTTCCTTGTATAAGATAGGATATACTCGTGTGATTCCAGCTAACGTTTTAGGCACTGGACCCCCATTGCACTTGATACAGTTGAAAGAAAGAGGGACGCCAACTTCTTTACCTTAAAGAGATCAAAACACGGCCAATAAAAAAGAAAACAATATGAAAGCACAGAACCAATATGAAATAATGTACTCAGAGGATGTTGTGAGATCCATAGCATAAAGCTACTTACAAAATCCTAGGCGGTCCGCCCAGTGAGCTCTGTATGTTCCATTAATATTCAACAACAAACAGATCGTATTTGAAATCAGTACCTGAAAGTTCGGTTGAAAGAAACCGTGAAGAAACAAACATGGGGTGATTTCAGAAACTATAATAAAATTCAAAATCTAAGAAACCTCAAGAGGTGATGTTGGGGTCACCCAACCAGAAAGTCCGGCCCCAAGGATCTTCAGATAAGAAATAAGAACATAAGCATTCCGTAAGCCAGTGATTTAACCAAAAATATGTTCTGCCAAACAAAGCTTGCAGGAAAATAACATACTCGAAGCTTCTGCCCAACAAACAATTTTCCAGCATTCAGCTGTTTTGTCAGCATAACATCCAGAGCAGCATTCATCGAGTACCTTTGATTTTGAAAGAAAAAAACCATGAGGAAAGAAGACAAGAAAACAGGTATCCATGTAAACAATAGCAATTTATACCACCCATCAGTGAGTTCTATTTTCACATTGCTGCCACTATCGGAACAATGTGTTTCATGAGAATCATTATCGGTCTTTGGATTAATAGCTGATATGCAGAGCACCATCATTGAAGTAGCTGGAGCATCACCATTCAGAATCCTCTTGATTGCTGAGCAATGACCATGATTGACCTCTCTCTCATATCTATGTCGGTAAATTAAACATATTAGACTTCACATGAGCTCAAATAACAATGCATTGTGCTGTACGAGTGGGAAACCTGTATTTTAGTTCCTCGAGAACATTGGTGATTGTAAGAAAGTTTCCTTTGCATTTGGCTGGGTAGTATGTCTCGTAGCATGCAAGTTTCCAGACTATCCACCTGTAGTGATTAATGACCCACCTAGTGCATATATGTAGTGATAGATATTCAATACGTGTACTACTGCTCTATCTAATCTAATGAGTTCACATGCAAGATCATTAGAGTGGTCACAAACCTTTTCTGATACAATAAGCAAATAAGATGGGTAACTTAAAACATTTCAGGGGACGGAGAAATTACTTTCTAGATGCATGTTGTAAGGAAGCACCAGAATCTAACAACATTTGAAGAAAAGTCTCAGCTCCAACCACGTTTGAGGAAGACTCATCACGGAATACGTATTTATCTGCATTACTTGATTTTATTCTTCTGAGTTGGTCTGGTACATAATCCATCTGAAACCATCTCTTAAGTGTGGTTTGAGCGAAAAAACGAAAAGGTATATATAACTCAGGACCACAGGGACACAAGATTTTACCTTGGTCGTAGCTGTTGGATGCATTCCAAAGTAATCCTTGATGTATGCTCTTGGAGACATTTCTGGATACCTTGTAGAAAGCACATTTTTGGAATAATGTGTATCGCAGGATAAGACAGACAAACCTGCTAATAGACAGGACACCAATAATTATAAATCTGAGAGCCAACTTAAAGAACACATAAGAAGTAGTTATAGCTGAAAAATCGTTAAAAACTTCCTATTTTACCACTTGAAGAATGCTGAGCATTTTTCTTTAAAGGAGTTTTGAAGGAGGCATTCCTTGGCCGTTTAAAAGGAGAAGCGGAGATTGTTTTTCCCAGTCTCTTCTTTTGTGTGCTGTCTTGTTTATTGTTTGCATAAGCTGTATCAGCGCGATTTGTTATATCAACAAGTGGCTGGTCAGCTGGCCTTCCAAATTGTTTAGCTCTTGGAATGAAGCTGTTTTCCTTCGAATTATTTACTGCCAAATCTGATGCTAAAGGCCTGTCATTTGATAGCCCATGTGTAGCAAGTTTAGTAATAGTCAGAGCACAGCCTGTCTCATAAGCAGCCGCATCAAATTTCTTGATCAAATTAACCCCTGAAGCTAGGTCCTCCAATTTGACTGATCTAAATTGCTTTGAAGATGACCGGAGAGGAGATATAAAATTATTTGACATATGCTTGTTGCTTGTCTTTCCTTCATCAGAAATATATACTGTGTTGGAACTTCCACTGTTTATAGCAACATCACCTAACCTTTTATCTTTCTGTGGTGTAACAAACTTATCACCTGCTGCTACATCATCAAAGAAAGTCCCTAGCTCAGGGTCTCCGAGAAGGTTTCTCGCACGTCTCAATGCCTCAACTGACACTGACAATGATTTTCCACCAGCAGTCTGAAACTTTGTTGGAGGCACCTTTGAAGATTGACATAAAATTTCAGATCTCTTCCCAGATACATGCCCTTCATATTTTCCTGGAGTTCCTGAGTGATGCTGAACTCCTGTAGCACCAAACTCCTCATGAGTTTTTAACCCAGACCACCCATGGTGCTGGTGAGAAGAAGATGACCGGTTCACATGGTTAAATCCATTCAAATCATCTTCATCTAGTCCTAACAATGCCTTGGCTCTTGCCAGACCGGCAGAAGATACATTAACCTCCTTGTTGGAAGCTGTCTGAAAAAAAGTGTTGGGAACATCAAACCCACTCTCCCTGGGAAGACCATTATCTACACAATCAAATAGAAGCTTAGTCATACCCCCTTAACAAAGTATGATGGTGAGTTGATTAGTTAATCTGTACCAGCTGGTAACAACCAAACTCAAGAAACTGTGTGAAAATGTTGAATGGAACAGCACAAAGAACAACTTGGTATATAAATGGGCACACAACCATAATGGAAAAAAGACTTTAGAGAAGGGTAGATAACAAACACACACCTGAGTCAATCATATTATCACCACCAAGAATAGATAAGGCTTTGGAAATTGAAGACTCTTTCAGTGGGACAGATTCACCTAAGGCAGTCGTGAATGCAGGCAAAGTTCCAGCTGTGTCCATTTGTCTTTTTATAGGATTTGAGCATCCTGTATTGTGCAAATCTAAAAGTATCAGGGAACATTCAAATGATTTTCCTGAACCCATATATCACTAAATTTAGAGAACATACCTGAATAAGCAAATTTTTCATCTTCTAAAATTGATTTGGCTCTGGCAATCGAAGACTCTTTTAGAGCTACAGACTTCCCCAGCCCAGTCCTGAACATTGCGATTTCCCCAGGAATCATCTCCTCCCGTTCTATAAGCTCCGAGCATCCTTCAACAAACAAACAATTAATCCCCGATAAACAAATCGACAAAAAACAAATAGACATGAAGAATCACCTTGGAACAAGAGATCAGTCATGGAAGGTAAAGGAGTTTCGTATTCGAGCGACTTGGTTGAATTAGAATCGGATTCAGGCTGAATAATCCGGCCAGCGACTTCCCACCGGAAACCATCGCCGGTGGAATCGGGAAATAATTGCCACGTTGACATTTCTTCAATTCTAGGGCTGCGAATCTGTCATTTCGTTAATCTAATTCATATGACAAAAAAAGATTTCGAGAAGGCGGGAAAGTTGAAAAAACATTTGGGCCCGAAAATATGAGAAGCGTCGTTTAAATTTTGGGCTTGACTCTACCCAAACGAAATACTAGAAACGCTGTCGTATGACGTCGTTTTAGGGGACCGGATATCACTACGCCGCACTTTGGAAAGAAGAGAGAGACGATAGCGTTCCAAGTTTAGAAAAGTGAGATGCACGACGTTTATGGAGTTAGAAACGGCACGAGTTCTAAACGGAAATCGTTTTTTTTTTCTTTCACATCTGTAAATGATTCTTTCAACAAAACATAACACTAGATTTGACAAAATATCCGGAATCAAATCAGGAATTGACCGGAAAATAAATATTAAATTGAACCGGAATAAAAAAAATACTCAAATAGATGCTACATTACCCTAGAATCAGAACCGAACTAAAAACTTAATGCATAGCAAAAATATTTAAAATACAATTATATAACCAAAAATATTAATTATATTTTGAGTTGATATAATCTAATTACCCAAATTACAATTATTAATTGAAATATATTAGTTATTTTAAACTAAGATAATAAAAATAATTAAAATATTCAAAATTATAATTATATTAGTCAAAATTTGATTAAATTTTATTTATAATTGAGAAAAAGTCATTAAAATACTGAAATTTTATGTTTAATCCATTTAAATACCAAACTTTTTAATAAATCATATAAATAACGATCTGTAATTAATTGCGTCAATTAAAATATGCGATTAGTCAACATTAACACGAGAAATAACACCATTAACTATATTATTTATTTTAACAAACTAAATAAAAATAAAACATAAAAAAATAAGTAACAAAATTAACGATATTATTTTTGGTGTTAATGTTGACTAATCGCATACCTAAATGAGTGCAGTCAATTATAAATCGTTAATTAAATGATTTATTAAAAAGTTTGGTATTTAAATAGTTTAAATGAAAATTTTCAGTATTTTAATGATTATTTTCCCATTTATATTAACTAAGTTTTTAGTTTTTACCGATATTTTGAATATCAAATCCGATCTGAACTCTGATGTAACCGAACTAAATCCAAACTGAATCGAAACTAAAATTCTAAAATATCAAAAAAACTTCGAACCTCTAGTATCAAATCTCCAAAACCTGGAAAAATCGATCCGAATTCCAAATGCATATGGCTAGCATAAACAAAAGCCTAACCATAAACTCTGGAAATGGGATGCAGTGATTGAGAAATGAACTTTTTCCATGTGTTTATCCTGAAACATCAAACTCTCATATAATCCACACTGCTTGAGAAACTTTAACTATTCATAACATTTATATTTCATTTTCATCATAAGAAAATACACTCAGCCCCTTCCATTGTTTAATACACAGAAAAAGTAGAAAATTTATAACTCTAGATACAATACTTGGACCTGGAAATGAGAGTATTCGAGACCATCGCTGATGGATTACGACCCTAATAAAAGTTTCATATAAGCTGTCAGAATTGGAAGTGTGTAACCAGCAGTGATTCACTCTTTCCCTGATGAAAGCTGCTTAGCGAGTAGTAGAAGCCCAGCTGCTGTGAATCCTGACAAGACGGTTGATGCATAAAACAGAGCTAGAAGAGTTCCTCTAAGTGACTGCACAAACAACAAGAACATGACAAAATGTCAAGTTACAAACCCCCCCAAAACAGCAGAAAGCTGTATATGGTTGATCCATCACCATCAACCTTTGCGAGTTGCAATGCATTGTCATTTGCATACTGCAATGAGCTCTCTGGTATGCTTTGGATACCCTGACTGATTTGCCATGAAAGTATCCTGTTTGATCAAAGTATGAACTTTTTTCTAATGTTTTTACGTGTGATACACAGTTCTCGAAAGTAATAAACAAGCTTCCACAAATACCCAAAAACGAATGCAATGGCAGCTCCGACGTATGCTTTTTCTGGACTCACAGCAACCTGAAGTTCCCCAAACTGCAATTCACACAAAAAAAATTCTCATCTGCAGAATAGCTTCAGTGAACGCACGAGAAAAAAAACCATATATTACCTTAAAAACCCTTGTTTCTGAATTAGATTCGTTACTAACTGAAACAGATGATGCACTTGCATATAGGACCTCTCCAGTAGTAATCATCGCTTTAGCAATCTACGAGTTCTCAGCAACATTAGTTCTTGTAGGCATGAGTGATTATACAGACAAAACAATCGATGGTATTATTGTGGCGGTTAAGTCTTACGAGGTAGACTGATAGGTCTAACTAACATTTAAGATAAGTACGCAAACAATTGCGATGAACTGTCACTTACATTAACGTTTTTACCCACTAGACATAAGCAAACAATCAGTAGAAGAAACCACACCTACACTTCAGGTACCTTCTGTAAGTCACCTTGACCATACTGTCCCATGCCTTGAAACCTTTTTCCTGCAGATATCAGACGCCTCCCCAAGGCTGAACAAAGAAAGGTAAAAACAAGTACGTTTACAAGAAAAGAGATGTGCAGCCACATGCTATAGAGCTACTTCTTGTTACCTGATCTGGCACCATCTGTTAATGAAATTTCGAGTTCAGGAAGTTTCTCCACTAAACTGCGAGAAGTTGATGTGTCAGCCTGTTCCCAAGCACGGGATAGATTCAGTAAGGTCTCCCCAAGCTCTTGACCACACTACAAATAGAATTGAAAGGTTGCAATTATAAGTCCCTCAAAGTTTAAGGAAGTAAATCAAAGACGGGCTTGTATAAACACTAGAACGATTCAGGATCCTCTCTAATCAAATCCAAGGCATAACGCCAAAGGCAAAGAAGAGAAATCAAGATTTGGAGCAATAGGACAAGAAAACAGTAACAACGAAGCTAGATCAAAAGAGATATTAGTCAGCTGAGGTGAAGAAGGCAGACATTCTTCGAGAAGTTCAACTAGTAGAGAATATCTGAACAGAACTTTGAAGCAACAAATGAAAAGCAGTGATAGAAGAGAAGAGCCAAGGTGTGTTAAGATTCACAGTGAATAGTATATATGATAGAAGAAAAAACACTCATACTTAGCCTTAACAATCAGTTTTAAAAGGGTTTCAGGAACCTCTCGCCGGAATCTTTCTTAGCACTAAGAATCAGTTTTGAAAGTTGATGTGGAGAAAAAGGAACTAACCTCGTCGATGATGGGTCCATTAGAGAGATCAAAGGCAGCATCATTTAGCTGGAGAGAATCCAAAACATCACCACCGCATAAAAAGCGTTGCAAATTCACAAACTATAAATTCGAAGCACTGAAGAAGCTAACTAGGGCTTACATCGAGGCGAAGATCAGTTGGTAGCTGCTGGAAGTAATCTGATGGAAGATCGAAACATTTCTGCAACAAAACAATTCGAAAACCCATGACGCAAAAGATTACAATTTTGACTCATAATCAGAAAGGAATTCAAAAAGGAGTTGTTCAACTTACAGAGAGTTGTACGAGAAGGGTTTTCGAACTTGTTTCTAATGGCTGAGAGGAACCTGATTCCGTTAGAGCAAATGGGAGAGTCGATGGTTTCGAGAGATTGCGCTTTTTCGACAGTAAAGGTCTTAGGGACGACGAGACACGAATCAAACGGAAACTTCGCTGCTGGTAAGAGATGAGAGTGGACGAGAGGCTGTAGAGAGGTTGAAGGAGACGAAGAGAATCCATCTTTCTTCAGTGTTGTCAGAACAAAATGACACAGACACAAATTTGTGGATGGAAATGTTTTTTCCAAAAAAAAAAGAAATCCTTTTCCATTACAAACAGAAGAGTGTTTGTTTTTGGGATTGATTTTAGATTAATATTTTAAAATAACATTTTAAAAAATTTTATTTTAAATTTAATATTTTAAATTTAATATTTTAAATTTAAAATTTTTAAAATAACATAAATTATTTTTTAAAAATACATATTTAATATAAATAAATTATATATAAAATTAAAACATTATATTTGAGTTTATTTTTTTTAATTTAGGGTTTAATTATTTATATTAACAATAAATTTTAATGTATTTTAACATTAAATTTGTGTTATTTTTGGAAATTTAAACTAATTTTGTTATATTTGGAAGAAAAATTTAAAACAGTGTTATTTTTATCAATTACCGTTGATTATATATTACTCAAATTTATCGGTGACCAAATATCTTTCTCCTTATTTTGTTGTCTCTTTGCAAATTTTTTTGTTAAGGTTTGTTGGTTTGCTCATAGTTGGTGGTTGTGACGGTAGTCAACATTGTGGATACAACATATGTTGTTTGTTTGTTTGTTTGTTTGTCGCCGGTGATTGTAGTTGATCGTAAATTTTTAATCGTACTATTATTTTATTCATTGGTAAAAAAATTATAACGCAAAACATAATGTATAATCGCTGTGATTTATCGTAAGTAGCTGCGCCAGCTAAACGAATAATAATCTAACACAATCATAGCTGACAAGAACATTACTTAGTAATTGATTTTGCTAATTGCGTCTACTCTCCAATAAATTAACGTTTAAATGTCTTAATTGCGTTTTGTTTAGTTGAATCAGAAATTATCCTCATTTGCTCTGTACATGTTACCTTCAAACAAGAGCTTATACCACAAAGTCCAGTGAGTGAAGGAGATGGATCTACAAGAGATGCAGCCTTGCGCGTAGAAGGGAAATGCCGTCGAGAAATCCACATTCATCAAATGTGACATTAAATGTTGAGCAAGAATAACACACATACACTAATTTCAACAGAAGACATAATATGTAAGAAACTTAAAGATAGAGATCAATTCTAAAACTGTAATTTTGAAGCATATAACAGATAGTTTACTGGAAATTAAAGAGTAATGGTAGAGTAAAACAACATGCATCATCCTACAAACATAGATGAATCATTTTAAATCCACAGTTTTTGTTTTTGTTTGCTTTTTCATCTCCAAGAGGAACCACCAAGCTTAATCACTTCTTCTGAACTTGAATCCCTCCTTGTTCCAATTCCTTCATCCCCTTTCTGATTACTCGCGTCTCCATATAAATCTTTTAGCTTTGCAAGATTGCTGTTCACAGTCACAGCCGATTTCTCCTTGTTGCTACTATCTCTTTTTGGAGTTGGTTCATGCTCAATTTGCACACTCCTGCTTCTACTTCTGCTTCTGCTCCTGCTTCTCCTGTCATACCTGCTTCTATCATCCTCATAATCACTGCGTCTTCTTCTACTTTCATAGTCATGCCTCGATCTCCTGTCATTACCATAGTCCCTCTCCCTTTCTCTGTATCTATCTCTCTCCCTCTCTCTGTCTCTCTCTCTGTCCCTTTCACGGTCTTTTTCCTTCTCTCTCTCCCGCTGCCTATCTGAATCTCTATCAGAATAATAGTCTCGGCTCTGGCTCCTACGCGGGGACCTCTGCTGTAGTTCATCAGCTCCATTTCTGTCATAACCAGAAGGAGGAGGACGGCGAACAGGAGATGAGCCTCTGGTGGAAGCACGGTGAGGTGCCCGCTGACCAAATGAAACAGAGAGGGATGCTTTTACTGATGGTGGACGACGTGCAGTGTCTTCTGACCCACGAGACATGTCTCCGGTTGAACCAGAAGGTTTAGTTGGTAAATTCATCTTCTCAAGGTTTGATACAATCTGGCGCATGACAGGAACAGGAATACGAGGAAACAAAGTATCAAAGTAGTACTGCAAATACCAACGACAGTGTCAGATTCAAGAATTAGCATTGTGGAGAAATTTAAGGATCTTATTGCTCAAAAGTAGGCATTGATAAATGATTCTAAGAAAACCTTCTATGGTCAAACGCTAATGGATGTTTCGTAAAACAAACAAACAAACAAAAAAAATCCAAAACATTTCATTCGTACACAGACTCCGTTTGTTTACTTCTATGGCTTCGTGTATGTATTAGTGTTAAAATGAAGTAAATTCTTCTAGCAGATAGTCCCCAAAAACTCTTCAAAAATACAACTTTAGGATCATCTTGAGAATGTAGGAGGGTATACCAAACTAGGAAATGTTCACATTACTTCACCATGGGTCTCAAAGAACCATATCAAATGGCAAATAGGACAAATTTAAACAAGTAACTACATCCTCAAAAGAGTGTTTTTGTACTTCCTGATAAAACAAAGAACACAGCAAAACCAATAAAGCCCAAGCTTTTAAATCACCACACAGCATCTTACCAACGAATCAAATTTCTGGTCTTAATATTACTTCCATTTCCCAGTTTTGTAAAATATATTCATTTTAGACCCAGGAGAAACGAAGCATCCAAGTCTGCCCAGTCAAAAACACATTTTCCAAGGGACAATTCACAGAATACGGAAAACTTGACGATGTAAGATAACAATTTGTAACTCACCAGTCCAAGCAGCAAATCACGTACATAAACACCCATTGTCGTCATCCGTCCATTTGATCCTGGTGAAAACTCCTGGAGCCAAAGTACACATATATGTTTAAAGCATTAATAAACTGTCATCATAAATCGTATGGTACTTATAGAACATGATAAAAAAGATTACCTCATCATCTTTAATGTATGGTTCATACCATGTCCATAACGTCTTTGCATCTGCAACATATCTTAAATACAGGAATCCAACCTGCACATAAAGTTCACTGTGATCAGACCAAAAGCAATGAGCATAGAAAAACAGATCAGACAGGTTGGTATAACACAGAAAAACGCAAAGCAAACAAAGTAGCAAGAAGTTGGAGAAACTTCAATACAAAAATGCACGACTAGCATAACTTCCAGTAACTCAAAGAAGCACACAATTTGTATCTCATTAAAAAGAAAAAACCTCACATAGATCCTATCCTATAGCTTTATTTGGAACACCCGTGCCCAACTAAGAGTAAAGAATGATAGAGTATTTGCCGCAATCGCCTGTTTCTATACTGCTAAATGGGCATAATGGTGAGCCTAGAGAGATAGAGTAGCTAAAATAGAAAAGACACCTCAAACCTTGATTTGCAGATACAGCTAGCAAAGAAAGGTCTTATTTATTTTGGTGGGAGAAACTCTCAGCAACTCAAAGAAAGAATGACATCCCAACTTTGTTTGTGGTTGTGAAAATCTGTTATGAAAACACGAGAACAATTATGTGCACGCTCATACCTTCAATACGGGACGAGAAAATAATAGTATCAGATGGAACCCATAGGTAAGGAAAGCTATTACCTGACTGTAAGAGGCTCTACAATTATTTCGCAAAAAAGGACTACCTTTTCCATGGTGTTAACATTGACTAATAAGTAATAAGAACCAATCCATCTTGTATCAAGTAACAGGAGGAACAGGTATTGGGACAAACAACACACAAGGCTAGATAAATATGCACATGTGTATATACTTTGTCTTTGTGTATACCCATACCCATTTAAAAAATCAACAATGTCGCAGAAAATTTGTTTTAATCAAACAGTCTATCAGATGGTGTTTGAGAGGCTCTCTACAATTAGATCTAGAGGTTGCTGAAAATCAACAAGAAGTAGGATGATAAAAAGAGATATTTCAAGATACTACTACGAGAAGTAAAAAAAGACAATGGTATAGCCTTATGGTAGCCCATACTTTATCAAATATCCATATAATCCCACGCTACATATGTTCTTCTAGGTCAATAATGCAAGAAGATGGTTAAGAGATTCACTCACCGCTCTAATATAAGGAGAATCTGTGTGCTTCAACAGCCCATGCATCTGCTTCACTGTAAGTTTCATGGTAAAGAATTTGTACAAGAGACAATATGCTGTCGAAGGACCACGGCAGTTTCCACCCATCCACGGCTCCACATGATTAACTTGGTTGTAGATTTCATCAATTACCTCATGATAAGTCTTTAAACCATAGAGCTCTTTGAAATAGTCAGAAGAAAGAATGTTCATGGAAAGAACCTTTTCCAATAGTGACTCGTATGCCCTTCCATTTGTCTGGATCTCTGCCATGTTTTACAAAATGGAAAATGCTGGGAGAAACAGAAACGCCTACGAGTCAAAAACCAGAGACATTAATTCGATAAATTAGGAAAACCAAAAAGCTAAAGCTTGAAACTTTGTACATCAACACATAGCAAAAAAGACATACTTGGCATTCAAGCGTCAACAATCTTTAGATTTTTCTCTTGTTGAAGGAAAAAACGAAAAAACAAGTAGAGACCATACAGAAAAAGAAAACAATAAACCTAAGAAAACCCAACAAAACCAACCGTTCTTCGAAGAATAGAAATCCTATATTCATCTGAAACCCTAGAAATCGCAAGCAATATCTATCTTCCTCTAAAATTCTACCGCAAAGGAGTTCGATTTCGGCAAACCCAGAAGAGGAAAAGTGAAATTCGATATCAATTTCCGATGAAACTGGCGAAATCAAATCGATCCAGGCTAGAAACAAGTGGAAATTGTGTTAAGAGTCCGTTAAAACAATTCCTAATAGCCTTCAAACTTAATATCGAGAAAATCATCCGAAATAAAAGAGAAAAACCTGGAATTTGACGAACTGTGTTGGAGTTAGAAGGCTTCAAAACTCTGGAGGCAGAGAACACCAAAAAGCCCTAGAAACGGCGATCTCGTATCAGACTTTTCGGATGGCAGCTGCCTCCACATTTAATTGGGAAGCTTTCAAATATGACCTCATATATGTTACGTATTTTCATATATACCCTAGCAATTTTATAAATACTACTTTTTCAAACTTTTATTCTAAAAATATAACTATTCAAATTTTTTATATATCACAAATTTAATATCTATAAATTAAATTTATTGTTAGTAACAAAATTTTAAATTTTAAATAAAAAAAAGAATTTAAATATAATAATTTAAATTTATGTATAATTTATTTAGATTAAAAATAATGTTTGCACATAATAATTTATACTATTTTTACAATTTTAATTTTAGTGTATTATATTTATAATAAAAATTTTAATTTATTATTTTATGATATTACTCAAATATTAATAAATATGTAAAAAGATATGTATTTTAATGAAAATTAAATAGTAGGTATATTTTGAAATTTTAATTTTTATAAATATCTATGTTATAAAATATAATTTTTTTTAAAAAAATAATTTTTATTGACGTATTATTTATAAAAATATTATTATATTTAAAATATTTTTAATATCTCAATAAAAATAAAAATATCAATTTATTGTTGAATTAATTTATTTATAATAGTTTTAATATTTTTATTTTAAATATAAATGTATAGCTAGTTTTAACATCACCTTTGGAATATCAATTTTAAAATTTAATAAATATAGAAAAATGTAAATCAAAATAGATATATTATATATATTGAAACATAAGAATTGGAGAATATTTCTCTTGATGTGTTAACGGTATAATTTTTTCAATTTTTTTAATTTCATTAATCCAAATATTTTGTCTTCTAATTCTAATATTCGGTAATAAATTAAAATAATACATTTTTATATTTTTTTTTCAAATGTAACATTTTAAAATTTAAAATTCTAAAAATAACACAAAATATTTTTTAAAAATACAGATTTACCACAAATAAATTATACATAAACTTAAAACATTATATTTAGGTTTGTTTTTGCAATTTACGATTTAATTTATTTATTAACAATAAAATTTAGTGTATTTTAATATTAAGTTTGTGATATTTTTGAAAATTTAAACTAATAGTTATATATTTGGAAAAAAAAATTAAAAGATTGATATTTTATCAATTGCCCAATTATTTTCAAAAAACAGTTTTTAATAATATTAAATTATTGTATCATCGGTTACCAAATACAATTTTTTACAAAATATAACAAATTTTAATTATTAGATCATTTGTATATATTTTATATTATACATATTATCAATTATACTTTCTATTATTGAATATTAAATTTAGATTTATAAAAAATAAAATAAGTGATACATACGATAAATAAAATGAATATAACAAATGAAATATGAAGCAAACATTTGGACTGTTGTAATTTTATAGTATACATGATCTCATGTTATTTTAAATCATTTCCACTCAAAACATATACAAAACAATCATAAATTTGTACATACACAAGTCATCTCGAATTCTTATAATAATGTTCACAATAACTACATTTAGTTTTTTAGTTAAAATTATATTGATTTTGTTATAAAATATTTTATTTGATGTATGGTGTGAGTATTATTTTATTTTTAACAATAAAATTCTAAAATTTTGAGAAACCAAATTTGAAATAAAAAAATAAAATACTAGAAGGCATTGTAGTAGGGTGACCATTCTGTTATTCGGTATAGTTCAAATTTTTTGGATTTCGAATTTTTCGAATTCTAAGAAATAGATTTTATTTGGATTTGAATTATATTCGGTTTTGGTTTGGTTCGATTTGAGTTTTTTGGATTTTGGATTATATTTGGTTTAATGTGATTTGAATAAAATAAAATAAAATTTTATTTAGCTAATAATATAAATTTTAATATATTAATATATTTTTCTATGTTTAGTTAAAAATAGTAAATATTGTAATGAATTCCGATTAATTTGGTTTATTAAATAGGTCCCATTTGGATTTAAATTTTTCAATTTTGGTTCAGTTCGGTTGATTTTTTGGATTTTGAATTATATTTTGGTTGAAAGTAATTTGAGCAAAAAAATTATTTAGCTAATACTATATATATATATTAATATTTTTTAGTTAAAATATTAGTTATTGTAATGAATTTCGATTAATTCGATTTTGTTTAAAGTTCAAATTTGATTTGGTTTGGAATTGGTTAATTTGTAGTAGAAATTTTTATTCTATTTGGGTTATAATTTAATTTGATTCAGATTCGGGTTTTAAAATTTTGGTTCAATAATTTTGGTCATCCCCAATACAATAGAAATTCAAAAAGGTTATATTTGCATTAGATAGCCGATCCAAATATTATCAGGAATCCAGTTAAGCTGTGAAAAGGCATCATATTAGTATCAATTTAACCTTCTTGATGCTTATAAGATGATGGAGCAATGTAAGATTTATAATTGTGGAGAATGCAACACAACAGAATTCTGACTTGGAACGCGCCAACTCAACACTTGTATACTTTATTCTGTATAAGTTAATACTAGATTTTGATCCACGCCCTGCGTGAAAAATATATTCACAGATAATAATTAATTATTTATTTTGTTAATTTAAATTAGATATATATATAATTTACCACATATTTTAAATAATTTTTTTAAACTTTGTAATATTAATTACGAAAATGAAATAGATAATAAAATCAGATTATACAAATAGATTTAAATTGTATCTATTTTGGATAAAATTATACATATGATAAATATTCAATTAAACTAAACTTTTATTTTATATTTTGTTTGACTAATTTTTCAAAATTTATATTTTTTTTCTATTATATTAATATTTTATGACAAAATACATTGTATGTCGAAATATTAAGAATTTACAAATAATATACTGTATAATGACAATTTTCGTAAATACTCTAGTAAATAATGATTTAGATAATATTTATCTTAAAATGCTCTAATAATATGACACATCAGCGTGACAAATTTGTAAATCACACGTTAACATAAGGTTAGTTTGTTAAAATGATTCTCAATTAATATATTATAGATTGTAAAATAAAATAAAATTTTATTTAGCTAATAATATAAATTTTAATATACTAATATATTTTTCTATATTTAGTTAAAAATACTAAATATTGTAATGAATTCCGATTAATTTGGTTTATTAAATAGGTCCCATTTAGATTTAAAATTTTCAATTTTGGTTCAGTTCGGTTGAATTTTTTGGAGTTTGAATTATATTTTGGTTGAAAGTAATTTGAGCAAAAAAATTTATTTAGCTAATACTATATATATTAATATTTTTTCTATGTTTAGTTAAAATATTAGTTATTGTAATGAATTTCGATTAATTCGATTTTGTTTAAAGTTAAGATTTGATTTGGTTTGGAATTGGTTAATTTGTAGTAGAAATTTTTATTCTATTTGGGTTATAATTTAATTTGATTCAGATTCGGGTTTTAAAATTTTGGTTCAATAATTTTGGCCATCCCCAATACAATAGAGATTCAAAAAGGTTATATTTGCATTAGATAGCCGATCCAAATCTTATCAGGAATCCAGTTAAGCTGTGAAAAGGCATCATATTAGTATCAATTTAACCTTCTTGATGCTTATAAGATGATGGAGCAATGTAAGATTTATAATTGTGGAGAATGCAACACAACAGAATTCTGACTTGGAACGCGCCAACTCAACACTTGTATACTTTATTCTGTATAAGTTAATACTAGATTTTGACACATGCCCTGCGTGAAAAATATATTCACAGATAATAATTAATTATTTATTTTGTTAATTTAAATTAGATATATATATATATATATATATATATATAATTTACCATATATTTTAAATAATTTTTTTAAACTTTGTAATATTAATTACGAAAATAAAATAGATAATAAAATCAGATTATACAAATAGATTTAAATTATATCTATTTTGGATAAAATTATACGTATGATAAATATTCAATTAAACTAAACTTTTATTTTATATTTTGTTTGACTAATTTTTCAAAATTTATATTTTTTTCTATTATATTTATATTTTATGACAAAATACATTGTATGTCGAAATATTAAGGATTTACAAATAATATACTGTATAATGACAATTTTCGTAAATACTCTAGTAAATAATGACTTAGATAATATTTATCTTAAAATGCTCTAATAATATGACACATCAGCGTGACAAATTTGTAAATCACACGTTAACATAAGGTTAGTTTGTTAAAATGATTCTCAATTAATATATTATAGATTTTAAAATAAAATAAAATTATTTATTTTGTTAATTTAAATTAGATATATATATAATTTACCACATATTTTAAATAATTTTTTAAACTTTTTAAATATTAATTACGAAAATGAAATAGATAATAAAATCGGATTATACAAATAGATTTAAATTTTATCTATTTTGGATAAAATTATACATATGATAAATATTCAATTAAACTAAACTTTTATTTTATATTTTGTTTGACTAATTTTTCAAAATTTATATTTTTTTATATTATATTTATATTTTATGACAAAATACATTATATCTCGAAATATTAGGGATTTACATATAATATACTGTATAATGGCAATTTTCGTAAATACTCTAGTAAATAATGACTTAGATAATATTTATCTTAAAATGCTCTAATAATGTGACACATCAGCGTGACACATTTGTAAATCACACATCAACATAAGGTCAGTTTGTTAAAATGATTCTCAATTAATATATTATAGATTTTAAAATAAAATAAAATTTTATTTAGCTAATAATATAAATTTTAATATACTAATATATTTTTCTATGTTTAGTTACAAATAGTAAATATTGTAATGAATTCTGATTAATTTGGTTTATTAAATAGGTCCCATTTGTATTTAAATTTTTCAATTTTGGTTCAGTTCGGTTGAATTTTTGGGATTTTGAATTATATTTTGGTTGAAAGTAATTTGAGCAAAAAAAATTATTTAGCTAATACTATATATATAAATATATATATTAATATTTTTTTTATGTTTAGTTAAAATATTAGTTATTGTAATGAACTTTGATTAATTCGATTTTGTTTAAAGTTCAGATTTGATTTGGTTTGGAATTGGTTAATTTGTAGTAGAAATTTTTATTCTATTTGGGTTATAATTTAATTTGATTCAGATTCGGGTTTGAAAATTTTGGTTCAATAATTTTGGCCATCCCCAATACAATAGAAATTCAAAAAGGTTATACTTGCATTAGATAGCCGATCCAAGTCTTATCAAGAATCCAGTTAAGCTGTGAAAAAGCATCATATTAGTATCAACTTAACCTTCTTGATGCTTATAAGATGATGGAGCAATGTAAGATTTATAATTGTGGAGAATGCAACACAACAGAATTCTGATTTGGAATGCGCCAACTCAACACTTGTATACTTTATTCTGTATAAGTTAATACTAGATTTTGATCCACGCCCTGCATGAGAAAAATATTTACAGATAATAATTAATTATTTATTTTGTTAATCTAAATTAGATATATATATATATATATATATAATTTACCACATATTTTAAATAATTTTTTTAAACTTTTTAATATTAATTACGAAAATGAAATAGATAATAAAATCAGATTATACAAATATATTTAAATTGTATCTATTTTGGATAAAATTATACATATGATAAATATTCAATTAAACTAAACTTTTATTTTATATTTTGTTTAACTAATTTTTCAAAATTTAAATTTTTTTTAAATTATATTTATATTTTATGACAAAATACATTGTATATCGAAATATTATGGATTTACATATAATATACTGTATAATGGCAATTTTCATAAATACTCTAGTAAATAATGACTTAGATAATATTTATCTTAAAGTGCTCTAATAATGTGACACATCAGCGTGACACATTTGTAAATCACACGTCAACATAAGGTTAGTTTGTTAAAATAATTCTCAATTAATATAGTATAGTTTTTTTATATTATATTTATATTTTATGACAAAATACATTGTATGTCGAAATATTAGGGATTTAAATATACTGTATAATAGCAATTTTCGTAAATACTCTAGTAAATAATGACTTAGATAATATTTATCTTAAAATACTCTAATAATTTGACACATCAGCGTGACACATTTGTAAATCACACGTCAACATAAGGTTAGTTTGTTAAAATGATTCTCAATTAATATATTATATTATAGATTTTACAATGATTACAGTTATTGAAATTTACCTAAACCTCCCTTCAAGTTATCACCAAACCAAAATATAGCCTAAACCTAACTATCCTTATCTTAATCACCCTACCATGATACACAAGAGAAATCACAACACTTACTTTCTTAGCTTCCTATCTAAAGTTTCGTAGTTACAATTCTCCCAATCGGCTCTCAAGAGTGAATCAACCCTTAACCCTCTTATACCCTTTTATACTATACAGAATTCTCTTGTTTTGACAACTCTAGAATTTTCGTGTAATCTCACCTATAAAGGAAAATCTTGTTGCACAAGTTTATCCTTCCTAAAAGATCTCCTTTAAATATTTTCTAAATATTCTCTTGAGATCCCCTTGTCATATCACTTGATGCTCTTGACACATCAGTCTCCATTTCCATGTCAACCCTATATTTTGTGATATTGCCAAATCTTTCCCTTCTCATGCCATGTTAGCTCCCCGTTGCCACATCACCAGATGAACATACTCATGTTCGCACAACAACAGACATCTGATTCTTCAAGATTGATGTTGGTGATTTAGTGATTGGGCATCCTCTGAAGCTTTTGCGATGATCGAGGATGGCTAGTGTGTGAGTATTCTCAAAGGTGAGGGCATTTGATAAGTTTTAGCTATTGATTGAGAGAATTCTTGTAATCTTTATTGAATTATGAACAATATTAAAAAAGTGTTATTCTAACATCGAAAGATTTCATGGCAATAACCTCTCAAGCTCATATCACCTATGCAAATGGAATAACTAAAAAGATAACCCTTAATTGATACTTATATAATATATCTATAACCACCATAAAAGGAAGCCGTGGAGCTTAGGCATCAAGGTGGAGCTCATCGGAAGAAAAAAAAAGAATGAATGACACATAAGTCAATGCACTTCTTTTCACTTTATTTTAGCGTCTTTTTTTTCTTCTTTTCAGTGTACACTTACACAAATCTACCATTACTCCCTCCATTGAAATGAAGCTTGTCCTCAACCTTGAAGTGTGGAAACTGAGTCTTCATATCATGATATGATACACATGAATCATCATGATTTGCCAAACGAGTCCACTTGATAAAGAACTCCAACTACCTTGTATCATTGTATAGCTTGTTGCCAAATATCAACAAGTTCTTGTTCCAAGGTAGAATCCTCATCACAAGCAAGAGGTAATGGTTGGATTTGATGTTGCTGAACCACAACAAACTTCAACTGTAAGATATGAAATATTAGATGAACTCTCGATTTAGCTGACAACTGAAGATGATAGGCACCCTTCCCAATCCTCTCCACAATTGCAAATGAGCCATAATATTTGGTTGCTAGCTTGGCATATAATCGACGAGAAACGTAATGTTGTCGATATGGTCATAATTTCAGATATATCCAATCTCTAACCTGAAACTCAACGTTTCGGTGATGTTTATCCGCACTCACTTTCATCAATAATTGAGCTCGCAACAAATTGTCTTTAAGCCTGAGCTACTTATCCCTCTCTGTTAACACTACCATCAAATAAAAGTTTGTTGTGGATCCTTCTTCAAACCTCAACATCGCTAGTGGTTCTATCCCATATACAACTTGAAATAATGTAGTTTTAAGAGTTGTATGAAATGAAATATTATACTAATATTCAATCCAAGACCGAAAGCAAAACCAAGTTCTTGGGTGACTAGAGGCGAAACATCGTAAGTATATTTCTAAGCACCTATTAAGAACTTTAGTATGACCATCCGTTTGGGGATAAAAAGCAGTATTGTACTTCAGTTTTGTACCTGCCAACCGGAAGATTTTTTTCCAAGAAGAGCTCAAGAACACACAATCTCGGTATGAAACAATAGACTTAGGGAATCCATGTAAATGAACCACTTCAACTATGAATTTATGAGCAATTTTCGTGGCTGTAAACGAATGTTTCAAACCAACAAAGTATGTGTAGTTGATAAAGCGATCAATCAAAACCAACACCACATTAAAACATGTGGATAATGGAAACTCTTTTACAAAATCCGTAGTTATGTCATCCCAAATTGCTCGTGGTACCGGCAAGGTTTGTAAAAGACCAGTAGGAGCAAGAGTTGAATATTTATAATTTTGATAAACATCACACTTTGGGACAAATTTTTGAATTGATTTCAACATTCTCTCCCATTGAAATAACATATGAATTCTTCTCGGTCTCTTCAGAACGTTGGAATGACTTCCTACTAAACTCGAGTGATGTTCACTTAACATCACAAGAATAAAGCATGAGGTTTTGGATATGACCAACCTTCTTTTGTACCACAACTTGTCGTCAATCACATGGTATTTATTAGAAACTAAAAAACCTTCTGTTAACTGTTTTATCATTAATTGAATACCAACATCTTCCTTAATTTTTATAAATAAATCATGTACTGCAACACAGTTGGTGTTGTTATGGCAAGCAGGGTCGATGTCGTGGAATCAACCTCCTAAAATGGAATTCGAGATAAACTATTACATATTGTATTTTCCACTCCCAATTTATACAATATGTCGAAATCATAGCCCATCAATCTTGTTAATCTAACTTAGAAACAATAATTGACCCAAATAACTTATATACTTATATGGGATTGTAGCATGGTTCAATGCTCTATAGTCCACGCAAAAATGTCAAGTTTGATCCTTTTTCTGACCAGCAAGACTAGACTAGAAAAGGGATTGTGACTCAGCCTAATGGCTCCAGCCTACAACATTTCGGATACCATTTTCTCTATAGTTTCCTTGTTGGCATGAAGGTACCTATAAGATCGACCTAAGATGGCCGAGGTACCTCGCTGTAATGTAATCCCATGTTCTTTTCCTAAAAAAGGTGGTAGTCCTTTTGGAACAACAAAGACGATCTCAAATTGTTGTAAGACTACCGCTATTTCTGGGAGAATTGCACCTTCATTATCTTGAACCAATTATTGTGATAGAACTTATGTTATTACTGAGCAATGATTCGTGGAATATTGGGCTTGCAGAAATTTAAAACTGAGCTGTGAAACGTGAAGCATTAGATCTTCCCGTGTTACCAACTTCTCGTTGTACATAAACGTCAATCTTGGGAATTCTAATCAATTTCACATTTGCCCAACATTTCAAGCCATTAAATACCAAGGAAATATCCACATTACCAAGTTCCAATGCATTAAAATCTGTAATAAACTCCACTTCAGATAGTAGTAAATGAACAACTTTACAAACTCTTATTGCCTTTAACGATAAACCATTGCCCAACAATACATCCAAGTTACTATCTTCTTGAACTTTCAATCGGAGCTTGGAAACAAGTGCTGGTGAGATAAAATTGTGGGAATCCCCACTATCTAACATCACCACAACTTCTGTCTTTCCCATCAATCCATGAAGCTTTATCGTTCTAGGTGAATTAATGCCCAAAAACAAGTTGAAGGAAAGAACCATTAGTTCTTCAGGTGTTTCAGTGCACTCCTCAATATCCTCTTGAACACTTTCTTCACGAACCTACATTTTCATTCTATCAATGACTGTCAATACTTGCAATTTGTTGTTTGAAAACACATGGCCCCTGAAATACTACTCATCATATTTAAAACACAGCCCTATACTACGTTTAGCATCCAATTCCACGTCTGTAAAATGTTATCTTGGACGTAACGATTGCTTATTTGGCTGTTGGATTGTTTGGATGGGTTGATTGTCATTTTTTTTCACCATTCACTTTTGTTTGTTGTTACCAAGGTCGAAAATCTCTAACTCTTTGTTGTTGTTGATTGTTATAAGTCGAAGAAGATCTCAAAGGGGTATATGACGTGTTCATGAGAGTTCTGTTGTCTATTTTTGGTGCTTCACTTACCACTCAACAAAAAGAACTCGATTACATCCTCAATACTGCCACAATCTGATTCGGAAACCCCATTGGCTCTTTCATTTTCAACACCTCCTTCATTTCCTCCTTTTAATCCATTGTAAAAGATATTCTCCAGATGTTGATCATCTAATCCCGGAACATGAGCTGATAACTCCTCAAACTCACTCATGTAATCAACTACTGATCCCGTCTGTTGAATCGCAAACAGTCTTTTGCTCGATTCCTCAATCGATTCTTCAAACCGAAATAGCAATCTTCGCTTAAAATCACTCCAACCACAAAATCTTTGTCAATACATTTCCCAACTAAACTATTTGAGCACTATGCATTTCAAACTCAATGATATCTCATCATCTTAATATCTCTCCAAATAAAAGAATTGCTCAACATGAGAAATTCACATATAAGGTTGAGTAGCATTGAACATCGATATCTCAATATTTTTTAGTAAACTTTCAAGATATGCTAGATTCAAAGTCCCAAATCGATAACCTAGCGAGGATTCATTCCGGAATTGTACCAAGTTAACATTCGGTACCTAAAATCGATATCTCAATCCAGCATCTCCAATTGTCTCACAAAATTCGGATTCGCTTGTAACTCCATTTGCTCCATCATCGCCATCATCCCGTTGAGTTTGACGTCCATAGATGTAAATCTGGATTCTGTTTCAACCTTTGATTCACAGAGCCTTTTGTAATTGCCCTGTAACAACTCCAATCGGCTCACGATTTCTTTGGTAGACCCAATTTCGACTTCGGAAGCTTCCGTTTGAACTGATTGCAACATCACGTTCTAATTCGCTAGTTTCACCGAACCAATGACAAATCAACCAATACACTTCTCTTCATTTCAGCGTCTTTCTTCTTCTTCTTTCTAGTGTACAATTGCACAAGTTTATAATCATTTCGATATGTGCGACATGATCCAAAGAAAGACAACACAACAAACGTTGGCCTCAACATCTCTATTCTTACTGTCGGAAAATAGATGATGGAGAGATTCAAGAAAAAAATGTTACTGGAGAAATCTTATATAACAACATTGGGATACAAAAGAATTCCCATGATTCCGAGTTCCCATGATTCCTTTTTAATGTGGCAATTGAAGAAGATGTGACAAATATTCTCAAATAAACAACAAGTCGAGTCCGGTAGAACCATACAAAATTGGGTTTAAACCTAGTCCAATATTTTTAAACAATCCATGGAATTTCTTATTTTATAATTATAATTTTTCTTAATTGATGTAACATTGCAATCCACAGAAAATAATCTGTTTAACTTTTATATACGAAGACCTAATACTTAAAGACTAGAAATTTCTATAAATTAAGAAACAAGATAAAATAATAAATATTTCGATCTCAATGTTAGGTGATATAAAATTTGATAAGATAATTATTTTAAAAAAGCTTCTATGTAAATTTATGCTTCAAACTTGTATGATAATTATAAGAACTCATGCATATATAGGTTGTTATTTTAAAAGTAAAATCTTTTTTTTTATTACATTATAATTTCGTAATGTTATTTTTTACATACAAAACTTGTAAAGAGTTATAGACATGATAATTATTTTTCTACGCACAATAATTTTTAAAATCATCAACTTTATCACCAATATTAGTAATCATAATATCTTTTAAACTTTCAATATATTACATATACTTATTGACATATTTTCTATTACGATATCCTAAATTATCAACCATAAATTCAAATTCAAACATGTCATTTTCACAAATTAACCCAAATAAATTTTTTGATATAACTATCATTTAAATGTTTCAAAACTTGTGATTAAAAATACTTCTATAAATTAATTTATCGACTAATTAATATATCTATAAATAATAATTTTTTAAGTCCCAACATTATTAATTTATACAGGTTTTACTATATTCGATTTGCATATTGGTTTATAGTTAGAGAATTAAAGGAGATAACCACTAATCGGATCATATGAACGAAAATGTAACAGATACATTACAAAGGAAGAAGTGTAAAAAACACTCTTCCTAATCAATCCAACGAAAACATCAACATGAGATGCATGACGGTATCCATAGAGGACTCACAGAACAAAATCCTTTATTACATATATTTTATACTATGTATAGAAATGTTTGTCGTTTGTTCACCGTCAGTGGTTATATCTGATATCAATACTTTGGTTGTAGCTGTGATACATGTTGTTCGTTTGTCTGTCGCCGACAGTTGCGATTGCAGTTGATCGCAGATTTTTAGTCGCACTTTTATTTTAACTAGTGGTCAAAAAAATTACGATACATGACACATCGTATTACCACTTCGATTGACCGCAGATATCTACAACAGCCAAACAATAACAATCTACCGCAGCCATAACCGAGAAAGCTGCGTTTTACAAACGAACATGACTTTATTTTGGCATGTTAAATTTTCAAATTAGTAATGAAATATTTGGAACAAAAAATATAAAAATGTGGTATTTCAAAAAGTTTCTGATTTGGATATTATTGTTCATGATTTTTTTTATTTTAGGAATAATTTTTTTATAATAAAAATTATATTTCGGTTTAATTCGGTTTTAGAAAAAATAATAATGGTACCAAAATTAATTAACTAAGATTAACTAATATAATAAAAAAAATTATATTATATTTGTATTTTTTTATTAATTTAACAAAATTTTGATTCAGTTTGAATTTAAAATTCGAATTCAGTTTGAAATCAAATTAGCTAATTTGGTTCGCTTTAGAAATTTGGGAATTAGTCTAATAACAATGAAATGAGATTTAATTAAAGAAATGATAAGCTAACAAATAAATTACTTTTTAACTGTTCACTTATGCCATAAATGGCTGATTGTACCCTAACATGTTAACCGACACAGTCTGCTCTTATGCAGTGATATGATAGCATACTGACTGACACACGGTGAATAGACTGAAGATGTGATAGTAACTGCACCTACAATGTTGCAAAATGGATCTCAATTTTAAATCTCAGCCGTTGGATTTAGAATTACGACGTACATTTAATGCACATATTCGGTTTGATTCTAGTGTAACATCACTCAGATAAGTCGTCAACGGGTGTATACGTTAAAAAAAATGTAAAATGTATATATAAGTGGTCGTGTAGCTGAAACAACCACCATTGATGAACTTCTCTCTGCTTCTTTCCAAGTTGCAAGAGTGAAGGTTAAGCAAATAAATGCTTTATCTAGGAGATAACAAACACGTGTTCCAGTTGTTGAAGAACGGTAAGTGCCTTTATTATATCGTGTATTAAAAAGTTAGATTTCTATTTCTAGTTCTCTTTTCATTTTTAAGGCAATAACCTCCATACATTCATCACCAACTAGCAATTCATTTATGCATGTGTTTCACCAAAGAAGCATCTATCCGGCTTGCATTAAGATTAAGAAACTGGAACATATGTCTACAAATAAATATGTTTATTTTAAGATATATAAATTCTCGGTAACATTTACATAAACTAGTTAACTATGAACGATTCTTTTGACAATACTTGTAGTCATTTACGATGCATAAAAATAGAAATTGATGGAGTATGGATATTTTCATCATTAATGTTTTCCATCAAAAAATTTGTACTTACATAAAATAGTTATCTATGGAATAGAATTTTTACAATACTTATACTCATACCCATCATGCATGTGTACCATTGAACATGTGTTTAACATTTTACATTTTGAAAAGTACGAAAACTGTTCAATAAAATTGTTATTCACAGTAGGACAAAAAATGGAAATAGAGTAAAATATTTTCTAGATTTCGAAGTGGTACAAATACAATAAATGTTGACGTATAATAAATAGATTGTACTATATATGATGAACTTGAGATTGTTTAAATAACACATTTTCATTTATAATGCATCACATTTTCATGGTTATTTTATTATACATGGGTCTCACTACCATGTAGATTATCAAATTACAATGACATTCCAACATTGGATGTACAGTATAACACTGACAATTTTGTCATGCAACATTGAATTTGTAAAACCGAAAAAATATTTAACGGTAATGCGTATGTTAACTATATAATAGTTAAATATGAAATAGAATTTTTACCACACTTATACTCATACCAATCATTCATGTGTACCATTGAACATGTGTTAGAATTTTTACCACACTTATACTCATTTTACATTTTAGAAAGTGCAAAAACTTTACAATAAAATCACATTTGGATTAGGACAAAAATGTAAAATGAGTAAAATGTTTTAACTTTTCGAAGTGGTAATTAGATGTTAACATATAATAAATAGATTATAGTATATATGATGAACTTTGCACTGTTTGATATGAGATTTGAATTTATATTGTAGAACACTGATATTATCATTTTATTCTGGATGGGTACCAGTGACATCATGTAGACAATTAAATTAAATCTTATGACATTGCATCATTGCATATACACTGCAACATTGAGCATTTTGTCATGCAACATTAAATTTTAAAACCATAAAATACTATTTAATAGATATTAAGTCTGTTAAACTATACATTAATAGCTAGCAATGGTGTACTAGTGAGACTGCACCACGGTCATTGGGAAAAACAAACGGATGGCATATGAAAATTCAACAAAGAAAGAAGTAACCAAATGGAAGTTGTACTGGTGTCCCAAAATACAACAAATTTGAATCTTGAAAAAAAGGGTGAAAACCCGTTGTCTTATCGATAAAAATGTACTAATTGCAATGACATACCAAATTATATTCTAGAATGGATGATGACAAAAGAAGACATGCGTACACCCCTTGTTAATATAGAAAACGATGGGGACACTGAATTATTCATGGCTTTGAGGGTGGATCATATCCTACTGGCACTTTGTGTGACAGTTGGTGAAGAAGCAATCCACGTATACAAATCATTTTTAACTGTTAACAGTAATGTTGGAGGTACACATAACTTCTTTAACATTGCCGATGGTGATCTCTATACAAACGACATCGAATATCAAGGTAATAATTCTAACCATATGTAGCTATCAGAAATGAAATATAATATTCAGAAGTATTGTTGACTTTCAATTATTTTGTTATAGGAATGTTGAGCTGTAACAACCTCTTCTCAATGAACTTGTCCGTTCTGCAAGAAGTGCTAACTGAAAATAAACTCACATACTTCCAAGATTTTAGTAGGGGAATCTTAGTTAGGCCAACATCTAATTTCATAGGGGAAGCTGTGGAGGGTGAATTTTAGTCAACGAGGTCATCTATAAATGTCATAGCATCCGAGACTCCTACAAGCATTCGCGAGGACATAAATTTGTTTTGCCTAACAATGATCAAGAAAAGATACAGACAGATGATATATTCCCAACATTACATTTGGATTCTACCGAGGGGCAAGGTCAGTGAAAATTAAATAGTGTATGGTTAATTGTATAACATTGAAAATATTAGATAATATTTATCTTACGCGTGTCAATATTTATTGTACCAGAATCTTTTGAAGCATAGGTGATTGAAACAAGAAATTTGGTAGAAAAGGGAAAGGGACCAATGGTGGAAGAATCTGTACCAAGCGAGCCATTCCTTGCTCTAGCCATTGGTAGAGAGTCCACTGAAAATACAGCCAAAACAAGACATGACTCACAGGGTGATGACAACGTGTGCAACGAAAATGATTGGGACGGTAAGTTATCCGATAATGTTACTCTTATATCTATACATTTATTATTACGATTTACATTTGTTTTGAAAGTATATGGTTTTCTTCCAAAAACAGGGTTAGGTGTCCATGACCTGAATGACTTGTATGTTGGGATGGTATTTAAAGATCAAAATGCATTTAAGACTCATTTGGCCATGTATGTAATACGACATAAGTTCACTTACAAAAGCACACGATCAACGCCAAACATGATGATACTTGAGTGCACTGGGAAGTCTTGCATATAGCGCGTATACGCGATAAAAATGCTGGAGTCAGATTGGTAAGATAACATGACTAGGTAAAATATTTTTGATATGTATATAACACAATATTTAATAATACTTTTTAACGTAAGTATCAAATAAGGCAAGCCCATGCAGAACACACTTGTAGTGTCGACGAGTGTAGCAGTTATCAAAAACAAGCATCATCCACAATGATTGGGAAAATAGTGAAGACCAGATACAATGAACATGAATCGGGACCACATCCAAACAAGGTACAAGAGATCATGAGGGGAGAACATGATATCCATATCTCTTACTGGAAAGCATGGAAATCAAGACAGAAAGCATTGGTTTTAGACATCGATGGACAAAGCTCGTCTTACAAAATGCTGCCGTCGTACCTCCACCATCTAGTGAAGGCAAATCTAAATTCGGTTGTATCAATGGAGTGGATTTACGACGAAAAGATCAGAAATCATTTCAAATATTTGTTTGTAGTACTTGGAGCAAATGTAAAAGGATATCCATACATGCGAAAAGTAGTCATCATTGACGGTACACATCTCAAGGGGAAATACACCAGATGTCCCTTAACCACAAGCTTAGAAGATGGCAACTATCAGATTTTTCCATTAGCATTCGGCATTGTGGACAATGAAAATGACCAGGCATGGGAATGGTTCTTTGAGAAGTTGCGGGATATCGTCCCAGATAACGAAGAGGTTGTTTTTGTATTGAACCAACATTCTTCCATATAATCTGCACTAAGAAGGGTAACGCTTTATTTTCAACTTTATACGGTCATAATTATGTTAGCTTTGTACGAGTAGATATGGATCTATACACGCGATTATATCTGATAACCTTTCGTGTTAACCTAACAGGTGTATCCAGTATCGACGTTGTGGGCATTGCGTATGCATTGTTCATCTACAAAAAACATCAAAACGATATTTAAAGCTAAGAACCTTTGTTTCGTGGTGTCAAAGGCTGCTTGGGCATACAAACGATTGGACTTCTACACCTATTTTAACGAAATTAAGAAGATAAGCCAATTGTACCAGATACGGTTTGAGCATTGGGCACGCTCACATTTCAACGGGTTTTGTTACAATCTAATGACGAGTAATAACGCAGAGTCGCTGAACTCAGTACTAAGATGTGAATGAGAGTTGCCGATTATTCTATTATTAGATTTCATCAAGACAACCATGATGGCTTGGTTCGCATACCAACGTGAAGCTTCATCCACCGCTACAACAACGATGACACTAAAAGTGTACGAAATAGTGAGTAAGAATTTCGGAATTCGTATGTTAAAGAAGGAGGAGTACGAGATAAATGACAAGGAGGGTGGAGTTTACCTGGTTAGTTTGGCCAGGAAGACATGCACATATTGTGAATTTCAGAAGCTATTAATCCCTTAAAGTCATGCTCTATGTGCAGTCGTTCATGCAAAGATTGAGGTGGACAATCTAGTTGCGACCGAATATACAATGGAATATTGGAAGCAAACTTACAAAGAAAGCATTTATCCAACTACGGATATAGAGACAATGAATTTCGAAGAAAGTAGAACATCAGAAAACTTGCTCCACCCACCATGCACCAGAAGACCTCTTGGACGTCCAAGAAAAAAAGAATCCCATCGCGCGACGAATTAATGGTATGACATTTATGTATGTATTGCTGATATTAACAGTAATATAACTGGATATCATGTAACTTGTAAATTATATTTGAAGAATATGGTTGTAAGAGAAAGATATCTTGTAGCAGGTACGGTGCAAGAGGTCACAATTAGGCAAAATACAAAGAACCGATATAACCAAGCAAACGCATAACTAAACACGGGAGGATAGTTTGACATTTTGGGAGTAAAAACACGCAATTAAGAATCGGAATGGCCTTAGTTTTGTTTGTTTAATATTATGTATATAGCTCCCAACTAATCTCCTTGGAAACTATACTTTGATTTTGGTTAATTAAGTAAGGATTAATGTGTGTGTAATAAACTTGAACACCCGTGAGAACATATATATTAACGTAATTTTAGACAAGTCAACATAACCATGTTTGATGACTGTAAAATACCACGTTATATATTAACAATTAATTTAGCAAACTAAGATTGCATATAAATGTTGGATAAGAATAACATTACGACCATAATTATTCTACAACAAAATGTATTACTTTAAAAAGTTATATTTTGTGTTACACTAAAAGTACATGTTAAAAATGAGGTTGTCGTACATAACAGAAATCATAAAAAGGAAATAAAACAGTCTCTTAAACAAGTCCAACAAACAACTCAAAAAAAAAAGTACAACCAATTTTTGGGTCTCAGCTGTCAGAACTTTTGAAATAACGCTCTTGCATCCAACAAAACCATACATGGCATGTGCTTACATAAGGAGAATAGACTTTACACCAGAATCAGTATGTGCAATGTTTTGAGGTATACCTGACACTCTTTGAACATTAATCTTCATGGAGATACGATTATCATCATCACTCACCGCTTGCCGAAGTAGGAATGGAATCGTTTTGGCAATTGACATAAGATCTTTCTTGATAAGACTAAGGCTGCGGAATGACGTATTGCAATCCAATACATGGAGAATGGAATCATATAAATCAAAACAGATACCTACCCAATGCTGCATGTCCAAATTGAATGGGAAATAAAGGCGTCTTGGTAGGTTGGCACTAGTAACTGTTTCGTCAAAATATTTGAGTATAGCAATATGAAATTTAAACTTCCGTTTGTCTTTCTTTGCAATATTTGAAAATTTGGTGTAATGCGATGAAATACTGGCAACAAACTCGGTGTCATAAAACCTATAATCAAATCCGGGATGTGCAACATTGAAGTTATCATACACCATACGCGTGTAGAGAATAAGTGCATCAATTGTTTCTTACGGACAAACATTAATAGATAAATAACACAATAACATTAAAACAAAATAAAATATATATAATCAAATATCTTTGAATACATGACGGACATTCTCTCAGCAATTGAACATATATCCATGTTGGTAACTGATGCACCATTTTACACTGAAATATGATGTTACAATTAGATGGAAATTAAGACCAAAAATATAAATATACTAAGATTATATGATTTTTAGCATGGAAATGCCATATTTTCGTAGAGTGTCCCAAACTTGATAATGTAGTTTACAGTTTCGTTAACTTCGAATTGATATTCGACTTGGTTAATGGGAGATGTATTAAAAGAAACCAGTTCGTTCTGTGTACTTAACTCACCAGTTCTAAGCCTCTTACTCTTACGAGCAACGTGAGTAGAAGATTCAACATTGGGATTGCCACCATCAGCTTGCACATTTTCCTGAATAAATATAGTAATGAAAATGTTGTCGTATAATAAATGGATTATGTTATTAACGAATATAGTTAATAGCACAAATATGAAATATAATCAGGAAAACACAAACCTCTACAGGGGCATCACCAACATCAGCAGTTCCGATATCAGCAATGCGGCTAGACCTCATCGGTATAACATCATGGTTTAGATTAGACGTTAACTCCTCAATTACCGTGTCAAATATATGATAACAGTTACGCGTGATAATTACATATAAACTATTGATGCATATGTTTATTCTCAAATACTATTGCATACCTCTTCCACATCACCATATCCAACATTCGTACGCTCTGAAGGCGCTGCTCCAAAATTGAATTGCAAATTCTTGCCTTCAATCTGCATAACATATATTAAAGCAGATTGCTAAGCAAAGCCTATATTAACAAATTACAACATTGTTTAATAACTGCCGAGTTGTATGATAATAGCCCAGATAACGAAACAACCACATTGTTTTCATGTAAGCCATAGCATATTTAACTAAAAGTCACAACATGTTACATACCTCATCCACGTGTCTAGCGGGATCATTCACAGGCACGGAAAGCACTGTTGCAGTAGCACATTGCACATTCATGTCTAATTCCTACATAAAATACATGAATATATTATTAAACAGTAAATAACTTAGTGCAAGCATTGTAATACAATTACTTACAATGTCATTGTCGTGTGTTGTATCCACACCAATGGGTTCCTCCATTACAACACCCTGGTTTGATCCCACTTGAATACCATTAACATGGTTTGATCCTTGAGGAACACGATTATGAGAGTACAAGGACAAAAACTCAAAAATGCCAGAAAGAATATAATTTTGCATCATAGTAATCCTACTATCCATACCAGCCATCATTGTCTCCTACATCGCCGTGACTGATTCTTTTGTCCTATCAACAACCTTTGATACAATTTGGTTGAAAATAGGTTGATAACTAATTGTTGTTCCTCCCAAATCTGATGATATATTTGTATCTTTTTGTTTATGGTTTTTTTCTTCAATTTTTCCTCTTGCAGGGCAACAAGATACATAGTAGTAATACCACCATGAAACATATCATTCGACAACTCAGAATTATCAAAAATTAAACTAACCATCTCATTGAGTCTCTCATACTCTTCCTCATCACACCACTCTACTTCTTCTTCATCAATTTCAACATCATTCTCTTGGTGAATTATCGAACGAACATTCACTTACATTGATTAGTTAAACTATTTAGAATTATACTGTAAACAATAAATATTGGATTAGCTTATAATGCAAATTGTAATATTACAATTCCCCTGCTATATTATTACATATTAAATTATCAGTTACGATGAATGACGTAGTAATATATTTGAGGACAATACTTGACATTTAATATCCAAGCCTCTGACGTATCCAGGGCTAAACATCGGAAGGTTTGCAACCTCACTGGATTCATCCTTTGATGCCGAGTCCGAATCCGAGTCTTTTGTGACATATATTGGTGTATCTATTATAGCAAGCGCAACAACAGCTAATACAAGTTGTAGAGGGTGAAAAAAACCTTTAACTGCTAAAGAGGGCTGAGACAAAGATATGGGATCTTTGTCTTTTATGTTGGACATATTCATATCAAACGCAAGACGATCCTATGGATAGTAAAAAAAGGCTGACATATCCCGAGCGAGTTCCGCATGAGATTTTGAGAGCTTAGGGATGTGGGATGTAGGAACAAGAACACCATCAACAATAACGAGATAAACAAGCTTTGGTTAGTATCTTCAAGAATTCTCTTCTTCAACATCGAGATAATCCGTTCAATTGTAATACTTTCATTGTTGGAGAAAATAGAATACCAATAGGGGTGTGTGTCACCCGTCATCTTCCTCTTGCTAGACTTTTTCTTCTTAACCGGATATTTACCATAAGGTAAACCAGTTACAATAGCAAATTCCCGCAAAGAGTACCTGATACAAGCCTTGATTCAAGGATGTATGCGCGTGGGCTGTTTGTAGAAGATTAGGTGAGAAACTCAACCTTAGGATTCTGGATAGGGGTTTTCTGGTTGGTAAACGATGGAAGGGTGAAGTGAACCACACGAGGGGTGATGAACCTCGTGATAAATCACAAACTTAGAGCTAGGAGGGCTGGTCTCAACTAGGTTCTAAGCGCACAAGTCTCTCTTGAGAGAAAGCTCGTAGGGAAAAAGTTCTACTTTATTAATAATCAAAAAGGTTGTCGAACTACAATGCTGGAAGGAGCCTTATTAATATGCTCGACAGCTTGACCTTCTAGGGTCGACACAAATAAAGAAAAAGGAAAGTTTACAAAAGTGCACAAAAGGAAAAGATACAAAAGTGCATAACCGAAAAAGGACCTATTCCTAAAATGTTCTTGACTCAAAATGTAAAGCAACTAGATCCTACCCTGCAAAACAGAAAGAGGCATATATTTCGAATGTAAACTTACCTTAACTCACCTCACGGCCAAGAAATGGAAGGTGGCCGTCCTTGTGGCATGCACGCGCCTTGCTCCTAGTCTTCGACTTGGAGTAGGGTTACAAATCTCTGGGCCTTGACCTCTCTTGCCACTAAAGCCCAAGTCTCTGATGTCCCTTGTGTTGTTGAGAAGCTATTGGACTCTTCCTTGTATTTTTGGCCCATTGTCCTTAGTTGATCTTCCTCTAGTAGCTTGTTGACCCATAGTCTGAATTTGTTGAAGAGCGCCCTTGATCTGCTTCTTGTCATTACTCCTTGAGGTACCACTGGTGTTGAGACTTCCTCTAAGTGCATGTCCTGGAGCTGGTAGCTCATTTGGTCCGAGTCCTCTTGTGTAGAAGTGGAAGTGCGCGTGTACTCGGCTGGATCGCCTGTACCGGCTGGACTGTGCGCGGTACTGGCCGGAATGACTTCAGGACCGGCCAAGTTGATCCCGGAATCGGCGGTGTCATCAGGGGGACCGGCGGTGTCATTCACGTCCCCACCAAGTGTGCCGGAAGCTTGGGCCTCTCCGCCGGCGATGTTGACCGGTCTGGTCCTATAGGTCGAGGGTCCGGCGGTACTGTCTGGTCCGGCAGGCGCGCCAGATGGTCCTGCTGTCTCGGGCAAGCTTCCTGGTCGGCCAGTCTGGTCTCCTGGCTGGATGTACGACCTGATGTCCTCATCATTCCCTCCCTCTTCAGTAGGTTTTGTCCTCAAAACTGGATCATCTGCATGGAAAGGGGCCAAGTCAGTAACATTGAACGTATTGGACACATTAAACTCACCTGGAAGTTCGATCCGGTAGGCGTTGTTGTTGATCCTCTCGAGCACTCTGAATGGTCCATCTCCTCTTGGTGCTTGCTTGGAACTCCTTAGGTTTGGGAACCTCTCTTGCCGTAGATGTAGCCACACCCAATCGCCTGGTTGAAAGATCACCTCCTTTCTTCCTTTGTTGGCATGAGTCACGTATTGTCCGGTCCTCTTCTCCAAGTTCTCTGCTACCTTCTGGTGTAACCTCCTTATGAACTCTGCTTTGGATGCTCCGTTGAGGTTGGTCATCTCAGCTGGTGGCAGTGGTGTTTGCTCCAATGGGGTGAGAGGGTTGAAGCCGTATACCACTTCAAATGGGGTCTTCTTGGTTGCTGAGTGCACGGCTCGGTTGTAGGCGAACTCAATGAATGGCAGGCACTCCACCCAAGTCTTTAGGTTCTTCCCTAGTGTTGTTCTGAGAAGAGTTGATAGTGTCCTGTTGACAACTTCAGTTTGGCCATCGGTTTGAGGATGGCAAGTGGTTGAGAAGAGTAGCTTCGTGCCTAGCTTTCTCCAAAGGGTCCTCCAGAAATGGCTGAGGAACTTGGTGTCCCTATCTGATACGATGGTCCTTGGCACTCCATGAAGCCGTACTATCTCTCTGAAGAACAGCTCAGCTGTTTGCATGGCATCATTGACATTGGCACATGGGATGAAATGTGCCATCTTGGAGAATCTGTCCACCACTACAAAGATTGCATCTTTGTGGTTGATCTTAGGCAGACCTAGAACAAAATCCATCGAGATGTCCACCCATGGATGTGTTGGTATGGGCAGTGGGAGATACAACCCGTGAGGTTGCACTCGGGACTTTGCTTCTTGCAAGTAATGCATCTTGCACAATGTGCTTCTACTGTCCTCTTGATGTGTGGCCAGTAGAAGTGCTCCTTGACCACTGCTAGAGTCTTGTCGACACCAAAGTGGCCCATGAGTCCTCCTCCATGAGCTTCTCGGATGATAAGCTCCCTTAGTGATCCTTGTGGTATGCACAGCCTTCTTTCTCGGAACAAGAATCCCTCATGGATGTAGAATTTGCCATGACTCCCTGTGCTACACTCCTTGTAGCTCTCAGCAAGGTCAGGATCATCCTTGTATAGATCCTTGATGTGCTCGAATCCTAGGACCTTTGCCTCCATGGTTGATATCAAGGCAAACCTCCTTGATAGTGCATCGGCTACCACATTGTCTTTGCCCTTCTTGTACTTGATGATGTACGGAAGGTCTCTATGAACTCCATCCACCTGGCATGTCTCCTCTTGAGATTGGTTTGCCCTCTGAGGTGTTTGAGAGTCTCGTGATCAGTGTGGATCACAAACTCCTTGGACAGCAAGTAATGCTGCCAAGTCTCCAATGCTCGGACAAGGGCATAGAGCTCCTTGTCATAAGTGGGGTAGTTCAGTGAGGCACCACCTAGCTTCTCACTGAAGTATGCCACTGGTCTCCCTCCTTGGGTTAGCACTGCTCCTATGCCTATTCCAGAGGCATCACACTCCACTTCAAACGTCTTGTTGAAGTCGGGAAGGACTAGCACTGGTGCGTGTGTAAGGCTGTCCTTCAAGGCCTTGAATGCCTTCTCCTGAGCTTCTCCCCAGCTGAATCCCACGTTCTTCTTCACTACTGCCGTCAGTGGTGAGGCAATACTGCTGAAGTTGGACACGAATCTCCTATAGAAGCTGGCCAGTCCGTGGAAGCTCCTTACTTGGCTGATGTTTCCTGGTGTTGGCCATTCTTGTATGGCTCGAATCTTCTCTTCATCAACCTGTAGGCCCTGTGAACTCACAACAAAACCTAAAAAGACAAGCTTATCAGTACAAAAGGTGCACTTCTTGAGATTGGCATAAAGCTCTTCTTGTCGAAGGGTTTTAAGGACCATCTCAAGATGTGTGAGGTGTTCCGTAGGCACTTACTATAAACAAGTATGTCATCAAAGTAAACTACCAAACTTACTGATGTACGCCCTAAGAACTTGGTTCATAAGGCGCATGAAGGTGCTTGGGGCATTAGTCAAGCCAAATGGCATGACTGTCCACTCGTAGAGCCCTTGCTTTGTCTTGAAAGCAGTCTTCCACTCATCACCTTCCTTCATTCTTACCTGGTGGTATCCACTTTTGAGGTCTATCTTGGAGAAGACCGTGGCTCCACTCAGCTCATCTAGCATGTCATCCAGTCGTGGTATTGGATGCCTATACTTGACTGTGATGTTGTTGATGGCTCGGCAGTCCACACACATGTGCCAAGTCCCATCCTTCTTGGGCACTAGCAGCACTGGTACAGCACATGGACTGAGGCTCTCTCGAACATATCCTTTCTCCAGGAGCTCCTTGACTTGCTTCTCAAGCTTCTTGGACTCCTCTGGACTCATCCGGTAGGCTGGCCGGTTGGGCAGGGCTGCTCCGGGCACTAGATCAATCTGGTGTTCTATGCCACGTAAAGGAGGCAAGCCTGCTGGTATCTCCTCTGGAAATACATCCTGGAATTTGTTGAGGAGTGTTGCTACTTCATGAGGTAGCTCTACCTGTCCCTGTTCTATACTCAACACTTCCTTGAAAACCATTAGTAACATTAAGTCCTTGAGGCTAAAGCTCTCCGGACATGACTAGGTTGAATAAGAAAGTTAGACTTGACAAGTTTCTTTTCCTTACTCATTTGGAGTTGTAGCTCATGTACTTGGGCAGGTGTAAGAGGAGCTAGGCTGACCTTTCTCTTGTCATGCACGAAGGTGTAGAGATTGGTTCGCCATCATGCCTGGTCTCTTTGTCAAACTGCCATGGTCTTCCTAGTAGAAGATGGCCAGCTTGCATGGGCACCACGTCGCACACGACCTGGTCTTGGTACTTGCCCACACTGAATGGCACAGTGACTTGCTCATGAACCTTGAGCTCCACTTTGTCATCAAGCCATCTCAGTCTATATGGTCGAGGATGCCGTGTCCCCTCTAGACCTAGCTTATCAACCATATACGCACTAGCAACGTTAGTGCAAGAACCACCATCTATGATGAGGTTACATACCTTTCCCTTGATGGTGCAATGGCTGTGGAAGATGTTCTCCCTTTGGATGGTCTCTGAAGGATCCACCATTGCACTGAGGATACGTCTAGTGACTAGCACTTCCCCCACATCAGGGTACTCAATGTCACCATATTCTCCTTCTGGTTCATATTCCTCTTCATCTTGGGACTCATATTCTCCTGCCTCCGTAATCAGCATGACTCGGTTGTTTGGGCACTCCCTTGAGATGTGTCCACGTCCCCTGCACTTGAAACAAGTTATGTCACGTGATCTTTGAGGGTTAGAAGACTTACCAGGCTCTCTCTGGTCACGGGTGGGTTCAGGAGGCTTGCTCTTGAACCTTGACTCGATCTCTACGCTTTTGTCTTTGTCCACTGTCTTAGGCATGTTGCTTGGTGCCCAAGGTGTCCTAGGTTTGCTGCGGATGTCTTGGCTCTTACGTTTGATGTGCTGTTGAGCTTGCACAGATAGGTGGAACAAGTCTTTGAAGTCGTTGTAGATTTGCCTTTCCACCTTGCAGCTGATCCTTTCTTGGAGTCCATCCAAGAATTGCGCCATCAATGCTTCTTCATCATCATTGAGCTCCAATCTGTTCCTTAACTTCTCGAACTCTTCATAGTATTCCTCTACTGATCTGGTACCCTGCTTAAGAGTACGAAAACGTCGTTGCAAATCCCTATGAAAGTAAGGTGGAACAAACCTTTGTCGCATGAGGTCTTTCATGTCGACCCATGAGTCTACGGGTCTCATTCTCTTCCTCCTTCTGTCAGATACCTCACGATCCCACCAGATGAGGGCATTGTCCGTGAGTTGTGCTACTGCCATTGAGACTCTCCTAGGTCCTGGTTGGTTGTAGTGATCAAAGATATGATCCATTCTTCTCCCAATCTAGGTAAGCCTCGGGGTCTACTTTTCCTGCAAAACTTGGAGGAGTTAGTTTAACATCAGGATGAATTACCCGGTTGTAGGTGTGTTCATCTCCATCCTCATGACGTCTAGGAGGCATTCTTGGTCTCTGGTGAAGACCATATGGCTCAAAGCCATCATCTTCTGCCTCTGGTTGCCGTGGAGGTCCTCTCGGCCTATGGTGATAGTTATGAGGTTGCGTGTCCTCATCTCCATCTGGCTGGGGTTCCTCCTGTTTGTGCCGTGTCCTAAGGTACTCAGGACCCTCAGGATGGTCTTGCTCAGCTCTCACGTGCCTTATGGCCTGGAATCTTACTGGTCTCTCCACGCGCTCCAACCTCTCGCCTATGGATGCGAGTTGTGTTTGGAGTGTGGTGAACATGGCCATCATGGCTTCAGCTGCGTCTCTAAAAAAAAGAAGACAATTAGGGTGCTCCTAAATTATTAGGAGGGTTTTCTTTTTATATGGGGTTGAAAAAAATGCAAAAAGGAAAAATCCTAAGGAAAGGAAATTCAAAAAATGTGAAGATTTGAGAAAAACGAAACTTTCTTGACAACTTGTGCTAGCTGTCCAATTCGACTTCCTTTAGTATTCTTTCTATTTTCTTTTTATTTTCTTTTTAATTTAACTTAAAAATAAAGGAAATATGATTTAAACAAAAAGGAAAACGTGAAAGACAATGCAAAGGTGAATCTAAACCCTAGTGATACACGTAGGAGGCTAGATGCACTCGGTTTGGAGTTTGATGTTGTTTTTTTTATTTTTCTTGAATACGACTTAAACTAATGCAAGAACTAGAAATAAGACAAGCAAAAGGATAGAAATAACCTGGTTTAGGAGCTTTAAGCTCTGATACCAAAATGATACAAGCCTGGATTCAAGGATGTATGCGCGTGGGCTGTTTGTAGAAGATTAGGTGAGAAACTCAACCTTAGGATTCTGGATAGGGGTTTTCTGGTTGGTAAACGATGGAAGGGTGAAGTGAACCACACGAGGGGTGATGAACCTCGTGATAAATCACAAACTTAGAGCTAGGAGGGCTGGTCTCAACTAGGTTCTAAGCGCACAAGTCTCTCTTGAGAGAAAGCTCGTAGGGAAAAGTTCTACTTTATTAATAATCAAAAGGTTGTCGAACTACAATGCTGGAAGGAGCCTTATTAATATGCTCGACAGCTTGACCTTCTAGGGTCGACACAAATAAAGAAAAAGGAAAGTTTACAAAAGAGCACAAAGGAAAAGATACAAAAGTGCATAACCGAAAAAGGACCTATTCCTAAAATGTTCTTGACTCAAAATGTAAAGCAACTAGATCCTACCCTGCAAAACAGAAAGAGGCATATATTTGAATGTAAACTTACCTTAACTCACCTCACGGCCAAGAAATGGAAGGTGGCCGTCCTTGTGGCATGCACGCGCCTTGCTCCTAGTCTTCGACTTGGAGTAGGGTTACAAATCTCTGGGCCTTGACCTCTCTTGCCACGAAAGCCCAAGTCTCTGATGTCCCTTGTGTTGTTGAGAAGCTATTGGACTCTTCCTTGTATTTTTGGCCCATTGTCCTTAGTTGATCTTCCTCTAGTAGCTTGTTGACCCATAGTCTGAATTTGTTGAAGAGCGCCCTTGATCTGCTTCTTGTCATTACTCCTTGAGGTACCACTGGTGTTGAGACTTCCTCTAAGTGCATGTCCTGGAGCTGGTAGCTCATTTGGTCCGAGTCCTCTTGTGTAGAAGTGGAAGTGCGCGTGTACTCGGCTGGATGGCCTGTACCGGCTGGATTGTGCGCGGTACTGGCCGGAATGACTTCAGGACCGGCCAAGTTGATCCCGGAGTCGGCGGTGTCATCAGGGGGACCGGCGGTGTCATTCACGTCCCCACCAAGTGTGCCGGAAGCTTGGGCCTCTCCGCCGGCGATGTTGACCGGTCTGGTCCTATAGGTCGAGGGTCCGGCGGTACTGTCTGGTCCGGCAGGCGCGCCAGATGGTCCTACTGTCTCGGGCAAGCTTCCTGGTCGGCCAGTCTGGTCTCCTGGCTGGATGTACGACCTGATGTCCTCATCAGTACCTAATGGGTTTACCGGCAAATATAAACCAAATTTCATGCTTTTTCTTACTTGGAGTTGCCTTGTAAGCATGAAATGGCCCAGTCTACCGGAGTAAATCGGCTTCTCGCATATGGAAATAAATTTCGTGAAAGGTGAATTCCTGATTTGTTCAGCTTCATCATCATCCAGTGAACTCATAAAATTTTTTATCGTCTAAGAGGTATGGTAGACATTAACCTTTTGTTCTTCTGGTTTTTCTCCTAATGCAAACAATCTGGGCGAAAAGTTATGATCTGTTTCTTGAAAAATAAATAACACATCACGATTAGAGTTACAAGATAACACAAATAAATATCCATAAAATTTCGGTATACATGTTAACAATAAAAGTTATCGTATAATGCATGAAGTTAGTCCACAAGTATCATATAAATGAATAATTTCCTGAAGTTAGTCCACAAGTATCATATAAATGAATAGAAAATTTCCTGAAGTTAGTCCACAAGTATCATATAAATGAATAGAAAATTTCCTGAAGTTAGTCCACAAGTATCATATAAATGAATAAAAAATTTCTTTTAAACTGGAGATAGTTCCAAATAGAAAGAGATGATTGTAAAGAATGTTTTTAAATTTCTTTTAAACAGGAGACAGTTCCAAATGGAGAGACACGATTGTAAAGAATAATTTGAAAACGACAACCTACACAACAAAAAATTAAGTTGGATTTATTGTTAAAATAAATTGACGGAAAAAAAATATTTTAAAAGAAACAAAAATAAACAAAAAAATTTGACCAATTCCTCAAAAGGTTTAGAAAGCAGGGCAGTTTGAAATCCAAAAAATGTATTTCGGACATAACTACTCTTCATAAACTATCCCAATAGTAAACCCTTGAAATATTTTGGTAAATTTAAATTTTAAGTTCGATTACCCTAATTTTCAAAAATTACCCTAATCTAAACCCAAAATATCCCAACGTGTTGTGATGAAATGAAATAAATATCAAATATCCGATAACACAATCATAACAGTACCAATCTCCGAAAAAAGCATCATACAGTCGAAAATTGCATAAATCTACAGAAAATCTGAGAATCCAAATTGCAAAAATCACAGAAAAATAACCGATTAACCCAAAAAATGGAGTACAACATCAAAAATTACCGAAAATCTAAACCCAAAATTTTCCACAATATAATGATGAAATGAAATACATAGCAAATATTTGATAACACAACCGGAACAATACCAATCTCCAAAAGAACAGCATACCGTCAAAAATGGGATAAATCTACAAAAAATCCGAAGCCCAAAACGCAAAAATCACAAACAAAAATTTCGTATAAACCAAAAATTGACGTATAACATCAAAATTTCTCTAATCTAAACCCAAAATCTTCCACGGTATAATCATGAAATGAAATATATACCAAATATTCGATAACACAACCGTAACAGTACCAAGCTCCGAAAAAATATCATAAACTCGAAAATGGCATAAATCTACAGAAAATCCGAAAACCCAAATCGCAAAAATCGCAAACAAAAGAAATCGTATAAACACAAAAAAGTGGAGAATAACATGAAAGTTTTTCTTAATATACTGTCGTACATGTGTATAAACGAAAATGGCTGATAGACTTACCTGAATCGCTTGAATACCGATCCAAAGTCGAAAAATCGCACAAATAAAAATTGCATCTAAACTCAAATGTCGATTTTAACATCAAATGTGTGATTAAACTACTGTTGTATATGTGTAATACGGAGAATGGATGATAAACTTACTTGATTCACATCTTTATTGCCGGTCGCCATTATTTCCGGATTTATCGGCGGAATGGGTTGAAAGAGAAATACAGAGAGAAAACAAAATGTTAGAGCGAGAGGGACGGTTGAGAAGAAAGAAAAAATGAGAAACAAATGTTCTTTCAAGCCTTATATATGAAAGAGATGAAATATGATTTAACATAAAGAGTAACTGACACCCCTACGAATGGATGTCAGTTAATTGAAAATTTTAAAACCGTATAGAGATAAAGACTGATTCGGATTTTCATTATGTGAACAGTGAACAAATTTCTTATTGTTTATTCTACTAAATATGTTATTGTTCTTTATCATCCACCTAAATTTCATTTAGAAATTTTGCCATGAATAAATTTTGCCCAAATTTCTATAAATAAATTTTGTCCAAATTTTTATGAATAAATTATATATTTTGCTTGGAGAACAAAATGAAAAGGAAAACAAAAAATGCAACACCTTTTGAAATACACTTTTCTATTAGAGAGCACTGAACAGAGCATTTAACTAGTCCTGAGACATAGTCATCATTGTTACAACACCTTTTGAAATACACAGAGTCTGTCTTCAAAATTTTGGAAATCAGTTTCTGTCCTGTCCCAAAAAGACCCATCTCTCTCTACAATGTTAGAACCAAAAGATTACAAAATGACACAACTTACAAAATATATCGGTGATTCAGAATGCTAACACGCCTTTGTTTTCCTTGTCACACCTTTCGTTTTAACCTTTTTCTGGATTCCTGGAGACGACTTATCTGCTGCCTCTTTTGTTCCCATGTTATTTCCGGTTTCACCAGTCACATAGTAAATGACCGTTCTTCCCCCAGAGCAACCGATCTCGGTTTCTCCTATTACTTTCCTCTTTTTAATATAACTACTAGAAGCAGACGAATCAGTAGTGCTCTTTCTTCTGGCATCATTTGTTTCTCTTCTCATGGTTGCTTTTGCCTCTTCCCGTTCTTTCTTAACCTTCTCATAAACCTGTTGAACCACACTTGCAGCATGAGCTGCACTGTTAGTTCTTGAGAATGTCCACTTGGAGTTACTAAATACATCTGAAGTGGTATTATGGTTTGCAGCTGATTTAGGATCTATGTTTTGCTTTAAACGGCTGAAACTACTCCAACAGCTTGACATACCCGGTTTCGGGACTTCTACTGCTGTAAACGACTGTAGACAATTCGGACACAGAAGGTTACAGTTAACATAGACTCTATGATACTCATACTGCATCATACATCTCCTGCAGACTGTCCAGAAAGTATTCGACTTTAATTGGTCTGATGATCCAGATGCAGTAAATGAGCTCGGTGTTGTTTTCTGATGATCAGTCCGTTCTGTTTTTTGTGCATTACCAACTGGCTTTTGCGGATTGTACTTCTGGGCTGTAGGATTGTTTTTCTGTGTTGTCGCCCTCACATTTGAAGTAAAACTAGTCTTGGCAAAATTGCAAAAGCCGTTAGTAGAAGATGAAACCTTTTGATAAATTGTGTGCAAACTCTTCCTACGATCATAAGCTGCTCTCTTCTCCTTATCTGACAAGAACTTCCAAGCTTCAGATACATGCTTGAATGCTCCATCAGCTCCTATAGACTTGTTTTTATCGGGGTGAAGCATTAGAGCAAGCTTCCTGTACTTTCTCTTCAACATTTCATTATCATCACGCGGACTTGCATTGAGTATCCCATACCAATTTACTTCCTCGTTTACTTTGTTTTCTGCAGCGATATACACATCCAAAGTGGCTAACATCTGAGAAACACCTTCTATATCTGGATAAAGACTTTGAGCTTTCAAGGCAAATTTCTTGGCCCCGGCAATGTCTTTCATTTGGAACTTCTTCTCTGCAAGTTCTTTTGCTCTTGCTGCCTCGTCTCTGTTGCACTCCATGTCTGTCGTGTATCTGTATCATTCAATATTTCCAAGTTTCTAAACGCCAGAAGAAATTTGCCAAGGTTTGAGTGATTTGCCAGCCACTAGGATATGTTTTGCTTCAAGGATGGCTACTTTTCTGGCTAAATCTAAAAGGTAGATACAGAGGCGTTAACCTATGTGGGATCAAGATAAACAAATCACAAATGTTACTTTATTACAGTTTAGATTAACATATATACATACATGTCAATGGTTTACTGCAATCATCTTCTGCAGACATGCTGCTTAACTACTAAACCTGGCTGCAAATGGTGATGTCTGGATGTCCGCCATATATTCACATAAAAGTGAATATGGCGAACAATCAACCAAACCAGAGACACCAAACTAAAACCTACTACTAGAACAAATATACCCATTAACATTAACCCCAAATGCAAATCCACAAACCAGAAGAGAAATAACCAGAAACTATTTACAGCTAAGAACTCAGCGAAACTTTATCAAACTGACTGAATTCAGATAAAAACATAAACTTAGGAGACTTAACACAACATTCCCTATGGTAATTGGTGCAATGAAACTCAAACGAAGAACTTCGTAGAAAGCTTTCACACAACAACGTAAACAGCAAAACGAAAATAAAAGAAGAAGAATCTTAACGATAGAGAAATAGAAACAGCTTTGAATCTTCACAGTTTTCTTGTAGATAATAAGTCTCAAAAGCATGACGAAAAAACATACCACGCTTAGGGAAACAACGCTTAAAATTGCTAAAATGTGTAACTTATTTCACCCAAAACCGGAAAACCCCAATAACTGTAGTAATCGCAAGCAATTTCTATGTTACTCTAAAATTATACCGTACAGGAGTTCGATTTCGGCAACCCAGAGAAGGAAAAGTGAAATTCGATATCAATTTCCGTTGAAACTGGCGAAATCAAATCGATCCAGGCTAGAAACAAGTGGAAATTGTGTTAACAGTCCGTTAAACACAATTCCTAATAGCAATCGAACTTATTATCTTGAGAAAATCATACGAAATAAAAGAGAAAAACCTGGAATTTGACGAACTGTGTTGGAGTTAGAAGGCTTCAAAACTCTGGAGGCAGAGAACACCAAAAAGCCCTAGAAACGGCGATCTCGTATCACAATTTTCGGATGGCAGCTGCCTCCACATTTAATTGGGAAGCTTTCAAATATGACCTCATATTTGTTATGTATTTTCATATATACCCTAGCAATATTTTTTTTGTCTGGGTCATAACGGATAAAACCAATAACTTAATATTTTCATACGAAAATTTAACACACTTATACGAGAAAAGATGAACTCGAACTTCACATCTTTACGATGGATGTAGAAGTGGTATAACCAATAGATCACTTACTGATCTTCTACAAATTTTATAAAGAGTAAATCGAATTACTATAGCGTGGGAGACTGAAAAATTCGAAAATCTCCTCCTTAGTTGCCACATTTTCATTGACAACCTCTGACGTGCATAATAAGCTATCTGTGACCTAGATTACTGTTCAAGATTTTGGATATCTTAAAAGATACCAACGTCGAATATGCATTAAATGCCAAGATTTTTTTAATATTTTTATTTATATTATATATATATATATATATATATTATTTGTAGAGTTTACATAGTGTATATTACATAGTATACATTCGTTTAGCGCCTGGAAAACGACATCACTGATAATCGACTTATAAGTATAGTAACTTTTCCTAGGTTTGACAGCATCTACAATATCAAACATTATCCTACATTCCAAAAAAGTTCATGATTCTGAATTCTAAATTCAAAACTAAGAAACATTAAATACATTTGGGATATTAGTGTATTTAAGGGACAACATTAATGGTTTCATGCTTTAATATGTTCTCTACCGTGTTATTTTCACTCATTTTTCTATGAATGGCTTTATAAGGTTTGATTCGTATTTAAAACTAATAAATGAATTTACCTAAAGTGCATCTTTGAATGTTCTTTCTGTTGATGATTTGTGGGATAGTTAGCAGTGTACTAACTCTCTTAACGGGTCGGATTATTTTGCAGCTTTTAGAGAGGTTTGAGAATGGTTTGTATTGTGAATCTCGTTAGATGTGTTTGGGAGAGAGGTGAAAGTGAGGATTGAGTTTTCCTAGGTAAAACAGAAACAATGAATTATGGGGTAAAACTCCAAAAAAATCAAACATACACATCCTTCATGGGGTTGGTGAGAAGTCGGTATGACTTCGATAACCACTAACCAATTGCTTTAACCTACCAATATCCAGAGTGGTTGACTGGCGTAAATGGGAAACAAACCCCACCAATCGACATCACATCCGATGAGGATGTGGCAAATTTTATGGTTGTTAGAGTTCAGGCCGAATAACTAATTTTGTGGGTGACCGTGAGATTGTACCAAATTGAGAGATACACATTTTCTAAAAAGGGTAATTTTACAAGTGGAGGGAGTTCAACTCCGATAGAGGGTTTGCAGAGGGCTTTAGACGACTAGACAAAAGGTTAACGGTTAATCATTTCATTAACCGATAATAACTAAATTATCAAACGTTATATAATATTTGTGAATTAATTTCCTTTCCGTGCAGATTTGCTGGCAGAATGGGTTATACTTGGAACTTATAGAGGAAATATACATAGATCATGAAATGATTGTGATTAACAAAATCCATCTCGTACTAAATGGTATATATTTTTCTATGTTTAGTTAAAAATAGTAAATATTGTAATAAATTTCGATTAATTCGATTTTTTAAATAGATCTTATTTTAATTTAAATTTTATTCGTTTTTAGTTTGGTTTGGTTTGAGTTTTTCGAACTTCGAATTATATTCTGGTTCAAAGTAATTTGAACAAAAAAAATTTTTATTTTGCTAACACTATAAATTTTAGGGGCATTTGCAAAAATGACCTAAAATTTATCTTCAATTGCAAGTTTGACAATTTACACTTTTTTTTACAAAACTAACTTTTTATCTCTGTTTTATCCTTCAACAATAACTTTATTTACAACTTTGCCATTAACTTAAAAAAAACAAAAACAACACAAAGACCATTCTGAACAAATTTTTCAAAAATATTACGAAAATGTCATCTTCTTCATTGCACACAACCACCATTGTCGTGGTTGTTGGGAGCTCTTAATTCCATCGACACACCCACATTTATACCTCTATTCCTTCATCAAATCTTATTCATCTCAACCTCTTTTATTTTCTCTCTCATTTTCTTCCAATTTCTATATTCACTCTACATTCAAAAGCTTCCAAGTTTGCAAAACTTCATCATTATCCGTTAAATCAAGCTTCTGAGAGTTTATATCGGTCATCATTTAAGTCGCGTAGCTAAAAAATCAAGATCGAAGGTTAGTTTTCGTGTTTTGCTTTCGGTTATTTTTTCAGTTCATACAGTTACGAGAAGTCTCCTTTGTAAATATATTACAAAGCAGACTTCTCTAGCAGACTTCTTGAAGTCTTCTTTGTAAATATATTACAAAGCAGATTTTGAGAAGTCTGTTTTGATAGGAATAAAAATTACTTTGGAGAGAAAAACATTTTATTCCTATCAAAGCAGACCTCTCCGAGAAGTCTGCGACGTTTATACCTATCAAAGCAGACTTCTCCGAGAAGTCTGCTTTGATAGTAATAAACGTCGCAGACTGCGAGAAGTCTGCTTTGGCGAGAAAAACATTTTATTCCTGTCAAAGCAGACTTCTCCGAGAAGTCTGCGACGTTTATTCCGATCAAAGCAGACTTCTCCGAGAAGCGCTCGTGAACTACGAAAGTCGCTTTGGCGAAAAACATTTTTCTGTCAGCGGACTTCTCCGAAAGTGCGGCGTTTATTCCGATCAAAGCAGACTTCTCCGAGAAGTCGCTTTGATCGAATAAAATTACTGAGAGAAAAACATTTTATTCCTATCAGCGACTTCTCCAAGAAGTCGCTTTGAAAAAACATTTTATTCCTATCAAAGCAGACTTCTTGGAGAAGTCTGCGACGTTTATTCCGATCAAAGCAGGAGAAGTCTGCTTTGATCGGAATAAAAATTGTTTTGGAGAGAAAAACATTTTATTCCGATCAAAGCAGACTTCTCCAAGAAGTCTGCTTTGATCGGAATAAAAATTGCTTTGGAGAGAAAAACATTTTATTCCTATCAAAGCAGACTTCTCCGAGAAGTGTGTTTTGGCGAGAAAAACATTTTATTCCTATCAAAGCAGACTTCTTTTATCAGAATAAACGTCGCAGACTTCTCGGAGAACTCTGCTTTGATAGGAATAAACTGTTTTTCTCGCCAAAGCAATTTTTTTTTCTATCAAAGCAGACTTCTCCGAGAAGTCTGCTTTGGCGAGAAAAACATTTTATTCCTATCAAAGCAGACTTCTCCGAGAAGTCTCCTTTGATAGAAATAAATGTCGCAGACTTCTCTGAGAAGTCTGCTTTGATAGGAATAAAAATTGCTTTGGCGAGAAAAATAGTTTATTCCTATCAAAGCAGACTTCTCCGAGAAGTCTGCGACGTTTATTCCGATCAAAGCAGACTTCTCCAAGAAGTCTGCAACGTTTATTCCGATCAAAGCAAACTTCTTCGAGAAGTTTGCTTTGATAGAAATAAAATATTTTTCTCGCCAAAGCGGACTTCTCGCAGTCTGCGACGTTTATTCCGATCAAAGCAGACTTCTCGGAGAAGTCTGCTTTGATCTTAATAAACGTCGCAGACTTCTCGGAGAAGTCTGCTTTTATAGGAATAAAAATTGCTTTGGCGAGAAAAACAGTTTATTCCTATCAAAGCAGACTTCTCCGAGAAATCTGTGACGTTTATTAAGATCGAAGCAGACTTCTTTGAGAAGTCTGCATTAATAGGAATAAAAAGTTTTTCTCGCCAAAGCAATTTTTATTCCTATAAAAGCAGACTTCTCCAAGAAGTCTGCTTTGGCGAGAAAAACATTTTATTCCTATCAAAGCAAACTTCTCGAAGAAGTCTGCTTTGATCGGAATTAACGTCGCAGACTTCTCGGAGAAGTCTGCTTTGATCAGAATAAACGTCGCAGACTTCTCGGAGAAGTATGCTTTGATAGGAATAAACTATTTTTCTCGCCAAAGCAATTTTTATTCCTATCAAAGCAGACTTCTCGGAGAAGTCTGCGACATTTATTCCTATCAAAGCAGACTTCTCGGAGAAGTCTGCTTCAATTGAAAGTGTAAAACCTCAATTGTAGGTAGATCCGATTTGGGAGAGAAGTCTCCATGTACAACTTGTTTAGGGTAGACCACATGGCTACCACTGTCTCACACTTAGAGATTTTCCTGAGTACTTGTTTCCCAACGTTCAAAACAATCAGATCCTTAGTCTTATCTGATTTTTCAAACTTTACCGGATCAATCTGTGAGCTACTGCCTTCTATGCCTCCTTTTGCCTCTTCACCAGATTTACTTTTAGTAACCACTGAATCCTTAAGCAACTTTTCATATGTTAGGATATCTTTCAACCCTAAAACCCCAAAGTGAGTCATCATTCTCACTTTCAATAGAAAAAGTCTCATGTCCCATCAAACATGTCAACCTCAATCCGTGAACTCATCATTAGGTCTTCAAATCTGTTGTGCTTCTGAATTTTTTAGCAACCCCAAAACTCATGTTTCCCAATACACCCTTGCAATAAACTTGAATGCTCTGATATCACTTGTTAGGATTTTAGGGTCTTTTCCTGATTTCCTTTGGTGTTGGTATTAGATTACTTAGAAATAAAGACACACAATTTGATTACCGAGTTCCCACTTAAGGTACCTCTGGGGTAGGATCTGTCTCCTAAAAACTTCTATTATAAATCTGATGAAGACATACAAAGAATCAACTTTAAAGAAAGAATAGACTTAGAAGAATTACAATACAGCCAAGCCTATTGTAAATCTCTCTCTCTTTTCTCTCTCTCTCCTCTCTCTCCCCATGAATTCTCTCCCCTTTTTCTCTTCCTGGGCGTTTTTCTTTTTGGTGCTGCTTGAAAACCTAATTTTGTGACGTATTTATACTCATGCAATACTCATTTGGGTTTACCTAATTTTTGGGCTCTTTCTTTGCCCAAAATAATTTGGAAGAACTGAGCCTTTAACCAACACCTGGAGATGACTTATCTGTTGCTTCTTTGGTTCCCATATTTTTTCCAGTTTCACCAGTCACATAGTAAGTGACCATTCTTCCGCCAGAGCAACCGATCTCGGTTTCTCCTATTACTTTCCTCTTTTTAATATAACTAATAGAAGCAGACGAATCAGTAGTGCTCTTTCTACTGGCATTCTTTGTTTCTCTTCTCATGGTTGCTTTTGCCTCTTCCCGTTCTTTCTTAACCTTCTCATAAACATGTTGAACCACACTTGCAGCATGAGCTGCACTGTTAGTTCTTGAGATTGTTTTAAGTCATACAACGATTTCTTTAGCAAGCAAATTTTCTCTTCGTTACCTCTTTCTTCAAATCCCTTAGGTTGAGTCATATACAATTCATCTTGTAGCTCTCTTGATAATTTATGCCTTCTCATTGAGTGAATCCTCTAGCTAGTAAACGAGCCTTAAACCTTTCTTCTTCCACTTCTAGAATGTCTGGTTTTTTCTTAGACAACCACTTACAACCAATAAGCTTCTGTTTCTCAGGTTTGTTCACGACAATCCATGTATGACTTAAAACAATTCTCGAAGTGACTGTTTTAAGTCATACAACAATTTCTTTAGTAAGCAGACTTTCTTTTCGTTATCTCTTTCTTAAAATTCCTTAGGTTGAGTCATATACAATTCATCTTCTAACTTCTCCGAGAAGTCTGCGACGTTTATTCCGATCAAAACAGACTTCTCCGAGAAGTCTGCTTTGATCGGAATAAAAATTACTTTGGAGAGAAAAACATTTTATTCCTATCAAAGCAGACTTCTCCGAGAAGTCTGCTTTGGCGAGAAAAACATTTTATTCCTACCAAAGCAGACTTCTTGGAGAAGTCTGCGACGTTTATTCCGATCAAAGCAGGAGAAGTCTGCTTTGATCGGAATAAAAATTGTTTTGGAGAGAAAAACATTTTATTCCGATCAAAGCAGACTTCTCCAAGAAGTCTGCTTTGATCGGAATAAAAATTGCTTTGGAGAGAAAAACATTTTATTCCTATCAAAGCAGACTTCTCCGAGAAGTGTGTTTTGGCGAGAAAAACATTTTATTCCTATCAAAGCAGACTTCTTGGAAATTTTATCGAATAAGCGTCGCAGACTTCTCGAGAACTCGCTTTGATAGGAATAAACTGTTTTCTCGCCAAAGCAATTTTATTCTATCAGCGAACTTCTCGAAGTGCGACATTTATTCGATCAGCGACTTCTCGAGAAGTCGCTTTGATCGAATAAACGCCAGATGCGAGAATCTGCTTTGGCGAAAAACATTTTATTCTATCAGCAGACTTCTCGAAGTTGCTTTGATAGAATAAATGTCGAGATTCTCGAGAAGTCGCTTTGATAGGAATAAAAATTTTTTTCGGCGACTTCTCGAGAAGTCTGCGCGTTTATTCCGATCAAAGCAGACTTCTCCGAAAGTTTATTCGATCAGCAGACTTCTTGAAGTTTGCTTTGATAGGAATAAAATATTTTTTCGCCAGCGGACTTTTCGCGATCTGCGGCGTTTATTCGATCAGCGGACTTCTCGAGAAGCGCGATCTTAACGCGTCGCGAACTTCGAGTCTGCTTTTATAGAATAAAATTGCTTTGGCGAGAAAAAAGTTTATTCCTATCAACGCAGACTTCTCAGAAATCTGCGGCGTTTATTAAGATCGAAGCAGACTTCTTGAGAAGTGCATTAATAGGAATAAAAAGTTTTTCTCGCCAAAGCAATTTTTATTCTATAAGCGAACTTCTCCAAGAAGTCGCTTTGGCGAAAAAACATTTTATTCCTATCAAAGCAAACTTCGAAGTCCGCTTTGATCGAATTAACGTCGCAGACTTCTCTGCAGAGAAGTCTGCTTTGATCGGAATAAACGTCGCAGACTTCTCGGAGAAGTATGCTTTGATAGGAATAAACTATTTTTCTCGCCAAAGCAATTTTTATTCCTATCAAAGCAGACTTCTCGGAGAAGTCTGCGACATTTATTCCTATCAAAGCAGACTTCTCGGAGAAGTCTGCTTCAATTGAAAGTGTAAAACCTCAATTGTAGGTAGATCCGATTTGGGAGAGAAGTCTCCATGTACAACTTGTTTAGGGTAGACCACATGGCTACCACTGTCTCACACTTAGAGATTTTCCTGAGTACTTGTTTCCCAACGTTCAAAACAATCAGATCCTTAGTCTTATCTGATTTTTCAAACTTTACCGGATCAATCTGTGAGCTACTGCCTTCTATGCCTCCTTTTGCCTCTTCACCAGATTTACTTTTAGTAACCACTGAATCCTTAAGCAACTTTTCATATGTTAGGATATCTTTCAACCCTAAAACCCCAAAGTGAGTCATCATTCTCACTTTCAATAGAAAAAGTCTCATGTCCCATCAAACATGTCAACCTCAATCCGTGAACTCATCATTAGGTCTTCAAATCTGTTGTGCTTCTGAATTTTTTAGCAACCCCAAAACTCATGTTTCCCAATACACCCTTGCAATAAACTTGAATGCTCTGATATCACTTGTTAGGATTTTAGGGTCTTTTCCTGATTTCCTTTGGTGTTGGTATTAGATTACTTAGAAATAAAGACACACAATTTGATTACCGAGTTCCCACTTAAGGTACCTCTGGGGTAGGATCTGTCTCCTAAAAACTTCTATTATAAATCTGATGAAGACATACAAAGAATCAACTTTAAAGAAAGAATAGACTTAGAAGAATTACAATACAGCCAAGCCTATTGTAAATCTCTCTCTCTTTTCTCTCTCTCTCCTCTCTCTCCCCATGAATTCTCTCCCCTTTTTCTCTTCCTGGGCGTTTTTCTTTTTGGTGCTGCTTGAAAACCTAATTTTGTGACGTATTTATACTCATGCAATACTCATTTGGGTTTACCTAATTTTTGGGCTCTTTCTTTGCCCAAAATAATTTGGAAGAACTGAGCCTTTAACCAACACCTGGAGATGACTTATCTGTTGCTTCTTTGGTTCCCATATTTTTTCCAGTTTCACCAGTCACATAGTAAGTGACCATTCTTCCGCCAGAGCAACCGATCTCGGTTTCTCCTATTACTTTCCTCTTTTTAATATAACTAATAGAAGCAGACGAATCAGTAGTGCTCTTTCTACTGGCATTCTTTGTTTCTCTTCTCATGGTTGCTTTTGCCTCTTCCCGTTCTTTCTTAACCTTCTCATAAACATGTTGAACCACACTTGCAGCATGAGCTGCACTGTTAGTTCTTGAGATTGTTTTAAGTCATACAACGATTTCTTTAGCAAGCAAATTTTCTCTTCGTTACCTCTTTCTTCAAATCCCTTAGGTTGAGTCATATACAATTCATCTTGTAGCTCTCTTGATAATTTATGCCTTCTCATTGAGTGAATCCTCTAGCTAGTAAACGAGCCTTAAACCTTTCTTCTTCCACTTCTAGAATGTCTGGTTTTTTCTTAGACAACCACTTACAACCAATAAGCTTCTGTTTCTCAGGTTTGTTCACGACAATCCATGTATGACTTAAAACAATTCTCGAAGTGACTGTTTTAAGTCATACAACAATTTCTTTAGTAAGCAGACTTTCTTTTCGTTATCTCTTTCTTAAAATTCCTTAGGTTGAGTCATATACAATTCATCTTCTAACTCTCCATGAAGAAAGGTTGTCTTAACATCCATTTGCTCCAGTTCAAGATCTTGTGACACCACAATCGATAACAACACCCTTATCGACACATGTTTTACCACCAAAGCAAAAACTTCTTGATAATCGATGCCTTCTCATTGAGTGAATCCCCTAGCCACTAAACGAGCCTTAAACCTTTTTTCTTCCATTTCTAGAATGTCTAGTTTCTTCTTAGACAACCACTTACAACCAATAAGCTTCTGTTTCTCAGGTTTGTTCATGACAATCCATGTATTATTTTGCATGAGAGTATTCATTTCCTCTTGAATTGCTTGTTTCCACTTAGTCCAATCAAAATTTTCTTTGCTTCCATGTAGCTCTAAGGCTTTTCAACATTCAGTGATTCAGCTGATATCAGAGCAAATGCCAACTCTGTATAATCTGAGAACCTAGCTGGAGGGATTGCAGTTCTCCTATTTTTATCTCTAGCTAATTGATAATCTGAAAGATCATCTTTTAAATCATGTTTTTTGACCTTCTGATACTATCCTTGTATCAATATTATTTGAACTTTCAGTTGAAGTTCCACCTTGATCAATATTCCTGTGATCAATTTTTGGACCCTTCACTTCTGGAGCAGGTAAGTTAACCACTGAGATAGTTTTTGGTTGATTCTAATCTTCTCTCACAATCAATGTTCTTAAACATCACACTTTCCAAAAATACAACATTCCGGCTTATGACCACTTTCTTCTCTTCAAACAGTCATATTTTAAAGTCTTTTTTACCTGGAGGATAGCCAAGGAAAGTCTCTTTAAGTGCTCTGGGTTTTGGCTGTCCTTGATCTTGGTGCACGAATGCCACTGACCCAAACCTCTTCAGATGTTTGTATCCAGGTTTCTTTTTAAGCCACAATGCCTGGAAGACATTATGATCAATAGCTGAGGATGGAGACCTATTTATTATATATGTGGTTGTGATTGCTGCCTCAACACATAATTCTTCGCCAAGGCCATATTCATTTAACATACATCGAACTTTCTCCATTACAGTTCGATTCATTTTTTCGGCAACGCTATTTTTGTTGTGGTGTGTACACACAAGTTCTATGACGCTCAATGCCATTCTTCTTACAATACCGATTGAATCTCTGATTACAAACTCCAAGGCATTGTCAGTTCGAAGACATTTTACCCTCTTATTCACTTGATTCTCTACTAATTCCTTCCATTCACAAAACTTCTCAAATGTCTCGTCTTTAGTTTCGAGGAAATATAACCAAACCTTTCTGGTTTTATCATCAATAATAGAAAGGAAGTATTGTTTACTTCAAAGAGATGGAGTGACATTAGAGGAACCCCACAAATCAGCATGGACATAACTCAACACCTCCTCAGTATCATGCCTTCCAATATTAAAACTAACTTTCTTTGATTTTCCCATGATGCAGTGCTCGCAAGTCTTTGACATCCTTTGTGTCCATCAAACCTTTCTATTCTATATTCATATTATTCAAACTCATGTGTCTGAGCCTACTTTGCCAAATAGATGCTTTACTTTCTGGTTTGTCTGGATAGCACACCTCTGATTTCACTCATTCACCATCAAGTATATATAAGCCATTTCTTAAATTTCCCATCATAGCCAATTTGTTATGCTTGAAAAACTTTATGATCCCATTTCCTCCCTCATGAGTGAAAGCTGAGTTTCTCTAATGTTTCTGTTGAAATTAAATTCCTTCTCAAGTTTGGAATATACCTGAAATTTTGAAGTAAATTGACAAAACCACCATTTGTGTTTAGTTTGATTGATCCTCCTCTTTTCGATTCAACAATGTGATCATCACCCAGAAGAATCTTTGTAGATTATTCTCCTGGAAATCGTGAAACCAATCCCTCCTTGATGTCATATGAAATGTGAAACCAGAGTCAATTATCCATTGTTCATTCTATTCTTGTTCATTAGCACTTAAAGCTTCTGAGAACTTCTCAGATATAACAACTGCTTCACCATGACCATCACTTTCCAGTTTTCTTTTTTTGAGAAAACGGTCTTTCTTGAAATGACCCTCCTTTTTGCAATACCAACATGTGGCATTTGTTCTTGAATTAGATTTGGTTTACTTCTGCTTTGGTATTCATCACGATACTCAGTCCTTGCGCGTGAATTATCCTTTGTGTCAAATCTTTGTTTGCCATCTCCTCGCATAATTAGTCCCTCTCTAGCATCCCTTCCCTTATTTAGATCCTTAAACTCTCTTTCTTTTGCTCGAGCTGCACCAACAACTTCTTCTAAAGTGATAGATTCTCTAGCATATTTCAGAGTCTTCTTAAGTTGATCATATTTGGAAGGAAGAGAGCTCAACAGAAGAATTGCATGCACTTCATCAGAAACTTCAACTCCCATACTTCCCATATCAGCAACAAGCTTTAATAGCTCATCAATGTTTTCATCTATTGCTACTAAGTCTTTCATCTTAAACGTATAAAACTTGAAGTGAAAACATATACGATTTGGCAAAAAATTTGATATATACAGTCTAACATCAAGAATGATGAGGTTCATTGCTTTCTCATATTTCTCAACTTTCACGAGATCTAGGCTTACAGGTTTCGTAGATCTTTTTGGTTTAGTTTCATCGTCTACTTCCTTCTTACCAAAAACTCGAAGTTCCTCTTTAGAAGGTTTAAGAAAAAGTTTATCATCTTGCAGAATATCTTTTAAACAAGCTATACCAAGGTGAGGTAACATCCTTCGTGTCCATAACATGAAGTTGCCATTGCCATCGAATCGATCTACTTTGATTTGTGGGTTTGACATCGTAACGATCCAACAGGCTCTGGCACCACTTGTTGCAAAAGCAACACTCAATCTATTTTGATTCCGAACCTAGATCTAGTTTACAGCTTGATACCCAAGCTTGATTTCAACTATGTAGTGTTCAATTGTAAAGAATAAACACAAACGCAATGATGACCGAATTTTAAATGATCGAGATGATCACTTCTATATCTCGGACTGGATCTCCCAATAATTCAGTAGATGAAATCTCCAAATGTCTTTTACACAAGCAACTTAACAGAAATCCCAGAAACAAGCTCACACTCAAACGATTTATCACACACCCATGATAAACTTCACATTCATATAGAATAAAGAACACGACTTAAAAATAAGCATCTTCAATGTTCCTTTTATACGATCTCTCGAGTGTACCTTTTTATAATAGCAAACCTTCTAAAGTAGAAGCAAGGTGCGTATAACCTCTTTGATTCAGATAACTGGCTTAACCAATTAACCGGTTTACTCAAATCTTGGATCATACCATAACACTTTTGCCTCCTCCTATTCTTTTTTAACCTTCTCATAAACATGTTGAACCACTCTCGCAGCATGAGCTACATTTTTAGTTTTTGAGAATGTCCACTTGGAGTTATTAAATACATCTGAATTGGTATTATGGTTTGCATCTGATTTAGGGTCCATTTTTTTCTTTAAACGGCTGGAACTACTCCTACAGCTTGACATACCCGGTTTCGGGACTTCTACTGCTGTAAACGACTATAGACAATTCGGACACAGAAGGTTATAGTTAACATAGACTCTAAGATACTCATATTGCATCATACATCTCCTCTAGACTATCCAGAAAGTATTTGACTTTGATTGGTCTTGTAAGTGTTGAGTTCTTTAACACAGGACAAAAACTTTCTTCCAACAAGATATTCTTTATTTACTAGATTCTTGATTAAAGTAATCTTTTACAATTCCAATCAATTGAACCTTTGACACACTTTTCTTTTCTTAGAACATGCTCAAAGTAAATCCTAGTCTATCCAAGAATATCCTAGCCTCACTTGTTCTGATCAATATAAAGATACAACAACTCTTCTTCATTTGACTCGCGAATAATCACTCAACTAAACTATTTTGTTCATTCTCTAAGATACGGCTCAATAACCTTGCACGCCTCACTATATTTTTCTGTGTACCCTGTAGGTTTTCCTTAGTCTCTTGTTTTTATAGTGAGACTAACCCTTTTATTTAGAAGATTCCCAAACATCTAGTTATGGAAATTTTACTTAATCTCTTGATGCATTTTCCTATGCTACATCACCTTACCTTACTACTCTGATGCGATCTTTTCACACCTCTAGTTTCCTTATCCACCTTGATGTAATTTTCTCACATCTTCAATATCCTCCTTTTTAACTTGGTGTGATACTCAAGCACTTCTATCCTACAAGCATAAAACAACAAACACAGCAAGCCAACCCAAGACATATATACTAATTTTTTCAAACAACATCCTGATTAAGTTAAAGTCATTGGCATGTTCATGTACTGAAAACAGATCAAACCATCCGAATTACAACCAACCACATAATCGAGTTCGAAATAAACTGTCTGACAGAGCAAACAAAAAAAAAGTTGGTGGTACAAAAAAATGAACTCCCCTAGGAACTAAGCTTCTTTGGCTCCAGGCACTTCCCCATTTTATCACCATCATCTCCCCTACTTGATTGCACACGAAAGTTAAAAAACAACAAAAAGGATACGGTTCAGCCAAATTTACTTACTTGTTTGAAGCAACCGTTGAATGATGACAACAGAGCCTGCAGAACTTGACAGTCAGTAGGTTTCAGCAAAGAGGATCCATGGGAGGGCATAGAAACAAAAGTTTGTCTTGAAGCAAAACCACCAATGCTAGCTCGTCGAAATGGACGAACCTTGTATAGGGGTGTGGAGAAGGACAGTGGGTGTTGGCTGATCAAAAGTTTGAACACCAAGCTCGGAAATAGCAAGAAGAATTTTGACATAGGATTGCAGGCCAAATGTAGAACATGGTCAAACACAAACTGTCCAAAATTAAATGGAATACAATGTACTACTTTGAAGATCAGTCTTGCATGATTTGGGTTTGGGTAATCAGAATTCTGAGTAGGTTCCCAGTGATGGCATTGTCCGCTGTGAAGTGGGATGTCAATAGAGAACTCTAAATTTTGATAGCTCTCCCACTCATAAGGAGTGCAAGTTCATCATTAGAGAGAGCCGTAGACGATTCTTCCGCATCCTTGGCAGCAACATCAGTAAACCCATAAATACCATTGATTAACATAGAAGAAAATTTATATGTCAATCTTGGAAATAAAACAGAAACACAGCCAGCCTCAGATTTCATCGCTGGAAAATTTGCCCAAAACTCCCACAAAATCTCCTTATCAAAACGTTGTATGCCACTAACCATAGTAGTCAATCCAGTCGATCGAATAAACGTTTCAACTTCCTGAGGGATTGTCCCAAAACATACTTCATGTTCCTCGATGAACTGATGTTGGGTGAACAGTACATACCTGTAGGGAGTGGCAGGAGGCGGCGGAGGTGATAGTGGCACTACAGATTATTGTCGCCTCTAAGATCGGGTACGTTGACGATTTCATGTAGTGTTTGGGATCGGGTGTGTTTGCGAGATGAAGTAGCAGGTGCCGTATACGAACGATCTGAGTGAGAAGAGAGTACCACGACATATGGATTTTGAGAAAACGCATGAATGGGAACTGATATATAGAGGCGCCGGAATTGATTAGAGAAGCTCCGTGTCAAGGTCATGATAGGGGATGAGGGTTAGGGTTTCTGCACCACTTTTGACACCTGATTTCATGTCCCCCTCAGACCATGTAGCCGACAAGGATGAAGACGGTGAGTCACAGAACCCACAAATCAAGATAGGTCGGAGAAAATGGCTTTCATCGTTCCCAAGAAAATGCCCAATGATTTGGTTATGGTATAGAGGTTCCATTTGTAGATGTGATATAGACCAGATGAGGGAGAAACATAACCGCAATCTAATATTTATAGTAACAGTTGCGTCTATTCACACGAAAGGTCACACTCATTGCCCATTGATAAGAACCAATCAAAATAGCATTCGTGAGTACATTGATCAATTTTGCACATAGGTCTGGGTGTATCAGTACATAATGAGAACCCAACCTACAATCACATACTATGAACCACACGATGATAGCCCACACATAATAAACTCTTAGGAGAGACCAATTGATGTGAGACCAAAATGAACACAGATCAAAATAGAACCAAAAACATAAACAAAAACAAAACGGGAAATAGACATATATGCACACACATCCAGTGTTGTGTATTAAACTAGACATATCCATACCACTTGATTCAGAACACAAGAAAAATTTCCACTAGACACATAGTCCATCCAAAAACGTAGAAACACGAAATGACTAGACTCGCACACCCTCATACCTTTATCATCACATAATTCAAATAAAGAGGCAAATGCACTATAGATAAACAACTGCATGAATTGCAGTGCTCTTGACATATCAGGACCATTTTTTTATTTTCATCCGATTACACATATCCAAGCAAACCTCGAGTAGTACCATTTGATTTCTCAACTATAAGGGCTCTGATCTGTTCCTTTCAAAACAGTGATCATTACAGCTCTTTGACTTCCTCTATATAGAATGCATGTAAGTGACAGTATGATACTATTTTTTCATACAAGAGGTTATGACATACCTCAGCAAAAAATTTTAAAAATATCTATAAATGAAAAAATAAAATGTTTTAAAATGAAAAATATTTTATCATTAAATAACAACATAAATAAACTACTCAATAAGTAAATCATTTTCACAATCCGGCTGAGCATCTATGAAAGATTCGCAAACTCTAAAAATCTCACATCTTCCATAGAATCAAATGTGTCTTCACCAACATTACACATCTTAGTTTTTTATAATTATATTGATCGGAATTCCTTGATTGTTATGGATGTAAATCAAGTCTTGAGCACAATTTGGAATTAACTTGTTCCTTTTGAGTGAGTAAATGAATGATTAAGTACTCTAGTTGCGCTCAGCACAAAAAGATGAACTAGCTTGGCCAAGTAACTTAAAAGCCAAAGACTGAAGGAGAAGAGTTTGAGCACCAAAGTTAGCCCACCATTTCTTGGACTCCATTGTAGACATCATTGAAACTCGTCTTCCTACTTTTGCATTTCAAGTTTCTTACTCTTTGTTGCTTTCTTACATAAATAAATTTCCGCATTCTTAATTCCAAATAAATGTGCTTTAACTTTAGAATATGAGCCTTGTCGAACTTCAGTACAAATGTTACATTTAAATCTCCAAATTCCTCTCGTTGTTCCAAATTTCTCTAACTTAATTACATAATTCCATGATGAAGTTTGTTCACTATGATTTGACAAATTAGTAGATCGACTATCAAAACAATTACCAATTTGATCGCTTTGTTTTTAGAAATTTATATTTTATATAATCAAACTATCTAATATCATAAAAAATAATCCATATATATAATACATGAACGAGAATATGCATGTAAATAATCATACACTCGAAACTCGAAAAATGAAAGAAGTAAACATGCATTTGCAAAACCTTGGACCCAATTAAAAAATATTTATCAATATCTAGGTGTACATTTGCATTAATTATTACATACATAAAATGTATAAAATATATGCATCAATGCATCTATATGTTACATGCATCAATGCATCTATATATTACATGCATCAATGCGTCTATATGTTTACGAACATGGGTTTCCTAATAATGTTTGTATCTTTGCCTTTAACCAAATCTCCAACAACTGTAGAATTCACCGATGCATACCCATGTTTCGATTTAAATTGTATGGCACAGTAAACATTTCATATATATGGCACAATTCAAATTAAGAATTTAAATTGTAATACAAAAATAGAATTAGTATAAGATATACTATTTTATTGAATTGTGGCTTTTGTTTTATAAAAATATTTTGTTATCGTATGAATTTTAAAAGTGAGAAAGAAAACTATAAATATAAATAGACTTATATAAAAGTATTTTTTTCTTTTTTTATATAAAATTATTATGTAAGATATATATAAAAAGAAAAAAGAAGTTTACCTAATAATGTTGATATTTCTTTTTTATATTACAACAATATTGTATAAGATATTTATCTAATAAAATAAATTAAAAATTAAAAAAAAAAGTTGAAAAAGTGACGTCCTCTTTAAGTATCTATCTTCGGGACGTTTCCGGGACGGGAAACAGCACCAGAGCAGAGTACCCGTGCTCTAAAACAGCACACTGAACAACTATATTAGAGTTCACATATGTCTATAGATTTTTTTAGATTGGTAAACATATTGAAATTCAAAGGTTTGGTAAACATGTCTCAATTGCAGATATGTGGTCACATGATCTATCTCAACCAGCTTTTCCTCACAAGATCACGAATGAAATGATGCTTTATATCGATGTGTTTGATTTGTGAATGTTGTACCGGGTTCTTGGCAATGTTGATAGCATTCTCACGATCACAATAAATCAAGAGTGAATTAGAGATGGTACCATAATCAGCGACCATTTGCTTCATCTACATAAGTTCAGTACACCTACTCTCAAGAGCAATATATTTCGGTTCAGCCGTTGATAAAGAGACACTATTTGGTTTCTTGTTATGCCACGAGATCATATTATTACCAAGAAAGAAACATAATCCACTAGTGCTTCGCCTTTCATCCAAGCATCCTACCTAGTAAGCATCACAATATTCTGCCATATGCTGATTTGTTTTTTGGAGTATAGAAGACCTAGTTGCATAGTACTCTTGACATACTTGATTATCTTTTTTTGCAAATGAGATAGCTTGGATTTAGCCTGATATCTAGCACAAATCCCTACACTAATGCACAAGTCAGGTCTGTTGACCGTAAAATACAACAAGTTTCCAATCATTCCTCTATAAAGTGTAGGATCCACATCTTCAGGTATGCAGTAAATGAACTTGGTGTTGTTGTCCGATGATCAATCCATTCTGTTTTTTGTGCATTATCAACTGGCTTTTGCGGATTGTACTTCTGGGCTGTAGGATTGTTTTTCTGTGTTGTCGCCCTCACATTTGAAGTAAAAACTAATCTTGGCAAAGTTGCAAAAGCCGTTATTAGAAGATGAAACCTTTTGATAAACTGTGTGCTTTATCAATTGTAACAATAGTAAGACTTTGTTTGATAAATGGGAAATTGTTTGATCCTTAAGCGAACCTTCAACAGATTAGTTTTATTTACTGAATGAAAGAATGTTTGAAACTTTCTTTACAATTTCAGACTAACCATCAAAAACTAAATCCTACAAGACTTTGAGATTATAAACTCCTAAGCCTCAAGAGGTTGTTTCATCCAATCAAACTCATTCACTGAGAACTCTCCAGCCAGCTCAGGCATTCCTCTCTCAACAAACACGTTGATTCTCCATAACACTATCTTACTTTCCATTTTCATGCCTTTGATTTCGTATAGTCTCCAAAGCATGCCCTTGAGGAATTTGTATTCGCTCTTACCCAACCATTCCTTTTGTTTCTTCACAATGCTTTCCAGATCCCTGAAAGCTCTCCTCACAAGCCCAACTTCCATTCCTCTTTCCACAAGCTCTCTCACTGAATCTATCATTTTATCTGCAATCTCCTTAACGGATTCAGCATAACTTGTGATCCCTATCAAATGAATGATGCCACAGAACGCACCCATAAACGCCAAGACCCAACAATTGTTATCTACTAATGTCTCTCTTGGTGGGTTTAGCCTTGTGTTGATCTCTGGGAGAAGATTCTTCATCACAGGAATCACAAACTCATCATCTTCAAGCCACATTGTTAAACACTGGAAGATATAAACCGCTCTCTGGAACTCTGTTTTGCTTTTCGATACAATATAGTCGCGTAGACCGTACCATATCTCAACTTGGAAGTTCATCATCTCATATGCAACGTGGTACACCACCTCACCAAGGACTCTGAACGTGCTATCGGAGATTCCTTCTTTTGAAAGGCAAGAGATGATCAATGGCTGGAGTTCTCTCATCACTGAAATGTCTATTTGCACCTTCCTTGAAGTGTGATGAGAGAGTAAGAGGTTGAGCCGTCTGATAGCCATTTCTCTGGACATCTCATCAAGGTCAGTTGTAGCAACGATTCTTAAGATTTCAAGTGATGATAAAGTGTTCAAATGATGGAACCAATCACGTTCAGATCCTACTCCATGATCTTGCTTTTCCATGTGAGATGGGCTGAGTTCGATTGTAGGACTGTGACTTGACGTGACCAACCGATTGATCTTACTCGAAATCTCCTTGGTTTGTCTTCCGAGTCCTTTGATCTTGTACATGAACGACGACACAAAAAGACATTGATCCTTATTGTAACTATAAAAGTTCTTGTCTCGTGACAAGAACCTCTCGAGACGTTCGAGCCCTCGTATCAGAAAGTGTTCCATTCCCTTCTCCACTAGCTCACTTGCTGACTTCACAAGAACAGAAAGAAGATTCTTTATCAAATCGAATCTCATATCTGAATCCAAAAACTGAATACCCATTTTAACAACAGTTTCTAAAGCCAAACTCCAATCGTCGACTCTATCTTGCTCAGGATTCAGCAATACCTTCGCTGCTTTCTCTAAAAACTTCTGCATAAACCTGTAGATGAATTTCCCGTAGACTGGTGGCAAATCGGAGAAGACATGAAAAGCCTTTAGAGGATCGCTACTTGCAAGCTCGAGGATACAATCACTGAGCTCGTCCCATCCACTGTGATCTAAGATCATAACATCGTAGGCTACAAAAGATACGATTCTTCTGAGGATTTCGATTTCAGATTTTTTGGTTTCTTGCATCATCAAGCATGAAATCAGAAGGGGCTTGATCTCAATGAGAGCGACGAAAGAGAGTTCGAAGTTGCGATTTCTAAATTCCGCGAGTGTTTCCGAAAGAAGAAAGATTGATTGGAGTCTGACGGCGTCATTGGAAGAAAAGCGATAAACCTTAAGGAGCTTTAGAGTTAAGCAATTCGCGAAATTAGCAGCGCAGAAGTTGTACACAGCAAGCGCCGTTTCAAATTCGGTGGTTTCTTGAAGTTGTTGGAGAACAATCTCTAATCCTTTGTGGCTTGGAGTCTCAAGAATTTTTCTGGCCATCGACATGAGAAAAGAATGTTCTACCATTGCACCTTTTTGCGGTAACGGATTCTACAGATTTTCCCGAGAAAATTTTGGGCTCTTCGTCTAAGAATCTTTTGGAAATGGATGGTTTAGTAAGAATCTGCGTTTATAACAGCTACACTGAATATAATCCGGACTATCCTAAATGTATGGTTTAGTGGATCTATTAAAGATTTTATATAAAATATATCCAAACCTAGGCTTGTCAATATGATGAGTCTTTACCCACGGATCTCACCCCGTTTGATCCGGTACGAAACTCATGCAGGTCGAGTGAAAAGCTTTTTTTCATATGCCGAGCGGATGCGGGTCGAGCATTAGTTAAAGCGGGGCAGGTGCGGGTAGTAATTTTTTAATTTGCAGGTTAACGGGTATCCACAAATTTTGGGCTCAAATTAATTAATCAAATTGAAACTCAACTAATTTTGGGCTCAAACTAATTTAAACCCAAACAAATTAAATTTATTAAATATTTTAATTAAATTATTTAAATATTTTTAGAAACTTTAATTAAATTTATTAAATATTTTAATTTAAATAAATTTATTAAATATTTTAGTTTAATTAAATTTATTAAATATTTTAGTTTAATTAAATTTATTAAATATTTTTAAAAAAATTTATAAATGAAGCAGGTCACCCGCTAACCCGCCAGACCCGCTTGATTAATGTGGGGCGAATGCGGGTTTGAAAAAATTGATTCGTGGGTTTTGCAGGTAAAAGAAATCTGTGGAAAAGATTTGTAACCCGCCGTGGGGCGGGTCAGGCAGGGCGGGTCTGACCCGCTTGACATGTCTATTCAAACCCTACTGAACTCGATTCTATAAAGATACCGGTGGGTCATACCAATCATACTAGTGGGACATCTTCAAATTTACGGTGAGTGTCGGTCTAATAATTTTGTCCTCAGGATTTTATCCGTTTTCAAAAAAAAATATTAGTTATTAATATTAGTTATGTTCGTTTGATAGCCGCAGTTTTTGCGATTGCAGTTACAATTTCGGCTACACCATATTGTTGTTCGTTTAAGGTCAGACGTTGTGTCTTGTGTTGCAATTTTTTTACCCGTTGATTCAAACAACGATACAACTAAAAATCTGCGATACGCAACTGCCAACAATACACAAACGAACAACATATATCATAGTCGCAGCTAGGGATGGATCCACATTAGTAAGTAGTGTGGCATGGATCGCACACATAAAAAGAAATTTATTTTTAAAAAAATACTAAAAAAAAAAATTATTTGGCAATTGTTTAAAATAGTACTATTTTAATTTTTGTCTCAAATATAGCATTAATCATTTAAATTTTTAAAAAATAGCACAAATTTAATACTACATAATTAAAAATCTCATCTTAATCAAAAAAATTTAAACCCTAAATTAGAAAAAATGAACCCAAACATTATGTTTTAATTTTGTATATAGTTTATTTAAGATAAATAATAATTTTCACATAATAATTTATGTTATTTTAAGACTTTTATTTTTAATATGATAAGTTTGGAAAATAAACTTAAAAATTGGTATTTTAGGATATTATTCAAAATTATTTTAACATTTTTAGTTTAAGTATTTATTGAAATATGCCCATACTACAAAAGCTTGTAGATTGGCTATTCGCCGCATGCACAGTGTTGATCGCAACCACAACTTTTAGCGACGAACAAAAGAACAAAACTATTTTAATTAATAATAGTTATTTTATTTAAATATGATATAAATTTATTCAAAATTTTATTTAATTCAAATTGTGTTTCTTTTTACTCGACTAATATTTTAATATATAAAAGAATTTATCAAATGTTACAAATATCGTAAAAAATAGGATAAACATTAAAAATTTATAAAAACATGAGATATGGACTTTTTTCCTAAACAACCGACCATTTTATCAGAAAGAAAATATAGATTTTTTTGCTAAACAAATGCCACTTTTTAAAATTGATTTTAATATAAAAACTTGATACAATATTATTTTTAAATTAATAAATAATTAGTTAAAATGTATAACATATTATTTAAATATTTGTATTATCAGCATATATTTGTAAACTCAAACGTAACAAATGTGGATTAATAATTTTTATTTTGAGAATTTAACAAAACAATAAAAAGTTATTATAATTCGTTGTGAGATAAATTAGAGATCGATCACAAACCTAAAGCTAGAAAGAGCCCATAAATAAATATATTTTATAAGTAAATACCTAATTCATTTATTAAAAATCTTATCACATTCCAAAAATATCACTAATTATTATATGAAAATACTTATTTATTTTATATAAAAATTTAAGATTTAGATTTTTTTATTAGAAAATGTTTTAAACTTTTTTAAACTTTTTACCATTATTAGAAATTTGAATTTAAAAATCACACCATCTTTGTTTATGAAAATCCTGATGTTGCTAAATGATTTTCTGTCAAGAAATTGTCCTTGAACAGAGAAGTGGAATCAACGAGTCTTGGGACAACCATTTCATCAACAATGTTCTTCAGTTGGATTCGGTTGTTGAGGATAAACTAGATCTTGTAATATGGAAGTAAATGATCATATCCCATTAGTAAATGAACATTTTTGGGTATGGGTGATGTTTAAGGTTATGCAAACAAACTCATTGTAGTTATATAAGGAATGTTGTAACCCTTCACTTGTCTGCTGATTCTCTCGAGACTTCGATATATTTGTAGTCGCTAATTCTCTTGAGAGTTTACTTGTTTCAATTTATTAGTTTTTTTTTTGTCACTGAGTCACAACGGGTCGACAGCCCAATATCTTCATACGAAGATTTAGCACCTTTCTGCGAGAGACGGTGGAGTCGAACTTCACACATCTAGGATGGACGTAGAGATGATACAACCACTAGACCACTTGCTCCTCCCGTTTCAATTTATTAGTTTATGCAGTAAAATTATGCTTAGAGTAAGTCAGATGTTCGAATATTTGATTCGATTTCGATCAACTATTTTTGATTTTTGTTTTTATTAAAAAAGTTAAAAATTTATTCGATTATTTGTATATTTTAATTTAGTGATGATTCAGTTATATCTTAATTTTGATCGTTTAAATTATTAAATTTAAAAACTAAAAATAACCAAAATAATTCGGTTAACAAAAAATAGTTAACCAAAAATAATTTAATTAATCAAAAATAATAAAAAAATAACCAAAAACAATAAAAAATAATTTAAAATAATCAAAAACAACAAAAAATACTGAAAATAACAAAAAAATAATAAAAAAATAATAAAAAATAACAAAAATAACCAAAAATAAATAAAATATTTTAAAGATTTTAAAATAATCAAAAATAACCACAAATAATTCAATTTTTTCAAATATTATTTCAGTTTTCAGTTCGATTAATAACCAATAACCATATTTTTTTACAATAATATATGTCTAATTAATTATTTATAACCAAATAGCAAACGAAATCTATTTTTCAAGTTTAATTTCGATTCGATTTATGCGATTCGGAATTATTTGCTTAAGTCTAGCCCAGAGTTCAACAACCACGTTTAGTTTTTGTATTGACATAAAAATGTTTGAGAACAAAACAATCCGACGAAATAAAACTGAGAAGAAAAGACTCCGTTTTCACTATTTGTGTTGCTTCAACAAATATAAATGAAAACCACCCATGATTAAAAGTCTTCTCACTTACAATTCTATAGGAGGTAAGTGCATTCTCCACAATGCTATTTTTTTCTCACATGAAATCATCATCGTCCATTGCATCATAAGGACCAGCAACAAGATCATCATCAGGTTTATCCACATGCAGTTGTTTCTTCTTACCTAAATTATCACACAGTGAGCAAAAGAAACCCATCATTATCACATCATTTTAGAAACTGGGAGACATGCTTAGCTCACAAGTCTATAACTAAAAGAGCAAAATTATTATATAGAGGCAAAAAAGAGTGTGTATGTATGTACCTGTCTTCTTTTTCCCAGCAGCTTCTTTCTCTGCCTTCAGTTTTTCATTTGCTATTGCTGTAATGGATGAAGCAACATCTTTAACATCTGCTGCTTTCATATTGGCCATAGAAAGTCTCATCACCGCTTTGAGTAGCCCAATATAGTGAAAACTTTTCTGCAACATATCGTTATAACACCGGCCAAATTGGTCTTTGTATGATGTTTGGTCAGTTAGAAGTAGCACTTAGCTGAGCCTCTGAAAGAATACAACATACCTCATACGGTACAAGTCTATGAGAAATCAAATCAGCATATTCCAAGAAATCGCTTTCAGACTTTGGAATAAACATATCAACACTTTTTTCTTTAATCTTTGCTCCAAAGAGTTCAGCAGTTGACTGGTAATCAGCTTCTTCCACAAGCCTAAGATAAGAAGAATTTTAAAGATAAGCACACTGTCCTTCACAAGGAAACAGCCTCAATCACTCACATAGTTCTTGTGGTATTAGACACCGTTATTTTTATCTTTGATTAAAACCAATTCAAAACTAATCGAAGAAGCATTATGGAAGTTAAATATTTCTAAATTCTACCTTTGCATGCGAAGTTTCTCAGCAATAGGATCTAGAGGTTGTTCCTTTGATGATTCTTTTGGAGCTTCAACAGTTTTACCCTTTTTTTCAACAACTTTAGCTGCTACTTTCTTTGGAGCCTTCTCAGGAGCAGGCTTTACAACAGGTGGCTACATGACAGAACACAGACTGTTAGAAGCTCCAAGAAATAAAACAAAAAGGTTTTGACAGCTATTTCAGTTGTAATATCAAAGTCAAATTACAGACACACAAGCCAATAAATGGAAAGTATGTACTGAAAGAAAACTATACCGGAGCAGGCTCATCTTCTTCCTCCCACGAGTCCTTGATATCGTTCTCCTCAACATCCTCATCATCCCAGTTGCTCTTCAGTTCAACTTTTGCAGGAAGTGGTTGAAAGTCCTCGGCCTCTGAAAATCAGAAAAACCCCCTACAAGTTAGAACTATAGTATATTTCCATATGAAAACTTCAATAGAGGAGCAAAAAAGCCTATCATGTAAGAGAACGTAACAAATACATACGTCGCTGTATACAGCAAGTACTAATTTTTTCTATAGGAAACATACATATACCATGTATTAAACAATGTTTAATATATAAATCTTACCCCAATCATCCATACTTTCTGAAAATTATCTAGAACAAGTATGAGCAGTTATCTGAATCCAATTGAAAACCTGCACAAGCAGCCACATAATATCACAAAATTAATTCAGTATAACCTCTCAGAACAAAGGTTCTCAATGACTATACATTTAAACTGTACTTCAATATCGTGCAGGTAACATGCAACAAAACTCCTATGAGAGTCCTATTAACATTTAATTAAGATTTTCTGATATACATGATCTAGAAAAGTAGACATTCTGTCTGAACAGGCAACAAAATAGTGGCTTGACAGCCAATAGATTGTAGCCCCAAGACACTGGCTTGACAGCCAATAGATTGTAGCCCCAAGACACTGATACAATTACTTTTAGGATAAAGGCTTCCCAGCTTACGAACTAGGAACAATTTCTTATACACATACCTTCTTCTCCTAACAAGTACATCACAAGTGAATAGAACATGGAGCCTGATTATTATAAAAGTTGAAAGTGATCTTACAAACGATGACCTCTATGATACTTTTTCAGATATATAAAAAGAGATTGTTATAAGAATCTGCTCATGTTCGCTTGATTTGGCAATAGAAATGCTAGAAAGATAAGCTAGTACAGAAAACAATTAATTATAGTAATCTAAACCAATTAATTATAATCAAAACAGCTTTTAGGGATGAGCCAGAAACCAAAATCAACAATTAATTAAGCCTAAAACCTAACCTTACACACAATCAAATCAGAACATCAGATAGGTATTTGCATGCCAAGATTGGATTCATTTCGAGAGAAAATTAGAGATGAATTCATAGATCAACCAAGTGATGAGCAAGTAAAACTGAGAAATCATAAGCAGATCGAGGCGGAAGAAAAGTTACCTGAGAAAGGCTGAATCCTAAAGCGTAGGTTTCAGCCCGAGAACAGAAATCGCCACGACGAAAACGAAAAGGAGATGACAATTCGATTCGTAGGTGAAAATGAAAACTCCCGATGTGAAGCAGCCGAAACGGCAGCCAAAAGATTTTGGAGGATTTAGGGTTTCTCTCTCTTATGAACTTCCCCACAATATTTAAGTAATATTAATATCTTTTTGACTGTGTAAGTAAAATTAATTATATTATGACATTAAATGAAATTAATATTTTGTTAATTTGATAAACAAACCGAAAATATATTTTATCTCAAAGTCATGAATATCCATTGACGGGCATAATGGCTGATTTTAGTAAATCCATTTACTATATACATATATGAATAATATATCACAAATATTTATAAAATTATTTTAATATCCAAAAAATTTTAAAATTTGATCACACATATTTATAAAATAAATATTTATATCCAAAGATTTTTCAATATTTAATCATAAATATTTCTTAAGAAAATCTAAAAAAGGATTATAAAAGGATTTTCTACAAAATATACGTTCAATATATTGTTTTATTACATATATAATATTGATGTCAAATTTGACGAAACTCGAGATATATGTAGAAAAATGTATTTAAAATTAAAAGATCTTTTTAGTGTTATCAATATGTTAGAAACAATATCCAATAATAAAAGACAAAACCATGATATTTTTATGTCATCACATCTACGATGGTTTAAAATAAGAATACATCACTAATCGTGTAGATCTTTAACAATTATTTAAAGATAAATTTGATCATCAGAAAATATGTGATCATACCAAAAATCAAACACTAATGGTTAAAATCTCCAATTTAAAATTATAAAATTGTTAGTGAATGCAATTTAGTGTTATTCATAACCCCTTGCAAGATAATATTATGTGAAGAAAAATTAAATAATTATAATATGATCGAGAAAACTCTCCAAATATTTCATCATAAAAATGTAATCTTGCAACAATAATATCGAGCAAAAGTTACACTCCTAATCCGGAATTAATGCAATTTCTCCTTGCTGTAGAATAAAACAATAAACTTATGATGATGAACCATCAATATTATCTCATTGTATCAGCTACACTGTTAAAAATGAACCGCATCATCTATTTACAATAATTGGTAAAGACGTAGACGTGATTGATGTCATGATCGTGGTCGTAAACTAGGAGGTGGGTATCGATGATGAAAAGAAAAAAGTCCATCCCAATGAATTCAAATTTAGAAAATAATAAATTTCAAAAAAATAAAATTATTCGCATTCTTGTCCTGGACAATAATATGAAATATTAAAATGTTTGTTATATATGAACTTATTTCTTTTATATATCAATATAACATCTTAGATATTTGCATAAAATAAAATCATAATTAATTATTTTTACTTTTGCATTATAGTTTTTCATTTAGTTTTGTATTTTGTATATGATCAAAGAGACAAAACCTCTGTGAGGAAAAGTGATGATAAAAACGTAATGAACATATATATATATATTAACTAAAAATAATTTATATATATATATATATTAATGAAGAATCAATTCTAAATAGAAATCTTATTTTATGAATTATTTATAAAATTCATAATAAAGTTTCATCATTAAAATAATTCTCAAATAAATATTAAATTAAGTTTAGATTATTAAAGTAATTATAATGTAGTTCAATCTTATTAAATTGGTTGTAGAATCATGTCAAAAAAAAAGTGGCTCGAAAATCATGTATATTTTACTAAACTAACTAAAAAGTATTTATATAATTTAAATATTGTAAATTTAATAAATAGAATATAATTGTAATTTGAAAGAAAACAAGTAAAATAAAATCAACTAAACTATATTCAATCTTGTATAACTAAACTCAAATTATAAAATTCAACAAAATATAATTTTATTTATAATTCATAATTTTTTGATTTTTTATTTTTTTATTTTGCCAAATAATACTTTGATTAATAACCAATATCATTGTTTACATAAGATTGCAAAAACAAAGCACAGTCATAATATTGTTACTGAAGATGCCAAGTAGTCAGCTGAATGATTCCGAGATCGTAAGAAGTACTTAAAAATAATGCCATCAAACTTAGAAATCCATAAATTAATTGTATGAACATAGTGTTGAAGGTGTAAGCAATTCGTCTTTTGATTTAAAAGAATGTTTAATGATAGGTTGTCTCCTTCGAATATCACATATCAAAAACCAAGTGACCATGTACATTGGATGTCCCAAATAAGTGTTGTCAACTCCGCCTCAATGACTGAAAACTGACTTTGAAATTTTCCTCTTCCAGCTGACATGTAAACTCCGTTATCATTAGGAATATATAATCCATCCCAAGCCTCAATTTAGCGGACTCATCTTATGTGCATCATCATAATTATATTTTAACCAACCTTGCGGTGGTTTTTGCCATTTAATGCGTTTTGACGTAGGAGTCATGGCAGAGTTTTGATTATCCATCTTTAATGTCGTTTGAATCCATTTGAAAAGATCCTCATAACATCGTCGGATTATAATGTCTGAAGATATCACCACCTTACTAAAATAGAAGTCGTTTCTAGATTTCCATATACGCCATAGGAGATAAAATGGTAGGTACTTCTGTGATGCCGATTCATCAATAAAATTTTTTTGATTAACAAGAAGTTTTAATACATTTTAATTTTAAATTTGTGTTATTATTAGGATTTTAAACTAATGACGCTAATTTTAAAAATAAAACTTAAAATGTGATATTTTAAAGAATTATCATGTATACTATTATATTGGACAATTGACAAAAATAAAAAAAATTTAAGTTTTTGTTTCAAATATAGCAAAAGTAGATTAAAGTTTGAAAAATAACACAAAATTAATATTAAAATAGCTTAAAACAATTCTGATAAAAACTATAAATTAATAAAAAGGAACCCAAATATTATATTTTAGTTATATTTATAATTTAACTATGGTAAATATTTATTTTCAAAAAATAATTTGTTTTATTTTTAAAAGTTTAAATTTACAATGTTAAATTTAAAACAAAAATTTTAAAATATACTATTTTAGTATATTATTTTATTATATTTTTAGTTTTTGTCTTTAATTAAAATATTATCTTTATAACTAAAACAAAAAAAATTAGAGGAAAATTGGAATCTTAACTACAACAATCTATAGCACTACATCAAATATGAATGATAATATCAAATATTTCATAACAAGCTATCGAAATTGCACTTCGTACTCAATTTAAGTATCTTTCGTTTTTTCTATTATGGAGAATATGGAAATCCAGAAATGAACTCGTCTTTAATAAATAGGATGTTCTATTTGACATATTGATACACCGAAGTCAGGAAGATACTACAGAATGGTTAAATCATCCGCAACAGATAGAAGTTGGACAAACCTTACCAAATGTCATGCATCATAATATCAATTTATGGAAGGTACCACCATCAAATTGGGATCAATGTAATTACGATGCCGCATATCGAACCGGGTCACAATCTTCAGGACTGGGTTGGGTTATAAAGAATCAAGTCGGAAAATTCATACATGATTGGAGAGGTAAATTTCAGGGTCGAATAACAGTTATAAAAGCTGAAATGACTGCACTATTTTGGGCTATCCAATCTGTTTGGTGTTTGTGATATTGGTCTGTTATTTTTGAAGGAGACAACTTAAACTTCCACAATCTTATCAACCTCTATGAAATAAATCTGCATCTTCGACATTATATCGCTACAATCAAACTATGGAAATAAAATTTTCTCGCAAATTCAGTTCTCCTACCAATCCCGATCTGGAAATTGTGTTGCTGATCTTTTAGCATCATCTTCAATAACGTCTCAAGTTGACTAGAATTTATATTATTCTTGTCTTTTTTCTATTTTCAGTTGTAAATGATGCTATTTCAAATTAAGCAAATTATCGGAAAAAAACAACTAAAACAAAAAAAACAAAAGAAACCGGCTAGCTAATTCATTTAACAAAAAAAATTTCCAGCGCTTCAAAATTCTCATGTTTGGTGGTGAATGAGTTTCTGTTATCTTTACTATATTAAAAGAGGAACATTTTAATAAAAAAATCTTATTTTGTGATTCATAAATATGCCATGATAATGTATTATACTATTTTAATATTTTAAAATAAATATTACATAACATATAATTATCAGGGTATTTTTGAAAATGATAAACAAATATTTAACACTATATTATATGTAAATCCTTAATATTTAACATAAAATATAAATTCCTAATATTTTGACCTAAAATATAAATTTCTAATATTTTGAGATAAAATGTATTTTGATATAAAAAAAATAAAAACAATATAAAACATAATGTTATGAACTTTAAAAATTAGTCAACCAAAAGAAAAAATAAAAAATATTGGTTTAATTAAACATTTATCACCTTTACAATTTCTTACCTATTTAATAATAATATATAACAATTTAAATTCATTTGTATAATCCGATTTCATTTTCTATTTCCTTTGTATAATCAATATTCAAAATTTTAAAAATTTATTTTAAATAAGAAATAAATTATGTATGTATCTAACTTACATTTACTAAATAAATAAATAACTAGATTTATACCCACGCCATGCATGGGGAAAAATATTCGTAAATTATATAATATGGTTTAATAGTAAATGTAAAATAGATATTTATATAATTTTAATTTTTATTTAAAATTATTTTTAAAATTAGATTTTATATATGTAAATTAAAAAAATAAAAATAATTGTCTTATAAATTTAATAGTATTTTTTGGTTAGTTTAATAAAATATATTGATTATCTAATCAAATTTATACGAATAGTGCATAATATAACTATTGTATTAATTTAAATGTATTTATATATTTATTTAAAATTTATTATGGTAAATAATATGTCAATATAAAATTATTTTTTAAAATATTTCTCAATTTATATATTAGAGATTATAATATGTAAATATTTACCTAGTGAATCTAAATCTAGTTACTGTAATATCACGAAAGAGATTAGTTAAGGATAAAAACATCCACCACCATTAGTTACAACTATGATATACTGTATCATTTATAACAATGTTTTTAATGAAAATTAAATATCCCAAAATACAATACAAATAAATATTTAGCCTGCCCACAGCATCTATGTAAAGAAAAATACTTGTTGCGGGAGAATAGTTATACCAAACTTAGATACAAAGAAGGATAAACCATCAGATGCTGCAAACACATCAGCTTAAGACAATATCAGAATCTGAAACTTTTTCAATCTTTCTTCAACTCTTTTCCTCTGCAAAATCAATTATTCCCACATAAAGAACGAATAAATATTATGGTTCTATCTCATAGGAGAGAGCAAAGAACTAATCTAGTAAGCATACCATTTATAGCTCCCATGTTTTCATCTTCTTTATAGACACCTAAGGGAGAGCCATGTACAGAGAGCATCATCTCTCCTGGTTTTGGTAGCCTCCGAGTCTTTGGTGTCATTCCAAAAGAAAGTCTTTGCCCATTAATCTGCAAAAAAAGGTTACAAGTATCATTCCAGAGTCTCTGCTTGTATGCACAAAATCTAAATATGTGAAACAACATTGTTCATTCTCCAACAGAGGATGTAAATGACAAGTTTCCAAACCATTCACAGATTTCTTTTTCTCTGGAATCAAAGTGCAAACAAAGAATCCAAGGAAGAAAAACACTCCAAAGAATGTAGAGGCGAATTCTAGAGAACTGTCTCAAAATTGAAAATGCTCACTCTTCTTTTCTCAATTTAACAGTAAAATAGTGGTCTGGATTAGGCCTGGTATGGTGCTTTTCCAGGTCAATTTTATTCAGACTTAGTGGTGTGATTGAAGTTTTAACAGAGTAGACTTACATCATAAGTACAAGATAAATGCATCAACACATAAATCGGGAATATAATAACGAACACATACCCCAGGAGTCCGAAGAGCATCATGGCTTGCAAGCATTTGGTTCTCAGATGTCCCCTGAAAGACCTAAAAACCAAAGGGGAAAATAGCAAACTGGAGTTTTATACTGACCGTCCTGAAGTAGTTTTGCATTTTTCGGAAGGTAGAAGAAAATACACGGTTTAAAAACAAACATCTAGATTACGGTTTAGTGTAACCTTTAACATCACTAAAACAAGTAAAGGCTAATATCGTGCAGTACTCAGCTTGAGTCCACTATTAGTTCAATAATTCATAACTGTGCTACAACTTTTGATTCTATGAGGCAGAAGCATATGCAAGATTCCAGGAACCATTAGTAAATGGAGGCCGAATAAGATATAAGCTTACAAGTTTCTCAAGGTGTGGGTTATCAGTTCCTAACAGGCTTGCTCTCACTGCCAACAAAGACAAAACAAGAGTGAAGTCAAAAATTTTATACCAAACGAAAAGATCAATCCCAAATTGATTAATCCTAAAAAGGATCTAATGAATATTTCTCTACCGTTATCGGGTAAATCATAGCCACCAAGAGATGGCCTACTGTATAAATCAGGAAAACCCATCGACAAGCGCTTCAGAATAGAATAATTCAAGTCAACACCATCTGCATTGCCCATGAACGAATCACCATTTTTGTCATTCCACTTTATCTCAATCTCCCCACTTTCTTCGTTTCTTGCTATAGATAAATCTGGAAGGTTCTCTTTGAAGAACTCAATTACAGGAGTCTGTAGCTGCTCCTCAGTAAAATATGAGCGGAGCAACCTCAATGCAGTTAAAGTGTGTTCAACCTCCACATCACGGATTGCTCTAATTGCAGCAATTTGTCTTTCAACTACACAAATGTTTTAAAAGTGAAGCACCATTATCAGATCCAAGATTATTAAGAAACCTAAATTTTAATGCAATGTTCGCAATTGTATGAGCACCAATTCACAAAAAAAACACAAGGATACACATCATCTGGAATTAGAACTATTCAACAACCAATCTAACAAAGAACATAAGAACAATAACCTCGGACAAACGAAATTTCCATTCCGATCTCAACAAATGAACAAAATTTGTAAGTGCAGAATAATTGAGATACCTTCTTCATCCGCGAATTCCTCTTTCTTCTCTTCTCCATGAATCCCTTTGCCGCTCTTGCAGTCGTTCTTTTCCTCTTCAGTGCTTTTGACACCCTTCTTTGCTTTTCGCCTCGGCATTTTCAATCTTTCCAAACAGCTAGGAGCTTAACACAACGAACTGATCATCTGGTTTACTTCACACATAAATAACAAAATCGTTTTTTAGTTATGTAATAACAATGTGGAAAAATGAGTCAAAAATGATTAACTTGGATTCAGATCTTACTGTAAACTACTTTTGTAAGATTAATATGTTGATATGGAAAGAGTGGCAAACAAACTTGTATTTGTCTGTAAAACTAACCTTACACACAAATCAGAACATCAATTCGAAAATCGAAGATGAATCCATCATTCAAGTAAGATAAAACAATGCAAAATGAGAAAAATTACGTGAGAAATGCTGAATCCTGAAAGTAGGTCTCAGCCCGAGAAGTAGGAATCGCCACCACGAAGACGAAAAGGAGATAACAATTCGACTCGTTTGGATGAATTTTTCGATGCGAAGGAAGAAGTAGAAGCAGACGAAACCAGTGTTGATTTTAGGGTTTGGTTTTTCTCTCCTTTCTTTTAACTTTCAATTTTCTGTTCCCTCTTCACACAACTTTCTTTTCTACAACGCAGTGGGGTGATTGGATAAAACTTTTAAAACTTAAGAATTTAAAACCCCGAAGTCAGCAAAAACGAATTTTACAGGTTTAGAATTTCTAATATATTAATTCAAAATATTTTAACAAAAATTATATTATCCGAATATTTTAAAATAAATATTATATAAAATATAATTTTATTCAAATATTTATAAAAATAATATTAGATAAATATTTAATAGTATGTGTAAATTCATAATATTTTGATATAAAAACAAATATGATATAAAATAAAATATTCAAAAATTAAATGTTACTCGAACAAAATATAAAACAAAAGTTTAGATTAATTAATATTTATCACATTTACAACTACTTACTTATTTAATAATATTGTTTATCTAATATATAAACAATTTAAATTCATTTGGATAATCCGGTTTTATTATATATTTCATTTGTATAATTAATCTTAAATTTAAAAAAAATATTTTAAATAATAAATTAATTATATATGTATCTAATTTATATTTTCTAAATAAAAAATTAATTATAATGTGTAAATATTTTTTCTATGTAAAATGTGATCTAAATCTAGTTGGATTTTTATAACTTAGGAATAACAAAAAATGAAAATAGTTTGAAAAATTATCCGTTGGTAAAATTTGTGAAAAAGTATCAACTAATCGATTAAACTGTCAAATGGGAAAAATTGGGTGTTATCATATAAACGTATCATTTACAAACTATTTCTATATTTTTGTTCACTATAGAAACTTTGAAGATAAAATAAATACCGTAATTTAATAAAAGAAAAACCAAATTTTACTTGGCTTTTAATTTGAAGTTTTTAAATTTGTAAAAAAATATAAACTAATCCATTAAACTGTCGAATCAGAAAAATAGGACTTAACATATAAAAGTGCTTTTAAAATTATTTACAAACTATTTTTATAAAATAAAAACCATATTTTCTTGCCTTTTAGTTAAAAGTTATGTGTCAAATATAAAAATAGACTATAAAAATAAGAGTAATACTCTTAAATAACACTCTTTCAAGTTATTCAAAATTTACCAATGCAAACTTAAAATTTTAAAAATAACACAAATTATTTTCTGAATATATATATTTACCATAAATAAATTACAAATATAATTAAAATATTATATTTGAGTTTCTTTTTTTAATTTAAGTTTTATTTTTTCTTCTTAAAAAAAATTAAGATATTTTAATATTAAATTTGTGATATTTTTGTAAATTTAATCTAATGATGTTATATTTAGAACAAAAAACGTAAAATAGTGTTATCTTTGTAAATTACCCTATAAATAATTTTAGGAACAATTATAGAACTTTTAAATTTATTACAATTTGATTGTTTAATTCTAAACTTCAAATAAAGTTTAAGTTGTAAAATCTTTTCCAATCTTTTATGCAGTAAATAAAAAGTGATTTTTGAAAAAATAATAAATAATTACATGTCATTCAAAAGGATGATATGGTTAAAAGAATTATAACATAATTTTAAAACATTGGTCACATGTCAATTTGAAACATAAATTATTTCTAATAACACTATCATTACAAATTCTTTATGCATAAAAATAAAAATAAATTTTAAAAAATGATTACATGTAATTAAAAAGATGATGTAGTTAAAAAAATGATATTATGGTTTTTAATCAAATTGAAAATGTCAATTTAAAACATAAATTATTTCCAACAAATAAAATAAATAACATTAACATTATAAATCGAATCGACAAAACCAAATGAATAAATCGATCGACATGATTAGATTATGTTAGATTCGGTTTAATATATCGATTCTTAGTTATTTATTTTGTTTTAAAAAAAATTTAACCGAGTTCAACAAAATTATAGACCGATGTATATTGCATATTTATATTGGTCTAAATAATAAAAAAATAAATGACTAACATAAGAGTTTTTACACACAATCTAAAACAATATATTTTTATTGATCAAACTTAATAAACAATAAATGATGAACACACCGTAGAATATATTGCTATAAATCTTAATATCTGTCTATTAATATTTTTCTTGGAATTTAACTTTTTAATAGAACCATTTATTGTACATATGCAATAATGTTGACATGTAAAATAAATTATGAACAATTTATTGTTTAAACTTTATGGAAATTCTTAACAATTTGTTGTTTTATTTTTATTTTTAGTTTTATCCAACAAAATAATGGTTATAAGATTTTTATGACTATAATATATAAAAAATGAATCTTTTATATTAAATAAGAAATGAGTTTAGAAACAATAATGCAATAGAAAAGATACCATGACTAAAAGATGTTAATATGTGACATGATAATTTCAAATATAAATTTAATTTTTAATTTTTTTCAATAAAATAATTAAATCAGTGTTATGTTTAAAATCTTAGAACATTAAGATGAATGAGTAACCAAAATAAATGTGACAATAAGCATGTTCGTTTCGTAGCCGCAGGAATCTGCGGCTGCGTCATGCGGCCAAACGTTGTTCGTTTGACCGCCGCAGTTTCCTGTGGTCAAACGCTGCGATCGACCGCAGAAAGCTGCGATCAAAATTTTTAATCGCTGCGAAATTATAACGTTTGCGATCGAACAATTGCGATATAACCTGCGGCGACAACCTGCGGCGATCAAACGAACAACAATATTGTTGCGTCTAACCGCAGGTCGCGTCTGCGGCAGACAAACGAACAGCGCTAATATAAGTATAAATAGATTTGCTTCTAACATAACTGATAGCAAGCTATATTCTCAAAAATTTCTGAATCGTATCAGTATGTGAATGTTTAACCACACTATAAATTAATTTCGGTGTTGTATTATAGTGTTAAGCAATATTGATAATAAATGTGTTAAATGTAATGAAACAATACTGTAAATTACTCAATTGGCTGATCATGTAATCGAGATTACAATTACAACGGGAAAAATGTCTTAATTTTAATGATGCTTGTGTAAAAATGTCAAATATAATTTTGATAAAATTGAATACATAACACAAATAAAACTTATAATATGATATAAGTAGAATTATAGTTTTATGAGTAATATCCTAAAATAGCACCTTTTAAAGTTTTTTTTCCAAATCTAACATCATAAAATTAAATTTCCAAAAATAGCACAAATACTTATGTGAAAATACTTATTTATTCTAAATAAATTATACATAAACTTAAACTATTGTATTTGAGTTCATTATTTCCAATTTATGATTTATTTTTTTTTATTAAAATATAGTTTTAATATATTTTAATCTTAAATTTGTGTTATAATTGGAAATTTAAACTAATGATGCTATTTTTGAACAAAAACTTAGAAATGTGCTATTTTAGACATTTGCCCTAGTTTTATTTAAAAATATATTATAACATATTATATAATAAACATATATATGAAACATATAATAGTCAAATATAATTACTACTTAAATTTAAGAGTAATACCCTAAAATAGCACATTTTCAAGTTTTTCTTCCAAATTTAGCATCTCAAAATTAAACTTCCAAAAATAGCACAAATACTTATGTAAAAATACTTATTTATTTTAAACAAATTATATATAAACTTAAATTATTGTATTTAGTTTTTTCTTTTAAAATATAGTTTTAATGCATTTTAATCTTAAATTTGTGCTATGATTGGAAATTTAAACTAATGATGCTATTTTTGGAATAAAAACTTAGAAAGGTGTTATTTTAGGCATTTGCCCTAAATTTAATTATATGTTATAATCATCACACGTGGGAAAATCATCAAGCGTTTAAAAGCCAAGACATATGATTTTTATTTTTCTAAGTCACAATTTTAATTCCACATTTTATGAGTTATTTAAAAACATACTAACAGTTACAAGAGTTAATTTAAAAATATACCATAAAATACCTCGTATCACCTCTACATCCATTCTAAAAGTGTGTAGTTCGACTCTAATTTATCTCGTATGAGGTTATTAAATGATATTAGATTATTGTACCAATCCGTTATGGTACAGATGACAAAAAAAAACATAGCGTAACAGAGCAATCACTCTATTGATCGTGTTTCAAACGAAAATTAAAATCTATATGTCTATTTTTTAAGAAATTTGAAAATACCTTAAATTCTTTTCATCTATTCTTATTTTTCAATTCATTGACTAATTTATCATATTTAAACTTTCTTTATAATTGATTTTTTTTCATAATCTCTGCAAACCAGTCATTCTCAATATAAACATTAGTGTTTTAGCGCAGTGATACAACAACAATAGTATAAACCTCTAAATTGTATGTATAATCTGTCGAGTTATTGCCTTATTATTACTTCAGTTTTCAAGAGTTACAGTATTTAAAAACTAACCAAGAACATAAATTTTATATATATATATATATATATATATATATATATATATGCTAATGGTGATACTTAGCAAAAGGTTACAATAGATTAAGAAGACACAATTGATTACCGAGTTCCTATTTAATCTATCTATCGGGTAAGATCTGTTTCTTACAAACTTTCGTTATCAATCTGATGAACCTATTACAATGTCGTAACTTAAAAAAAAAACAAATTGAGAAGAGTTACAATATAAGCCAGACCGTTGAAACTCTGTCTTTATGATTCTCTTTTCTCTCACGGCTACTTTCTTTTTGCAAGATTGTCTCTAGCTGCTGGATTTTTTCGGATGATACTAATCTACAAGAGATGGATGACTTTTATACTCATGGTGCACTAAGGTTTTAGTCTTAGAAATTTGGCTTGTCCTAACCCAGAAATATAAAAAATAATTTAGATCATTTTACACCAATTAGTCAAATACAGGTAAACATTTAGACATTTTGAAACTTGAGTGATGCTTTTTCTAATTAGGTTAGAGATCAAGACTAACAAATTGTCAAATCTTTATTATTAATTATTATTCGCTTTGCATACATGCGAAGCCTTTTATTTAAAGATTCGACAAGATAAACACTTAGAAAGTAGAACTCATAACTTGAGAAACTTTGCTAGAATAAAACTTAGTAGATGAGACCGACTCAAACTGAATTTGCACACATATAACATCATCGACGATGAATCCTTTCGCCGGATTTCGAAGAATAGGTAAAGACACGAATTGCTCGAAGCCGGAGCCTTCTCCCGGTGTTTCAAACAATGATAGAACTGCCAAGAACAAAAAAAAATTATTTTTGATTGTGATACATCCCTAATATATTATTTAAAAAATATTTTAAGAAAATAACTTCAATTTAACGTGTTATTAACGGAAATACTATACTGATGTCTTATCATCACAATGAGTTTTAAATAAATATAGAAATAAGTTTAAGTTGCTAAAATAATTATAATACTAGATTTATACCCACGACATGTGTGGAAAAAATATTCACAAATTATATAATATTGTTTATTAGTAAATATAAATTAAATATTTATATAATTTTAACTATTATTTAAAATTAATTTAAATATTAATTTTTGTATATATAAATTAAAGAAAGAAAAATAATTATTTTTACGAATTTATAGTATTTCTTTGTTAGTTTAATAAAATATATTGATTTTCTAACTAATTAATAACAATGACATATATTGTAATTATTCTATTAACTTAACCCTATTTATATATTTATTTGAAATTCAATGTGGTTATGACACGCCAGTATTACATTTCTGTTAAGAACACGGGTCAGTTTATTTTTTTAAAATATTCTCAAATAATATATAAGAGATATATTAGTTTTAAATAAATATATAAATAAGTTTAAGTTATTAGTTTTGTTAGAGAAAAAATATATTTTATTAAAATAACAAAAAAATTAATAATAAATTCGTAAAAAACAATTATTTTTATTTTCAAAATTTACATATATAAAAATTAATATTTAAAATAATTTTAAATAAGAATTAAAATTGTATAAATATCTAATTTATTTATTAATAAACAATATTATATAATTTACGAATATTTTTTATTACGCATGACATAAGTATAAATCTAGTTAAATATTAAAGCTTATAGACATAAGATCCTAATGATATCCATCAAAAACTTAACTTGGTTTTTCAAGATAGTTTAACTGTTTTTGGTTCAGAACTCTCAGCTTGGCTCGGACATAAACCTTTTCATAAGGTTTAAGGGTTTGATTTCCACTTAGTATCACATAAAGAGACAACGAATTTCCTTCTCCGAAACCATAACCGTTTGGATACATCTTAAATGCCCTGAATAAACATATAACAAAAAGTTAAATAGATTAAAGATTTATTGATAGAGTTTACTTCCGTATACTACACGAATTAATACGAATAATCCTATTTCCATCTGTATTTTTAAAATATTTTTTTAGTTAAATAAACTGTGTTTTTCTTTAGTAAACTACAGAAATTTTATAAATTATTGATATTATACAAATTTTGATAACGTTTACATGTTAAATCGCTACTAAACCTTGTTTTAATTCGAAAATCTGGTGTTAACTTTAAAATAAATGTAAGTTAAAATCAGATTTTTTGAATTAAAACCAAGTTTAATAATGATTTAACATGTAACTATTAATAAAATTTGTGTAATTGTAATAATTTATAAAGTTTGTGTAGTTTATGTAAGAAAAAGAAAATTTATATACTTAAAAAAACTTAAAAAATATGGATGAAAATAGATTTATTCAGCTAAATTCATATAGTTTACGAAAGTAAAACGTTTATTGATATCTATATATCTCATTGTTTATGTGTGATTAGTGGGCTCACCATTTTTTTCCTCCAGCAGAGAATTCATCAGAGATGTAAAAGTGTTTAGTCGACGTTGAGAAGTGCATAAACTTCCATGAATTAGGTCCATAGACTGACTTATTAGTGGACAAGACTTCCCATTTGTTGAAATAAGGATAAACAGAGATGTCTACACCAAACACACATTGGTCATTGTCGAAAATATATTCTCTGGTTGGAGCTTTCAAGTCAACATGTCGGATAAAATATGGATATCCCCAAGTTGTTCTGAATTGATGGAAATGCCTAATCTCCGTGTCTACATTAAAAGAAAATGCACATCATACTATTAGAATCTAAATTAATATTTTAAAATAACAATTTTTTAAATGATAATTAACAAAAAGATTAATACATTAAAATAGTATCATTTTAAATTTATTTCTAAATTTAACACAATAAAACTAAAATTCCAAAAAATAACACAAATTATTATATAAAAATAGTTATTTACCTTAAATAAACTATATATAAAATTAAAACATAATGTTTGAATTCACTTGTTTCAATTTAGGGTTTAAATTTTTTCATTAAAAATAAGTTTTTAATTATTTTAGTATTAAATTTGTGTTATTTTGGAAATTTAAATGATTAGTACTATATTTGAAACAAAAACTTGAAATATTGCTATTTTAGTCAATTGCCCTAACAAAAATAATATTTTTTAAATTTTTGTTCCAAATATAGTATTATTAGTTTAAATTTCCAAAAGTAGCACCAATTTAATATTAAAATACCTTAAAAATATTTTTAATAAGAAAAAATTAAAACTTAAATTAGAAAAAAAACAACCCAAATATAATCTTTTTTTATATAGTTGTAATTTATTTATGATAAATATATATATTTAAAAAATTATTTGTGATATTTTTGGAATTTTAAGTTTACAGTGCTCAATTTAGAACAAAAACTTAAAATGATACTATTGTAGGGTATTACTCTTTTTTTAATTTAGCACATTAAAAATAAAATTTCTAAAATAATACAAAGTATTATATATTAATCAAATTAAAACGTTATGTTTGGGTTCAATTTTTATAATTTAGGATTTAAATTTTTTTTATTGTAAAGAAATTTTAATTATTTTAATATTAAATTTATGTTATTTTTAAAAATTTAAACTATTAGTGTTACTTTTGTAACAAAAACTTAAAAGATTGTTATTTTAAACAATTGTTCTTAGATCTAAATAATCATTAATATTGCAATGAGGTAAGAATACACACCTCTAACCGTCCAATATTGATCCATAGTTTTACTATATACCAAAAATCTAAGATCTGCAAAGACTTCACGGTTTTCGCCAACTAGTCCTGAACGATCTATTGCAACGTGTGCAGAGATCCAAGTGACTCCATTTAATATTTTCCCAAATGGTTCTATGATAAAAGTCCTGCACATAATATAATGGTATAAGCAAAAGACATTACATAACCAATTAGAGTTATGCAGATACGATGTTGTATTTATATTTATACCAGTTGAATCCTCCCACACTGAATGGACGAGTTTCATACTTCTGGAAAGTGGGATTTTGAGTTATTAGTTGGGTGCATGACTCGATTCGCATGCAGTAAGCGTTTGGTGGATGGTCTCGCATGTACTCAGCTGAAACTGAGAGCTTAGTGTTCACATCATTAGTCACTGTGACCCTTGCACCGTGAGTGTTACTAAGCACTGGGTTGTTTGATTGTGTAGTAGCTATTGGATTTAGTTGAATGGTGGCAAAGACAGAACAATAGAAGCAAGTGAACAACAAGATTGCTCCATTAAAATTGGTCATTTTCTTTTCATTTAGGAGCATGTGTTCACTTGGCTTTCTATATCTAGCCCTAGTCCTGTCAACCGGGTCAGACCCGCCCTGCTTGACATGCCTTGCGGTGGGTTTAAGATTTTTTTTCATAAATTTTTTTCATCCACAAAATCCGTAAGTTATTTTTTTACAATCCGTACCCACACCGCATTAATCTGGCGGGTTTACAGGACAACCCGTGATCCATTTTGTTTAATTAAATTTTTTAAAAATATTTAAAATTAGGTCAAATTAAGTCAAATTGGTTTGTTACTTTTATAATCTTGGTTAATTGATTTGATTAAAATTAGTTTGAAATTAAACTGGTTTGTGTCTAAATTGGTTTAGGCTTTGGTTAACTAGTTTTGATCCAAAATTAGCGGATACCCATTAACCCGAAAAATAATAAAAGATAATCCGCATTCGCCCGCTGTAACAAAACTTTGATCTACATCCGCCCCGCTTATAGAATTTTTTTTATTTGAATTGCATTTGCCCCGCAGCAGATCAAACGGGGCGAAATCCGCGGGTCAATACTCATAATGATATGCCTATCTATATCTTCCTTTTGTTGTTGTTATTGTTGGAGAGTTATTACAATCCTGGTTGGTCCCCTTCTTTCGTTTTTAATAATTGTTGTCCCCAACTGTTTAAAAAATGTTTTGAGAGGGAAAACTAGAAGGATCTAAAATGGTGTGAAATTACAAGAATAACATATAACTCCTATAATATTTTGTGCATAAAGTATGTTTTAAAAGAAAAAAAATAAGTAGAAAAAGTATTTACGAAAGTGAAAATATTTATGCTACCAAAAAAATATGTGTTTGATTGGCTATGCACAAAACTATCCAATACTCTGAAATTTTCAAGTATTTAGATCTAAATTTGTCGGATCTTCTGGATAAATACTCGAATATGGATTCGAACACCATATATATTTAAATATTGGATATCCAAAATATTTTTGGTTATTCGTTGGAATTTGGGATCTAATCCAAAATCTAATTAACATACAACAATTCTTGATTAAATGATAAAATAATTTAAATTTTGATTTTGATGTTTTGTATATCCAAAAATATGCAAAATTGTCACTTAATACTGCAAAATAAAATTAAAACCAGAACAACGATAAATGTTTTTTTATAAATAAATAGTTACGATTCAATAATATCACTATTCTATAAAATTATGAGATTTAATAAACAATTATAAAGTATAAAAGTACGTAGATATTAGAAAACAGAGCTTTAAAGAGAAATAAAAATGTAATTTTGAATAGGAAAGAAAATTATTTTGATTTTGAAATTTGATAATTATTTTCTTTATCTTTACAAATATAATTATTATCCAATATTTATTATCCAAATCCAAATCCACAAATCCATTTTTTTTTTGAAATCTGGATTCAGATATATCCATCTCGGATATTTGAATGTTCGAAAAAAACAGAAGAAATTAGAGATCTGAATAATTTTTTCTATCTCTATTAACACCTTGCGGATTTTTCAAATTTATCTGAAAATATATTTTCATAACACTAATGTATATATCACTTTTTGTTTAATATATCTACTTTTGAAACATTATTATTTTATAAATTTTGTGTTGATTTGTATATACTTAGTTAGACTGTAAAGTTGTAAGTTTATAAATACATAGATTTAGGAAACTAAATAATTTAGATAAATTATATGGTAAAAATGAAAAAAATATGTAAGCCATGCAAAACTAAAATTTTGGATGAAGATTTAAAAACTGATATCCTCAAGAGAGAAAAAAATCAATCACTATATATAAAATTAAATGGACAATTGACAAAATAGCATTTTTTAATTTTTTGTTCTAAATTTAATATTTTAGTTTAAATTCCAAAATTAGCATAAATTTAATATTAAAATATTTTAAACTTATTTCTAATAAATAAAAATCAAACTCTAAATTGAAAAAAAAAACAAATCACCGTCTAGCCCAAATCAAATTACAAATAATAATTTCCAGAATTCACGACTAAGAAAAGAATATGAGTAATATCCTAAAATAGCACTTTTTAGCTTATCTTCCAAATTTAATACATTAAAATAAAATTCCTAAAATCGCACAAATTATTATGTAAAAATAATTATTTACCTCAAATAAACTATATATAAAATTAAAATATAATGTTGGGATTCATTTTTCTAATTTAAGGTTTAAATTTTTTTATTAGAAATTTTTTTAATTATTTTAATATTAAATTTGTGCTATTTTTAGAAATTTAAACGATTAGTGCTATATTTGAAATAAAAACTTAAAAGAGTGTTAGTTTAGTCAATTGCCCAAAAAAGATTTTTTTTTTTGTCACTAGGCCACAACGGGCCGACTAAATAGTTTAACATTTTCATACGAAGATTTAACACTCTCGTACGAGTGAAGGTGAAGTTGAACTCCAAACATCTGGGATGTACGTAGAGGTGGTGCAACCACTAGCCGACTTACTACTCCCCGCCCAAAAGAGATTTATTAGCCTAAATTTTGACCAATTTAAATCTAAATATTGAATCCCTAAAATTATATATATATATATATATATATATATATATATATATATATATATATGGATGTTATCGCATTTGGCTCTGCACGTTAGTATCAGTACAATTAGGGTTATGTCCCACACTATAGACTTGTCTCTTTGTTTTTTTGGTTTCTTCCACATAAAAACTTAGCCGTACATGGACCATTACCTCTCTTACCTTCATCATCTGCTATTCATATACATTGTTATCTCATTCAAGACTGATAATTTATTGAACCTATAAAATATGGTAGATCAAACCAGAATATGAGCAGTCATGAGTCAATAGAAGTTGAAACATCTAATCTTGTTTCTTCTTTTATTTAGCACACGAAGATCTCTCATGTGATGGTTGTGAACAATGCCAGTCCAATATGATATGATGTCTAAAAGCACAAAATATTTTTTTTTTGCTGTATTTGAAAAAAAAATCTGTATTTGAAAAAAAAATATATAAAAGGAAATATATATTTTTGTTATGGTGCATGTAGATAAGATATCTCTAATATATTATTTGAGAAACATTTTAATAAAAGAATCTTACTATATATAAATTCCTAATATTTCGACATAAAAGATAACACAATATAAAAGAAAATATTAATTTTTTAAAAAATTACTCAAACAAAATATAAACAAATATAAAACAAAATTTTAGAATAATTGAATATTTATCATATTTATAATTTTTTTACCTATTTAATAACATATCTTTTCAAGATATTGATACTTTAAATTTATTTGTATAATCTGATTTTACTTTATATTTTATTTATATAATCAATATCAAATTTTTTTAAAATATTTCAAATAAAGATCAATTATATATGTATCTAATTTATATTTATTAAATAAATAATTAATTATAATATATGGATATTTTTTTGCACACAAAATATAGGTCTGAATCTAGTATATTGTTAATGCCCGACTGTAGTAATAGGTGCAAGAGCTTAGGACTCATAAACTCTTCTCCACGATCGCATTGAAAAGTATAGGTTTGACTATATGGAAGGTGTAGTGGAGAATTTGTGACATGAGGCATAGTTCTAGTGTCTGGAAACCATTCTCATCCAACTTGATTAGTTAAGTATGTGTTTCTCATTGTCGTAAGTGCATTTGGCAACGATTCAAAGTGATAATTGTTGTTTAAACTGTGCCAACAACTTAGAGCTGAACCACTTCGCTACAAGTCTGACAAACTGATCCATTCATTTGAGAAGACCGAGGAAGAGGATGAAATTTGTTGTCGAAACCCATTCCCCTAGTGGAGAAAATTTTACCTCTTCATCTGTTTGAACCCAACTTGTTTTAGTAGCTGTCTCCGCCTCTACTACCACTTTTATAGTAATTGAGACACATTAGTCTCTGCTGTGTAAGCTTGAAGTGTGTCATCATAACTATTAACCAAGGGGCCATATCATCAAAGGTTGGTGAAGGAAAACTATCAATCATGTCTTTGATGCTTGTTTTTTGATGCTTGTTTTGTTAGGTTGATATATTACAAGAAATCAATCATTTAGCAACTATTCCAATTTGTGAATACATATGTGGCCGCAAATTTAGCAACTCTTTTGAAACCGTTTTTGCGATCAATTTGCGACTACAGGCTTGTAATCGCAATTTGGTCGCACTTTTGGAATAAAAATAGAAGTCAACTTAGACATGGGCATTCGGATATTCGATTCAGTTTTGGTCGATTATTTTTTATTTCGATTTTTTTGGTTGGTAAGATTAAAGATCCATTCGGTTATTTTTATATTTCGGTTTGGTTTTGGTTTGGTTATACCTCGATTTCAGTCGGTTTGGTTATACCTCGATTTTGGTCGGTTCGGTTTACCTCAGTTTCGATCGGTTCGGTTATTAAATTTTAAAACCGAAAATAACCGAAATAACCAAAAATAATCAAAAATAACCGAAAATAACCAAAAATAACCAAAATAACTGAAAAATAACCAAAAATAACCAAAAATAGCAAAAAAATAACCAAAAATATTGAAATATCCTAAATATTTTCGGATAACCAAAAATAATTTGGTTTTTCAGATATTATTTTGGTTTTTGGTTCGGTTTTGGTTAATAACCAATAACTATGATTTTCTAAAATAATATCTGTTCGGTTATTTTTTAATACCAACTGAAATTTACTTTTTAGTTCGGTTTCGGTTTGGTTTATTCGATTCGAATTATTTACCCAGACCTAAGCCAACTGGTCGCATAAGATAGACAGTCATGACTTTGTGCATCTTATAAATGGTTTGAAGTCTTTTTTTGCAGTTCAAATGATCGAGAGAAAGAAATCCGGTTAAAAAATTTTGCCAAAGAAATCCACAGCCAACAACTATGTTTAAAATTTCTTCAGAAAATGAACCCAACAACCAAAGTCATACTACTTGATCTATTTTCTTCCAAGTGTGATGGTCAGAATTTGGGATTTGAGTAGTTGATCCATTTATGTTATGAATAGCAAAAATGGAAGATGGCTGAGATATTTTTATTTACAAACCATAAAAAAATTTGTTTGGATAGAAAAGCTTCAAACTGGGATTTTGAAATGATGTATTTTCTATCTGCAAGCGTGACACAATTTGTATTATTAAACGATGGAACTAAATATAGTCTTATGAAAATGTATCTATTGTTCTCATATCATGAAAGATACGATGAAGAATATTCTAAAAACAAATTTCTAATATATTATTTGAGAAATATTTTAATAAAATAATTTTAACTTAAGGTGTTATCAATAAAAATATTAAACGTGTCATCAGTACAATAAATTTCAAGTAAATATATAAAGAGTAATATCCTAAAATAGTTTCATTTTAAGTTTATCTTCCAAATTTAGCACCCTAAAAATAAAATTCCAAAAATAGCATAAATTATTATGTGAAAATAATTATTTATCTTAAATAAACTATATATAAAATTAAAACATAATGTTTGGGTTCACTTTTTCTAATTTAGAGTTTAATTTTTTTTCATTAGAAAGAAGTTTTTAATTATTTTGGTATTAAATTTATGCTATTTTTGGAAATTTAAATGATTAGTGCTATATTTGAAACTAAAACTTGAAATAGTGCTATTTTAGTCAATTGCCCATATATAAATTGGATTAAATTAATAGAATAATTACAATATATGTAAGTTGGTTAAAAAATCAATATAATTTATTAAACTAATAAAAATATTATTAAATTCATAAAAAATAATTATTTTTCTTTCCTTAATTTACATACACAAAAATAATATTAAAAATAATTTTAAATAAAATTTAAATTATAGAAATATTTAATTTATATTTATTAACAAATAATATTATATAATTTACGAATATTTTTCTTCATGTATGACATGTGTATAAATCTAATTCTTTTTTATTCAATTACAATTTATGTTTGGACAATTGACTAAAATAACACTCTTATAAGTTTTTATTTCAAATATATCACTAATCATTTAAATTTCCAAATACAACACAAATTTAATACTAAAATAATTAAAAAAATTTCTTTTTAATAAAAAATTAAAATCCTAAATTAGAAAAAATGAAACAAAACATTATATTTTAATTTTATATATAGTTTATTTGATATAAATAATTATTTTTATATAATAATTTATGTTATTTTATAAATTTTATTTTTAATGTGTTAAATTTAAAAGATAAACTTAAAAATAAGGTATTTTAAGATATTACTATTTATGTTTTCTCTTATATTTAAATGTAAAATATATCTTCCATGTATCATCATCTAAGAATAGTCATCATTACGAATATGAAGTATTGACTTGAGCATTCACAATATGAAGTATTGACTTGAGCATTCACAATATGAAGTATTGACTTGAGCATTCACAATATGAAGTATTATGTTTTGTCGTGTAGCACCTTTGCCGACCAATGCTCTGCTTTTGCTTTGGGTTTCTAATTTTCTTTCAGCAGCCTATGTTGAGTGAGATTTGTCAACAATCAACAATGACTCCAAAGACGCTTTATTATATGAAGTACTGTCGTTTTGAGCAGTGTCGTTAATAACCGTATAATACCATATTTTTTATGAATATTATAAAGTGATGCAAACGTTATAGTTCCGTGAATTATTGAATGGTTATTTTTTCGACTTCTATTGAACATTTATTATCTGTTGAAAAAAACAAATCTTATGAAGTGTTTGATTAAATTGAAATACTAATAAAATAAGAGAAATACCATATATTAGTACTAAATTAAGTTTTAATGACAAATATAACAATACTTAATATAAAAATTCACTAATATAATATTTTGACCAATAAAAAAATAATTTAATATTCTTCAATTAAAACAATGGTGAAAATCTAATTTATTTAGAATAAAATGTTTATATGTCAGTTAGCTACCACAACATATTATTAACACCATTTTTGCTTTATACATATGTCCAAAGTTTGATCTCATTGAGGTGATATAATTTTTTATATTTTAATTGAACAGAATGATTGATATATATATATATATATATATATTAATCAAGTGGATTTATGCTGATTGACTACTGTAGCGTATTGGTTACACTTCTTCTTATATTTTTCACCATCTATGCTGATTTATGCTGATTGAATTAATAGTGAATGTTTAGATCTCCCTCATTACATTTTTCAATTTTTTTTAATTTAATTATTTTATTTAGATAAGATTTACTTAATATTAAGAATTCTTTACTGAATTTAGGTTAGTAGTCATATTTTATGCATAATTTAGTAATACCTTATGCAAATTTAGGAATTATCTATTATGTTTTATGAATTTCTCCCTAAAACGTGAAATTACACACGATTAATTAACACTAGCAAAAATGTTTAAAACGTAAAAGTACGTATCAACATTCAACAATCACAAATACAAGTTATAAACGAAAACATGAAAATATCCAACACAATTAGATATAAGTTTTCTTATGAAATTTGAATCCAACACAATTAGATCTAAGATTGAGTGTTGAGATTTTTCCTGCAATAGTGTCGAGTTCTTAAATTTTACTATTTAAACTAAAGGCAGATATATATATTAAACAAAATAAATATATGTTGATTAATTACAGTAGTGTATTGGTTACATACTATTTATTTTATAAAGTGGTCCAAGGTTTGACCCCCTACGTTCATATAAAGATTTTCCTATTTACACTAAATACTGATATATATACTAAAAAAATGGTTATATGTCAATCAATTATATTAGTGTATTGGTTACATACTCCTTTTTTATAAACTGGACCACAGTTCGATCCCCCCTCTGTGAACTATTATAAATTTTTTTTGTAAAAGATTAGGTTAAATATAAATAATGTTATTTTAGTATTCTTCAATTAAAAAAATACTATTTGTGGAAGTTTAGTTTGGGATGTTAATTTAGTCTCTAAAATATTATTTAGTGTTAAATTAGTCAATTTACCATAAACTACCCGTAAAATAATTAATGAATAAATATAATATAATCTTAGTTATAAAATTTAGTATAGTTATTTATGAATTATTATTATTTTAAATTTAAAATCTGATTATTTCTACCAAAAATATTGATTATTATTTTCAATATAATAATAGTTTTTATTATATTTGAATAATTGATGATTTTTATACAAAATATATTTTACGTTGTTCGCTGTTCAAGAATTTTTGTTTAGGCAGTTCATACCATCTATACATACTGTTTTGATCTAAAATTTCAATTATTCTATGTTTGAATAGTAGCATATTGTTCCATAGAGCTACGTGGAAGAAACATGTGTTTCTATAACTCTACCATCCAGTCAATTCCGTTCCACTTAACCTCTATTTTATGACCACTTAACCTCATTACATATCTCAGATAAGTAATGAGAAATCTCATTACATATCTCAGATAAGTAATGAGAAATCTCATTACATGAATCTTATTTTCATCTAGGAAAAATCATCTTTTTCAACAATATATTTGTCATTCCATCTAATATCACGTAAAATATTAGAAACGATAATTTTTATTAAATAACAAATACTCATGTTTTAAAATATCAAATTTATAATATATATATATACTAACACGTTGCACTTGACTATCAATTATTTATCAATTATTTAGAAATTCTCCTATGTGTAACTTAAAAAAATTCAAAATAAATAGTTGTTTTTGGTTAGTTTAATAAAACATATTGATTTTCTAACCAAATTAATATAAAAATATATATTATAATTATTCTCGTCATTTAAACTTATTTATATGTTTATTTGAATGATGAGACATTATTATGATATTATTATAAATAACTAATTAGAAGAAAATTATTTTATAAAAATGTTTTTTTTAAGGATTTATATAACTGATCCAAATAATGTGAAAATGTTGACAAGTTATCTTTCATAAACGACAAATCAGAATTCAACAAACTATACAAACACTGAAAGAGAAATACATTGGAAACTTGGTGACTACGTCAAATTATTTGGGGTTTATTTTTGTCAACTAAAAAAATTTATTCGAATAAATCTATTTTCATTCGTATTTTTTGGGTCTTGTTTTAACTACATAAACTATATTTTTCTTTCATAAATTACAACAACTTAATAAATTATTTTAATTATAGAAATTCTATTAATTTTTATGCGTTAAATAGTTACTAAATATGATTCTAATTCAAAAATATGGTTTTAACTTATGATTATTTTGAAATTAAAATCAGATTTTCGAAGTAAAACAATGTTTAATAACAATTTAACGTGTAAACAGTAACGGAATTTCTGTAATTGGAATAATTTATGAAGTTTATGTAGTTTACGAAAGAAAAACACATTTTATATAACTAATAAAACACCAAAAAAATACGGATGAAAATAGATTTATTCGTATAAATTCGTGTAGTTGAGAGAAGTAAACCTAATTACTTGTGATTCTTGGTGACCAAGTCTCTTCACACTAATATATAAACCCACTTCTCATCTCTTTTCTTCTTCATATCTCAAACACTTTTCTCTCACAGATTTTTCCAAAGATTTCTTATTTTTTGCATCTCAGAATATTTTCTCTTTATATCAATGGATCAAGTGACGCATATTCATCTTCTTGGATGTATCATGGACGTTCTTTCTCTATTATTTACTTCATCCAAAACATCCGATTCGAGAGACACAAGCAAAGATATTGCCGGACATATGGCAGCTGAGAAACACTTCAGACAACGACAGTGTATTAAGCTCTGTTAATGTGTGTCAACTTTAAATTTGTAACCACTTTCAGATCTTGAGTGTTCTAAACAATACTAGATTTGGATTCCTGCATATGAGAAAAATAATTTACAGAAATAATTTACAGAAATAATTTACACATAATTAGATATGTTCATAATTTATCTTTTATTTAAAATATTTTTTGAGTTTTTTAATATTGATTATATACAAATAAAATAGCCAATGAAATTGAATTATACAAATGAATTAAAAAAAATTTCTATTTTGGATATATAATATTATTAAATAGGTAAAAAATTGTTAATGTGATAAATATTCAATTAAACCAAACTTTTATCTTATATTTTGTTTAACTAATGTTTCAAAAATATTTTGTTTTATATTGTTTTTATTTTTATGTCGAAATGTATTTTATATCGGAATATTAAAGAATTACATATAGTATAGTATTAAATATTTGTGTATTGAAAGTTTTCGTAAATATTATAGTAAAAATTATGTATGATATAATACATATTTGTAACTCACACACTAAAATGACCTTTATTTGTTGAAATGCTTATCAATTAATATAATAGGGATGTTCGTGTCAAAACGCTCTATAAGAACAATATAAACTCAAATGATTGTGTACGAGAAATTATCGAGAAAATCAAAGAAAATGTACATAGTTGGTTCGAACACTATGTTTGATCAGTAGTATCACTGATCAAATACAATTTCTGTCCATCACTGATCATATCAATGTCGGTAATACGACCTCCATCCTCTGATAATATTACAAATGCATCACTCGCATCACTCGATAGCCCGAGCTCTTGCGCAGCGGTTACTACGAGTTTCTGAAGATTGTTAGGGATCCAAACCATAACTCCGAGCTTTCTACTACACTCATCTTTCGCCTCGTGCGGGTGAAAAGGAAACAATGTGCATTTCCGTCTCTCAATTCTCTCTGTATCCAACACAAATCAAATTGGATGATCACAAGATCCAATTTTCTTTCTTTTGTAGTTGAATTGTCTCAAGGAAAGCATTTTGAGTACCTTGTAGCTCACTAGAGCTTGATGGGTATAAACACGACTTAGCGGTTTTCGCTTCTTCGAGTAACTTAATCAGCTTCTTGTTTCCGCACATTCGAGCTTCATCTATGGGAGAGTTTCCCCATCTTCAAAAAGATAAGATTTGAAAAGTTATCATAAGTAGTTTAGTTTGAAATGATTTTGTGATTCATTTTGTTTGTTACCGGTCTTTAGCAACAACACTAGCTCCAGCTTTAACCAACATCTTAGCCATTAAGTATAAACCTTCAGAAGCAGCAACATGAAGTGGTGTTCTATGATCATAATCTTCAGTGTTTGGGTCCATACCACTTGAGAGCAATCTCTTGAGAAAGTCAGAATCACCTTTCACAACTGCTGTGCAAAGGAAGTTTCCTGAATCTTCTAAATCAAATGAAGCTCCTTCTTTAACAAGTAAATCAATCACTCTATCTTGCCCTGCTTTCACAGCCTCTAACAATGGTGTGTTCCCAAACTTATCTGCGCGAATCAAAGCATAAACATAAAACAAAATGTAATGTTTAGACCGGATTTCGATCCAAGCTTTTACCTTTTAGATTGATATCAACACCTTCTTGAATAAGAAACAATGTAATGTCTTCATAGCCTCTAGATGCTGCAAGATGCTGCATATCAACAAGACATTTATAACATCTGTAAAGAATCTATAGTAGTAAGAACATTGAAGATCAATCGAAAAAAGCTGTACGTACAAGTGGTGATCTTCCATCGTAATCTGTTTTGTTAGGATCAGCTCCAGAGCGAACTAAGTTTTTAAGCTGGTAGATATCTCCCTGAAAAGCTGCACTGTTTACTTTCAATGCAAGTTCTGCTTCTTGTTTCCCAATGTGAATCATAACATCAGATTCTAACTTCTTTATCCTCTCATTTGATTCTTTCCCCTGCAGTCGAATTGCAAGGTCTCTCAACATATATATCAATTACTTCCGTCAACGACACAAACTTATGTGACTAAGCCTATTTACACTCGTACTTTTTTAGTATTCTTTTAATTATATAAACTGTATTTTTCTTTCATAAATTACACAAACTTCATAAATTATTCTAATTGCAGAAATTTTATTAATGTTTACACGTTAAATAGCTATTAAATGTGGTTTTAATTCGAAAATCTAGTTTTAACTTGAGTTTATTTTGAAATTAAAACCAGATTTTCAAAGTAAAACAAGGTTTAATAACAATTTAACGAGTAAACATTAACGGAATTTCTGTAATTGGAATAATTTATAAAGTTTATGTAGTTTACGGAAGAAAAACATAGTTTATGTAACTTATAAAAGACTCAAAAAGTACGAGTGGAAATAAGTTTATTCGCATAAATTCGTTTAGTTGACAGATGTAAACGCCATCAATCATTGAATTTCAAACCAAAGAAGAAGACAATAAAAAGTGTACCTCCATAAGATTGTTCAAGATTTTGCGTCCGTCATGAAAATAAATCTCGAGGATATTCGAGAAAGACTGTTTGTCGAGACGTAAGAGATGACAAAGTTCACAAACCCTAACAGTGAAAGGTTGAGAGATGTTGCAAATGATGGAAATATCTCCAAAAGAAGCGTGAGGTCCAAGAAACGTTACACTCTCTTCTGTTCCATCTGTTCTTGTAACTAGAGCTTCCTGTAATAAGCCTCAAATTTTTTTAACAAAGTAAGACATAAAGCAAAGAAAACACAACATAATGAGAGATTTTATGTACCAATAAGCCTTCACAGACGAAATACAAATGATCCACGACGTTTCCTTGCTCTGTTATTACTTCTCCTGGAAGAAAATACTCTTCATGGAGTCTTATAACTATCTGATTAATAAACTCAGATGAGCAGTCTTTGAAGAGAGGAATTTTCTCAATGTAAGGCAGGTACAATAATTGCGCAATCTACAAAAACAAAAAGAAGAGAAATATCATAAAATATCATAAAACAAAGGATTTACAATTTATGCAAATAATTCAATTTTCATCCGTATATTTTAGATTTTTTTAGGTACATAAACTGTGTTTTTATTTGTAAACTACGTAAATTTTCTAAATTATTAGATTCATTTTCGTCAACTACGCAAACTTATGCAACTAAACCTATTTCCACCCGTACTTTTTGGATCTTCATTTAATTACATAAACTGTATTTTTCTTTTATAAACTACACAAACTTCATAAATTATTCTAATTACAGAAATTCTTTTAATGTTACACGTTAAATTGCTATTAAACCTTATTTTAATTCGAAAACCTGGTTTTACTTTCAAAATAAATCCAATTTAAAACCATATTTTTGAATTAAAACCATATTTAATAGCGATTTAACGTGTAAACGTTAACAGAATTTTTGTAATTGAATAATTTATAAAGTTTGCATAGTTTACGAAAGAAACATACAGTTTATGTAATTAAAGGAAGATCCAAAAAGTACGGATGTAAATAGATTTAATAGCATAAGTTTTATAGTTGACGGAAGTGAATCCTAAATTGTTTCACTTATAGAAATTTTGTTAATATTTACATGTTAAATTGATATTAAACCTTGTTTTAACTCGAAAATATGGTTTTAACTTCAAAATAAACTCAAGTTAAAATCAAATTCTCGAATTAGAACTAGATTTAATATCGATTTAACGTGTAAACATTAATGAAATTTCTGTAATTAGAATAATTCATGATGTTGGTGCAGTTTACCAAAGAATACTGTTTACATAGCCAAAACAAAACCCAAAAAATATGGGTGAAAATAGTTTTATTCGTATAAATTTGTGTAATTGAACGATGTGAAACCTTAAACAAAAAAAATCTAGAATTAGTGTACCTTGGCACGGATCGAAGCTGGTATGTCTTGAAGCATGACAGTGTCGGTGTAGTTACTATCGTACTGCAATCTCACGTGACGTGTAATCTGACTACGTATGTCTCTTCCGAGCTTTTTGCGGTTCATGAAACTTATGAGATCATTCATTTTATCTCTGAATCTCTCTGTGTTTGATCCTTTCACAATCAAAGCAGTGATGTTACCAATCAGGTACGCACCAAGAACCATATCGAACGAAACATATATCATTACAAATATCATTTCTCTCAGATTCACTGCATGTATGTCTCCATAACCTGTGAGAAAAGTAAAACCATGATGATCAAATCGATCTCTTTGTGATAGCTAATCAAAAATCAAGCTTATGTATTATATATATACCAACTGTGGCCATAGTAACAATGGCGAAGTAGAGAGACGTGATGTAACGTTTCCAGAGATCTATTTTTCGAAAATTCTCGTAGCTATAGTCTCCTAGTTTCAGGCTACCGATCCAAGTGTAACCTTCGTTTTCTGAAGGAAGAGTGGTTGCCAAGTAATAGAAAATGCAAGCAGCAGTGTGAGTACAGTAAACTTCGACGAACAAAAGCTTCAAGATTCTAGTGAAGAGATAGTTGATCCTTGTGTCTTTCTCTAGCCTTTGGAAGAACTCAATTACTTTCCGTACACGAAACAACCTTATCCACAATATGTATCTCACCAGTTCGTGTCCCCCTGACGCCTGGAGACAAAACCAGAAAGTATAAAATTAAGATTGGGCTGATAATATTTCCCTTTCAAAACTATCGTATAGCACCAAATATCGTTAGAACTAATGTCACGGTTTATATATACACGCTGGAGAAGTTCAAAGCATATTTTCTCTTCAATTAGAAATTGAAAACATACTTCCCCTTAGAAATATCGTATACCACCAAATATCCATAAAACTAATGTCACAGTTTATATATTGAGAAGTTGAAAACATATTTCCTTTTCAATTAAAAATTAAAAACATACTTCCCACTCAACTAAAAGTTGAAAACATATTTCTTCCTCTGTTTAAAATTCGAAACCTAATTAGATATAAATATGGTTCCTGTCGTAAGCCAAGTAACCCAACTGGTCGGAGAAAATTGATTTCGAACTTTCAATTGAATAGAAAATATGTTTTCTATTTCTCCAGCGTATATATACAAACCGTAGTATTAGTTTTAGAGATATTTGGTAGTATACAGTAATTTTGAATGGGAAATATATCGTCAACCCATTAAGATTGTACAAAGCATAATATTCGAGTAATGCTAGAAAGCTACCTTGTAGATAAGATCCCATGGAAAACAACTGACAAAATCCAAGAAAAAATGCGACTTCAAGTACCTAATGAATAAAAGACAAGTTTTCCTCTGTTAAGTGCTATGTACATAACATAAATGGAGAAATATATATATATGTAAAAGGTTCATACCGGTAAGCAATATGTGTTGGTTTGTAGTCAGTCTTGTAGGTCTGGCTATCGCGGAAAGCGACAAAAAACTGAAGAACAATATCGACCAAAAATGCGATTTGACCAACAATGTCAAGTACAAAGAGATTCTCAGGAAGACCTCGGAAGAAACCGAACTCCATTGGAGTGAACAAAGATGAGTATATTGCCCATATCAATATGAACATCTCCCATGCCTTGTACCACCTGCTCATGTTTTCCCAATTTTTTTATTGTTTATTAATTTCATGTCTAATCAAAGATTTTTGAAAATGTATAATTGATCTACCTCTCTAATAAAGATGAAATATAGGTTTTTTATTATTGTTTGGATTGTTTTTTGATAAATATTTATATTAAAGTAATACATTAAAATAGCATTTTTAAGTTTTTATTCCAAATTTTGCATAAGACAATTGTCTAAAATAACATATTTTTAAATTTTTGTTCAAAAAACATCATTAATTTAAATTTTCAATAATAGCAAAAATTTAATATTAAAACTTTATTTTAATAGAAAAATTAAATCCAAATATAATGTTCTAACTTTATGTATAATTGATTTAGAGTAAATAAATATTTTTCACATAATTATTTTTTAAAGAATTTTAATTTTATGATGTTAGATTTGGAACAAAAATTTGAAAAATATCATTTTAGGGTATTATGTTTTTGGTCATATTAAAATTAAAATTCCCAAAATAACACAAATGACTATGTGAAAATAATTATTTAACTTAAATAAATATATATAAAATTAAAATATAATGTTGAACTCATTTTTTAATTTAAAGTTTCAAGTTTTCCTATTTGAAAGATTTTTTTAAATTATTTGAATATTAAATTGATGTTATATTTCAAAATTTTAAATTAAAGATAATATATTTGGAAATAAAAAAATTAAAATAATATTATTTAAAGAATTTTTTTTGATATTATTAAAAACATTAAAAAAAGTAAGTGGTTTGTGTGGCAAAAGCGTAAACATTATTTAAAATAAAAATAAAGAGAATCTTAGTTTGACCAAAATGTTTTTATTAGTTTTTAATATTGTTATTTTTTACTAAATTAAAACAAATAAAACAGGTGTAAGTGCAACCACGTGTGGCCTTTGGTTACGGCATCTTTAGCGGAACTAATCAATTTATTATTATTATCCGATTTCCTGATGACTCTTACATCACATGGCAAAGTTACCATTATAACCTTCGTAACCTTTTATTGGATGTAAGAGCATTTCCTCTAGTGGGTTAACTTAGGATTTCTATTTTGAAGAAGAATTGATGTTATGGAGAATATAAAATCAATTTTAAATTAACAAATGTGTGGTGGGCAATGAAGAAAAGAAATGCCATGACGTGAAAAAAAAAAAATAAGATGTCCCACCAGAATATAAAATATGAAGAATATCAACAACAAAATCACTAATTTAGCATCTAAATTTGACTTTTGAATAATGCGCCAAATATTCGTCATCTAAAAATCCTAAATCTTCTATGTGTTTAAGGAAAAAACCTTAAATCTTATAAAATAAAAATTTACAGAGACTACATTAATAATTCGAATCGAATAAACCAAACTAAAATTGAACCAAAAAACATATTTTTTGTTGATATTCGGTTATAAAAAAATAACCGAACGGATATTATTTTAGAAAACAGGATTATTGGTTACTAACTGAAATCGAATCAAAAACCAAAATAATATCTGAAAAAACCAAATTATATTCGGTTATTTTTGGTTATCCAAAAATATTTTGGATATTTCGGATATTTTTATTATTTTTGGTTATTTTTGGTTATTTAGTTATCCGAAAATATTTTGGATATTTCGATTATTTTTGGTTATTTTGGTTAATTTTCGGTTATTTTATGTTATTTTCAGTTATCTTTATTTTGATTATTTTCGGTTATCTGCATTATTTTTGATTATTTTCAGCTTTTTAAATTTAATAATCGAACCGATAGAAATCGAGATATAACCGAACCTAAACCGAACTAAAATATATAACCGAATAGATCTTTATTCTTATCAACTAAAAAACCAAAACAAAAAATAACCGAACGAAATCGAAACGAATATCTGAATGTTTTAGGTGAATATTCTCACATATTTAAGATTTTCGTTAAAATGATATTTTAAAAATTTAAGGTAAATATTTCTTTACGTATTTATCAACCAATAGAAACTCAGTAACTGCGTAAGAAGATTAAGAATAAAAAAAAAAAAAACAAATTAATAATTTGAGAGAACCTGTTGTTAGGATGAATGATGAATCGATGTTCGTTGTGACCATCATAATCAATTTTCCGATGTTCTGCGGAATCGAGCCATCGAAACGTTTCGGCCAAGCTGAATCTGACTCCTTTCGATGAAACGCCATCGTTTAATTTCTCGTCCTCGTCTATACTCTCTTGCCGTTTCCGGAGATGCCCCATGAATCGGATTTATTCAATCTCCGGCGATTTCGATAATTCCCGATTCAATCGCCAATCTCTCGAATCCGAAAACGAAAACTTCGATCTAATCCCCTTTGAGGGGAAAAGGCGAGAAGATCACGAGAGATGCTGCTTTTTATCTGTGTGTTTTTTCTTTGTTGTGTTTCGTCTTCTTTGGGTGTTGTTTCTCGTCACGTTAAAGCAATTATTGGTTTTGTCGGGAAGAGCGTTAGTAGAGAGAAACTGTGGTTTCTATTAATGAGTATAGAACATAATAGACTCAGAAGACTCAGAACATGTGGATACATAACATTGTCTTTTTAATAATAACTAATAAGTTTAGAAATATATAGGTTCCAACTGGTAATATAAACGAAACAAAATTATAAACGAAAAAAAATTATAAACGAAAAGAAATTATAAACGAAAAAGAGTTTATAACATGACCTATTTGATGCAAGTTATCGTGAAATCATTTAATATAATTTACTGACAACTATACAAATTTATACGAATAAACATATTTTTACTGATTTATTTTGGATTTTCCTTTTAACTATATAAACTGTAATTTTTTTCCGTAAATTACATAAATGTCATAAATTATTGTAATTACACAAATCGCATTTTTGATGTTAAATCGCTAATAAATTTGATTTTAATTCAAAATTTAGTTTTAACTTGTGTTTATTTTGAAGTTAACATAAATTTTTGAATTAAAACAAGATTTAATACCGGTTTAACGTGTAAACGTTAACGAAATTTGTGTAATATCAATAATTTATGAAATTTGTATACGGAAGAAAAAACACAGTTTATGTAGCTAAAAAGTGATCTAAAAAATACGGATGTAAATAAGTTTATTCGCATAAATTCGTGTACTGGACGGTAGTGAACCAAAGAAAATATAAAAGAGAAGTGTTTATGGCATGACTTATTTGATGCAAGTTGTCGTCAAGTTTTGGTTTTATTTGTTTGTCTAACTCAAGAGATTTCGATTATAATGATTAGATATTAGGTCTTGCGTGGTAATTTTTTAATTATTGATTAAAATAAGATTTTGATTAAAAATATTTGAAGAATCGTAACCGTAAGCAAACTAAAAATATTTGTTATAAATGTAACCGGAAACACAATTTTAACTGCAGCCATAACTCGCATCGACAAACAGACGAATATGACCAAATATTTGAAAAAATTTTCCTTTTTTTATTCCATTTGTGATTTTATTTCAATTGAATTTTGAGAAAAGTATAAACATAACACAACATCACAACTAAAGGTCTAAAGTACATTTCCACTAATGGATTGAAACGATGGTACCATAAGAACAAATTGTGGAACAAAAATTGGATTAGGATCCTATTTACAAAAGTTTCTTGAAACCAAATAAGATGTTCATGATTCACATACACTCAAGTTTCCATTTTGTGCAGTGAAGAAAACTTTTTTATTGGAAAGTTTAACTTCAACTGTGAGTGAAAGTTGCAAGTTCCAAAATAATTTATGAACCATGATCAAGGAAGACTAAGGTTGAGGTCTATTTACACCTCCAACTAAATCAACTAAACTCAAACCAAAAATAATCTGGTTCAATCTATGGCTAGACATATTTTTAATAGCACAAAACAAACATTTTAGTTTTGTTTTATCTAACCGTTTAACACCAAAAAGGCTATTCTACTGTGCATAATCACCATATTGTTAGAATCCTTAAGTACATATGTTCTTCCCACCGATGATTTCCTTTTATCCCGTAACTAGATTTATATTTATACCATACGTGGAAAAAAATATTCGTAAATTATATAATATTGTTTAGTAGTAAATATAAATTAGTTATTTATATAATTTTAATTATTATTTAAAATTATTTTTAATATTAATTTTGTATATCTAAATTAAAAAAACAATAATATTTTTTTTTTACGAATTTAATAGTTTTTTTATTAGTTTAATAAAATATATTAATTTTCTAACCAAATTAATAACAATGACATATATCGTAACTATTCTAGTAACTTAAAATAAAATTGCTTCGAAAAATCCTCCACGTAATCAAATCAATCAGAACTGCGTAATGTCATACATTTTGCAGTTTTTATAAGCCTTTACCCAATGAGCACCAATAATCAGTTTAGAATGATCATTTTAACTAGCCGATCAACTTGATATGTCTCCACTAATTGGTGCTTAACGGTTGATTTAGAACTCAAAATGATGAAAAACCAATGCCCACGTTAAACTAGCTCAATTTTGTAAATTATGATAAAGTTTGAGACAGAATTAGGTATGACAAAGCGTCAAAATAATCCAATCTATCCTGTACTGCATGATGCCATGCATTATGCTTCATTTATTATGTTGTGTTTCGTCTTCTTTGGGTGTTGTTTCTCGTCACGTTAAATCAATTATTGGTTTTGTCGGGAAGAGCGTTAGTAGAGAAACTGCGGTTTCTATTAATGAGTATAGAACATAATAGACTCAGAAGACTCAGAACATGTGGATACATAACATTGTCTTTTTAATAATAACTGATAAGTTTAGAAATGGGAAAATCGCATAAAAAACCTCGAAATTGGCAGCCACTAACACTTTAAACCTTGAAAATTTATCACTTACAATATAAACATTTACAATTAATGTTTTATCATTTTGAACACTGAACTTAACACCTGATTACTCTCCGTCAAATAGAAGTAACAGAATTTAAGTCGGCGTTAATAGAAGTTTAATCTTCGTTAAGAAGGAATTAACCCCGTTTATTTTAAATAAACACGTGAGATTTGATTATTTTAAACCAAAAAAAGTTAAAAAATTAACAAACATCGTTTGTATTAGGGTTTGTGAGAAAGGAGGAAAATTTTGGGAAAATCGATCGAGTTGAAATGAAGGAAGGAAGGAAGAGTTTAATGGAGATTTGAGATACCATATAGAAGTTGGTCGAGGTAAGAAAGATGAAAACGATTTGATTTTGTCCGAATTTGATTGCGATTTTATGGGGCTGGGGTGGTTTTGGATTGGGTTTTTTGAGTTTACGGGTTTCAATTTTGCTTGTCTAGTGTGTATATTGTATTCGAGATGATGTTGTTTGTCAAAATTTTGTATATTTCGAGTTAGAGTTTGTTGTTGTTTGTTGAATTCGGGATTTGGGATGAATTCGGGGTGATGGAGTTTGCCGAAATGCTCTATAGACCTTTAGAGCTGATGTTGAATTCGGGTTGTTGTTGTTTGTATTGGATATTTATGGTGTTTATTTGATAATGATATACTGATTTTTTATGTGAAGATGTCTCATAGTGGAAGTTCTTCAACAATAGATTACAAAAGTGGGAGTACTGTGTTGTGTAATTGCAATCGACCAGCAAAAATCTTGAAATCATGGACTAATGATAATCCCGGAAGAAGGTTTTACACTTGTAGAAGGCGTAAAATTGGTCTTGGTTTCGAGTCTTACAATTTTTTCTGTTGGTATGATTTAGAGAAACCGCATGGATGGCAACACATTGCGTTGTTGGAGGCAAGAGATGTCATGACTCGACAAAGAGAGGAGATCAAACATTTAAGAGACACAGTAAGAATGCTAAGAAGTGATCATGAAAATAAGATGGTTTCGCCGAGTTCAAGAATGGATGAATTGAAGAACACAAGTTTAGAATGTGAAGCACTCAAACGAGAAGTGTTGATAATAACTGAGAGGAGTCGGGTGTTGCGGAATGTTTTGATTTATTTGACTATTGTATTTACCACCGTGGTTGGAGTTGTGTTGGCAATTGTAACAATGTACTATCGTGCTTGAGTAATATTCTTGTGTAGTTGTAATGGGAATAATGAAAGTTGACAATCTTGTTTGTAATGGGAATGAAGGTTGACATTCACGGGAACACTTGTGTAGTGAAAATTGACAGTAGTTTAGTTGTAGCATTGCTTGTGTTTTTAATGAATGGGAAGTAAAGTAGTAAATTCAGCAACAACATATCCATATCATTACCCAAAAGTAGATAAAGTAGTACTACATTGTCAGAAATATCATGAGTGACCTAAAACAAAATAAAATAGTTCATGGAATGATAGGAACAAAACAAAACAAAACGTTGATTCACTTCCATGTCAATCTTCTTTGTCCTAATTCCTCCAAATACTTGTAATCTTCTGCCTCTTTTCTCATAAAACCACCGAAGTGTATTATGAGTTTCACCGTTCCATCATTACTGTAAAGTAAAGAAACACAATACATCAACATTTAGAATAAAATAATCTAATGAAATGCAAAGAATTAATCAAAGCTTTTTACATTCGTAGGATTCATGATGCTACAACTCGGATAATAAAAGTGTTGTTATAGATACTCGGATAATGATGCTACAATTAAAATGATGCTACATTCCTAGGATTCATGATGTTACAACTCGGATTCATGATGGTACAACTCGCATAACACACTCAATCTAAACTGAAACTTATAATTTCAAATAGATTTTTCACCAAAACAGTAACCACACACTGTGGACTAGATCCCGAGTACTCGGTTTGGACATAAATCAAGTCCTAAACTCCCAAATGATACTTCAAAAGAACCTCATCCCAATCGAAACCCCACCCTAAAATCGACTCTCCTACTCCAAATCCATTTAATCGACTATATCCTAATCAAAACCCACCTAATCGAAACCTCATCCTAATCAAAACGCATCCTAATCGAAACCCCATCCTAATCGAAAGCCACCTAATCGAAACTCCATCCTAATCGAAACTCTATCCTAATCGAAACCCCATCCTAAACGAAACCGCATCATATTCGAAATCTCATCCTATTCGAAAACCCATCACCATCACCCTATTTCAATCGATTTCCCCAATTGAAATCCCATCACCAACACAAATCCGAACACATATGCAAACCCTAAAATCGACTCTCCTAATCAAAACCCATTCAATCGACTACACTACAACCATTCAATCTAAACCCTAAAATCGACTCCCTTAATCGCAACCAAGTCAAACGATGTTGACTCCAAGAGATTTCGCAACAATCGATTTCGCACATCACAAAAAATCGAGATAAATTTCTTGAAAATACGAACTTCAAACTCATTCTTACCTCATTCCGAACCGTGCACACTCTCGATTTCTCTCTACAATCGATTGCACAACTCTTCCCCAACTAGATTTTACTTGCGAAGAACCCTAAAAATTTTGCGATTTTTGTGAAGGTTTCGGGACCTTTTACCTGACTTCTAACCCACGTGTTTTAACTTAACATTGAATTAACATCCGTTTAATATATTTAACGGAGTTATTTTCATTTAACGACGTTTTAACATCCGTTAAATGTATTTAACGTTGCGTAACCAGGACTGAGTTTTAGTGTTAAAACTGGTCATTTTGTAAGTTTTGATGTTTATTGTGTAAGTGCAAATTTCTCAAGGTTTAAAGTGTCAGTGCCTTTGAGCGTCGAGGTTTTTTATGCGATTTTCCCGTTTAGAAATATATAGGTTCCAACTGGTAATATAAACGAAAAGAAATTATAAACGAAAAAGAGTTTATAACATGACCTATTTGATGCAAGTTGTTTGTGAAATCCTTTAATATAATTTATTGACAACTACACAATTTTATACGAATAAACATATTTTCACTGATATTTTTTGAATTTTTTTTAACTACATAAATTGTAATTTTTTCCGTAAAATACATAAATATCATAAATTATTATAATTACACAAATTGCATTAATTTTTCGATGTTAAATCGTTAATAAATTTGATTTTAATTCAAAATTTTAGTTTTAACTTGTGTTTATTTCGAAATTAACATAAATTTTTGAATTAAAACAAGATTTAATAGTGGTTTAACGTGTAAACGTTAACGAAATTTGTGTAATATCAATAATTTATGAAATTTGTATACAGAAGAAAAAATACAGTTTATGTAGCTAAAAAGTGATCTAAAAAGTACGTATGTAAATAAGTTTATTCGCATAAATTAGTGTAATGTACGGTAGTGAACCAAAGTAAATATAAAAGAGAAGTGTTTATGGCATGACCTATTTGATGCAAGTTGTCGTCAAGTTTTGGTTTTATTTGTTTGTCTAACTCAAGAGATTTCGATTACAATGATTAGATGGTAGGTATTGCATCGTAATTTTTTAATTATTGATTAAAATAATATTTCGATTAAAAATATTTGAAGAATCGTAACCGTAGGCAAACTAACAATATTTGTTATAAATATAACCGCAAACACAATTTTAACTGCAGCCATAACTCGCATCGACAAACAGACGAATATGACCAAATATTTGAAAAAAAATTTTATTCCATTTGTGATTTTATTTCCATTGAATTTTGAGAAAAGTATAAACATAACGCAACAACACAACTAAGGGTCTAAGGTACATTTCTACGAATGAATTGAAACCATGGTACCATAAGAACAAATTGTGAAACAAAAATTGCTCTAATAAAGAGGATTACGATCCTATTTACAAAAGTTTCTTGAAACCAAATAAGATGTTCATGATTTATCGTACTTTTATTTTACACGAATTTTGTAAATGTTTCTAAAATTCCACAATCGTGATTTTGCTGTGAAATTGCGTTCAATACATGATAATCACATTTAATACATTGCGATTACATTAACCAAACACTAACCCAAATAGTAATAAATCAAAATTACATTAATCGAACACTAACACGTTGTTATTTGGGTCGGTTTTCAGTTAATATAATTGCAATGTGTTAAATGTGAGTACCATGTATTGATCGCAATTTTACAGCAAAATCACGATTTGTGGAATTTTAGAGACATTTATAAAGTTCGTGTAAAATTAAGATGTGATCAATTAGTTTGTGCAGAAAAATAGAGAGATCTAAAGTTCATGTGGAAAAACCGTGGATAACATAAGTTTGTGTGGTATAATAGTGTCGTTGCTAATGGCAGACATCATCACATGGTTCACAATCTTTGGCAAACAAAGATGTGTATAATTCCACTCTTTAAGGAAAACTCCATTTTCAAAAAAAAACTTTAAAGCTCTTGTATGATCTCTGATTCTACAATCTTCCTACACTTTTGGAAGAAGAACCAATCATATCGTCAACTCTTGGTTCATTTGAGGGTTTTACGAAGAAATGACTCTCCAACTTTTAAAGTTTCTTGAATTTGATTTATTTTGTCAAGGGAATTGAGATTATTCCTCTTCTTCCATCAATTGACTTAGAGCTCTACGACAATCTCTAAATTTATTGCAAATTAAGAAATGGAAGAAAGAACTACATGCATTCCAATCTTGCACAATTCCTTCTTTCATATTGGTTTCTTAAAACACCTCTTGTTTGCCACGATAACATCCTTAGAAATGATTCATCGCACTAGTGTTGGATTTCGGTTCTTGGATTATAACGTATAAGATCAACTTTTGATATTTGTTAGAACAGATGGGGAACCGAAGAGAATAAAAAGATTTGAATGCTTTATTAATGAGATCGGTTATAATTTTTTGGTTCCAAAGCACCTCCGAGCTATTAAATCTTATCCTCCCTCATTTATGGCGCGAGTTTCTCCTTTTATACTCTCAGCTCGCCTAATTTTCAATGTAATAATCATTACTTACCATAAATGCTCATAAATATCATTTAATGCCTATACTAGGGAAACTCGCCGGCGCTCTCGATAGTTGATGAGATCGGATGTGTCTCTAAACTGCCCGGCGGCTCCTCGGTAAGGGTGTATCTACTCCTTCGGTATTGGGCGTTCGACATGATGGGCCGAACTTGCATTGGGCCGAGCTCGGACTTTTTAGAAGGCGTAGCCCACCTCCAACAACTAGAACTGACCTATGATCCGAACACCATTCACTTTTCCAAAATAGAATGATATGAAACTAGGAACAATTTGAACCACAACTTGTTACTAAAGCTTCTAATAAGCTTCCTGTAGATCCATAAATTGTGCCTCATCCCACCACATATGAAGATATTACCATATGAGGACAGTTCAACATTTTCATAAATCCTAAACATGTCATTGAACTAAGTGAAAGAAGCTTCACTTTTTCTAGGACCCTGATCTTCTCCCCCATTGTTCTGAATTTCCTTAAGTTTACCTAGAATGCATCAACTCTATTTCTAATGCCATTCCACTTAATCGTTCCTAAACTATCAGTCTGAATTTTGCCATTGGGTCACCATACATAAAAGAAACAAAAAAGCCTACTGAACCGAATTGTACACAGTACATCTATGTCAAACATATTCTTATCTATAGTCATAAAACCCATTGCCACACTCTTCTTTAAAAAAATAAAGTCAACCAGCCACTACTATATATTAAACTAGATTTATAATCATATCCTGAGAAAAAATATTGACATATTATATAATTTTGTGTATTAGTAAATGTAAATTAAATATTTATATAATTTGAATTTTTATTTAAAATTATTTTTAATATTAATTTTTGTATATGTAAATTAAAAAATAAAAATAATTTTTTTACAAATTTAATAGTATTTTTGGTTAGCTTAATAAAGTATATTGATTCTCTAACCAAATTAATAACAATGACATATATCTCTAATGTATTAATTGAGAAACATTTTAACAAAATAACTTTATGTTGACGTGTGATTTACAAATATGTTATGCTGACGTGTCACATTAATTAGAACATCTTAAGACAATTATTACGTAACATAATTTACTAGAGTATTTACGAAAACTGCCATTAGACATTATAGTATATGTAAATCTCTAATATTTCGATATAAAATATATTTTGACATAAATTGTAAATACAATATAAATCAAAATATTATAGATTTTGAAAAATTAGTCAAACAAAAGATAAAACAAAAGTTTTGTTTAATTAAATATTTATCACACCTACAATAATTATCATTTGCATAATCAATATTAAAATTTTTAGAAAATTATTTTAAATATAAAATAAATTATATATATATATCTGATTTATAATTTCTAAATAAATAATTAATTATAATATGTAAATATTTTATCTCACAGAAGACGTGGGTCAAAATCTAGTTGTAATTATTCTAGTAACTTAAGTGTATTTATATATTTATTTAAAATTTAATGTGTTAACTACACATAAACATATTATTTTTGTTAATAACACATTAAAGTGAAGTTATTTTTTTAAATATTTTTCAAATAAAAGGATTCACTATATACACCTTACGGTCCTTACCATATCCCAACCATTCTCAAAAATGTACCAACACGTCTCTTTTTGTCTCCGTCAAGAACAACATTGCAGGAAAAAAAAATTTTATGCAATTCCTAGAGAAAAGAATTTTTCAAGCCTTAATACAGTCCTAAACCTTGAAAATTGCAACTCAAAAGGTCATTGGAATATCAGTGCTCCGACTTTGTTGTCCATTATATCTTTGGTATGTCCAATAACTTTGAAAGAGCCTTTTGAAACCTTAACGATTTTTTTTTATTATCGAATTTGTCTCTACTCTTAATTTTAGAACTAGATCCACCAAAGAAACAACTACTTCACCTTGAATAGGAATCCTTTTTCTTTTAGAGAGTCTCTCATGGGACATCAGATCGTATGGCTGATCAGGAGATCAGACTGGCCGACCAGAGAACTTGCCCGAGATAGCCGGGCCATTTGGCACGTCTACCGGCCCAAGCGGTACCACCGGGCCTTCGACCAGTCGGGCCGGACCGACCAACATTGTCGGCGGAGAAGCCCAAACCTTTGGCTGAACTGGTGGCGACGTGGATGACACCGCCGGTCCAATTGGTGACCCGGCTAGCTCCAGGATCAACTTGGCCGGCTCAGATGACATTTCGGCTAGTACCTCGCACAGTCCAGCCGGTACAGCTGATCCAGCCGAGTGCACCACCATTTCAACGTCTACACAAGGAGATTCGGACCAGATAAACTACCAGCTTCAAGACATGCATCTAGAGGAAGTCTCTACACCAATGGTGTCACTAGGAGCAATGACAAGGAGCAGATCAAGGGCACTCTTTCACAAATTCAGCTTGTGGGTCGACAAGCTCCTAGAAGATGATCGACAAGGGACATTGGGCCAGAAGTGCAAAAAAGAGTCCAAACGCTTCTCAACAATGCAAGGGACTTCAAAGACTTGGACTTTAGTGGCAAGAGAGGTCAGGGCCCAAAGATTCCTAATCCTACTCCAAGTCGAAGACTAAGAGCAAGGCGCGTGCATGCCACAAGGACGTCCACCTTCCATTTCTTGGCCGTGAGGTAAGAAAGGTAAGTTTTCAAATTAGATATTTGCCTCTTTCTGTTTTGCAGGGTAGAATTTAGATTATTTACATTTTTTGAGTCAAAGATATTTTAGGAATAAGTCCTTTTCGGTTATGCACTTTTGTAAGTTTTTCATTTGTGCACTTTTGTAAGTTTTTCATTTCTTTTCTTGAGTCGACCCTGAAAGTCAATCTGTCGAGCATATTAATAAGGCTCCTTCCAACATTGTAGTTCGACAACCTTTTTGACAATTAATAAAGTTCAAATTTTCTTTTCACAAGTTATTCTCTCAAGAGACTTGTACGCTTAGAACCTAGTTGAGACTAGCCCTCCTAACTCTAAATTTGTGATTTATCACGAGGTTCATCAGTTCTCGTGTGGTTCACTTCACCCTTCCATCTTTTACAAACCAGAAAACCTCCATCTAGGAGTCTAAGATTGAGTTTCTCACCCAATCTTCTCCACACAACTCATGCGCATACAACCTTGAATCGAAGCTTGTATCAGTCTCTTTCTTGTCTTGGTCCATTTGGAGTTACCCCGGAAGTACCAGTTTCGTAGAAGCCAACATTGTAAACCATTGAGTATTCTTGAGAGATCATATATTACAAAATGAAACTAGAATCCAGTAATTCAAGATTGCACACAATCCCCATACAGAAGAATACCTTCGAGAACTTCTACTGCTGTTATCGGTCTTCTTGTCATATTTCAAACCAACTTGATCTTCGTCCAAAAATCCAAATAAAGGATTAGTTTCACTCAACACTAGAACTGAAACTTTCTTTGCACTAAGAAGTTGAGACTCATATTCATTAATTCATGTTTCTCTTTTCCTTTTAGCTATGAACAAATGACACTTTTCTTACTCGTGCGTTAGTATTTGGCAGATGTAACATCTCTTTTGAATCTTTTCATTGTCGTATAAAGTAGGCATGTGCAAAATAATCCCAACCGAATAAACCGAACCGAAATTGAATCGAAAAATAAATTTCGGTTGCTATTCGGTTATAAAAAAATAACCGAACGAATATTATTTTTGAAAACCATGGTTATTGATTACTAACCAAAACTGAAATGAAAACCAAAATAATATCCAAAAAAATTAAAAAAAAAAAATTTCGGTTATCCGAAAATATTTTGAATATTTCGGTTATTTTGAGTTATTTTTCGGTTATTTTCGGTTATTTTTGGTTTTTTTTTATTTTTCGGTTATTTTTAGTTATTTTAGTTATTTTTGGTTATTTTCAATATTTAAATTTAATAACTGAACCGATCGAAACTGAGATATAATCGAACCGAAACCAAACGAAAATATAAAAATAATTGAATGGATTTTTAGTTGTACCAACCGAAAAAACCGAAACAAAAAATAACCGACTAAAACCGAATCGAATATTCGAAAGATCAGACCTAATATAAAATTGTGAAGAACTCTGCTGATGATTAGGCCTGTCAAGCGGGTCGGACCCGCCCCGCATGACCCGCCCCGCGGCGGATTGATGATTTTTTTTCATAAATTTTTTTTACCCGCAAAACCCGCGAATCATTTTTTTAAACCCGCACCCGCCCCGCATTAATCAAGCGGGTTTGCGGGTGACCCGCAACCCGCTTCGTTTTCTAAATTTTTAACAAAAAGAAAACCAGAGAAACAAAAATCGGTGAGAGAGAAAACGAGAGAAACAAAAAGAAAACGAGAGAGATAGAGATAACGAGAGAGAAATCGAGAGACAGAGTGAGAGAGAGACGATCACCTTAGGTCGGAGGTCGCCGGAAATGGTTGGAGATCGCCGGAACTAGCTGGAGGTCGCCGGAAGATGGAGATTTTCTGGAAAAAAAATGTTGTGCGGCTGAAGAGTGAAGAGTGCAGGTAGTAGGATTAGAAATTAGGTTATTTTACTTTTATACTCTTGGTTTGGTTAAATTTGATTTGTTTAAATTTGGTTTGGTATTAAATTGGTTTAGTATTAAATTGGTATTGGTTTATGATTTAATTGGATTAAATTTTTGGTTAATTAATTTGGTCCAAAATTTGCGGGTACCCGCTAACCCGCAAAAAAAAAAACCAAACCCGCACCCGCCCCGCTAAATTAAAGGTTAGACCCGCACCCGCCCCGCATATATGTTTTTTTGTTTTCCTCGACCCGCACCCGCCCCGCCGCGGGTCAAACGGGGCGGGACCCGCGGGTTATGACTCACAATGACAGGCCTACTGATGATAGATTATACCTATCTTGGACTTCTTGAAAGGTCAATCCTTACTCTTACGTGAAGAAGGATGTTGTTTTAAGCTTTTTCAGGATCAAAAGCCACTTCAATGACCTTCCCAACAAACTCCCCAGAGTTGTAATCGAAACCACAATATAATAGTTCACAGGATATTTCTCAGAGGTACCCACATCGGTAAGAACTGTGAGTAATCTGGGAGAGGTTTTTCAACCCAACTTATGCAAGAGTACATTGGTTATTACAGTGAAAACTCTTTTGAGTATATTCTCGAGATCATGTTCATAACGCAAGACAACACGAAAATTTAACTTAAATAGTTTAGCCAATCATAGATTCCCAATTCTTTGACATATCTAGGTGGCAATCTTGGTTGAAAATTCTTCTCACCACACTCATGATGTTCCTCTCACTTGAGTAGAATTATTTATCGATAATTCTATACTAAATATTTTCAAATATTCTAAAGTCGTCTTAACTCAACTTAATATTTATAATTGTTTAATAGTTAGATGAAGGTATAAATTTTATCATCTAAAACATTACAAATACGAGGTAACAATAATGTAAATATCATTAATTTGGTAGTAAAAAAAAAAGATATTTCAGAAAAAGGAGAGAAAAAATGGTACCGATAGAAACATATAACCCCATCGTTATACAAAATAAGAGTAATACCGTAAAATATCACTTTTAAAAGTTTTTATTTCAAATCTAATATTATAAAATTTAAATTTTAAAAATAAAACAAATAATTATGTAAAAATAGTTATGTATTGTAAATAAATTATACATAAATTTAAAATATTATATTTGGATTCATTTTTTCTAATTTAGAGTTTAATTTTTTTTAATTAAAATGAAATTTAATATATTTTAATATTAAATTTATGTTATTATTAGAAATTTAAACTTATTTTTAAAAGAAAAATTAAAGAGTAATACCCTAAAATAGCACTTTTTAAAGATTTTCTTCCAAATCAAGCATCATAAAATTAAATTCCCAAAAATAGCATAAATACTTATGTAAAAATATTTCTTTATTCTAAATAAATTATACATAAACTTAAAATATTGTATTTGAGTTCATTATTTCTAATTTAGGGTTTAATTTCTTTCTATCAAAATATAGTTTTAATGCATTTTAATTTTAAATTTGTGTTATTATTGGAAATTTAAACTAATGATGCTATTTTGGAAAAAAACCTAGAAATATGCTATTTTAGACATTTGCCCTAATTTAAAATAGTGTTATTTTTATTTTTATTTCATCAGTATTATTAGTAAAGGAAACTCCTCTCACATCGTTGGTTTGTTTTTCAACTTATTGACCTTTTTCTTCCAAAATATGGGCCCATTCGTAATCAAAGCCCATAAAGCCCAATAACTCACTGATTCGTCATTCGCGTCTCACTCTCTCTCCCCCTCCCCTCATGAAAGTGCTTCGAACAGACCAACAAAGAGAAGAAGAGAGGATACAACAGATCCACAAACGCCATGGTTTTAGGAATCTTAGCTTCTCGAACAATTCGACCAGCTTCTCGTCTTCTTCATTCTCAAAACTCTACTTTCTTCCTCCGCCGCACGATCGTCTCCAAACCGGAGCTCCAATCTCCTGAAGCCGCCGCTGCTGTTTCTCCGCCTGAGCCACCGAATCCGATTCTCCCTCCCAGAAACCCAATAGGTGGAGCACGAGTCCATTTCTCGAATCCTGAGGATGCGATCGAAGTTTTCGTTGATGGTTACGCGGTCAAAGTCCCTAAAGGATTCACTGTTCTTCAGGCTTGTGAGGTCGCCGGGGTTGATATTCCGAGGTTCTGTTACCATTCTCGATTGTCGATCGCTGGAAACTGCAGGATGTGTCTTGTTGAGGTCGAGAAATCTCCCAAGCCTGTAGCGTCGTGTGCCATGCCAGCACTTCCCGGTTAGTTCAGATAGAAATTAAAGAAAAACATTTCATGCCTGTTGTTGCTTTAAGATACCATTTGCATCAAAGTCCTTCTTTGTTGATGTTTGTTTAGCATTCTGCAATGTAATGTAATGCTAGACTTCTAAGAGTCTTTTTAATAGGGATGAAGATTAAGACTGACACACCAATAGCAAAGAAGGCGAGGGAGGGGGTGATGGAATTTCTGTTGATGAATCATCCTTTGGATTGCCCAATATGTGACCAAGGAGGAGAGTGTGATCTTCAGGATCAGTCTATGGCTTTTGGATCTGACAGAGGCCGGTTCACGGAGATGAAAAGATCTGTTGTTGATAAGAACCTCGGTCCTCTTGTGAAGACGGTTATGACTCGGTGTATCCAATGTACAAGGTTACTAAATTAGCTAGCGTAAAGTGTGATATTTTAGTTAATGTAGATACATACATACACTATTCTATAATTCCTATTGATTAGGTTATGCTTATATGATATCTTTGTAGGTGTGTAAGATTTGCTTCGGAAGTTGCTGGGGTTCAGGATCTTGGCATGCTAGGCCGCGGTAGTGGAGAAGAAATTGGAACTTATGTTGAAAAGCTTATGACCAGTGAACTCTCTGGAAACGTTATCGATATCTGTCCTGTGGGTGCCTTGACCTCAAAGCCTTTTGCCTTTAAAGCCAGGAACTGGGAGTTGAAAGGAACAGAAACCATTGACGTTAGTGACGCTGTTGGGTCCAACATCCGTGTTGACAGTAGAGGACCAGAGGTGATGCGTATCATTCCTCGCCTTAATGAGGTATGTTTTACTTGCGCTCAAAAACATTACGATGAAGTTATTTTGCTGGATCCTGAATCTGTGATTGTCCTTGTACAGGATATAAATGAAGAATGGATATCTGACAAAACCCGATTCAGTTATGACGGCCTGAAAAGACAAAGGTTGAGCGACCCTATGATTCGAGATTCTGATGGACGATTCAAGGCAGTGAGCTGGCGTGATGCCTTGGCTGTTGTGGGTGATATCATTCATCAAGTTAAGTCAGATGAGATTGTTGGAATAGCAGGACAGCTATCTGATGCAGAATCCATGATGGTATTGAAGGACTTTGTTAACAAAATGGGTTCAGACAATGTCTGGTGTGAAGGAACAGCTGTTGGTGTTGATGCTGATCTTAGATACAGCTATCTAATGAACACTAGCATCAGTGGACTTGAGAATGCCGATCTTTTCCTTCTAGTTGGTACCCAGGTGAGTTTCCGCCCTATCTCTTTGTAAAGGCTTTTAGCGGTACATTCACTTGCGCCTCTTTGTGTTTACCAGCCTAGAGTTGAAGCTGCAATGGTGAACGCTAGGATCTGTAAGACAGTCCGTGCATCGAATGCCAAGGTTGCATACATTGGGCCACCTGCAGATTTCAACTACGACTGCAAACACCTCGGGACCGGGCCTGATACTCTCAAAGAAATTGCTGAGGGACGCCACCCATTCTGCTCTGCTCTCAAGAATGCCAAAAACCCTGCAATCATCGTTGGTGCAGGGCTTTTCAACAGAACAGACAAAAATGCTATCCTCACTGCCGTTGAATCCATTGCACAAACCAACAATGTCGTCCGACCAGACTGGAATGGTCTTAACTTTCTCCTTCTGTACGCTGCCCAAGCGGCTGCTCTTGATCTTGGTCTTATTCAACAATCTGCTAAAGCCCTCGAGTCTGCAAAATTCGTTTACTTGATGGGAGCAGACGATGTAGATGTTGACAAGATTCCAAAAGACGCCTTTGTGGTTTACCAAGGACACCATGGAGACAAAGCAGTTTACCGAGCAAACGTAATACTTCCAGCTTCAGCCTTCACTGAGAAAGAAGGAACCTACGAAAACACAGAAGGATTCACCCAACAGACTGTTCCCGCAGTTCCAACGGTTGGTGATGCAAGAGATGACTGGAAGATTGTAAGAGCCTTATCCGAGGTCTCGGGTGTGAGGCTTCCATACAACTCAATCGAAGGTGTTAGATCAAGAATCAAGAATGTCGCACCAAATCTAGTCCACACAGATGAGCGAGAGCCAGCTGCTTTTGGACCTTCATTGAAGCCCGAGTGCAAGGAAACAATGAACAAAACACCATTCCAAAACTCAGTCGAGAACTTTTACATGACAAACTCGATCACAAGAGCATCAAAGATCATGGCACAGTGCAGTGCTGTGCTCTTGAAGAAGTAAGAGCTTTTTCAATTGCTCTGTTTCACATTTTCACCAAAAAAGGTACTCGTTTGGTCTCTCCTCCTCTTTACCTACCTTTTGTTTAAGCTTGTGGGAAATATATATAAGCAAATTGCAATTAATAAGCACATTATTAGACTGCAAAACTGTTGCAGTGTTTAATTGGATAATTTGTGGCATCTTTTGTTTTGTTGTTGTTAGGATTTAATTTTCATGTCTTCTTTTACATTGCAGTTGCATGTATGAATCTCATTGTTATTATTTTGTTCTCAAGTCACTATGATTGCCACATATAATTGAAACTTAATAATATTTTATATTTTGTATTTGATACATTCCCTAGTTGATTATGTGATTATGTTACTCAAAATAATTTCAGTTTCAACGTTGATTACATCTATTTTGCGATCAATCTTAGTGGTAACGATCCTATAACAGTAAGAGAAGGTTTTTTTTTCCAACAAATTATTATTAAATACTGAGATCATTGTTTACAAAAGGTATTAAAAATGAATGGCAACAATAATAAATATTTCAATCAACAGGATTTAAAGAATCTAGGAAATCTGTTGCTTGATTTGATGAACGCCGATGGTGAATAAAAGAAATTTCTTTGAACATTGCTTCTCATAGTCGTATGATGTGAATATAATGTTGCAGATGCAGATTCAATCCTTTACGGTTGATAAGATTAGTTAGTGTTAGGTTATCATCTTTAAAAATAACGTATTGAAATCCCAAATACCAAATTGATTGCATCGCCCAAATTAGTGCAGATAATTCAATTTTAATAACTGTCATTCTACTTTGAAATTTACCTTTTCCAGCATATAGAAAAAACTTATTATCATTACGGATTATCTAACCGAGACTAAAATTCTCATTGCCATTTCTATAGGATGCATCATAATTGCATTTCACCCAATCTTTTGGTGGATACTTCCAGTGATGAGTATGACATCTTGACTGTAATATTGTATTTCCATTGTCGATAGGTGTCTGTTATTTGACCCATTCATTAGCACCTTATAACTTTGTTGTAACAACATGTCTACCAATGTATCCTTTTGATTAAAGAGTAAGTTATTCCTTGACTTCCATATTCAACACAGTAGATAGAACAGTAGGTATTTATGTTAAGATGTTTTTGGCAATTACTATAGCTTGTCATTATATATTTGATATTTTCATAGATATTTGATGTACTACAACAAATTGTACAAGTGAGTATACCTGATTTCCTCCAAACCATCTGATCATAAGGACATAGAAAAACGTATGTATTTACGTTTCTTCTATAGTATAACATCTATGGCAGATATTATCTGAAAAGATCTTCTGATGATATAAATGGGATTTAACCGGAAGATTCTTAGATAATACACGCCACAAGAAGTGTTTATATTTCGGTGGTATTTGAAGTGACCATAAAGATTTTGCTAAATCCTGATGATCTGCCAAAGCTGGTTGAGCACGAACGGGCGGTTGTAAGATTTCCACAGCATGTCGATACCTAAACTTAACAGAATATGAACCGTTATTAGTATACCGGCAGACCCAGTTGTATGTAGTTAGTGCAGGTGGAGCAAAAATTTTGTAGATAAAATGGTGGTATTCTTTCACAATCAGATCATTAATTGTTTTCTCTTCCCATTGATTAGTATCTTTGTTTAAGAGGACCTCCACCTTGAGTTTAGGATTTGTATATGGTAATAGCCTCGGTGGTCGTGATGGTAACACATGTAACCAGTTTACATCCCCGAGTTCAGTAGATGAACCATTACCAATAATCCTTTGTAATCCCGATTCTAATACACGTCAACCATGTAAAATTGATTGCCAACCCATAGAAGGTCGAGAACCAAAACCCGTAGAAACAAAATCCCCTTTGTTGTAATATCGACTCTTTAGGATCTTGGATAATAGACAATTCGGTCTTTGCAAAATTTTCCAACACTGATTTGCTAATAAAGCTTGATTAAAATTTTGGAAATCACGAAAACCCAATCTGCCAATAAGTTTAGGTCTCGCAATTTTCTTCCAAGATACCCAGAAAGTTTTACGTTTTATCTCAGATGATCTCCATCAGAAACGTGAAAATTTTTTATCCAATGACTGACATATATCCTTCGGTAGTTTGAAAACATTCATTGAATATACTGTCATTGCAAACCCAACTGATTTAATCAGAACTTTCTTTGCAGCCGGAGATAGATACTTTGTTTCCCATCCTGATATTCTTGATTTTACTTTATCACTAATATATTTAAACAGTTGACGACGATTACGTTAGAACTATTCCGGCAATCCCAAATATTTACCACCTCCATCAATATTGTATATGCCAAGCATTTGCTGAATTGTTGTTCTTGTATGATGAAATACCTTATTCCCAAAAATGATAGAAGATTTTTCAAAGTTAATGATCTGCCTAGAAGCTCTACCATATTCTGCAAATATGTTTTTTTAGTGTACAACGTTAGCAGAATCAGCTCTGATAAAGAATAGTGAGTCATCAACAAAAAACATATGAGAAATCGTTGGTCCTGAACGATTTAGTCTTAGAAGTTGAATAACTCTCCTACTTTCTGCCTGGTGAAGCATTGAACTGAGGACATCAAAACATAGGATAAACAGTTATGGAGATAGAGCACCACCTTGTCGTAATCCACGTGATGGTCGAAAAAACCCATAGGAACTCCCATTTATAAGCACTGAAAAAGAAGTTGAACAAACACATTGCATAACCCATTGTATCCATTGTGGAAAGAAACCTTTTTTTCGAAGAACTGCTTCTAAGAAATTCCATTCGATCTGATCATAGACCTTATCCATATCAGTTTTGACTGCCATAAAAGATTTTGTACAAGACTGCTGGACTTTCAAAGAATGTAAAGTTTCATGAGCAATAAAGACATTATTCGTGATGAATCTACCCAGGATGAAAAGCGGTTTGGTTTTCTAATACAATAGTATGTAGAATCATTTTGAGCCGTAATACCAAAACCTTTAAAATAATTTTGTAAATTATATTACAGAGTGAAATTGGTCAGAAATCTTGTATTAACGTTGGATTATATGTCTTTGGAATGAGACAAATATGTGTATGATTAAACTCCTGAATCATATGCCCCGTTAATAAAAATCTTTTAACTTCTTCAAGTACTGTAGTACCGACAATATTCTAATGGTGTTGATAGAAAAATCCTGAGAAACCATCGGGTCCGGGTGCCTTATTTACTCCAATGGAAAAAACTACCTCACGAACCTCTTTAGAAGAAACAGGTTTTGTAAGATCCATATTCATCTCATTGGATACCATTGATGGAACATTGGTAAATACGGAATCTATGTTATCAGAATTAGTCGTCTCGAATAATTTTGAAAAATAATTCAGAGCTTGCTGAAAAATGTTTTCATTTCCATAAACATCATTCCCATCATCATTTTTTATCGAATAAATCGTGTTTCTTGATCGTCGGTTATTTGTTACTACATGAAAGAATTTCGTATTCTTGTCCCCTTGTTGGAGCCATTGGTTTCTACTCTTAAGATTCCAATAAAATTCTTCATCTGCATAACCTTCAAGTAACTGTTTCTTTAACAGAGAAAGTTTCCTTGGATCGCAATCTAGCTTAAGCTTCTCGGTGTCAATATTCGTACTAAACTCTCGTATACGACTGCTCGAGTTTATAAATGAAACCTTTCGCCGAGAGAAAGTTTTGTTTCGACAATTTTAAGGCGTTGAGACAGGGATATAACAGAGCCTTGTGGGGGACTACTATTCCAGCTAACATCAACGATACGTTGATAACCATCACCCTTGATCCAACGGGGATCATATCGGAATAAACGTTTCTATGAATCTGTATGTCTTCGAATTTTATAAGTCCCGGTCGGTAGTCTGAATCAATCATATTCATATATTCAATCACTGATGTCGGGTAAAGAGTTTTCCATTCGTGATTTGTCATAACTCTATCTAACCAACATTGAACTAACTAATTATTCTTCTTACCAGCCCAAGTCATATTGTTTTTCATATATTGTAAATCTGACATCTGACATACGGATATCATTGGTTGGAAATCAAAAAGTCTCCATGGTGCTCTGGTAGCACCCCCAATTTTGTCATGTGCATGGAGTATTTCGTTAAAATCTTCACACATTATCCATGGATTTTTTTGTATGGTAGATAATCTTTGTAATCTTTCCCAAAAGTTGACCGACACTTACGAATTGGATGTTCATATACACATGACAAATAGAAATTAAAAATTTTATTATCAATCTTACAATTAATAATTCGTTCGTCTGAACTGACAATGTTTACACCAATTTCTTTTGGGGGGATACATAAGATAGAGAGTCATACTGTAAAGTACTAGCAACATCATGAACCACAATATTCGTATTCTTCGTTTCCACGAGTAAGAGTATGTCCGGGGAATAAACCTTATTTATTTCTTTGAAGCGTTGAACTACCAGAGACCCTTCCAAACCCCGACAGTTCTAAAACGCGATATTTATTATGAATCCGGTGCATTATGCCCCACCAAACCATCATCTAAATAACTCAGAAATTCACCATTAAAATTAATTTTCCTAACATTGGGAAAAAATTCAATAGGTCCTTCCTAATATTTTTTTGAATCCATACCATAATATCATTGAATAAATAAAATTTGGTATCCCAAAGTCCGATAATAATCCATGGTTTAGACAATTTGATTAAACCGAGGGAATTGTTTTTGGTTTGGTTCAAATAAACCAAATAAAATGATCTCGGTTAACTTAAACCGAACACAGATTGATTTAGACCAAATAAATCCTAAACCGTTTTTAATTCCACCTCCTAAACCAAAAACACGCTGACCTGGTGAACCGATATGAAAATTCGGTGTTGGTTTACGCCTTTTCACGGGAAACTCAGAATCGGTAACCTTCGATGACTCCGATAACCGAGGATGCTTCTCTGTCGGAATAGTGGAGAATTCAGTACGATGCGTCTTGCCTTCCTGAGCTTCGGAACTATTCGGTATAGGAGGTAGGGGAGGATGAGGGAACCCCGGTGGCGTTGAATCGTCGTTATCATCGTCGGAATCGTCATTTTTGGGAGGGATATATGCCGGGTATTCAGAGTTAGCAGTAGATGGGCAATCGGCAAAATCATGAAATAAAATTCCGCACTTAGGACAGAAATTTCTCAACTTTTTATAACGAAATTTGAGGATTGATTCAATTGCATTGAATCGAAATTTTCTCTGAAATTGAAAGTGGTTTCTTATTCTCTTACTCTCTTTTTTTAACAGTAAGAGAAGGGTTTAGTTAGGTAAAGAGTATATTAAATCTATGTTTTTGTATAATCAAATTCTAAATCCAAATCTAAATCAAAACTTAATTTCTGCAGTCATCTGACTCACCTTTCATTTTCCAAGTTAAAATGTAGGTGTTAATATCTTAGAATGATTTTGTTTAAATTTCTTTTAGGATTCCAGAGATTAGCATTTTTTAAAATAAAAAAGTGAGGTTTAAAATGGGATTTTGTGGCAAGAAAACAAATTGATGTCATATCTAATAAATTGAACCAGAAATCAAACTGTTAGTTAATGTTTGGTAGTGTCTTGGGGATTATAAGGATATTCAGATTAATCGCTCCAATCTAAACCGAAACGAGATAACTAATCCGATAACCAAATCATATTTAATACGGTTAGGTATATCATTTTGTAATATTTTTTCGAAACCAACCTAAAAAAGTTATAGATGCATTTTTCATCAAAATCTAAATCCAAATCAAAAATTAATTTGCAGTAAAAAGGATTTTTAATAGTTTATAATTTAAATCTTTAAGTTTGGATTTAGTATTTTAGATTTATAGTTTAGTTTTCAAAGTTTATGATGTTGTTTTTAGGTTTTAAAGTTTAATTTTCAGGATTTAAAGTTTAATTTTAGTTTTGTGATGTTTTTTGAAAAAAAAATATCTAGTAATATTTTTGAGAAAAATTTAAAATTATTGGCAATATTTTTAGAATAAAATTTTTTTAGAATTACTCATAATAATATTTCTAGTATAAAACAAACTAAAACTAAACCGAGTTTTGGATTGAATCCTCAACCTGAATATATGTTTCAGAAAAAAAATCAACTAAAATTTTTGAAATAGAAATCATTATGGATAATTGATAAAAATAGTTTTTTAAGTAGATAAAAATATTCTACCATAAGTTTATATTTCTAAAAATAGCACAAATTTAATATTAAAATACCTTAACTTTTGGTTAATAAGGAAAAATTAAACTCTAACTTGGAAAAAAAATTCAAATATAATATTTTAATTATATTGTAATTTATTTATGATAAATATGTATTTTCAAAAAACAATCTATGTTATTTTTAGAATTTAAAATTTAGATTGTTAAATTTAGAAGAAAAAAAAGTTAAAAATATAGTATTTTATAATATTACTCAATCATCATTGCTGATTTCGTAAATAAAAAGTAGGTTTTTCTGTAGAAGATGTTTATACAATGTAAAACTCTCAATAAAAATATTTAGCTTTTAAATTACCCATTCTATGAAAATATCATGCATGAATTTAAAGCAATAATTAATAATCTTGACAATGACAATGAAATGGATATGAATAATACACAAGACTCTTATCGGTCAAAGTTTTGAAAGGTTTTTTTTTCAAAAATTTTTGATAACAATCGAGAACACATTTCTGATTCAGTAAATAAAAATAAAGATGAGGTCCCACAAGATGTTAACTCCGTTAAGCGCTAGTCGGACGGTTGCGATGAGACTAACATCTAACGAAAAATCAGAGATTATTATACGGGGTCTAGTTTTCGACTTATTTATTATTTTTTATATATATGATAATTCATAATTATTTATAAATTTAATACAATTTTACGTTTAATATTGCATAAAACACATTAAAACTAATTTTAAATCTAATATGTTATGATTTTCATTTAACTTATCAATATAAATTAAATTAAATTTTATTTGAATTTTTTTTAAAATATTTTAAAAATAAAAATAAAAATAAAGCGGCTAGACGTCCGTCTAGCAGATTATACAGACAAAAATCGAACATTCGATTTATTTAACCCATTTGAACAAAATTGTCATGGTTGGATGGTAACTAGCGCCTAGGCAGCCGATTTTGGTAGGGCTAACTTATAATCATATTTTATATATTATTTTTAGTTATCATTTTATCAAATTTTGTTAATTTTTATATTCTCTAATTCAAAACGGATAATAGTTATTATATCTAGTATTTGTTATTTAGAATAATTTTTTTCTAAGACACTATGACCCTTTTTTACTTCTTTTACAAATTTAAACATTTAAAAATAATTAGCTAGTCTTGTAAACATTGTTCTCCTATTATTCATATCGACAATTATCTAAAATACCATTTTTTAAGTTTTTTATTTCTAATCTAATATTATTTATTTAAATTTCCAAAATTACCATAATTAATAATAAAATAATTAAAAATTTATTCCTAATAAAAAAAATAAACTCTAAATTTTTTTAAAAATGAATCCAAACATTATGTTTTTATTTTATATATATTTTATTTAAAGTAAGTAATTATTTTCATATAATAAATTTAAAAAATTTTATTTTAAAATATTACTCTACTCATCATATCAACTAACCATATTAAAAGCGTTTGTATTCAACCTAGTTGGTATGATTTGAATTTTAAAAGATTCTGTATGATTTTATGTGAATCAAGAAAATTTGTTATGATTTGGTATGAAAATTTTCTCCAACCCCACCTAAATCATATGATTTATCAAAAAAGTCTCCAAAATCCATTGCATAAGTAAGAACAAGTCAAAAAATGTTTTAAAAGATCATACATATACTTACTTATTAATATATCAACAAAATCATCATACACAAACATGTTAAAACCCTTAAATCTTATAGGAAAATAAGACCTTTTAGCATTACAATGTTTAATGGAACACCAAGGGATTGGCCTTAACAAATTGAAATTACTTTGTGAAAAAAAAAAGTTTCGAACTTTATGATTATTCACTAGTCTAGACACTTGCATACACATACAGTTAACGACGGCTGGTTCGTGTCTTGACACTCGTTGGTTGCACCTTTAGTGTTCTTGGTCTAGTCCGAAAAGAACCAAGAACCACGTCATCACTTCTTCCACAAACTGTCTTTGGAGCCATCAGAATCATTCCTTTCCACAAATTTCTCATTCTCGTTTTTGTCATCAACCCATTCTCCTTTTTACTATCACATTCAAGACTCTTCTGCAACAAACCATGATCATAATCACGACGGAAATCACTGGCCCGATTAGTGTTTAAAGAACCTTCATCAATCCTCTTGGCAATGCTTTTGATCTCATAAGAGTCAAGAAGACTAGAGAACTTTGTTTCTTCATCTCCACGCAACAAATGACTAGAAACGTTACTTTCCGAGAGGATCATCTTCTTGTTGGCTTCAAGCTTGTATCGAGAAGGTCGAGGTGTTCTTGAGGTTCTTGTTGTGATGTCGAACTCTCTAATCATTGGTTTACTTTCGTTTCTCTGGTACCAAGCCCACGCCGCAGCTTTCACCGTCGCTAGCTCATCGCCTCCTCCTCTTCCTCCTCCTCCTCCGGTGAAGAGTGTCGGTGTCCATCTATGCTTTTTTCTCTTGATATCGGCGGTGATGTTTTTCTTGTCGGACATGATTGGCGTTGAAATGTAGTAGTTGGGTAATGGAAGCATTGTTAATTGATTATAGTTTTCTTGGGTTTGTGGAATTTGGAGGGTACACGTTAACAATGGCTAAAATAAATTATAAGTATGCTTTTTAGGGGTCCAATGTGGTTGATGCAGCAATTATTCCGTAGAGAAAAGTGTTGAATTGTTGTAGTTGGACGAACGTTCTTGCATTTCTTATATTCCTTTCTATACCAAATACATAAAAATATTCTCCTCTTTTTTTTCCAACATTAAACTTTATTAATTAACGAAATCATTGTTGGGGCCCATCATTGTTTACAAAGGTTAGTAAAAAGTTTGGACAAATATTAAATAATTTCCAATTGAGATTAGATAAAATCGAAGATGAACCCAATGAATCTTCCACTTAATTGCCTAATTTTCGTGTATGTTGAAATTGAAAGTCATTAAATTGAGAAGTTCATTGATAAATGGTTTGTATGTATTGTTGAAGATGGTAGTTGACACATTTGTTGATGATATTATTAAAAGATAATAAAAATATTCTCTATTATAACGTAAAATTTCTACGTTATAAAAATATTATCAAAAGTTTATTATTTTATTTAAAAATATTAATCAATTGATAAAACAATAAATATTCATTAGATAATTTATCTTTACTTTACATGGGTATAACATATTATAAACTCGGGTCATAAAATGTTATATGTATTATATTACATACTTTTTATATAAAAAAATTGATTTTTATTTTATCTATTTAAAACTATCAAAAAATTTTTTTGTATTTTATAATATGTTTATATTTTTATTTTAAACTCAAATTATATCTGAAATATATTTGTATGATTGTATATTAAAAAAATTATATACTTATATATAATATATTTTTTAAATATTAGTTTTTGTATTTTTTTATTATATTTTTTGTAAAATTAGATGAATTAAATTTTATTTTTAAATATTAATTTAAACTAAAAATTAATTTTTATCTTTTTTAATGACACGGAAATATGTTTTTCAAAACTTATTTTCTTTTGATGTATAAAAAACTGCTATAAAGATTTTTTTTCACTCGATAAGTTTCTAATAGTTTTTTAAAGAATTTTATATCCAACATTTTATATAGATTTATTTATAAAAATAATGTATAAATTTGAAATTATGATTAATAATATATCATCGCATTAAAACAAATAGTAATAGTTTATTGGATTATCCGAATCTTATGTGTGCATAAATATAATTATTAATTTATAAATATTTTTTTTGGTAAGACTATACATGCATGAACTTTTACAAATTTATTATATATATATGATAAAACATTCCTCGAAAAACCTTCAATGGAGAAGTTTTTAGGTTTTTTCAAGTTTCTTTGATTTTTGTTCCATCTGATTTTCAGGGTTTCTCTTCAAGTTAGGATATGAGATTTAAGCACATAGTAAGATTTCAATCCTCTGTTTCTAAACCCTTTATTCGATCTGTGATTCATATGATAAAAACAAACCATTTCTTTCACAAGATTTAACCTTTCTTATGCGAATGAAGATCGATTTCAAGACGCTTCACTTCTTCCATCAGCTCTGATAAAGCAATAGGACTTGACTTTGAGTTCGACATCGTCTCTTTATTGGATAACAAAGCTGAGAGATGCTTCAGACACGACAGATACTCAGTTTTTACTTCAGGAGAATCTTGCAACTGAGTTACACAACCAAACTGGAGAAAATAAAACAAGAATCAAAGCAAGAACCAGTCTCCAACGTTTTATTTGCACATTGGCTAGTGATAGAGTTTTCAATAGATTCAAATGAGAGGTGCAATAAACAAGTATTCCTTAGTTAGATAGTAGATTCAATAAACTTATGGATCATCCAGAGTTTTGTTCGGGGATTCGCTCGGATAATCATCCAGAAAGATGTTTTCATTTTTTTAAGAAGAGGTCCCTATTGTTTTACCTCTTTGTAAGCTGAAATACATTGGAGAAGTGAATCTTCAGTTGCGTGCGGATGTTCTTTCTGCAATGTCATGAATTAACAGGTTTAGATAGGGTTGTTGTTTGACGTAAAGCATCAAATACAAAGTCAAGACAGTGTTCATCATCAAGTCAAGTAGATAGAAGCTAATGAAATGAGCAGAAAGCTTGTGTCTAAGTCTCTAATAATTTGCATTTGACAACATTGAACTCTCTGATTACAGTACTAACCTTTGGCTCCTGGATCTCATTTTTGCTCATCTCCAAAACTGCAAGACTCTCAAGAGATTGTAGCTGCAAAGAAACAGAAAAGAGATTGTAGCTGCAAAGAAACAGAAAAGAGATTGCAGCTGCAACAGAAAAAGGTCCCAAACACACTTCTAAGGAAATCAAACACAAATATACGTTAAGTGATGCTTCCATCGAGACATACCAGTATGAGCAAAGCTGCGCGTTCATAATTCCTTATAGCCCCACTGGACTTTACGTGTTTCTGTTCTTTGCTCTTTTGGTTTTTCAGCTTAAGCAGAACATCCTTTGCTATCCTGGTTTCCACCACAAACAATTTTCTTTTTGGTTACATTCTTTTTAGTGAAGGTGAAAGAACCATCATTAGTTGAAGCCGAATATAGAGAGCTAGTAAAGAAAGATATATAGATACTAACCTAGCTGAGTTTTCCAGATAATTCTTTGCTTTTTCTAGTTTCGATAGAGCTTCACTGTTATCAATTCTTCTTAACTGACAAGCCTGAAGCATAAATGTCTTTGCAGTGTGCATCAAGTTTCCACCTATCTATCAATCCCACAGAGAGAAGATGAATATTCTCTCCATTGCCTGATGCCAATATAAAAGAGATTTTTTACAGAAAAAAATGAACCTGGATATGCCCTTCTGGAAGTAAAGTTTTTTGTGCATCGAGACACCTAACAGGAAAATTGTCATGAGGCTTTAGTTCTATACATTTGCGGTTCCTCATATTACTTTGATACACTGATCAAGAGTTTATTATGTGCTCACTTTTCAAAAAGCTCTAAAGCTTCTCTCAGCTGACCAGATAATTGTAGAGTAAGCGCTAATGCTTCAGCTGCAGTTACTGTCTCCATTGAGTTCCATCCCTGTGACAGATTTTAGCCATTACAAACTAGAATCATAAGAACACCATTAAAATGGTAAGGGGTTTTAAGCAGAGGTTTTACAGAGTCGATGATTGGATTGCCATTAGCTCCATCTATTTAAGCAATCTCATCAACTTGTGATTGATGCATAAACAGAAGAAATAGCTACAGGAAAGTTAAGTAAGACAAATCCACACCTTTGATAATTCCATCATGTGCAATATTTTCCTCTGTATGCTTTCAGCTTCAACCAGACGATTTAATCGTACATATATCTGGAGCAACAAATGAGAAAGTCAAATCACTGAAATGCTAAGAATAACAAATGTTTTCATCCGGAATGGATCTTGTCCAGTTCATGCTGTGTTCAAATCAATCAATGCATCGTGAAATGGAAGCAAAATCTCCAGATTACATGCAAAGTTTAAGGCCACAAAACCTGAGAAAGATATCTTAATCTCCTGATATATGTCATGGACTCTCCTTGACCACCTTCCTACATCACAAAACCAGAAATACAATAAATAAGCATACAACTGCCAAAATGAGACGTCAAAACAGCACATATATCAGTTGTCATTGGACTATCGACATGCCTCAAGTATTTTAAGAGAATCCAGAATAAGAGCCTCCGCATCTGTTTCTTTTCCTTGCAGATGTAATACCTGTCGCATATGAAATCATATGTTAGGACGTTTAAAATGAAAGACAGAATTAGACTTCATGTCAGCTATTAGATTCAATGCATCACATGTCTGAATGGGAGAGAAAAATGAAACATCAGAGTACCGTTCCAAGATGATACATTGTCTCTGCATAATCGGGATGACTCTGTCCAAGGACTCGTCTTTTCATCTAAATTATGACCACAAGAAATAATAAGAAAATATATAAGAGTAAAATTTCTATGTGAATAAAAATAAAATAATGATGCTTAATCACCACATACATACCTTTAAAGCACGCTGCACAGGGAGCGATCAACAAGAAAGTGAAGAATAATTAGTTAGCATCACAGAATGTAAAGTTTATCATTTTAACTTTGGTGGCAGTATATAAAAAAAAATGGATAATATAAAAACAGGCAAACAATCAAAAGTAAGATGCAGACAAGCACAGCTGCTAGGGATGTTTTTTGTAAATCAGGTCAACAATCTTTCAGAACAAGAGGGTGAAATGACCAATTATCCGATTTTCGCATAAACCTAAATTATAGATTTTGACATACATGCCCTTTTATCATGAACCACTTCTTTTCTATGTACATAACCAGCAAAATTCAAAGTCCTAATTTTTTCATGTAAGAAGGAACAGCACACACACACACACACACACCTCCTAATCTCCAATATGATCACCACAGCCATCCAAATAGTCAAGCAAGGGGCCATAAATGACCACTGAGCACAATTTTTTATGCCTTAGATTCTGTAAAGACCAAACTGTATTCTGATGCCTTGTTTTGCAGAGATATATCGCAAAAAAATAATGGTGATTACCTCATAGCACGCACGAGCTTCCTCAAGTTTTCGCTGGACAAGATAGAGTTGTCCAAGGTTGTGTAGAGTAGCACCAACACTGCATTGTTAAGAGTATTGAGGGATGAATGAAGGGAACAAAAAGAATAAGGCTGTCAAACCCGAAACCAAAAAAATATATATGTAACACAATCAGAAGTGGAATACTTCTAGTTGTACTCATGACATCCAATCTAACCAAATGGAATTCTTAAACATCACTAAAACGGCAAAAACAAAAATGGACATAAATTGCTCTACTCAGGGATTTCCAAATCATGTTAGGCATGAGCATAGAGGAAAAAAAGAGCAATCCAACAGGGGCATATAACTAAAAGATACCAGGGAATTCAGGTAGTTTCCAAAAATGTGATGGGCTCTCAAGCTAAGTTATGAGAGTGGTCTTAAATGTAGAAGGTTTAGAACAATAACATCAGTAATATGACATTAAAAGAACAATTACAATATAAGTGGTGAACGAATGATTTCTCACCGCACATCATCAGGGCCATAGGACTCCTCCAGTATACTAACAGCTTCCAAGTATAAGGGCTCTGCTTTTTCGAATTCTTTCTTAACTCTATACAACTCTGCCTTACATAGAGGAAGGAAAAGATAAAGCAATTAGTCTAACAACAAGAAGTTGCAAGTGTTGAAACGCAGAGCACCGAAAATGAAAATTTGGGAGTCAATCAGTCAAAAACGAAACTTCTCAGAATAAGATTGATCAGGACACAATTGTGTGAAGATATATAACAACAGACAGGGATTTATAAATTAACAAGGATATATAAGCATTCCTCAACCTGAAAACAGTAAGCATATTAAACACTTATTCTTATAGGACTTATAGGAGCATACTCGAGATGCGGATACACTGTTCATGCATATCATATGAAATGAAAAAACACTACAATCTAAAGAGCTAAACATAGACAGTAGAACAATTTAATATATCTAACAGAGACCAACCAGATTGTTGCATGCAGATGCAACATGTGGATCCCTCTCTCCAAATCCTTCCTTAGCTTCCAGTATTGCCGAACCGAAAAGCCTCTCGGCTGGCTCCAGTTTTCCCTATAAGAAAGAGCAAATTATCTAACAAGAAAAAGGTAGATTACTAAAAGATAACTGAAAAAATAGATTTGACTTCATTGTTCAATAATCAACCTGGAAGAAATAATCTCTTCCACTATCAGTGAATACCCTCCATTTAGATGTGTGTATATTAGATACAACTGAACCATCCTCAATGCGTTCTAGTCCAGTAGTGCCACTCTCATCCATATTATCTTCAGATTTTGACTTAGGATCATCCTCTGCCAATACAAGGTCCCCACAAAACCCAAGGATCGCTGGAAAAGAAGAAACCATATCAAATACAAAACAAGAGTGAGAAAGCAGAATCATAACATCATAGAACATTAACATTGAACATACACACGCACCAGCTTGTCCAGCAAAGACCATCCAAAGCCGAGGATTCAAGATATGTAAATTCCTCGTATGACCTCCACAATTATTCTGATACGAAATCTTCCGTTTCCCTGCATTTAACCCGGTGAATCTTAAGGCTCCTCTTAGATCCGATTTTCAACAAATTTCGACAAACTCTATTATCAAGATAAAAAGCCAACAAATCAAAGCTTGTTTTGAAAAACTCAGAACATCGTTTTGTCAAAGATTCGAGTACTTGTCTTTTTTTACCATCTAAAATGCTGATAATGGCTAACCAAACTTTGAGATCACATTTTAATCAAAGTGTATACTAATTCCATTGAAGAATTTCAAATTTTAGAAGAAAATTAACGATTTTGATTCAGTTTCCAGTAAAAGGGTACTTATCTTTTTTTTTCAATAGTAAAAGGGTAGTTATCAAATTTGATCAATCTATGAACAAAAAAAAATCAACTTTATAAGATATAAAAATTCAGCAGAAATAAAGTCTAATCGTTTCAGTTTCACAAGTCCAAGAGAGAAGGAAAGATTAAGGAATGTCACAAGACGGATTTGATAAAGCGAAGAAACAGATTCGACATATAATCTTAGGGAAGTTACCGGAGAGTGAATTGGCAAAAGAGGCGGAGATGGGACCCCGCGAAGAAGAAAATGAACGTGAAGTCCGGTGACTTCCTCTGAGAAGAGTCGACAAAATTCGAAGCATTGACATTTGTGAGGTTTTTCCTCAAAAATTTTCGCCAGAAGCGAGAGTACTTAAACCCTCCAGCTTTCTGAAGTGCGCTAAAGTTTGTTCACCAAGTGTTCGACGAAATTACATAGTAGCGCTGATTAGCAATGTTTGGTTATTTCAGTGGTTGAAATCAATATCGAACCGGAATACCTAGTGATGTCAAAATGTATATATATAATATATATATATATATCTCTTTTTATATTATTATTTGAGAAATATATTTGATAAAATAATCTTAAATTTGTAAAATATTATTTTAAATATTATTATAAATAAATATTTTAATAAATAATTCTAAACATATAGGTTTAAATAGTCAAAAATATTTTATGAGATTTGGTAAAAATTGGATGTACTGATTTATTTTCACTTAATAAAAATTGTGGAAATATTGAGTAATATTAGATATGTGAAAGAGGAGAATGTGAGAGAGGAGGAACCACATAGAGAAGAGAAGTGAAAGTGAAGATCTTTTAAAGTATTCTGTAAACTAATCTCTTACAATTACAATGGACATATTTATAATGCCATCAACCGACTTCATAAGTCGGTTAATGGATAATTATTTACAACATTCTCCTTAATTATCCATTACTATAAAAATATTACGTATTGTATCGTTAAAAATTTTATTAAAAAAAGAGTAAATATATGCAATCTCCTCTTCGTAAAAATAGATATGTTACCCTTCATAAATCTTGTAGATGACGCATTCTAATATTCTAAATATGTTTTCTGAACGTTGTTGTAGGAAACGCTTTTGTAAACAAATCTGCTGCATTACACTTGAACGAATGTATTCGATGTCAAGTTCTTGGATATAAGAGAAAAATCTCAAAGGAATATGTTTTGTACGATTACTCTTGATATAACCTTTTTTATTTGGATGACACATGCAACATTATCTTGGAATAATTTTGTTACCTCCTCATTGTTGGTTAATCCACTTGTTTTTTCGATATGTTGGATCATGTTTCTGAGCCATACACATTCTTTATATGCTTTATGAAGAGTAATAATTTCTGCATAATTTGAAGAAGTGGCAACCAAAGTTTGTTTTTGAGATCGCCACAAGATCATATTTTCATCAATTGTGAAAACATAACCAGTTTGGGATCAAATTTTGTGTGGATTCGATAAATATTCAGCATTTGCAAAACCAACTAAACTAAACTCGAGGTTTCTTGAATAAAATAATTCTAAATCAATCGGACTTTGGAGATAACCAAAATATGTTTATTCCATTCCAATGTCTACGTGTAGGTGATGAACTATATCTCGCAAGTAAATTTGTAGCAAATGTTATATTTGGTTGAGTGCAATTTGCGAGATACATAAATCCACCAATAGCACTCATATAAGGTATTTCAAGACCTACTATGTTTTCGTTATCTTCACAAGATCGAAATGGATCATTGTGTATATCAAGCGATCGATTAACCATTGGAGTATTCAAAGGATTCGCTTTATCCATATTAAATCGTTTTAATATTTTTTCGTATAATTTGATTGATGCACAAATATCCCATCTTGAAAATGCTCAATTTGGAGTCCTAGAGAAATTTTTGTCTTTCCAAGATCTTTAATTTCAAACTTTTCTTTCATATGGGTTCTAACATCATTAATTTCCTTTTGAGTTCCGGTTATATTCAAGTCATTTACATATACAAAAATGATCACAAAACTTGATGGCGATTTCTTTATAAATACGCAATACGCAAGGGCATATCGCATTGTTAATCTATCCCATTCTCAACAAATATTCGCTTAAGCGATTATACCACATGCGTCCAGATTATTTTAACCCATATAATGATCGTTGTAATTTGATCGAATACAATTCTTTGGGTCCTTTAGAGACCTTTGATCCTTCTGTGATCTTGAATCATTCTGGGATTTTCATGTATATATCACTATCAAGGGTTCTATATAGGTATGCAGTCACGACATCTATAAGGTGCATTTCCAACCTTTTTGATGATGATAAACTCATTAAATATCTGAATGTAATTATATCCATGACCGGAGAATATGTCTCTTCATAATCTATTCCCGGTGTTTGAGAAAACCCTTCATAATATGTCTCTTCATTTCTTATGTATATTTGACATATTTCCCAATCAGGTCTTTTTGACATTTTGTTACGGACATTGGATATGCGTCATCATTTTCATTTTCAATTTATTTGGATACAGAAAAGGAAAATATTTCATTAATATCCTATATTTCATTTCTAACCCATAATTTTCTATTTTGGGTATAGTTAGTTGAAATTTCATATTTTTCTGTATCGCGTTCGTCTTTTGGACGAATTTCCTTCTCGCGGTATTTCAGACATTCCTTTTGAATTCTTTCCTCTATAATATCTTCACTAATATTTTCGAGACGTTCTTTATGAGGTTCTTCAGTAACCTTTTCATTTTCATCAACATGTTCTACAGGAACATTAATTTTTGATAAGACATTCACAGCGGGTATATATGATTTCGTCACTCTTTTGTATGTAAGAATGCATCTGACAACTGATTTGCAATATTTTGCAAATGTATGATTTTTTGAACTTCTATTTCTCGTTGTTTTGTGAGAGAATCAAAATATAACAAAGATGGTGTAAACTATTTAATATCTTCTTGCTCTTGTTTAATTCCTCTCCCTGGCGTAGGAAATTCATCTTTGTTAAAATGACAATCAGCAAATCGTATCGTAAACATGTCACCAGGAAATTCATCTTTGTTAAAATGACAATCAGCAAACCGTGTCGTAAACATGTCACCAATTTGGGATTCAACATATCGAATAATACTTGATGACGTAAATCTGATATATATCCCTAATCTTCTCCGTGACTCCATTTTTGTTTTTTTTTGTGATGTGGCTATAGGAACATAAACGGCAAACCCAAAAATACGGAGATGAGATATATCGGGCTTTTGGCCAGATGTCAACTGTAATGGAGATTTTTATTTTTTTCTCACAAATACCCATTTGCACCCAACTCGCATGTCATCTTCAATTGTAATGACAATGGGTCCAAAAATATTTTTTTTGTAGCGAGGATAATTCATTTCTCATGGCTATTTGACATATTTCCCAATCAGATATTTTTTGACATTATGTTACACACATTGGATCTGCGTCATCATTTTCATTTTCAATTTCTATGGATACAGAAAAGGAGAATATTTCATCAATATCCTATATTTCATTTCTAACCCTTAATTTTCTATTTTGGATATAGTTAGTTAAAATTTCATATTTTTCTGTATCGCGTTCGTCTTTTGGACGAATTTCCTTCTCGCGGTCTTTCAGACATTCCTTTTGAATTCCTTCCTCTATAATATCTTCATTAATATTTTCGAGACGTTCTTTATGAGATTGTTCAGGAACCTTTTTATTTTGTTCTCCCATATACTTTTTCTTGCGGGAATTTTTATCTTTTGAGCCGATCGATCTCCCACTCTTTAACTGAACTCTAGGTTCATTTACGTTAACACCATCAACATGTTCTACATGAATATTAATTCTTGATAGGACATTCACAGCGGATATATATTATTTCGGCACTCTTTTTGTGTCTATGAATGCATCTGACAACTGATTTGTAATATTTTGCAAATATCGATTTTTTGAACTTTTATTTCTTGATGTTTTGTGGGAGGATCAAAATATAACAAAGATGACGTACACCATTTAATATCTTCTTGCTCTTGTTTAATTCCTCTCCATAACGTAGGAAATTCATCTTCGTTAAAATGACAATCAACAAACCATGCCGTAAACATGTCACCAGTTCGAAGTTCAACATATCGAATAATACTTGATGATGTAAATCTCTTATATATCTCTAGTTTTCTCTGTGACCCCATCTTTGTTCTTTATGATGAGGCTATAGGAACATAAACGATAAATCCAAAAACACGGAGATGAGATATATCGGGCTTCAGGCCATATGTCAATTGTAATGGGGAATATTCATGATATGCACTTGGTCGTAAGTTGACCAATGCTGCTGCATGCAATATAGCATGATCTCATACTGAAATTGGTAGATTTGTTCTTAAAATTAACGGTCTACCAATGAGTTGTAACCATTTAATCAAAGATTCAGTCATGTCATTTTGTGTATGAACATGCGGAACCGGATGTTCAACATCGATTCCGAGAGCCATACAATAATCATTAGAGGCTTGTGATGTGAATTCACCAGTATTATTAAGTCTTACTTTTTTAGAGTATAATCATGGAATTGTGCTCTTAACCTGATTATTTGGACAATGAATCTTGCGAAAGCCATATTTCGTGTGGTTAATAAACACACATGTGACCATCTACTAGATGCGTCAATTAAAACCATAAAGTATCAAAATGACCCATATGGTGGGTGAATAGGCCCACATATATCACCATGTATTCTCTCTAAGAATACTTGGGATAGCTTACCTTGAGAACATGGTTTATATGAAAACTCGCGTGATTTAAAAATCTTTTCGTTTTTTAATGGATGACTATTAGAATTTTGTACAATTTTTCAGAACACATCATTGGTAATTTTTCCAATATTTGTTTCTGCTTCCTTGTAATGTAAAGATATTCAATGTTATTTTTGTTCATTGTCTCTATATGATATTCATTTGTACGGATGTTTTTGAAACTTATAAGTTTCTATGAGATTCGGGGGAATATAAAGTATCATTTATATAAAATTTTGTTTCCCTTAGCATTGAAAAATTGGCTCTTCTAGAGCCTATGATAATATTTGCATTATCCGATATTGTATTCACGCTTCCGGCGAAATATTTCATTTTGAGATAGGAGAAAAACTTTTTATCTTTAAATATTGTGTGTGTTGTGCATTGTCTGCTAGACATATATCTTCATTCTCATTCTCAAAATGATATATTTTCTCGATTAAAAAATAAATTGACAAAAGATGCATTAATAGATGTTGAACACACACATTTCAAGATAAACTGATATTATAACAAAATTATTTTACATCAAATTATTAAAGTTCAAATTTACATATACTTTTTAAAAAGACATTAAGTTTTTTTTTTGTTCGTAAGGAAACTAAATATAAACATATATAATATTAAACTTAATTATCTTGTTCTCTGGTATTCTCGAAATTAACCAGAATATCAACAACATCGATATATGTATTTTCATCGAAAGAAGGTTCGGGTTCATCCGAGATGAAGTTAGTTTCATTTTATTTTCCTTTTTGTTTCTATGATTCTTGATACAGATCGGCCAAATTTTTTGGTGTACGACAGGTACGAGACCAATGTATTTTCATGCCACATCTGTAACAAACATTTTCATATTATATTTTTTGGCGTACAACAGATACGCGACCAACTTCATTTTTGTGGACTTTATTCTTTTTCTCAAATTTGAACTCATTGGGACGAAAAATTCTTCTTTTTCTTCGTCCACGTCCACGTCCACCTCCTCGTCTGCGACCACGACCACGACCATGTCCTTGCCAATTATTGTAACTGGATAATGCACCATTCACTTCTGAAAATAGAGCTTTTTCTCCACACAATATCATTTTGGAAGTGATTTCGAACAATGCAGAATTATAATCACTTACACGTTTGTAATCCTAAAATCGGAGATTTAACCACTTATTTTTAGTTTTTGGTAAGATCACATATTTTTGGTGATCAAATCTATATTTGAGTGATTGCCAAAGATCTACAAGATCTTTTTTGTGTGATATATTCATCTTTCAAACCATCATAGATATGGTGGCATAATAATATCATAACTTTTGTTTTTTTCTCATTGGATGTTGTTTCCGACCTAACGATGGTACCAAGAAGTTTTTTTGCTTTTAAATGCATTTTTGGAGCTACTGCCCATGTCATGTAATTTTTTTCAGATATATCAAGGGCATCAATCTCGAATTTTGCCAAATTTGACATTATAACTATACATATAATAAAACAATGTGTTAAACATCAATTTTGTAAAAAATCATTTTACAATTATTTTTTAATAAATAATTATGGTAAAAAATTTGGTATGGATTTTAATTTTTATAAATATATATGATCATTTTTAAACAATTTTAGGCATAATGATGACATAAATTATTTATGATAAAAATTTAAAACATTATTGAATATAATAACACATAAATTAAAATAATTTCAAGAGGCATAACTTTCCATAGATTTTTCATAGGAGGCAAAACCTACTATATATTTTTCAAGAGGCAAAACATACCATATATATTTCAGGCAAAACCTACCATATAATTTTTAAGAGACATGGTCTACCATATAATTTTCAGGAGGCAGAGTGTAACACCCGCATTCGGGTAGAAAGGCTGGAACTTAAGGATTGGGGGAATCCGGGTGTGTTTGGTCGAGCTAGGCTGGCCATAGCCACCGAGTTCGGTGAATCGCGGGCAATCAGAGTTTTCGGAGCTTGGTCGAGACTCAGGATGGCTGGCCGGGTTTATCGGGACTTGGTCGGAATTCGGACAAGTGTTCCGAGTATTTCGGAACTTGGTCAGTATTCGGACAGGATGTCCGAGTATTTCGGAACTTGATCGGAATTTGGACAAGTGGTCCGAGATATTCGGTACTTGGTCAGAATTAGGACAGATGGTTCGAGTCATCCGGGATATGGTCGGATTCGGACAGGTTGGTCCGAGTATCTCGAGACCTGGTCGGATTCAGACAGCATTGGTCGGGAGCCAATGACTTGGTCGAGAGGGCCAGTTCGCGGGGACGATTATCGGATGGATACACATGAACGGTTATCCAGTCCGAGCGCTTGGGCGAGGCGCGAGAACGGTTATTCGCCCAAGGCGTGGGAATGGTTACCTGGATCGAACGTTTGGTCGAGTACGCAGAAACGATTACTCGCACGGATGCACGGGAAAGGTTACCCGATCCGAATGTTGGTCGAGACGCGGGAACGATTACCCGGTCCGAGTGTTTGGTCGACGCAGGAACGGTTACTCGGGCAGTTATGCGAGAGTTCTATAAATAGAACCCACACCTTCCCATTTGTCTCTTTCGCGTGAAAGAACTCAGAAATATAGAGAATTGGTGAGTAAACTCTAAGTGGGAAGGAAGTGCCGAGCCATGGTCGAGTCTGTACGAGCCGTGGTCGAGTCTGTACGAGCCGTGGTCGAGTCTGTTCGAGCAGTGGTCGAGTTTTCTCGAGCTGTTCGAGAATTTCAGCACAAGAGGTGTTAGATCAATGGATTTCCGAGAAATCTAAGGTGAGTGCGTGACTGTGGCCTAAGTTAGAGTCGTTCTTTGCTAAGATTGATAGTCTATTGTCTGGTTGATCATGTGCTTGTCATGATCGTTTTGTGGTTTGGTTGATCGTATGTGTGTTACGATCGTTCTGTTGCTGTCCGTGAGTTCGACTCACCTGACTCGACAGTATGTAGATCGAGCAAGGCGCTTGGGGCTATGTTGCTCGCCAAGGCTTGCCGATTGCGAGATGACTGGTCGATAAGTGTGGGTGTACTGCACGTGATGGTTCGGTGGTCTGAGAGTACTTGTGTGATCAGTACTTAGACTGAGATCCGATGTGCGGATCGATTCCTGATTTCTGGCCTGGTGAGAAGGGATGACTGCTCTCACTAAGCAATTTTGTTGTTTATGCCTCCATTTTTGGATGCAGGTTCTGAGACTAACCGTGGTGTTGGTCGAGATATGTGATTCTAGCCGCGGGACAAGGCAAGGAGGAAAGGATGGTAGGGTTTTGTAGAATCGACTAGTAAATTGTAATAGCTTATTGACAAACTTTCAATTGTACTAGATTCGATTTATGAAATGAAATTTATGTTTAACTCAACCCTTGCTCATGTTAAGAATGATCTAACCGAACCTCAAACGGGAAAAATTCTAAGTAATTTCGTAGATTCTAACCCGGTTAAGTGTGAAGATTCGGATTAGGGCTCTACAAGTTGGTATTAGAGCGTGTTGGTTCTAGGACGGGTTAGTGAGAATGGGCTAGTGGGTAAATCCATCCTTTCAATTCCGAGGTCTCGCAGTAAGTTTTTGTTTCTGTCTTTGGTCTTTGAGGTTAGTTTGCCAGTTAATGTAGTGATTAAGATTTCAAGATGGCAAGGACTAATCGTAGTAGGAGACAGGAAGAAGTGACTGGTGAGAATTCTGGGAATAATGCGGCAAGGAATGCCGAAGGTGGAACTGGGGAAGTTCTGGTTCACGGGAATGTGAACAATGCGGCAAGGAATGCCGAAGGTGGAACTAGGGAAGTTCTGGTTCACGGGAATGTGGACAATGCGGCAAGGAATGCCGAAGATGGAACTAGGGAAGTTCTGGTTCATGGGAATGTGGACAATGCGACAAATGTGGGAATTACCGGGAATGTGAATCCTATCAAGGCATTGAATGGTGATGCGGCTGCACCAATTGGACTTGAAGTCATATTTGGGTTGTTGACCCAATTATTGGCGAGATTGCCGGTTGTTGCACCAACACCGGTGGAGCTACCACCTGTGAATCCGCCTGTGAATCCACCTGTGGTGAAAGTGGATGGGAGAAATATGGGAAGGAACCCATTTTACCTTAAGGTGAATGTGTAAGGACCTTGTTAATGGGTGGTGTAGAAACTCATGCTTTGTTTGATTCGGGAGCAACCAATTGCTTCGTGAATCCGAATATGATTGGAAAGGGTGAATTCCATAAGGAATCCAGGAATAAACATGGTTGGGTCCAAGCGGCTGGGGGACAAATCATGATGACCCTTGGAAAGGTCCGAAATGTTTCAGTGATGGTCGACACTGTGAACATGCCGGCTGATTTGGAGATTTGTTCGATGAAGTCGTATGATGTGATCCTTGGAATGGATTGGCTCGGGAAGTATAAGGCACATCTAGACTGTCATCGCGGTAGAGTTAGGTTTGAGACGAGTGATGGAGTGCTGGAATATCAAGGAGTTAGGCCAACTTTTGGAAGCTTGATTGTGTCGGCAATTCAAGCTAGCCAACTGATTGAGAAAGGGTGTGAGGCGTACTTAGCTACCATCACAACCCCCGAAGTTGGATTGGATGTGCTGTTGAGTAGCATTCTGGTAGCTAGTGAGCATGAGGATATGTTTCAAATTCTCGCTGGATTACCGCCTACTCGTTTAGACCCATTCACCATCGAGCTTGAGCCTGGTACAACTCTGATATCGAAGGCACCATATCGGATGGCTCCGGCCGAGATGGTTGAATTGAAAAAACAGTTGGGGGAGATAATGGAGAAAGGGTTTGTGCGACCAAGCAGTTCACCATGGGGAGCATCGGTTTTGTTTGTTAAGAAAAAGGATGGGAGTTTTAGACTCTGCATCGACTACCGTAGACTGAATCGGGTAACGGTGAAGAACAAGTACCCTCTTCCGAGGATCGATGAGTTGTTGGACCAATTCTGAGGTGCTACTTGCTTCTCAAAGATTTATTTGGTTTTGGGTTACCATCAAATCCCGATAGAGGAGTCGGATATTCGAAAGATCACCTTTAGGACGAGGTATGGTCATTTCGAGTTTGTAGTCATTCCATTTGGGCTGATAAATGCACCTGCGGCTTTCATGAAACTCATGAATAATGTCTTTTGAGACTATTTGGATAAGTTTGTGATCATCTTTATAGATGATATCTTGGTTTACTCGAGAAACCAAGAGGAACATGAAAAACACCTAAGGATAGTCATGGGCAAGCTAAGGGAACATAAACTGTTCACCAAGCTCAGCAAGTGCAGTTTTTGGCAAAGGGAAATTGGATTTCTAGGACATGTGATCTCGGATAAAGGAGTGTTCGTTGACCCAGAGAAGATCAAGGCAGTCGCGGACTGGCCAAGACCACAAAATGCCTTGGAAATAAGGAGTTTCCTTGGGCTGGCTGGGTATTACCGACGCTTTGTTAAGGGTTTTACCAGCATGGCTCAATCGATGACCCGACTAACCGGGAAGGACGTTCAGTTTGAGTGGTCTACGGATTGTGAGAAGAGTTTCTCTAAGCTAAAGGAAATGCTTATGAGTACTCCGGTTTTGGCATTGCCTGAGCCAAATGAGCCTTATGTGGTGTACACGGATGCATCAAGATTGGGATTAGGATGTGTTTTGATGTAGCATGACAATGTGATTGCTTATGCATCTAGGCAATTAAGGAAACATGAGGCAAATTACCCTACGCACGACCTTGAGATGGCTGCGGTAGTGTTTGTCTTAAAAATTTGGAGATCTTACCTTTATGGTGGGAATGTTCAAGTTTTCACGGATCATAAGAGTTTGAAGTATATCTTCACTCAACCGGAATTGAACCTAAGGCAACGTCGATGGATGGAATTAGTCGCAGATTACGACTTTTTTGGAGATTGCCTACCATCCAGGAAAGTCTAATTTAGTGGTCGATGCCTTAAGTCGCAAGCGGGTTGTAGCATTGTCCGAGAAGGATATGGAAAATCTTGTTAGTATGGTCGGTACCTTGCATCTAACTGCTCTGTCTGATGACGCGGAACCTTTGGGTCTAGGTGCGGTAGACCAAGCTGATTTGTTAAGCCGAGTACGGTTGGCTCAAGAGAAGGATGATGATTTGATTAAGGCGTTTCTGAATGATAAGACCGAGTATCAGACTTCGGAGAATGGAACAATACTAGTTAATGGCCGAGTATGTGTTCCAAATGATAAAGAACTTCGAGAAGAAATTTTGAAGGAAACTCACCATTCGAAGTTCTTAATTCATCCAGGATCGACCAGGATGTACCGAGATCTAAAAAGGTACTACCATTGGGTCGGGATGAAGAATTATGTGGCTAAGTGGGTGGCAGGATGCCAAACTTGCCAAATGGTTAAGGCGGAACATCAAGTTCCGAGTGGTTTGCTACAAAGCTTACCTATTCCCGAGTGGAAGTGGGACATGATCACGATGGACTTTGTGACTAGTTTGCCAATGTGTGGCAAGATGGATTTGATTTGGGTCATAGTGGATAGACTCACCAAGTCTGCTCACTTCCTTGCGGTCAATAAGAAAGACAAGGCGGAAGTGTTGGCACAGAGATATGTGGAGGAAAAAGTTAAACTCCATGGAGTACCAGCGAGTATAGTCTCGGACCTAAACTCCCGGTTTGCATCAGTCTTTTGGAAGGCCTTGCAAAATTCGTTTGGGACGAAGGTGCACATGAGTACGGCCTATCATCCGCAAACCGATGGTCAGTCCGAAAGGATAATAAGAACACTTGAGGATTTGTTGCGAGCTTGTGTTCTGGATTGGGGTGGAAAGTGGAAGGATTACTTGCATTTGGCCGAGTTTTCCTATAACAATAGTTACCACTCAAGTATTGGGTTGTCGCCATTCGAGGCTTTGTATGGGCGACCATGTCGAACGCCCCTATGTTGGACCCAAGTGGGAGAGCGTAGTATCTTTGGCCGAGATTTCATTGAGGAGACAACCGAAAGAATCAAGGTGCTGAAACTTAAAATGAAAGAAGCACAAGATCAGCAAAAGAGTTATGCGGATAAACGTAGAAAGGAATTGGAATTTCAAGTTGGGGAAATGGTATACGTTAAGTTGATCACGTATAAAGGTAAAGATCGAGCAGCTTTGACGGGAAAGCTGAAACCAAGGTACATGGGACCGTACCGGATCCTGAAAAGGATTGGACCAGTTGCGTACCGGTTGGAATTGCCACCAACCTTGGTCGCATTTCATGATGTGTTCCACGTTTCCTTACTAAGGAAATGTGTAAGGTATGGAGATACCATTACCTCTGAACCCCCACGGGACCTTCAAAGAAATTTGACGATTGAAGGTAGATCGGTTCGGATCATGGGAAGAAGAGTTAAGGCAATTGGTAGGAAAAAGACCAAAAGGATTCAAGTGGTTTGGGATTGCGATGGTGAAGAAGAGATGACATGGGAACCTTAATCAGTAATGAGAGAAAAATTTGCTAAGTGGTTTGAGAAAAAGCCTAAGTATTTAAAGAGAAAGGAAGAATCGGGTAAAGATTGAGATTCGAGGACGAATCTGATTTAAGTGGGGGAGAGTTGTAACACCCGCATTCGGGTAGAAAGGTTGGGACTTAAGGATTGGGGGAATCCAGGTGTGTTTGGTCGAGCTAGGCTGGCCATAGCCACCGAGTTCGGTGAATCACGGGCAATCAGAGTATCGGAGCTTGGTCGAGACTAAGGATGGCTGGCTGGGTTTATCAGGACTTGGTCAGAATTTGGACAAGTGGTCCGAGTATTTCGGAACTTGGTCAATATTCGGACAAGATGTCCGAGTATTTCGGGACTTGGTCAGAATTTAGACAAGTGGTCCGAGATTTTCGGGATTTGGTCAGAATTAGGACAGATGGTCCGAGTCATCCGAGACATGGTCGGATTCGGATAGGTTGGTCCGAGTATCTCGGGGCCTTGTCGGATTCGGACAGCATTGGTCGGGAGCCAATGACTTGGTCGAGACGGCCAGTTCGCGAGGATGATTATAGGATGGATATGCAGGAACGGTTATCCAGTCTGAGCGCTTCGGCAAGGCGTGGGAACGGTTACTCGCCCAAGGCACGGGAACGGTTACTCGCCCAAGGCACGAGAACGATTACCTGGATCGAACGTTTGGTCGAGTACGCGGGAACGGTTACTCACACGGATACACGGGAATGGTTACCCGATCCGAACGTTGGTCGAGATGCGGGAACGGTTACTCGCCCAGATGCACGGAATGGTTACCCGGTCTGAGTATTTGGTCGACGCGGAAACGATTACTCGGGCAGTTATGCAAGAGTTCTATAAATAGAACATGCACCTTCCCATTTGTCTCTTTCGCGCAAGAGAACTGAGAAATAGAGAGAATTGGTGAAAAAAACTCTAAGTGGGAAGGAAGTGCCGAGCTATGGTCGAGTTTGTACGAGCTGTGGTCGAGTCTATACGAGCCATGGTCGAGTCTGTTGGAGCAGTGGTCGAGTTTTGTCGAGCTATTCGAGAATTTTAGCACAAGAGGTGTTAGATCAGTGGATTTCCGAGAAATCTAAGGTGAGTGCGTGACTGTGGCCTAAGTTAGAGTCGTTCTTTGCTAAGATTGATAGTCTATTGTCTGGTTGATCATGTGCTTGTCATGATCGTTCTGTGGTTTGGTTGATCGTATGTGTGTTACGATCGTTCTGTTGCTGTCCGTGAGTTCGACTCACCCGACTCAATAGTCTGTAGATCGGGCAAGGCGCTTGGGGCTATGTTGCTCGCCAAGGCTTGCCGATTGCGAGATGACTGGTCGATAAGTGTGGGTGTACTGCACGTGATGGTTCGGTGGTCTGAGAGTACTTGTGTGATCAGTACTTAGACTGAGATCCGATGTGCGGATCGATTCCTGATTTCTGGCCTGGTGAGACGGGATGATCGCTCTCACTAAGCAATTTTGTTGCTTATGCTTCCATTTTTGGATGCAGGTTCTAAGACTAACCGTGGTGTTGGTCGAGATGTGTGATTCTGGCCGCGGGACAAGGCAAAGAGGAAAAGATGGTAGGGTTGGGTAGAATCGACTAGTAAATTGTAATAGCTTATTGACAAACTTTCAATTGTACTAGATTCGATTTATGAAATGAAATTTATGTTTAACTCAACTCTTGCTCATGTTAAGAATGATCTAACCGAACCTTAAACGCGAAAAATTCTAAGTAATTCCGTAGAGTCTAACCCGGTTAAGTGTGAAGATTCGGGTTAGGACTCTACACAGAACCTACTTTATATTTTTTAGGAGACATAATATACTATATATTTTTTAGGAGGCAAAAACTATCATATAATTTTCAGGAGGTAAAGCCTACCATATAATATATGCATGTATTAATAAAACAAAAAAAATTTACCTTAGTTCAAAATTTCAGGTAGATGATAGAAACATTCTTATTCATAACGTGTTGAGTAATATTAAATATGTGAGAGAGGAGGAACGATACATAGAAGAGAGGTGAAAGTGAAGATCTTTTAAAGTTTTTTGTAAACTTATCTTTTACAATCATAATGGACATATTTATAATGCTATCAGCACCCTTCATAAGTAGGTTAATAGATAATTATTTAAAATCCCTAATATATTATTTGAGAATCATTTTAAGAAAATAACCTTACCTTAACGTGTTATTAACAGAAATATCATGCTGACGTGTCATCACCACAATGAGTTTCAAATAAATATATAAATAGGCTTTACTTACTAGAATAATTACAATATATGCCATTGTTATTAATATGGTTAGAGAATCAATATATTTTATTAAACTAACCAAAAATATTATTAAATGCGTTAAAAACAATTATTTTTTTCTTAATTTACATATACAAAAATTAATATTAAAAATAATTTTAAATAAAAATTAAAATTATATAAATATTTAATTTATATTTACTAATAAAATATAATTTATGAATATTTTTCCCCATGCATGGCGTGGGTATAAATCTAGTAAAAAGTAATTGAAAACGTTGACATCAATAATGCAATTGTGGACAATTCAAACCAACTAGTCAAGTTTACTAAGGTTGATTTTTTTAACATAACATATGTAACACGATGTGATCCAATATCTGACTCTATAACTTTTTATCTCTGGCCAATTTTCAATTTATTTTATGTGGAGGTTTAAACCAATCCATTTTAATTGGTGAGTTTCATGTTGTGATTTATTCTGATTAAATCTTAATCTTCAAATATTCTAACTACAATTTTTTGTTTACAGCATTCCAAAATATTATGGGGTAAATTGTTAACCTTGCAGAAATGAAGATATTTGATATTAATAAGAAGCCAACGAAAAGATTGAATTTCACTTAAGGGATTATAAGTTAATATTTTTTAAATATGTTTTTAATAAAAATATCATAAATGTTTATCTAACATCATTAATTACGTAGTGATGATATTCTAAGTTGTACTTTATTGGGAACATTTGGTGAACAAGTTTTAAAGCGGCTGAAGATGTAGAAGAAGTCATGGTGATTTTTTTTTGTCGGCCCACGGATCGGTCCGTTAATTTAATATTTTCATACAAAAATTTAATATTTTTGGATAAAGAAAAATAGAGTCGAACTCCACACCTCTGTAATAGACATATAAATAGTGCAACCACTAGTTCACTTATTTCTTCCCGGTCATGGTGATTTATGTGCTCATGTTTGCTAAAACCGGAGCATGCATAGACAAATAATACGAATCGAATAAACCAAACCAAAACCAAACCAAAAATGATTTTGGTTGGTATTCGGTTATAAAGAAATAACCGAAGGGATATTAATTTGGAAAATCATGGTTATTAGTTAGTAGCCAAAACCGAACCGAAAACCAAAATAATATCCGAAAAACCAAATTATTTTTGATTATTTTTGGTTATCTTTGTGGTTTTGTTAGATGTAAGATTAGATAAACTAATAAATTTTAATCTAATAAATCCTAATTACAACACTTTAATCTAATAAAAAACTTTTTGGATAAACTCGAGATTAAAAATGATGGTTGATTAATGCTACTACCATGGAAATTAATACTGTTTTTGATAGTTTCGTTAAATATCTACTATATTAATAATGCTTTTGATGGTTTAACAAAGAAATCTCACCTTCAAATATGATTTACAAATATATTATATTATCGTATCACATTACTAGAATATTTTAAAGTATATATTAAATATGACATAATTTATTAAATTATTTACGAAAAATTAAATAAATATTTAACAGTATAGTATAATAAATTTTTAATATTTCGACATAAAAAATAAACATAATATAAAACAAAATATTATGAATTTTAAAAAATTATTCAAACAAAATCTAAAAAAAAAGTTTGGATTAGATCAATATATATAACATCTATAATTTCTTACCTATTTAATAATATTGTCTATATAAAATATAAAAAATTTAAATTCATTTGTACAATCCGATTTTATTGTTTATTTTATTTGTATAAAAATATTAGATTTTTTAATAAATATTTAAATAAAAGATAAATTATATACCTATTTATTTAATATTTATTAAATAAATAACTAATTATAATGTATGAATATTTTTTCTGAAAAAATAATTAATTAAGTGATCAATATAAGATGAATGGATGATGTCCATTTTCGAAGTCTCCTTTCAGTTAGCAATGATTTTATGAATTAAATGACAATGAAAAAAAAATCGATCTCAAAAGTATGAAAATTTTAATTTCATCAATTGTAAGTTTTAATGACTTTTACTCCTTCAAAGTCTCAAATCTTATAAGTCAACAAATTTAATTTCCACTTTAATTTTCAAAACAAAAATTTTCCCGCTCAGCTAAATTTTAAAACGGATAGAAGAACTGCAGATCTAAAGACTAAAGTCTCACATTCATAAAAACTTTTATTAACAATAAAAATCTCTCACATTCAATAGACCGTGGATTCGATAAATCTCCAACACTTTTTCGGGTTTCTCTTCAGAAGAAATTGAATTTCTCTATCAATATGGGCGAAGAATCAGATATCGCTTTCCCTTCTGCAGATTGTCATTATCTCCAGAAAATCGCCAAGATTCTGAATGAAACCCGCACTTCCTACGCCACTCATAACCGGAAATTGAAGGAGCTAGCCACCGTCCGCTCGAAGCTATCCTTTTCTGAATCCGATGAGTCTCCTTCTATCCGTAGATTCTCTTCGGTGTTTTTCAAAACCCTAACCCCTCTTTTCGTTGCGGCCCAACGAAGAACCGCAGCAGCAGAGCGAGTCGTGCGATTTGTGGCAGAGTTTGCTTGTCTGCGTAATAATAATTCAGATGGCGACTCCGAATGCGACGAGTTTTTGGATGATTTTCTAAAATTTTTGTTGGCTGGTTCTGTGGCTGCAAACAGAACCGCTAGGTTCAGGGCCTGCCAGATAATCTCTGAGGTATAAGATGATTAGGGTTCTTTCTTCACGAATTGTAGGATTCAATTACTGGGTAGATGTTTGAGGTGAAGTTTAGGAATTCGAATTAGTTGTGATTAGTACCATTTTCTTCATATATGGAGTTTAAATCATCTGTTTGAGCGTAGTTATGTTTGGTTCATAGTCTGATACGTGTTAGAAATTGGAGAAGAAATTTATGGGCTTTGGGATTGCTTTAGTTGGTGGAATTGGACTTGAGGCTGTGCTAATTTGATGTTACCTTTAGATGTAGCTGTTCATGTCATTCGACATGTTTGTATGAATTGTATGAAATCTCTTCTTTCCTTGTTGCATTGTTATGTTATGTTCTTTAGCCGTTTTTCTACCTTTCCATTTGTTAAATATGTTGTATTCTTTCCAGATCATATTGCGGATGCCCGATGAAGTGGAAGTGGCGGATGAACTATGGGATGATGTTATAGACTGTATGATGTTGCGTGTTCGGGACAAAGTACCTATCATCCGTACATTTGCTGTCAGGTCTCTTTCACGCTTTGTGAACGATCCTGAGAACAGTGACATTCTTGATTTGCTCCTTGAGGTTCTTCCCCTGGAACAGAATCCGGTAGAGTTTCTATCTTATACCATGTCTGGCTTGCCATTAAAGTCTACCTACATTCTAAATCACATTCTCAGTTTTAGTCATCATGCCTGCTATAGTGATTCTCAGCTTTTAAATGTTTGCAGGAGGTACGCAAAACAATTGTTCTATCTCTGCCTCCATCAAATGCAACCACCCAAGCAATTATTGATTGCACGCTTGATGTTAATGAATCAGTACGCAAAGCAGCTTACTCTGTTCTGGCAAATAAAGTTCCTCTTCAAAGTCTGAGGTGAATTTCGGCTTAGAGCTCGGTCTCTTGTCATAACCAGCCTAGAGCTACAGTGTATTTATTTTCTTAATTTCTTCTTCCTCAAAATTCTTTAGTTGACCGTTGAATAGGTGTTTTATGCTATTGTTATTCAGTAACAACTGTTCTACACTTAGCCTTGTTGACCCAAGTTGGTTTCCTCTTCTCTACTGTCCATATCTTTCTTCTGACTGTTTTTTTTCCCTCTGGCTTTAGCATCAAGCTTAGGACCACAATTCTTCAGAGAGGACTTGCTGATCGTGCTGTTAATGTTTCAAAGGAATGTTTGAAACTAATGAAAGATCAATGGCTAACTAACTGTTGTCAGGGAGATCCTATCGAATTTCTTAAATACCTTGACGTTGAAACTTATGAATCTGTAGCAGAATCGGTGTTGGAGGTTCTGTTGAGTGAAGGATTGATAATGCCAACTGATGATAAAAGCATCCAGCAGTACATATTATCAGCAGATGGTGAAGCTAGAGGTTTGCTGAAATATGGACTATATTATGCATAGATTTGCACTTTCTGCATGTGCTTATACTTTCTTATACTTGTGTTAGATGACAGAACATGTTCTAGACCTAGAATCCAACTTATGGAGCCAGAGATAGCTCTTTACTGGAGGATTATATGCAGGAAATTACACAGAAGTGCTCAAGTAAGTTTGCAACTTACCAACTATTCTTTGCTAAAGTTCGGTATTTTTATTCTTCAAACAAGGCATTTGTGAAGCCACTAGTGCTGAAAATTCAGCTATTTAACTTAACTGGATGACAATGTGCTTAAACTGGGTTTAGAGATGCCCTTGACGATGAATTCCCTAACTGACTGCTTGATTCACAAACGAGAAAATGCTAATTTTACTGCGATGGCTTGTCTAAACCTGGCTAGTCACTAGATTGTAAGACTAGTACCCATAGGTGATCAGGATTTTGTTTATTTCCCCTCACTATAACTACCATGTCATTTGTTTTCTAGTGGCACCTTACTGCAAGTTTTTTTTATGAATCACCTCATATCTCAAAGAAAACAAAGAAACTACAGAACAAACATCTGGTGAGGCCTACTATGAAAATAATCAAACAACTGCTGTCAGTTTGCTTCACTTTTTGTTTGAGAACGCAAATATGTCCTTTACATTGTGCCTGGATGTTACGTTTTGTATTTGGAAACAAAGCTAATGAACTGAAATATACGCTTATATAGAATGAAAACAGAGTTTTGCAAACAAGAGAGAAAATATGGGAGTCTCTCTCTCTCCCCGATCACACTCCTTACTAATTTTCTGATACCTTTTACTACTACTGTTCACTCTTTATATATAGAGTGGATTACAACTTCATTAGGTAAATTAAGGTGGTTATATAAGCACTAAGCCCAAGTCTTTGGCCCACCCGCTGCTAGACTTGATTTCCTTCCCCTCCAGTCTCTTTAGCCACTTTGGTCTCCCTTCTTCTTCCTTGCATATGTGTGAATAATAGGAGGGTGCAGTGCGTCGAATCTATCAATACCCCGCCCATCGAAACCAACCTTGTCCTCAAGGTTAACTTCTGGAAACTGTGTGGCTATGACCTCCTTAAGTTCCCACGAGCAATCGCAATCTGGCATATCCTTCCATTTGATCAACAGCTCGTCATGTCCTGTTCTGGGGTGAACACGCGTGTCCAAAATCGCCTCTGGAGTGACCTGTAAAGTTCCATCTTCCTGTAACTGTGCAGGTAACTTGGCAGCAATTGGAAAATCGCCTATTGCCTTCTTCAATTGAGATACATGAAAGGTGTGATGTATCTTAGCTTCGGCTGGAAGTTGTAGGCGATATGCGACCGATCCCACCCTTGCTACAACCGTGAATGGCCCATAGTATCGAGGAGAGAGCTTCTCGTTAATCCTTTTCGCGATTGACTTCTGTCTGTATGGACGTAGTTTGAGAAATACTTGATCCCCAACCTCGAATTGAACCTCACGATGATGCTGGTCAGTTTGCGCCTTCATGACTTGCTGAGCCCTATGCATATGTTCGCGGAGCAACACTAGCATTGCGTCCCTCTCGATCAGTTTGTCCTCTAATTCAGCGTTGGATGTAGAACCGAACTCGTACTTGATTAACCCCGTGGGATCCCTTCCGTATACTGCACGAAATGGTGTTGTGCGTATCGCTGAATGGTAGGCGGTGTTGTAAGAGAATTCTGCCCATACCAAATACCTACACCAAGCTCTCGGCTGTTCGCTACAGAAACATCTGAGATAAGTCTCCAACCCCCGGTTCACTACCTCCGTTTGCCCATCCGTCTGAGGATGGTAAGCGGTACTGTAGCGAAGATCAGTCCCTGCTAGCTTAAACAATTCCCTCCAAAATTGGCTCAGAAATACCTTATCCCGGTCCGATACTAGGGAACGAGGAAAACCGTGTAGACGTACCACCTCTCGAATAAACAGATCCGCAATGTCTGCTGCCGTGAAGGGATGCGTGATGCTAATGAAGTGGGCGTATTTTGACAGACGATCTACTACCACCATGATGCCATCCTTACCCTGAGATCTCGGCAATCCCTCGATAAAATCCAGCGAGAGGTCCTCCCAAATCTGTTCTGGGATCGCCAATGGTTGTAGTAGGCCGCTCGGTGAGAGAGTGGAGTACTTGTTTCGCTGGCATTGCTGGCAAGCAGCTACGTATCTCCGGATGTCGGTCATCATTCCATCCCAATAGAACTGCTCGTAAATTCTCCTCTGCGTTCTCAGTACCCCTGCGTGTCCCCCGATCTTCCCATCGTGATATTCCTTCAGGATCAACTGAATCAGTGCGGAATCCTTCGGAATTACCAGCTTACCATTGTAGAGTAGCCGATTTTGGACCAACTTATACTTAGGATGTGATGTCGGATCGGTTGCTAGCTGAGATATAATAGAGCTGAGTTTGGGATCACGCTCCACTGCCTTGTAGATGTCTTCTAACTGCAAAACAGCCGGAATAGTGAGTGCCATGAGGTTGTGGAGGTCTCCCTGTCGTGAAAGTGCATCGGCTGCCCGGTTCTCCAGCCCCGACTTATATTGAATTGTGAAGTCAAACCCGAGTAGTTTGGTGAGCCATTTCTGGTACTCCAAGTTCACTTCCCGCTGCTCGAGTAAGAACTTCAGACTCTTCTGATCAGTCCTGACCACAAATTTCCTGCCTAGCAGGTAGTGACGCCACTTTTGAATAGCTAACACCATTGCCATTAGTTCTCGCTCGTAGACTGATCGTAATCGTTCCCTATCAGAGAGCACCCGACTGAAATAAGCAATCGGCCGTTGATCCTGCATCAAAACTGCCCCAAGACCAATTCCCGACGCATCGGACTCCACCACGAACTGCTTTGAAAAATCAGGTAGGGATAACACGGGAACGGATATCATGGCTTGCTTTAGTGCTGAGAAGGCTTCTTCTGCTTCCTCTGTTCAGGAGAATTTGTCCTTCTTCAACTGATCGGTAAGAGCTCGAGCGATGGTCCCATAATTTTTGACAAACCGGCGATAGTAACCCGTCAATCCCAAGAATCCCCTCAAATCACGCACGGAACGAGGCGTTGGCCATCTGCTCATTGCCTTAATCTTCTTCAAATCCGCCTTCACTCCCTCCCGTGAGATCACATGCCCAAGATAATCCAATTCACCACACCCAAAGCGACATTTCTTCCTGTTGGCGTATAGCTCATGTTGCTGTAACAAGTCTAACACCCTCCGAAGGTGTTCTAGATGTGAGTCCAGGTTACGACTATAGACCAAAATATCGTCAAAAAAGACCAGAACGAACCTCCTGAGAAATGGCCGAAAGATATCGTTCATTAGGCTTTGAAATGTTGCTGGAGCGTTCGTCAGTCCGAACGGCATGACAAGGAACTCGTAATGACCATCATGCGTCCTGAAGGCCGTCTTGGGAACGTCTTCGGCTTTTACTAGAATCTGATGATACCCTGATCTTAGATCCAGCTTCGAGAAGATTTCTGCCCCGTGTAACTCATCGAGTAGTTGATCAATCATTGGTATCGGATAGCTGTCCGGAATGGTCACCTGATTGAGGGCGCGATAGTCCACCCAAAAACGCCAACTCCCGTCCTTTTTCTTGACCAGGAGAACCGGGCTCGAGAACGGACTACCACTAGGCCGAATCACCCCTGCTGCCAACATAGCTGCTACCTGTCTCTCAATCTCTGTCTTTTGCGCCTGAGCATAGCGGAAGGGCCTGACATTGACCAGAGACGTCCCTGGTTTCAAACTGATAGAGTGTTCTTTACCCCTTGACGGTGGTAGGCCCTCTGGTTCACTGAAGATCTGTGGGTAAAGCTCCAGGAGCTCCCGAATTCTGGCCTCTTGCTCACATTCTGGCACTGGCTTCGGCTCACACTCCATTCCCCCAAATTCAACAGTCACACCCTCCTCACCTCGCCTAAGTGCCTTCCGCATCGATCGTAAGGATACCGGAGAGGTGCAGAGGCTTGGTTCCCCGTGAAGACACACCCGAATACTCCCCACTCGGAACGACATTTCCTGCAATTTCCAATTGACCTCTATGTTACCAAGAGTTTCCAACCACTGAATTCCCATGATTATGTCTGCACTTCCTAATTCCAGTGGCAAAAAATCAGCTTCTACTTCCAAATTCTGTAGCTTCACCAACAGTCCCTTACACACCCCCTCAGCTCTAACAGCCAGCCCTGTACCCATGACTACTCCATACCCGACCGTGGGAGCTACGGGAATGGCCATTCTTCTTACTAATTCCAAAGAGATGAAGTTATGGGACGCACCCGAATCGATAAGGGCTATCGCTCCTTCTCCTTTCACACTCGCCGTTACCTTCATCGTTCGAGGCGACGACAATCCCACGGCGGAGTTTAAGGACAACTCCGCCATCTCCGCCATTTCCTCCGGTAGCTCCTCGACCTCAGCTTCGGAATTCTCCACGGGTTCCTCGGCGCCATCTTCCCTCACGAGATAGACTTGCAAGGCTTGGAGTTGACATTGGTGATCCCGGTGGAAGCGTTCATCACACCGGAAGCATAGTCCCCTCCGTTTCCGATCTTCCACCTCCTCCGGTGTCAATCGGCGAAAGGATTTTTTTGCTAGGGTTCGATTGGGGGCAGGAAGTGGCATCTTTTCTCGAGGATCTGCGTACGACGTCGTTTGGCGTTCATTACTCCCCACCTTGCCAAATGACGAATTTAACCCTGGGTGTCGATTTACACGCGCCAGCTCGTGCGTGATCGAGCTGTTGGATGTACGAAAGCTTCCCCGGTTTCTCTCTCCTGCTCCTGCGATTTGATTCTTCTCTGTTGTCAGGCAATCCTCAATCCCGAGCGCTAAGGACATCATCCTCTCCAAACTTTTCGGCTCGTGCAGTCTGACTCGCACTCTCACCTCCGGTCGCAGCCCAAGGAGGTAGGCGGTCTCCAGTACTTGTTCGGGAAGGTTCCTACTGTTAACCGCTACTGTGATGAACTCTCGGTTATAGTCCCTCACGTTCCCCTCCTGTTGCAGCGTCATCAACCTCTCGCAAGGGTTAGATTGTGTTGTCGAAAACCCTTGAAGAACTCGCATCTTCATCTCCTCCCAGTCTCTGAACGGCCGGCGCTCTCTTTCCCAACGATACCAGGGGAGGGCGTCTCCTTCAAAACACATTCTGACCACCTGCAGTTTATCATCCTCTGTGAATCTACCCAGCTCAAAGTATTGATCCATTCTAATCACCCACTGTTCGGCATTTTCACCGGTAAACAACGGCACTTCCATTTTGTGTGACAGTTGCTCCTCTCCTTCCTCCCTCATCCATTCCCGCGCAGCGACTCTTTCTGAACCTGGTCCCCTACTGGTAAGTGAGGCTCCTTCCGAGCTGGAGATCAGGTTTGACTGTTGTGTATTCTCCGCCACAGCCTTGCCTTTATCCCCCACTTTGCGATCAACCTCTTCTATTCTTTTCTCCAGCTTGTCCAGAATGTCGAGCTTTCCCAACTGCCTCCTGATCTCATCCATTGTTAGTTCTAAGGTAGAGATGCGTTCGTCGCCTCTCTGAAGATGCTCGATCACCCTGTCCCATGAGTCTTTTTCTGAGATATCCTTCTTTGGTGGCATTGTTTCTTTTTGTCTCACGATTATGGTCGGATCTCACCTCTCTGATACCAAGTTGTTACGTTTTGTATTTGGAAACAGAGCTAATGAACTGAAATATACGCTTATATAGAATGAAAACAGAGTTTTGCAAACAAGAGAGAAAATATGGGAGTCTCTCTCTCTCCCCGATCACACTCCTTACTAATTTTCTGATACCTTTTACTACTACTGTTCACTCTTTATATATAGAGTGGATTACAACTTCATTAGGTAAATTAAGGTGGTTATATAAGCACTAAGCCCAAGTCTTTGGCCCACCCGCTGCTAGACTTGATTTCCTTCCCCTCCAGTCTCTTTAGCCACTTTGGTCTCCCTTCTTCTTCCTTGCATATGTGTGAATAATAGGAGGGTGCAGTGCGTCGAATCTATCACTGGATTCACTCACAATCCTCCTAGAATATATTCTCTTCTATACAGGCTAGCAGTTAAAAGACAATTCGTGGTTCTTGTAATGACTTTTATGCTCATAGTGTTTGTTTTATATATGGGACACGCTTATAATGATGAGACCATTACACAGGCAAAGGGTTCTGATGCTGCTACTGCGATGGGAGCTGAGGCAGCAGTTTATGCTGCTGAAGCTTCAGACGCTAATGATTTGCTGGAAAGAATTCTTCCTGCAACAGTTTCCGATTATGTTGCTCTAGTTAAAGCTCATATAGAAGCTGGTGAGCTCAGACATGTTTTTTTTTTATTCCAAAACTTAGTTGTTTTATTTGAGAGATAAGCTGCTTACATACAATTTTCAGGGCCGAATCATCATTTTGCTTCGAGGCAGCTACTATTGTTGGGCACAATGCTTGATTTCTCTGATGCTATGCTCCACAAGACTGCAAGTTCGTTTGTCCAGGAGCTGCTTCACAGACCTTTTGAGCAAGAAATCGATGAAGATGGGAACAGTATTGTAATTGGAGATGGTATAAATCTTGGTGGTGATAAAGATTGGGCTGATGCCGTGTCCAAATTAGCTAAGAAAGTCCATGCTGCTTCTGGAGAATATGAAGAAGTTATGCTTGTTGTTGTTGAAGAACTAGCGAGACCCTGTAGGGAAAGGACTGCAGATTTCCTGCAGTGGATGCACATGCTTTCTCTGACGAGTCTTCTCTTAGAAAATGGAAAATCTTTACTTTCACTACAAGGGAAGGCTATTGAACCACCAGAGATATTGCATGCTTTGTTGCTTCCAGGGGTATATGTTCTTCTCTCGTCTGTTTATGTAAATTAACAGTTTTAAAGAATGGTATTTATGTAGCTAAGCAATAGCTTGTCATGCAGTTGGAATACCTTTTACAGAACAAAACCTGGGTATAATTTAGTCATTGTCCAGCTTTGGTCGACTCTGCACAAATAAACATTCTTTCTGGTATGATTCATGTAATGCAGGCCAAACACACTCACCTGGATGTGCAGAGGATTGCTGTAAAGTGTTTGGGTCTTTTTGGTTTGTTGGAGAAGACGCCTAGCGAAGAGCTAGTGAGGCAGCTACGATTAGCTTTTTGTAAAAGCCCTCCTCCGATTAGTATTATGGCTTCCAAGGCACTAGTGGATCTTGGGATGTGGCATAGCCCAACAGAAGTTGACAAGGCAATAGGACAAGATCTCTTGTCACAATTTGAGGATGAGAGCATTGATTTTGTACCTGTCGACTTGTCCAATGCTGAAGAAGATTTGAACTTAAAAACGCTAGATCTCTTGTATGCTGGACTTGAAAGTTATGACTGGAGAGCATCCACAGAAAGCATTGAAAATGAGTCCGTTAAAGCAACTGTCGGGGAGGGGTTTGCGAAACTTCTTCTTCTAGGAGAGAAGTACCCGAACTTGCCTGCATCCTTTTATCCTTTTGTCTTGGCAAAGCTGATTGCATTATATTTCAGTGAGGAGTCAAAAGAACAACTAAGGTATATAGATTTTGTTTCTTTTGATTGGTAACTTCTGTCATCAGAATATCCACTAATGATTTGCTCTTCTCAATTATTGTTTAGGTTCAAACAGTGTTTATCTGTCTTCTTTGAGCACTATGCTTCCCTCTCGGAAAAGCATAAGGTAACGAAAACTATGATATCCTTAAGAGCAAGAGGATTCATGTTGTGTGTTTATATATCGATTAGTTTTGTATAACAATGATATTTTCAGCTGAATGATCTGTCATTTGATGTAGGGATATGTGTCAAAGGCTTTTGTTCCTGTCATACGCTCAATGTGGCCTGGGATTGACGGGAACTCTAAAAGTTCTTCATATGTTGTATCGAATCAACGCAAGCGTGCTGTCCAAGCATCCAGATTTATCCTACAGATGATGCAAACCCCGTTATACAAAAAAGAGACGAGATATGATCCTGAAAGCCAGTTCAATAAATCACCAAACTCACCAGAAGATTCTATCCAGCCTCCACTAGACTGTACAGAAGAAGGGTTAGCCATACGCATAGCCATGGAGGTTAGTTGCATTCCTTTGGCTGCTATATCATATTGTCCTCAAGATCAAGGAAAGTTTAGTGGGGAGTGAACAAAGCATACATCTGACCGAAATTCAATTATTCATTGATGTGATAACTGAGATTAGTTTTATCTTCAGAATCTCTTTTTACTTTCTCGTTGGCTAAGAGCAGTCATCCTCAATTGTGTTAACCTCTTTGCTAATGTTATTTCCTACAGATGGTAAGCTTCAAGGCGAAGAAGACTGCTGCTGAGAAGGCATATGTGGCAGCACTATGCAAAATACTTGTGTTACTCCATCTGAAACCATCGGAACAAAATGTGATAAAGTTGATGGTAAAGCTTTTAAGTCGAGTTGCGGATTCTGTAAGCTCAGAGAAGGATCTTCTTAAGGATGTTAAATTGATGCTTGAAAATCTAAAATCTTTGGATGCTTGTCAAAGCGAGGAGCTTTCACAAGAACAAGCAAACTCCATCTTTGGTATATTAATCTTTATCCTTTTTTACGTTAAAGTTTGGTCTTATTTACATAGTTGAAAGTTATGTAGAGTCTCTGTTTTGTCAACGCTTTGAAGTATTTGAGTTTTTGTTTCTTTCCAATGGCTGTTAACAGAAACACTAGGAGTAAGTAGCGACCTGGACATCGCTGCACCTGCGACAGTGCCACAGACACCTGCTCCTTGCTCAACAAGACCAGCTCGATCAAGAAGACGAGTACGAATTGAAGAAACATCCTCTGATGAAGATGAAGAAGAAGCATCTCCTCCACTTTCTGCTATGCCTTCTGCTCCTAATACTTTGATGACCCGATCACACCGGGCAAGTAAAGCTGCTGCGTTAGCCAAAATGACAGCAAGCAGAGTGAAAACAAGCGATGAGGAAGAAGAAGAAGTTTCATCTGACGTTACAGCAGAGGATTCTGATGAATCTGATGAATGAGAATACATAGACTTGGTTAGGGACTGGTTCTGTTGTTTGTACGTTTGTTACCAAATGTATATTTATGGTTTGTGTGTATTCATGCCAATGCTTGTTAATGTGCGAATTTGTGAAAAGATTACAAGCACGATCTCTTCTTATGACCCAATTCTCACTTGTTATGCACGAGTTTCGGTTTTTTGTTTGCTAATATCGATGTTTGTTTGTTTGACACAGCATTTACGATAACGATCTGTGGTTAGACGCTGCGATTAAACACTTCAATATTGTTGTTCGTTTGATCACCGTAGGTTGTCGGCGCAGATTATATCATAATTTTTTTATCGCAAATGTTATAATTCTGCAACGGTTAAAATTTTTTACCGAAGTTTTCTACGGTCGACTGTAACGTTTAACTGCAGAAAACTACGATAGTGAAACGAATAACGTTTGATCGTATGACGCAACCGCAGTTTTTTGTGACTACGAAACAAACAGCCCTAATCTATTAGATTTGGAAAAGATAAAAAGTACAAAAAAGACTAAAAGCTTGTAAGAAAACAATTGATGAACATGATGATAATGGAAAGCTTTCAGAACTAGATTATGTTGCAACCAATTTGCCTAAGTCTCAGGTTGGTTTAACCAATCAAGCTTAGTCTCTGGGAGCATTTTATGTTTTTCATCTACCTTATTCTCAAGAATAGCATTGATCCTCCATAGCACAATCCTACTTTCCATTTTCATGCCTTTGATTGTGTATAGCTTCCAAAGCAAACCTTTAACGAATCTGTATTCGCAAGTCTTGTACCAGTCGCATTGCTTCTTCACAATACCTTCCAAATCTCTGAAAGCTCTCCTCACAAGCCCAACTTCCATTCCTCTCTCCACAAGCTCTTTCACTGAATCAATCATCTTATGTGCAATCTCCTTAAGAAATCCGGTGTGACTTGCAACATCTATCAAGCGAATGGCTGCGCAGAACGCACCTGTAAACGTCAAGACCCAGCAACTGTTATCTACCAACAACTCTGTTGGTGGGTTTAGCCATTCGTACATTTCTGGAAGAAGATTGTTTAGAGCAGGAATCACAAATTCTTTATTATCCAGCTGCATTGTTAAGCATTGGAAGATATAAACCGCTTTCATGAACTTTGTTTTGCTTTCTGATGCAATATAGTCCCATAGATCGAACCATGGGTCCTTTTCATACCTGAATGTCTCCTGCGCAACGTGAAAAATCACCTGACCGAGAATCTTGAATGTGTTCTCAGGCATTCTTTCTTCCTTAAGACAAGAGATGAGTAATGGCTTGAGGTTTCTGATCTCTGAAACGTCTAAGTCCCACTTGCCTGAAGTGTGATCACAAAGTACATCATGGAGTCTTCTGATTGCTGTCTCTCTGATCCTATCATCAAGTTCAGTTACTGAAAATTTACTCAAGATATCCAGTGCAGACAATTCAGAAAATTTGGTGTACAAGTTAAGATCATTATCAAATCCACGAACTTGATTTCCAACGCGGGTTGGGCTGAGTTTGAAGGCTGGATTGTGGTCATACTTCTCCATTTTTGTAACCATTTCATAGATCTTCTTCGCAGCTTTTTTCGCCTGTGTTCCGATTCTTGCGATCCTAAACGCAAACTCAGCCACAAAATCGCATTGATTTTTACTCCATTCACACAACTTTACGTCTTTTGCCAAGAACTTCACGAGATGTTCGAGCACTTCTTGCAGAAACTGTTCCATTCCCATAACCACAAGCTCATCAGCTGACGTCAAAACAGTTTCAAGAATATCCCTTGTCAAATCGGATCTCGTTCCTGAATTCAAAAGCTGAATCCCTAATTTGACAGCAGTTTCTAAAGCCAAAGTCCAGTCTTCGTCTCTGTCTTGCTCAGGATGAAGCACAACCTTGTACACTTCCTCGACAAGTTTGTGTAGAAATCGTGTGATAAATTCTCCCGAAAGTGGTGGCAAATCTAGGAAGACGTTAAAAGCTCTAAGAGGATCGCTATTCGCGAGTGAGAGGATACAATCGCCGAGCTCGTGCCATCCACCATTATCACACATCAAAACCCTGAAAGCTACAGAAGAAACGATGATTCTTAGAATCTTTGTGTCGCATTTCGTTGCTTTTGACATGGTCAGGCAAGAAATCAGAAGCGGCTTGATGTCATTGAGAGCGATAAGATTGAGATCGAAGCCAAGATTTCTTAAATCAGTAAGCATTTCAGAGAGGTGATAGATCGATCGGAATCTGACGACATCCTCGGAAGAATATCGATATACCTTGAGAAGCATTAGAGTTAAGCAATTCGAGAAATTAGCAACGCAGAAATCGAACAGAGCACGAGCTGTTTTATATTCGACAGAGTCTTGACGCATAAAGAGATGATCGACGATAATCGTTAATCCTTCGTGGCTTGGAGTCGCCAGAAGATCCCTAGCTTTCAAAACGAGATTTGATGATTCCGCCATTGTAGCTTCTGTTGAATCCGTTTCTGCCATTTTCCCCCGAGAATACTTTTGGCTCCTTCGTCACAGAAAATGGAGTTGAGTTTGTATTTGTAGGAAGTTGTGGTTGTTTTACAACAGAACTCGACTAAACCGGACTTGACCAAATCAGTTTGACCAAATTAGAGAGAATTTCGGGTTGAGAGTTTTAATTTTTTTATTTTATTTCACCAACAACATTTCAATATAAAATGAGTTTTGAAAAGACTATATAAGTTGTATTGACCAAAACTTTCAAAAAAAATTAGCAAAATAGACATGAGATTCAAATAATTCGATTTATTGTATCACAGTAGATGTAAATTACCGATATTCTCCTCCGTGATTGCCAACTTATCATCGACAATAATTGATGCGAACAATATCTATTCTGATATTTAGTTTATTATTCATAATAGGAGATATCTAATAAGATATCATAGCTGACGGGGCATTAAATGAGAAAATTTCGATTAGATTTACACACGGTAAAATATATAAATATTAGTGTCTATATAATTAACATATTACATATTTATAATAGTAAATAAATATTTAAATGTTCTTTACCGGCGGCAAACATCTTCCTGGGTAGTTCTGGATGAGAATCCAAAATATAAAATTATGAGGAATTGGTTTGCATGCATAAATCTCGACTTCAATTTGTAATAAAATAGAAAAAAAATCAAACTAACACTTACTATTTCCGAATCATCCATGTTTTTTTCACTATTCACATGAATAGTGAACAGTAACGAGAACGAAGCTTATTAACGGTAAAAACTCCCACTTTAATTGCTAAAAAAACAAAAAAAAACACAAGAAACTTACCATTTTGGAATCGTCCATGCCTTCTTCTTCACTATTTACATGAATAGTGACACGGTTACTATAATTCGGTTTTTATCCTCTAAAATCAGTGGTTACGAAGTCTATATGTGCGAGATTTCCGGAAGAAGTGCGACGATTTGATTATTACGATGAAATCAGGAATTTTACTGTACTTGACTGTACCTGTAAATATTCACGTGAACAGTGAACAATATCAAAAACGGAGGTTATTATCGAAAAAATGGCGGTTTCAGAACTGGAGGTGGGATAGTTTGGGAATCACTGGAGAAAAAATGAAAGTGAAAAGATTTTGGGAAAGGATTGAGAGAGAAAAGCAAGAAGGAAAAAAAGACTGAGGTGAATACCATATCTCCGAGATGAGCTATGTTTCCCTCTCTTATCGTTAAATGAAGATAAATTCATCTAACAAAATTTGTAACATATATTTTCTCTACAACCGCTACTCGTTTAAGAAAATAGGTGTAATATCGAATTAACATTATTTATACAGTGATTTGAATAGTGTTTAGCTATTTACTTAATTTTGGCATTAGTTTGGTTCATGTGTTGCAAATATTGTTTTAAAAATCCAAACGTAAAATCAGAATTTATAAAAAAAAATACAAAGTGAATTCTAACAATATATAACAAACAATCAATTTTAAAGTTCAGAAAAACCAGGAAAATGACAAAAAAAAAAGAAAGAAAGAAAAATCTTCTTTAATTTGATGAACTCTACTGTAAAAGACTGACCAATTCATAAATGCACAAATTAGCTCTTTAGGTTGGAATAATCTATTTAAAAAAAGAAAGAAAAGTAATATCTTAAAAACATTTTTAATTTTGTTTGTTTTAAATTTATCATTATAAACATTAAATTTTAAAAATAACACAAATAATTATGCAAAAATATTTATTTACTCTAAATAAATTATAAATAAACTTAAAACATTATATTTAAAATCTTTTTTTTCCAATTTATGATTTAATTTTAATATATTTTAATCTTAAATTGTGATATTATTGGAAATTTAAAGTAAAAATACCATTTTTTGAACAAAAATTTAAAAATAATACCCTAAAATATCATATTTTTAAGTTTATCTTCCAAATCTAGCATTTTAAAAATAAAATTCCTAAAATAACATAAATTATTATGTAAAAATAATTATTTATCTCAAATAAACTATATATAAAATTAAAACATAATGTTTGAATTCATTTTTTCCAGTTTAGGGTTTAAAATATTTTTATTAGGATGAGATATTTAATTATTTTAGTATTAAATTGATGTTATTTTTAGAAATTTAAATGATTATTGTTAGAACAAAAACTTGAAATAGTGCTATTTTAGACAATTGCCTAAAATTTAAAAATATATTATTTTAGAGAATTATCCTTCAAAAGATTAACTTTAATTTAATATTTAAAATATTATTGGCTTTTAAAAAAATAAGGACAATTATCTAAAATATCACCTTTTCAAATTTTTGTTGCAAAAATAGCATCATTAGTTTAAATTTTAATAATAACACAAATTTAATATTAAAATACATTAAAACTTCATTGTAATAGAAAAAATAAACCCTAAATTAGATCAAAAAACCCAAATATAATGTTTTAAGTTATGTATAATTTACTTAGAGTAAATAAGTATTTTTATATAATTATTTGTGCTATTTTGAAATTTTTATTTTAAAGTACTAGATTTGAACAAAAACTTTAAAATGTACTATTTTAAGGTATTAATCAAAAAATAAACATTTAAAAAATTAACTATAAAAATAATATATAGTAATACCATAAAATAACAGATTTTAAAAAATAATTCCACATCTAGCATTTTAAAAACTTTCAAAATTAGCATAAATAGTTATTTGAAAAAATATGTTAACATTAAATAAATTATATATAAATTTAAAACATTATATCTATGTTTTTTTTAATTTCTGATTTAGTTTTTTTATATTAAATAAATTTATTGATATTATTGGAAATTTTAATTAATGATGATATTTTAAAAAATATGTTAAAATTTTGCTATTTAGATTAAAATATTCTTATACAAAATAAAACGTTTGACTATTGCGATTGTAAATAAATAACAATTTGTTAAAGAAACAAATATAATTTTCCTACGTAAAGAAATGAATATGATTATTATAATATAATATATTTCTTTCTTTTTTGTCATTTGGTAACAACGGGCCGATACAATAATTTAATATCTTCATACAAAAATTTAACATTCTTATGTGAGAGAAGATAGAATCAAATTTCACACATATACAATGAACGTATAAATGATATAACAATTAGATCACTTGATCTTTCTCACTACATTTCGTTTATTGTGTGGAAAACTAAGGTGGTCTCACATGTTGCACCGTCGTAAGTGTTAGATATATTACAAAAACTCTCTTTTAACTTTTAAAACAAAGAAATCAAAAAGATCTAATGAAGTGGTAGGAAAGTTCCTTCGAGAGCAAACAATGAATATCCTAAAAAGAAGAGCTGTGTCTTCGTTCGAAAAAAAGGTTTTTTTTCTTTGCAACTAAATTTTATAAATGAGTATGGAATAAAACTGAAAACAAAAAATTATGAACCCTAAAGCTCCAATGGATCAACCATCAACAATCTTTGAGAATTACTATCCAAAAAAGGAAAAGAATATTCACCTTTCCAATTTGACATTGTTTGGAGTTTAATTTTCCATTAAAAATGTAAAAAGGTTGTTGTTAGAGTGTAGATTACTTTTTGAAGTTTGTGAACTTGTTTTTATGCTAATTGAGGTTAAATTGTAGTTTTAATAACAGCTAACATAACATATATATTCTGATGTTTAAGGTTTTAATACATAGATGAAGAGATTTTTTTTTCAGAAATCTCAAAAAAATCAAGCAATAAAAAATAAAATAATATGGAAAAATAAACGGTTAAAAATAAAACAATTCTTCAAAAAATATCATTCTTTTATGTTTTTTTAAAATGTAACAACGTTAGTTTAAATTTTCAAAATAACATAAATTTAATTTTAAAATATGTTTTCTATTAAAAATTATTTTTATGAGGTAATATTTAAACTATAAATTAGAAAGAATAAATACAAACATAATTTTGAAAATTTATATATAATTTATTTAAAGTAAATAAATATTTTCATATAATAATTTGTGATATTTTTTAAATTTTAATTTTAATATGTTAAATTTAAAATAATTTTTTTAAATATGTTATTTTATGATATTATTATATAGAAACATAAATTTGTATGAAAATATGAAAGTATCACTTCAATTCAAAAAATAATCCTTAAAACTTCACTAACCGAAAGCAAACATAAGTTTAAAAATAACATATGTAAATAAAATAGAGAAATTGACAAATATATCATTTTTTAAGTTTTTGTTTTAAATGTAGCATTACTAGTTTTTTTTGTCGGTTGAACCACAAGCGGCCGACCTAATATTTTAAAATCTTTATACAAAGATTTAATACCATCATATGAGTGAATGTAGAGTCGAGTTTCACATATCTGGGATGAATATAGATATGACACAACCACTAGATCACTTACTGCTCTCATGTAATATCACTAGTTTAAATTTACAAAATAAGACAAATTTAATATTAAAATTCTTTAAAACTTCATTCTAATCAGAAAAAATTAAATTTTAAATTAGAAAAAATCCACATATAATACTTTAATTATATTCGTAATTTATTTATGGTGAATATGTATTTTCAGAAAATAATTTATATTATTTTGAAATTTTGAGTTTAAAGTACTAAATTTGAAATAAAAACCTAAAAAATATTGTTTTAGGATATTATTCAATAAAATATACTCGATAACAACTATAAGTTCAACTACAATTATGAATTATATATAATGCAAAACTATAAAATTTTCTAAGATTTTTGTCATTATGTTGCATTAAACCTTTTTAAGATAAGTATAGTAATGATATAAAATATAAATTAAGCACAGAATATTATTTGGAATAACCTATTTTTATTTTCCTCCCTTGCTAATAAATATTATTCAAAAAAATGGATACCTTTGTGCATGGTTACTACTTTATGAAAAGCTTAGAACTTCTTTAGTCAAAAAGCTAAAAGAAAATAAAAGGCTGAGCCATCCACATGTCACTCGAAATATTTTAACAATTAAATTTAATAGAAAAGAAAAATATTCACATATTATAATTAATTATTTAATTAATTAATATAAATCAGATATATATATATATTATATTATTTAAATATTTATTTAAAAATATTAATTATATAAATAAAATATACAATAAAATCAGATTATAAAAATAAATTTAAATTATCTATATATTAAACATATAATATTATTAAATAAGTAAAAAATTGTATATGATAAATATTTAATTAATCTAAACTTTTGTTTTATAGTTTGTATGACTAATTTTTAAAATTTTTAATATTTTTTATATATTATATTGACCTTTTATGTTAAAATATTATGTATTTATATATAATATATTGTTAAATATTTATCTAGTAATATTTTTGTAAATATTCTACTAAATTATGTATTATATAATATTTGGATTAAAATATTTTGATGATATGACACATCACAATATACTTGAAAATCTTCTATCAAAATATAAAAAAAGTTGTTAAAATATTTTTTAATTAATATATCATTTAAACTATGACCATCACTGATTAGCTTTTATGTGATTATTTAAAACCTGCGAAATCATTTTGATCACCTTTAAGTGTGTTTTAATCACTTAACATGTACGTATAAGTAAGTAATTGCTTGCTAATCTTTCTCTCCCTTTTCATCGATATCTATGGCAAATCTAAGAAACACTCTCTCTCCACATGACCTCCCCAAACTTCTCTCTTTATTCTTCTCTCTCCTCGCCGCAACCGCTCTTAATTCATCACTTTCCTCCGCCACTTCCGCCACTGACACCTTCGTCTACGGTGGCTGCTCCCAGCAAAAATTCTCTCCGAAGTCTCCTTATGAGTCAAACCTCAACTCTCTTCTCACATCTCTAGTCAACTCAGCCACATACTCTTCTTACAACAACTTCACCGTCACGGGTTCTTCCTCCTCCGACACAGCCCGTGGCCTTTTCCAATGCCGCGGTGACCTCTCCATTTCCGATTGCGCCACGTGTGTTACACGTGTCGTCTCACAAGTGGGACTTCTATGCCCTTTTACTTGTGGTGGAGCCTTCCAGCTCGCAGGATGTTACATCAAGTACGATAATGTTAGTTTCCTTGGCCAAGAAGACAAGACCGTTGTCCTAAAGAAATGTGGCCCCTCTGATGGTTACAACTCCGATGGGATCGCCCGGAGAGACGCTGTTCTCACTGGACTACTCAACGGTGGAGGCTATTTTCGAACAGGAGGGTCCGGTGATGTTCAAGGTATGGGACAGTGTGTGGGAGATCTAAAGGTATCGGAGTGCCAAGATTGTTTAGAAACGGCCATCGGAGTGCTTAGAGAAGAATGTGGCTCGGCCGTATTTGGAGACATGTTCTTGGCTAAGTGTTACGTAAGATATTCTACTGATGGTGGACAATCCTATGCCAAGTCTCATAAATGTAAATTTTTTAATACTTATTACTATATATATATATAATGATATGTTTTGTTTTCCACATTAAAAAAATCTAAAAATTATGAAAAAACGAATTTTAGAAACTTTCGTTAAATTTTTAGTTTTAGGAATTTTGTAAATCCAGATTTTGTGTTTTTTCTTAATGTTCTCGTAATGGTGATATTTTAAAACTTATATTTTTTTAATATAGACTTACATATTTTTTTCATAATCATGGTATATAATATATATAAATAATACTTTAAAATAACACATTTTAAAAATTTTATTTTAGATTTAGTATATTAAAATTAAAATTTTTAAAATAACACAAATTATTATGTGAAAAAATTATATTAGTTTAAATAAATTATATATAAAATTAAAGTGTAATCTTTAGATTCATTTTTTAATTTTTTTTAATTTTTTTCTTATTTGAAAGAGATTTTAATATATTTTAGTATTAAATTTATGTTATATTAAAAATTTTAAATTAATAATGGTATATTTGAAAAAAATATTAAAATAGTGGTAAAAAATTACCCTTTTTATAATAATGTAAAAGTATATATTTGAAAATTGAATTTTAGGGTTTAGTATTTTTTGTTATTTTCTTTAAAACTAAAACTTTTAAATGCTTAATAACTTTTGTAAATAAATAAATTTTAATGTTTGGATTAAATAAATAGATAAAACAAACTATGGAGGAGAAAGAACGTTTGCGATCATCATAGGACTATTAGCTGCAGTTGTTCTTCTAATTATCTTTCTTCTTTTCCTCAGAGGCGTTTGCAGTCACAGAGGTAATTTTAATTCTTCAATTTTAATTTTATTTAATTTCTTTCACAATATATAGAAAATACATATACATGTATAATGTGTAATGTGTATATACAAATTTGAAAATTTCAGGTAAATAAAATGTCAAGTTTTCTGTGACTTGTGAGGATCTCAAAGAAAGCAAAAAGTTTCAGATGAGATGGATCTTGCTTTGTATTCTTTCTACTTTATTTCTTTTAATTACCTTTTCAGCACTATTTTTAATTATCTTGTTTCGATTTTTTATGTAATTTACTTGTGATGATAATAAAATATTAACATTTAAAAATAACATTTTTTAGATTTATCTTCCAAATATAACATATTAAAAATAAAATTTTTTAAAATAATACAAATTATTATATAAAAATAATTATTTATCTGAAATAAATTATATAAAATTAACACATAATATTGAGTTTTATTTTTTTAATTTAGGATTTAAATTTATTTTTAGAGTAATCTTTTAAAATAGCATATTTTTAAGTTTTTTCCAAATATAACACATAAAATAAAATTCTTAAAATAGCACAAATTATTATGTGAAAATAATTATTTATCTTAAATAAACTATATATAAAATTAAAAAAATAATGTTTAGATTCATTAGGATGAGATTTTTAATTATTTTAATATTAAATTTTATTTTATTAGGATGAGATTTTTAATTATTTTAGTATTAAATTTGTGTTATTTTAGAAATTTAAATGATTAGTGTTATATTTGAAATAAAAACTTAAAAAGTGTTATTTAAAAAAAGTTATCTTTTTTATTAGGAAGAGATTTTTAATTATTTTAGTATTAAATTTATGTTATTTTAGAAATTTAAATGATTAGTGTTATATTTGGAATAAAAACTTAAAAATGTTATTTTAGACAATTGTTTTTTTATTAGAAGAAATTTTTAATTATTTTAATATTAAATTTGTGTTATTTTTGAAAATTTAAATAATTAGTGATATATTTGGAAAAAAAAACTTGGAAAAATGATATTGTAGACCATTGTCCATAATAAAATTCCTTTAAATAAAAAAAATTCCAAGTAAAGGAAGTTTATATAAAAAGGAATTTTAAAGGCTTTATGCATATCCGAAAAAAGATTACTAAAGCAACAAAGTAAAAAGGCATACAGAAAGAGAGAAGTTTGTGTCTATCTTTATTTGACAAATGGAATATATTCTCTTCCAAATTTTTAGCAAATTTCTTTCAAATGTTTCCTTCATTCGAAAACTTAACTTTCTTTTTAAATTTTAAAAAATTTGGTCCTAAATTTATTATTGGCCAATTGTATAAAATACCAATATTTCAAATTTTTGTTCCAAATATAATACTAATCATTTAAATTTTCAAAAATAGTACAAATCTAATAATTAAAAATCTCATTGTAATAAAAGCAATTTAAATTCAATATTAAAAAGTGAACGCAAACATGTTGTTTTAATTTTATATATAGTTTAATTTAGGTAAATAATTATTTACATATAGTAATTTATGCTATTTTAGAATTGGCTAGATTTAAAAAATCGATTTAAAAATACTATTTTAAAATATTACTCTTTATTATTTCATATATTTTATATTTAATATGAGAAACAAGTATATGCTGTTTTTTAATCTGGCCTTCTTTTATAAACTCTAATGGGTTTATTTTATTAAAAATTAAGATATATATTTTCTTTGTCTGTTGTATTTAAATGTTTTTCTTCAAATTTTATTCCAAAATTTTACTATTGATATACTATAATAAATTTTTTATTAGTGGAAATTTTTTAGAGTTAATAATTTTTATATAAAAGTAATAAAATATGTAATTTTTATATGGGACATTTGCAAAATTAACCTAAAATTTGTCTTCAATTGCAAGTTTGACAATTTAAATTTTTTTTTGCAAAACTAACTTTCTATCTCTATTTTATCCCTCAACAATACATTTATTTACAACTTTGCCATTAACTTAAAAAAAAATAAAAACAACACAAAGACCATTATGAACAAATTTTTCAAAAATATTACGAAAATGTCATATTCTTCATTGCACACAACCACCATTGTCGTGGTTGTTGGGAGCTCTTAATTCCATCGACACACCCACTTTTATACCTCTATTCCTTCATCAAATCTCATTCATCTCAACCTCTTTCATTTTCTCTCTCATTTTCTTCCAATTTCTCTCTTCACTCTACATTCAAAAGCTTCCAACTTTGCAAAAATTCATCATTATCCGTTAAATCAAGCTTTTGGGAGTTTATATCGGTCATCATTTAAGTCGCATAGCTAAAAACCAAGATCAAAGGTTAGTTCGTGTTTTGCTTTCAGTTATTTTTTCAGTTCATACAGTTACGAGAAGTCTGCTTTGTAATATATTTACAAAGCAGATTTCTCTAACAGACTTCAAGAAGTCTGCTTTAATCGGAATAAATCTCTCTTTAACCGGAATAAACAATTTTTCTCACTAAAGCAAACTTCTCCAAGAAGTCTGCAGAGAAGTCTGCTTTGATAGGAATAAACTATTTTTCTCGCTAAAATAATATTTATTACAAAAACATAAATTTTGTAAAATATAAATTTAAAAAACATAAAGTTTGTAAAATATAAATTTAAAACATAAATTTAAAACATAAATTTTGTAAAATATAAATTTAAAAAGTCAGTTTTATCATTTTGGAAAGAATAATACTATAAAATATTAGTTTTAAATTTTTTGTTCCTAATTTTGTGCTCGTGTCTCATGAGCTGTATATCTTGGTTTTCTTCAAATAGGTAATGAAGCTTTGTTAGTGGTGTGATGGTTTACAACAAAAGTGTTTGTATCTGGTTTTGTTGTAGATCGAGATTTTTGTGACGTAGGCAATGAGGCTGCGTTAGTGGTGTGTTGGTTTACAACAAACGTTTTCGTATCTAGTTTTGCTGTAGATCAAGATTTTCCTAACGTATGCAATGAGGTTGCATTAGTGGTGTTTGGTCTACAACAAAAGTGTTTGTGTCTGGTTTTGCTGTAGATCGAGATTTTCCTGACATAGGCAATGAAGCTACGTTAGTAGTGTGTTAATCTACAACGAAAGTGATTGTGTCTGGTGAGCTGTACATAGTAATTTCTCTGACGTAGGTAATGAGGGTGCGTCAGTGGTGTGTTGATCTACAACAAAAGTGTTTGTGTCTGGTGAGTTGTAGATCATATGATGTGATATTGTGATTTATTGTTTATTTCATATTTATTTCTACATTAAGCATAATTTTGTTATTAATTAATTAGGTTTTTAATTTATGATCAGTGGACAAGCGTGAGCGCCTCATTGAGTTACTTGTTACTCATCCTGATTTTTCCTCTTTTCCAATGTGTGCATCTTAGCATGTTTCACAAAAAAATATTAGATTTCATGTTGGTGTTTTAAGAGATAGAGTTTTGTGTTTTATAATCGATAACTTGCCGTCTCGACTAAGTAACCGCGACGGGTGTTACACCATGAATGGCCAGGATCAATGGCTATAATTGATTGGATTGAATCTTCAAATATGCTCACATCTTCAAAATCAAGAAAAACGGCCGATTCCCACGCAAACTATCTTCAATTAGATTATGTATGTACGAATTAGTAAGCAATGCGAAAATCTACATGAACTATTCTTAATTTTGAAAACACTACACAAATTATTGTTAAGATCTACAAATTAATAGAATCTGTTTGTTTTGCCGTCCAACCATGCTCACTCAGACGCCACATTGGCGACATTAATAAAACGACGTCGTTTCACATTAAAACTGAAGCAGAGTGAAACGGTGCCGTTTTGTAAGAACTCAATGTTATCACTTATTAAAACGATGTCGTTTCCACGCAGAGTGAAATGACATCGTTTTAATAAGTGATAGTCGACATTTATTAAATGATGTCGTTTATAATTTGGGGCAAAAATCACATTTAAATCGGTTAGGCTTCGAATGAAATCGAAATTAGGGTTCATGAGTGAAAATCGCAGTTAGGGTTCGTGAATGAAAATCTACGAATTTCACGGGAAGGATTTCACGGGAATTGTGAAATCGACGAGTAGGAGAGGGTTATGCAAGAGAATCGAAAGGAAAGGGCATCGACAGTTGGTGTGGGATCTTCTAAATCGCGTGCGATGAAGTAAGTCGATATTCCTTCTAAAATTCATAGATTTAGGATGAAATTAGTAATTATTAGAGGTGTAGTTTCATTAATGGTGATGTTGTACCAAGAAATTACGATTTATGTAGTAATAGGCAATGACTTAATTTTATGTCTACCAAGTGTTCGACAAAATGGCTGAATAAGTTTTTGAAATCAATTTTATGCAGTAACGAAGGTGGGGGGGGGGGGGGGGAGGAGAATCCAATACTATTCAACAGTTATTATGGTGGCATGATTGAAAACGTAGATGGCCAAGCACACTACGTGGGTGGTTGTGTTAGGGCTATTGAAACGAAGTCGTAGGATTTGTTTATGGAGATTATGAACCAACTGCCAATAAGCATATACGGTCATAGGCTTTGGTATAAGATGTCGTACGAAGGATTAGAGGAGCGTAAACAAATCGTCAATGGTGATTAGAATTTCTGAAAAATATGTACGAGTGCTATGTGAATTAATGTTATTGATATTTTCGTAGAGCCGGACAGTTATATGGGTGAAGAAAATTCGCTTGAAAAGGAAAGGGTTGAAAGGGTTGATGAAGAGGAAATGTGTGATGAAGAGGAAAGGTGTGATGAAGAGGAAAGGATTGAACCATATGATGAAGAGGAAAGGGTTGAACGAAAAGTCGTTGACTTTGTAGACGAGGAATGTAATGAACAAGATACGGGATCATGATAGTGAAGAAGAAGATGAGCGTATTGGAGAGGGTATGTTTTATGTCTGTTTTGCTTCACTTCGGAGATCATGGTGTATGTACTCTCGACCAATCTTTGGTCTCGACGGTTATTTTCTTAAGTGCACGACGACAAATGATCAATTGTTGGCATCCGTAGAACATGAATGCAAACAACCAGATGTTTACTATTACATGGGTTGTGGTTGATGTCGAGAATGAAATCAATTGGAGATGGTTTATTGAGGTTACAAATTGATTTAAACCTAGGACGGGGTACTTGATTTATAGTTATTTCAGATCGACAAAAGGTTATAAATTTTGGATTTACAGTTTGTTGTTTGCTGTTTTTTATTTTGGATTTCTTGTTTGCTTTATCATGTTGTTTTTTATGTTAATTACAGGATTTACTGAATGCTATAGCACACCTCCTGCCCGATGTTGAGCATCGGATGTGTGCTAGACACATTTATGCTGATTTGAAAAAGAAGTATCCACACAATGCTGATATGAAAGGCTTAATTTGGAAGGTGACTAAGAGTTACAACATGGCACAATATGATAAAAGGGTGAAAGCAGTAAAGCAGTACGATATGAATGTTTACGAATCGATGATGGAAAAAAATCTCAAAAATTGTAGTCTAGCTTTCTTCACAGAGATAGCCTGTTGTGATGATGTAAGTAATAATATTTCGGAGTCCTTTAACCATGCTATTGATATTGCAAGATCCATGGCTTTGGTTGAAATGCTAGAGACCATAAGGAGACGAGATATAATACGGGTAGAAGCAAAAAAGGTAAAAGCAATGAGACACGGAGGCAAGTTTAGTCCCAAAAAGATTTTGAAAGTTGATATGGAGCAGCGAAAGATCACTTATTGTAAGGTATTTCCGATGGGTTGTGGTGTATTTGAGATTAAGGAGAAGAATTCGGCTTTCAAAGTGTACATGGACAAGCATTCTTGCTCATGTAGGCGATGGGATATGTCCGGGTTGCCTTGCCATCATGCACTTAAGGTAATTTTGGATAAAAAGTTAAAACAAAAAGATTATATATCCGAATGGTATCTTACTTCTAGGTAGAGAAAACAGTATAGCAACCCAATATTGCCCGTGCGTGTTATTAATTTTTTGGGAAAAGTCGGGTGAAAGTGAGATATTGCCACTGCCAAGAGAAACATCCGTAGGAAGAAAGCCACAACATAAAATACACAATGAGAGAAATGAGTCTCCAAAGAAAAAGAAGACGAAAGTGATTGAGTCTCCAACAAAAATTTCAAAAGAGAGAAAAATCATCTATTGTGGAAGATGTGGAGGAGTTGGGCACAACACACGAAAATGTAAAAATATTGGAGTTGAGATTTATAGATCTACAAAAAAAGAAAGGGAGAAGAACACAAGATGAATCCGATCATTGTGATGTTAGACCGAGTCAACCACCGCAAAGTCAAAATTTTGATTGAGCCGAATTATCATGTTTTTGGAAGTTGTTGTTATGAATGTATTTAGCTAAAAACATTGCATGCAATAATTTCATAAATATGTTGGTAAACATTCGATAAATGTTTTGGTAAATAATTCATAAATATTTGATGAATGTTTTTGGTATATATCCGATCATGTTTTATTGTTTTGCTCAATTTTATGTTATCGGATTATGTTAGGTTTTGCTTCTGCCAATGATGAACGCAAAACACTAAAAATTATTTTAGATTTTGCTTCATGCCTTTTAGTACTCATTTTATTTTCCACAATCATATATTAGGTTCCGAACATATAATACTCATGTTCTTCAAAAACAACTTACACAATCATAGTTTTTTACATTTATACTAAAACACCACAACAATAATCATCACCAATATATAGCACATAATTATAACCAAACAACATACAAATATTTTCTTCAAACTAATGAGCTCCATCTTGCAAGTTCTTTTACATATTCGCGTAGGTTATTCTTAAATGCACAAACCTCCTTCTCCAAATCGCATACCAGAGTCTCACAATTTCGATTCTCCATTGAAAGAGAATTAATATCTGGTTCGCAAAATTTTACACCTTTTTCTAAAGAAATCGACTCCCTTGCAACATCAAATTTCGATTTAATATCTTCAATTTTTTCAGCCATTGCTTCATCCGCCCATTTGAATAAGTGGTAACGGTTATTCTTCAAAATTAAACATCCAGAATTAAGAAAATTTTAAATCCCAAATAGCAATAATAAGAGCTCAGAATTAAAAGATGGATTACCTCCTCCCCATTTCGGCATCCAAAGAATAATCTTCCTGGATTACTCAATGTTCTAGAAGTCTTCAACCATGCACGTTCTCCACATCGACACTTATTTGGTATCACTCTTCTCTCAACCATTGTCGACATATTCTTCTCACTCTTTCGAAACCCACCTCTCTCCAACTATGTTGCAACCCACCTCTCTCACACCAATATGGGCTTCTTCTTCCACAATCGCTCACGAACCCAATCGAACCTTAGTTCCACAAAGCCAGTCGAACACAATCGCTCATGCGAAAACCCACAGAACTCGCAATTTCACTCCCCATAAACCCTAGCCGATTTCTGTTTTATAAAATTTATTCCCAATTTACAAAATGACGTCATTTAACTAAGTGTCAGAATGAGTATAAACGATGCCGTTTCACTCTGTTTTGGTTTTAATATGAAACAATGTCGTTTTATTAATGACGCCAACATGGCGTCCTAGTCAGCACGGTTAGATGGTAAAACAAATGGTTTCTGTTAATTTGTTGGTTTTAACTGCGAAACTATAGTTTGTGTAGTGAATTCAAATTTAAGAATAATTTGTGTAGATATTAGCATTGTTTACTAATTCATATATACATAATCCAATCGAAGATAGTTTGTGTGGGAATCAACCGTTTTTCCTCAAAATCAATGTCCCAGATAAACTAAAATAAAAACTAATCTCATTTGATTTTTTTCAAAATCATCAATTGATTCAATTATGGTCTGGCACGTGGCGGGGGAAAGAAGCTCTCGCTGGAAAAAAACGATTTTCTCCGACGGACCGAGTTTCCGGAGAATATGTCAGTCGATCAAATGGAGAACGGTATATAGAGATGTCAAAACGGGCTTTAGCCTGCGAGCCTGGCCCAATAAGGACCGCAGTGGGGCGGGCTTGAACAATATAATCAAAATCCACGGATTAAATGGATTTGCTTATGATGGCTTGTGTATCAAATAGTCAAACCCATCTGGGCTAGCGGTTAACGGACTACCCGCTAAGAAACACTAAATCAAATATTTTATTTATAATAGAATTTGAATTTAATTTTAATATTTATTAAACTAATAAATTGAATATCGTAATACCTTAAAATAAAATTGAGAAGTAAAAAAAATTATAACCTCTTCAATTCCATTGTTGGATTTTGAAGATTTGAAACTAGTATTTTTTATTAGTTTTATAATTATAAGATCACAAGTTTTATATTAATTTTTATTTTATTTATGTCATATGTAAAGAGAAAGATGAAAAATTGCAAATTGAATATGAAGTACTACCTTGTTTCTAATCGATTGTTGATAAAAAGTTAAAAGTTAACTTCTAATTTGAGTTTAAGTGTTAGTTTTAAAAACTTTTCTTGAACTTTTAAACAATCATTTTAGAATTTCGTTTAAAATTATTTTTTGGATTATTTTTTGATTATGGTATAATGATTTTTTATATTAGCATATACTATTTAGGAGATTTTGTATAATTGTTTTAAAAAAACTAAGCATGCGGGCCAACCCATTTAAACCGTTGGGTTTAGCGGATTGGGTTTGGATATTTTAATAAAACTCGTAAGCAAAATGGATCGGTCCGTTGCGGTCATTAAAAAGAAAATAATCACAACGGGTCGAGCCCGATGGACGTGGACTGACCTGTTTGATATCCCTAACGGTATACTCTGGTTGTTGTTCCAAAGGACACGTCACCCAAATCTGGAATATCAACATTACCAGTAAGCTCTAAACATTAACCGGATTAAACCGGTTTTATGGTTTTCTCATTAGCTTAAAGTTTGACTAGAATTAGACTGTGTACTTCATAGTAAAATCCAACAAGAGTATGTGTTACTAGAAATAAAATGTGATATTTAAAAATATTTAAGAATTGTGAACAAGATTATAAGATCGAGATTCAAGATCCAAAACTAGGCCCGGTTAAATAATTCGAATCGAATAAACCGAATTAAAACTGAATGTAAAAACATATTTTGGTTGGTATTCGGTTATAAAGAATTAACTGAACGAAAAAAATATATTTTTGTTGGTATTCGGTTATAAAGAATTAACCGAACATATATTATTTTATAAAATTATGGTTATTAGTTACTAACCGAAACCGAATCGAAAACTAAATTACCCAAAAATATTTTGGATATTTCGGATATTTCAGTTAATTTCGGTTATTTTTTTGTTATATTTGGTTATTTTTCGGTTATTTTTTTATTATTTTTCGGTTATTTTTTGGTTATTTTGGTTATTTCGGTTATTTTCGGTTAACTAAATTATTTTCGGTTATTTTTGATTTTATATTTAATAACCGAACCGATCGAAACCGAAGTATAATCGAACCGAATCAAACCAAATGGATCTTTAACTTACTGATAAAAAAAACTAAAACCGAAAAATAATCGACCGAAACCGAATCCAATATCCAAATGTCCAGTTCTACCCAAAACAAACCAAATGCTTATGGATTTATGTAAAAGCAAGCTCTGATATATAACCGGACTAAACCGGTTTTGTGGTTTTCATAATCCTAAAAGCTTGAGTAGAATTGGTCTGTGTACTACATAAATCTAACAATGATATTTGAAAATAGTCAAAGAATTGTGACTAGAAATAAGCCAATAAGTTGAAGATTTTCATCACAATGAAGCTTTTTGACTCTAACCGAATTTAACCGGGTTCTGTTACTCATGAGCTGAATAAAAAGTGGACTGTATACAATCATACATCATAAATGCACGAAGTATTTTGAACTTTTGAAGAATTGTAAAAACAAGATTTAGATTATAAAATGAAGACCAAGAACAAGAAGAGACCAAAAGCTGATGATTTACATCTGATTGATTCTGAACAAATAAACAAACAACAAGAAACCAAAACAAGCTTTTCTCATCTGGACACTGATGAACCCTGGTTGTGCTTGTTGTGTCTGTTTATTTAGCAGTTCTCGAGTGCTTAATCAGCCAATCGATGACCACATCTATGTTTACTGAGTCCTTACACGAGATCATGTAACAACAAACCTCTCTGTCTACTATGGATTCAAGCCCTCTGGATAAAAATAAACTCAAGTCATACTCGAGTTCAGATCGGTTTTAATGAGAGTATTTAAAGGAAGAGAGAGCTTACAGTTGATCAACTAAAGCTTGCTTAGAGAGAGCTTCAGACTTATCGATTTTGTTGCCGAGGATCAAAAGAGGAATGCCACTTAAAGATGGTTTTGTTAATAGATCCTGCAATTCACTTCTTGATATCGGTACACTATCTCGATCTGCAGCATCAATCACATATCTGCAATAGACACCAGAACAAAACTCATCAAAAGATTTCACCAAAGAGTTTGAAAGATATTGGAAAAGGTTTTTAAAGGTTATTATACACAATGGCGGAAACTCCACGACAATAACGCTCCCACATGGTACGGAACCTTCGTTGCCCTCCCAGATCCCAAATCTTTATTGTAACATTCCCTTTTGTAACTTTCCTCATGTTGAATCCAACAGTTGGTATCATATCTTCACTGTAACCTCCAGTCTTGAAAGAATCCAAAGAAAACAAGAAGAGAGATGTGTAAGAAAAGATTTCGTTTGGAAATACTATTTGTAGACTAAAACCTCTGAGGATTTTTTTACTCACAGCAATGGCATTGACAAGTGAGGTCTTCCCAGCATTTTGAAGACCAACGAGCGAAAGCTCCATCTCTTGTTTGAAGAACAAGCTAGCAAATCCATTAGACTATTTCGTTATTCGTTTGGCAAGCCAATCAATTGCAATGATTTTCCAGATAAACAACGCCACATGAAAGCATCAATACTAAATTAAAATCTTAATCGACTATAGAGAGTTAATACACAAGAACATAGAAAGAACAGTAGATTTCTTAATGAAACCAAATCATATAATGCAACAATAAAGGATGCAGCCAAAGAGATCAAAGAAACTCAATAAAAGTGTTGAGATTCTGAAGCAGAAGTGATACTGTTTCGTTGAACAGAATTATATTTGATGACTGATTACCATAACTCAATTAAGTACCAGGTTAGTTAAGAAAATTGAGCAACAAATAGATGATTTTGATACAAATCCAAACAAGGGTAAAGAGAAATTTACCTCCTGAGCCAGTTTAGAAGCGAATCCCAGAGACCCATCACAAAAGAATCGATCTTTTTGAAGATTAAGCACTTGGATTTCGGAAACCTAGTTTTGTGTGTTGTATTGTGTTTCTGTGTAATGAGAGAAGCAGAGCGAAGGAGAAAAAGCAATCTGTACCTCAAATTTGTCGGTTTGTGGAAAACGGTGTCTCTTCACTCTCTGTCACGCTTTTGTTGCCCTTAAGATTTCGTTGTTTTCTTTCCTTTCACATAAATTTTATAATTCTACAAAAATTATTTGAAAACTTGAAAAACATTCATTGAAAGTATTTAAGTTATTGATTAATGTTAATTTATAGTATTAAAAATTATATATTTATTACTAAATATTAATTATTTAAAATTTAAAAAATCATTTCTAAAAACAGAAAGAATAACATATATAATTTAGCTAGTTTTGGAAAATATAGTCGGCAGAAAACAAAAAATCGGCAAAAAAATATGTTAAAAATAAACAATAAATTCTAATGATATATGTTTATATCTTTATATTATTATTTAACAATTATATTTAAAAAATAACATTTAATTTGTCAAATATTATTTCAAATATCATTATATATAACTAATTAAAAAAATACCAAATATAAAAAAATAAAATAGGCATTAGTATTATGAAATCTAATATTTAAAATTCAAATTTTTTTATTATATTATGAAAATATAGTCTAAATAACAAAATAAATCTAATGAGAATAAAAATAAATATAACCAAAATAAATAAATGATTATTATATTTTTCTTTCAATAGAAATAATGATAAATTATTAAATAAAAGTTTACATAAAATAATCAGACAGTCATCGCAAGTTTGATATTCTAAATAAACAGAAGAAAATTCAATATAAGATAACGAGAAAACCAAAAACAGACCAGAAAATCATTACATCTCCATTACTTCTGCAATAGCATCTGCAACTTCACACAAAATGTCGGTCCTAAGCAAGACATGTTTCGATAACAAAGCCATTGAAGCTTTCCATTTTTTTTTCGATTTTCTTCTTCGTATCCATCTTCACCAAACTCCAACTTGTTCTCGCATGTTCTTCACTTAGACCCAAATCAATCACTCCTTTAAGCAACAATTTCTCATCTACTTCACTACACAATCTTTTCCATATCTTCACTTAGATTCTTCTTCCTCCGACGTCTCCATTTCAACCGGCAAGGGCTTGAATGGTTTCTTAGTCATAGATAGAGAAAGAAGAAATGTGAAGAAAAAGGTTTAGATGATGTTTATGAATGAAATGGATATCGCATGCATCGCACAGAAAACGGCCCATTCCGAACGAAATAATTCATCGGAAATAGTCCCGACGGACTATTTTGTCGAAAACAAATTTCGTCGGGCATTCGTCAGTAATTTCTGATGGATATGCGATGGAAAATATCCGTCGGCCACTACCGACGGCAATGCGATGGGCCGTATTCGTCAGCTATTACCGACGGATATGCGATGACAAAAGTTTCCGACGAAATACCGATTTTTCTTTCTGTCGGGAGATTATCAATGCTCTTCCGATGAAAAATCGCCGATGGATAATTAGTAGTCGGTAATTCGTCGGAAAGCCTACGGGAATTTCCGTCGACTTCCGGACAATGTTTTTCTTGTCGGAAATTACCGAAAGATTTTCGATTATTTTCCGATGGAAATTTTTTTGTCAGTATTTTGTCAGTAATCTGTCGATATTTTTGACAATATATTTACTGTTAGAATTACCTATCGAAAATCCTAATATTTTCTTGTAGTGTATCTATAATTTAGGAAATTAAAGGTTTAGATGATGTTTTATGAATGAAATGGATATCGCATGCATCTATAATTTATAAGAGATGTTCTTGACATATATCTAATTAATAAATCGAAACAAATAAGCTAACTAGTGACTTTTCGAATCCTCTATATTGGAAATAGTTAACTTTTGCATGCTTAGTGTGATTCAAATCCTCTATATCGTCTTTTCAAATCCTACATTTTTGTTAAGCAATATCTTTTGAATCTCTTAGTATTCATGACATTTATGTAAAATAAATTTGTATAAGTCGATATTTTTTTTTCTAAAACAAATATACTGCTTAGACCAAGAGGGCAATCTCAAAGTTGGTTTAAAACTGTTTGGTTCAAGCATCACACTCCTTGTCATGTGACCTCAACACGCATTCAATTTGTTAATTTGGAGACAACTAGTCATCTTCCATTATAAAAACCAGAACTGTTTTAGTTTAAGTTGGTACGATTAGCTAAAATAGAGATTGGTTAGATAAATCGATTGGTCTATTTTGGTTTAAGAATTGTACCGGATTTACTCGGACTATAAGAGTAAGTAAGAAGCTAGATTTTTACTGGTAGCGCAGTGGACATTTTCTTTGTTTCTTCTTCTTTTGATTTCTCGCTTTTATGGGTGATGAAGCGAGTGGATGGAGTGGGGGTGTGAGTTCTGGGAGAGTCAATTCTTAAGGGCAAATCGGTTTGTGATATTTTTTTTGTACACTTGTTTCCGAACTAGTGATATAGTGGATTGGTTGTACCGTCAAACCCAGATGTAGAGTTCTCATATTAAGACCTAAACTGGTTAAATCATGCCTATTGTTTACGCTTATTATCGATCTCGATAATCACTTATTGTTCTTTAGGTTTTCAGTTTACGATTTTGAGATGTAACGAGTTTTACTTGAGTATTTGAGATCGTATTTTAGTGTTGCTTGAATCTTTACAAAATGGTATCGGAGCTAAGGTGAAAATTAGCAACATGACGAATGCAAGAATCAAAATCGATCTTCTTCAAAAGTACCAAAAATTAGGATATCAAAAGTACCAAAAATTCAAAAACGATCTTCTTCTGAACTTGGCTTCTTTAGTGAAGGAACCTTGAGCCATGACAATCATCTTCTCTTTTGTTGTTTTGTCGAAGTTTTATTTCGTTCACATGAATCTTTGGCACATTTCCACTCTTACCGAATCATATAAAATCCTTTTTGTATACTACTTATCTTGATACATATATATGAACAATCTATTAAGTTATATTCATGCAAAACTTATATGAAATATAGATCATTGAGGAACCATATATTAACTAAGAGCCATAGATTCTTAGCTTATATATTCATCATAGTTTAGATTGAACTCAACATATGCTTATATCTCTTTGTCGATAATCATGTTCATGAATTTTATGACTTAGATGTCGATTCTTCTACCCAAAATGCTCCATATTCAGAGCCAGTCCTGAATTAAAACTCATAAAATAAATGTTTTAAACGCTAATTAATGAAACAATTTTGGAGCATTATAAACAATTTTCGAACTTTTATCATTTATATATATTTTAAATATAGGAAAAAAATTATACGATTAAAAGATATTAATCTTTTTTGTAGTTTTAGATATTAAATAATATCGGTATAGCATGGACGATACTATATATAAGAATTAAAAAACAAATTACGGTAGGAATGAATAAATTTTAAGAATTTGATACCATATACACAAAAATTTAGGATGAAACAAATCGTTTTATTGAATAACTAGAAATTACTTAGCAAAATAACCTTTAAATTTATTGAATTATTAGACAAAACATTATGAACTTGTTTTGTCACGTAGACATTTAGAAACCGCCATGCAGACGTAACATCAAGTGAATGCACGAACCCTTTTGGATATTGTAATAAGAAATAGTGTGACCATCTTCAAGTTGCTTGCCTGAATAGATTAGCCTCTGAATATCCACTGGTACACCTTCACTTTTCTCGATCTTGACCTTAAGGTTTTCGATGGTATCAGAACTATCTACAATTAGACTTATGTTTCTGTTTTCGAGAGTCTTTACTACAATCTGCATGATGATACTCTGTCTTTTCCTCTTAGTGAATACACAAGAAAACTGAAATGTTTAAAACAAGAAAGTATTCGGAATGTGAGAACTATGCATCCATTGAATCTTTTAGGGTTTCGTTTTATATAGCTGAATTGTTTTACAATTTCCAAAAATGATTTCTTTGACCGTTTTTGGATAAGAATCGATCGTTGTGTGAAGAATCCTAATGATGTCCCTTAGGTTTCCAATTTTAGATTTTTACAGTTTTTGTCTTTCCAGTTTTTTTTTTCTCTCGAGATTTGACTGATTAATTTAACTACATTTATCATTCTAATCTGTTTTAAAGTTGCAATAATTCGGATTATTTTGATGTTCTGCAATAATAGTTAATCATTAATAAAGTAACAAACCCCTCCTTTCACATTCTCTTTCACTTGTTTTAATTTCTTATTTGATTAATATTCTAAAATAGCATTATTTTAAATTTATTTTTCAAATTTAACACATTAAAAATATAATTCCAAATATAGCATAAATTATTATATGAAATTAATTATTTATTTTAAATAAACTATATATAAAATTAAAACATAATGTTTGGATTTATTTTTTCTAATTTAGAGTTTAAATTTTTTTATTAAAAAGAAAATTTTAATTATTTTAATATTAAATTTGTGTTATTTTTAAAAATTTATATGATTAGTGCTATATTTAGAACTAAAACTTGAAATAGTGTTATTTTATTCAATTACCTTTCTTGTTTTATAATTTTGTTATTAATTTATTACATACTACGAACGAAAATCGGATTCCATTAACCAAAATATTGGAAAAGGTATGCATTTGTTAGATCGTTTATAAAATTTGAATTATTAAAAGATAAATGTTAAAATCCGTACTATGACTTCGTAATTATATAAAAACGCATGATAAAAATTGTTGAAGTAAAAATTGATCAGTTTGTCTCTAGCTATTCATCGGAAAAATATCTTCTTTTATGGGCATCTTTTCAACACCTTCATATTCCTATATATCATATTTATATTATCCGAATTGTTGATGTATATAAATCAGTCCACTTTAAAAGTCAATTTTGATTGAAGAGTTTCAGATTCACTTACGAGATGAAGTCGAATTCATAAAAGGAAACGAGCTTGAAAAATAATCATTCTAACTCAGTCAAGGAAATAATAAATAAGTATCAAAACAATAAACGAGAAATCAATGCAATCAATGGCAGATCAAACCAAGATGATGAGAAAGAATATAAATTTGGGTATACGTTACAATAAACATTTGTGTCCAATTCCAAAGCATTTGATTATTGGGTTAGTTTTGGTTTGGAGTGAGTTTTTTGGATTTTAAATAATAGATTTTATTCGGATTTAAACTTTATTCGGTTTCGGTTTGAGTTTTTCGAGCTTTGCATTATATTTTAGTTCAATGTGATTTGAGCCAAATAATAAAAAAATTAATTAGTTAATACTATAAAATTTAATATATATATATATATATATATATATATATATATTAATGTATTTTGAGTAATATCTTAAAATATCATCATTTTAAATTTATATTCCAAATTTAAAACAGTAAAACAAAAATTCAAAAAATAACATAAATTATTATGTAAAAATAATTATTTATCTTAAATAAAATATATATAAAATTAAAATATAATGTTTGGACTCACTTTTTTCAATTTAAGGTTTAAATTTTTTCCATTAAAAAGAAGTTTTTAATTATTTTATTATTAAATTTATGTTATATCTGAAAATTTAAATGATTAATGATATATTTGGAACAAAAACCTCAAATAATGCTATTTTAGTCAATTACACATGTATTTTTATGTTTAGTTAAAAATATTAGTTATCGTAATGAATTTCGGTTAATTCGATTTTGATTTAAAATTCAGATTTGGTTCGATTCGGAATCGATTAATTTGGATTAGAAATTTTTATTCTCTTTGAATTAGATTTTAATTCTGTTCAGATTCGGATTTGGAAATTTTGATTCTGGTTTGGTAATTTCGATTTGATTCGAGAATTTTGCCCACCCCTACTCCGAATATTTTTATCTTTTAATCTTAATTGTAATCTTAAACTGAAATCTTATATTCACTTTTTTCATAAAAATCCGTAATCTAATTGCTCTGAGTCTTTTGTTTTAAGGACAACCTATATGAAACATCAAAATCTCAATTGCACCTAATGTTGAGTTTGGTAACACTAAACTCTTTTAATTCACAAATCACCGATTTCTGATCCTTTTGTATAATTCTTGAGAGGTTCCTTGATGATGAACTTGTAGTGACATAGAATTATAGCAATGTGGTGCAATTCACTAAACCAAAATTATAGAAAATTTTAGACGAATGAATATATAATAAAGTTGCAAAACAGATGCATAAACAATGAAATAGGGAAAGGGTTTGATATATCAATTTCATTTCTCAGATGTTATAGGGTAGACAACTATTTGATGCACAACTATGATCCGTCGTTATAATTTATAAATTAACTAGATTTATATTCACGATATATATATGAAGTAAAATAATTATTTATAAATATAATATAGTTTTATTTATAAAATTTATTATAATTTTTTCTAAAAATATTATTATTTGATATTTAAAATCTGATTATATCTATTAAAAATATTGATTATTATTTTAAGCGTAATGATAGTTTTTATTCTATGTGAATAATTGATGATTTTCTATGCAAAATACATTTTACTTATAAAATATTAGAAATGATATTTTTTCTTATTTAAATAACAAATACTCATGTTTTATAATATCAAATTTATAACATATGTTAATACATTACGACTAATTATTAATTATTTATTAATTTTCTTATATTCAACTTAAGGAAATAAAAAGAATTATTTTTCTGAAATAAATAGTTAGTTTTAATTAATTCAATAAATCATATTGATTTTCCAATTAAATAAATACGAATGACACATATTGTAATTATTTTAATAATTTAAACATATTTCTATATTTATTTGAAATTCATATTTTAATAATGACATCATGATATTTTGTAAATAATATGTTAAAATAAGGTTGTTTTTTAAATATACTTTTTAATTAATATATTAGGAATTATATAATTATAGAAATTAATATATAAAATAAAATATAAAACATACACTAACTCTTATATCATGAGTCAAACTTTTGAGTCATATGCCACGTCAATTTCATCGTCACATCACATATGTAATTGGTTAGTTATTCATCAATTTATCGGAAAAAAATTCAAACTCTTTTTTTTTTAAATCATAAATTTTCAGAAAAAATATTGGTGATATATATATATATATTATAATTAAACAAAAATTTAGAAAATTGCACGCAATTGTTTGTGTGAGTATTTTTATTCTATGACCTTGTGTCGCTCCCATTTGTAGTACAATTGGGTATGATATGTCATTAATTTAGCTAAATTATGTTAGTTTATATATTAATCAACACAATTGTATGTTTTAATTAAATTATGCTAAATGCATGTATTAATCAGCACAACTGTATAATTCATATATGGATTATATACATTATTTATACACAAATTATTACGGATCATATGAACTAGTCCTTCGAGAATAAGTATTTGACTATAGTGAGATTTGTATTTTTATACAACAAAGGAGACATTAACCTAAGAAGCCGAGTTTTCCATCCATGGCTTGCCCTAGCTTTACTCTCTCTTCTTCCTTCAACTTTTTCCAATGGCTTTGGTTCTTTTTTGCACAGCAAGATATTCGTTACATCCATTGAACCTATCTTCGCTTGTGGATTCAAAGCTATCACCAAAACAATTATACAAAAAAAAGAAAACCAAATTACAATCATACTATATAGTTTAAACAAAACTATAAGACGTCATTTATTAGAAAACATGGATATGCAACTCAAAACCAATTGGTAATGAGTGGAGTGACTCATGTATCTTATATACTAGTGTAGAAATGTTTCAACTTCCGATGTAGGATATTTCACACTCTAATAAACCTCTTCGAGATGTGGGCGGGAGTCCCGCCGCGGGACACGCACCAACATTTCAAACATACCACAACTACATACCACTTACAATGTAAAAATTCATTTTTGTGGGTAATCAAATGTCGGATTAAACTTGGGTTTTGATATCATATTAGGAAATATGAGCATCCAACTCAAAACCAATTGGCAATGAGTGGAGTGGCCCATGTACCTTATCTACTAGTGTAAAAATGTCTCACCTTCTGATGTGGGATATTTCACACTCTAATAGAACTTATCGAAATGTGAATGTGACACGCACCAACATCTCGAATATATCACGACAGTACAAACCACTTACAATGTGAGAAACCATTTTTGTGAAAAATCATATGTCGGATTAACCTTGGATTCTGATATCATATTAGGTCATCAACTCAAAACCAATTGACAATAAATAAAGTGGTTCATGTACCTTATATATTAGTGCAAAAATATCCCAACTTCCAATGTGGGACATTTCACACTCTAATAACATGCATGCAAACAATTCACGTGTTTTTTTTTCATAGTTGTTTAGACAAATCAAAAATTCTCGTGAATGTAATAAGAGAACAAGTGTAAAGTGATGAGTAAATGGAGTTGTAAGTAAAATACTATTGAATCCAGCATTAATGGAGTAGAATACGAAGTTGTTGACGTCAAACCCTAGAACCGGGATCCTTCCTTGACGAGCATAAGCTTTCAAAGATGTGTTAATAACACTTGAAACTCTATCGTCTTCGTTAGCCAAAAACCTTATAGGACCAACACTTCCAAGAAAATTCACACTCACTAATAACTTTTTCTTTGGCTCTTTCATCATTCTTTTTACATTCTCAATTTATTTCATATCCTTTTATTGAAAGAAAACAAAAATGTCATCTCCTTCTTCTTTGCATGGAACTCACATGCTCAATGGTCGCATTTTATAGAGGCAAAAAAGAAGGACATGAAAGTTACGTGTTAAGAGTTATATCCACTCAGAACCTATAATATGTTTCATTCATATATAAGTCCCGACCAAATAAGTTAGAGAGATTTTCTATCAAGACCATGAAATTTCTCTTTATGGTGTTACTCATAGAACCACCAAAGTAAGTCTAAATTTGTTAAGAGATTGATGGTTATTGGTCACTTGCTAGTTTCTTATATATATAAGTGTTCATATAGAAATTTGAAGAATCTAATGCCATTGGCTTTGTTGGCCCAAATGTGTGAATGCATTACCTATGGGGTGATGCAGAGAGATTAGTAGATTCTCTTGTGAAGTTATTGCACCACTAAAACATTTCATTAATATCATTCCACAATTAATATATGATGGAGAGTTTAGTGGTGTACATAAATATTCTCCATTGTAAGTTTTTTTTTGTCACCGAAAGTAAACACTACAATGGATAACCGGTAAAAAAATACTTGACGTGTTTTCAAACCAATAAAGTATTGAAATTCTTACAAAAAGAAAAAATAACATTTTTTCGCGCCTGTTTTGCCAAATAATTTGCGTGATCGTTTTTTTCCTTTGGCTGGTAGATGAGAGAGAAACCCGGGAAATGCTGACAAACTGATTCGAATTTCTTTATTTCCGTTGAGAATGCATATCATCCATCTGAATCATTGATTAAACTAATTAAATTAACATAATCCATAATGAATTTCGTACAATATCTCTCCATTGTAAGTCTATGATATAAGATTTAGACAATAGTTGATCGATTGAGAAATTAGTCAAACATAAGCTAAATGTTTCACTATTTTATATTAATGTGGGTTTAATTAGGTGTATAGCCAAATTATGGGTTGAAATTAGGCAAATGAGTGAATAACCATGGCCTTTTTTTATTTAGCAAGTTAATGACTATAAATTCTAATTGTAGAAAATATTAATACACACATTAGGGGGAAAATGAAATTCATCATGATACATTGATGAGATTAAGAATACAAAAATATTTAGAAAAAAATATATTACTAAACTGTGATTAAAAATAAATTAACATAATATATTGTTTCATATATAATTAGATAAATTTAAACTAATATATAAATAATATATTAAAATAATGTTAAATTTTATATTTTAAAATATTGATGTATATATCTTTGCAGATAATATTCATTTCGTGACCAAACATACTATTATTATGTTTGCAATCTTCTCTATAGTGAACTAAAGTGTGTTTATCAAAAGATCTTCTGCTTGAAAATGTGTTAGTAACAACTGAAATAGTAAAGGATAACCAAAAATCTTTTGTCTCAATTTGTTGTGAAATAAATTTGAAATTTCCAATATCTTGCAGGATAAAATGGTTATTTATATTTGATGTTCATAAAGCATGAACCTTATATATACATATGGGAATTTGGAATGATTTTCCTAAGAATTTATTACTCTTTTATTTTTGATTATCTATATATTATACATGTGACAGTCGTATTTTTTTGTGGTTGTGGTAAATTATTGTTCATTTACCTGCCACAACTACCTACAATCTATGGCAACAGTTAAATGTTGCATTCTATATCGCAATTTTTTTATATTAATTTTTAGAAAATTCTATATATTTCTTTTATTTACATATACAAAACTTTATACATAATTACAGAAAAAAATCAAAGAAACAATATTTAAAATTCTATTATATCATATATTTATGTTTAGAAATTTCTCTTGTTGTTTGATCAATTAAAAAAAAGGATTTGAAACCATTCAAAAAATATATTTATTTAATTAGCATACATTATAAATTTGAATTTTTAAAACATAAATATTTGCTATTTAAGTTAAAAATTATCGTTCTAAATAATTTTACAAGTGAAATATATTTTATATAAAAATTATCAATAATTCAAACAAAATAAAAATAGTAATTATATTTACTATAATAATCAATATTTTAATATAAATAATCAAATTTTAAATCTTAAATAATAATATTTTACAAAAACTATATTAAATTTTATAATTACAATAATATTATATTTTTAATAAATATTTTACTTTAGCACATTTATAAATCTAGTTTAATATTCCCGTAACCACTTGTATTTCAATTTATTTTGTTGCTAACATATATAAAGGTGGGAAAATAGTAAGTGATGTAGTTGTTGTATCACCTTTACGTATATCCCAAATGTGTGAAATTTAAATTCAGATTCTTTCATATAAAATTGTTAAATGTTTGTATAAAAATGTTTGATTTTTAAATCGATACGTTGTGATCGAATGACCCAAGAAAAAAACATATATAAAGGTGATCGAATTCAAATACACGTTCAAATTTGGTTTTGGTCAATCAAATACGACAAAGAGTTTAAAAAAACATATATAAAGGTGACCGAATTCAAATGGTCGTCCAAATTTGGTTTTGGTCAATCAAATACGATAAAGAGTTTTGTTCAAACTTAGTTAAAATAATAACCATAATTATTAACTAACTAGAACTTCTAATTATACAATTTTTTTTGTCTCGCACGTCACCACTTGAGAAATAAGTGATGTTGGTTTCGTAGCCGTAGAAACATGCGGCTGTATTATCCGGCCAAACGTTATTCGTTTAACTATTGTATATTTCTTCGGTCAAACGCTGCGATCGACCGTAGAAAACTGCGGTAAAAAATTTTAACCGCTACGAAATTGTATTATTTGCGATCAAACAATTGCGATACAAACTGCGATGATAACCTGCGTCGATCAAACAAACAATAATATTATAACGTATAACCAAAGTGTCTAATCGCAGGTCGATGCCGCAAACGCTGCGGCAGACAAACGAACAACGCTATTGATGTATGCTGGTCCATTCAAAAAGAGAGAGGTGGCTAGAGGTAGAAGAAAAAAATATGTATATATACATATTGACGTCAAATCTTAGTTGAAAATCCATCTAATATAAATAGTTTATGTATAATTTTATATTTTATTTTATAATAATATATAAATTTCTAGAAATTTAAATAAATATTAATTATCTATTTACTATTATTCGAAAATCCAACTAAATTTATAAATCATTATTTCTAAAATTTTTATTTTAAATTCAGAGTTATCAATAAATAATTTTAAAATTTTAAAATTTTATAGAATAAGCGTGCTATTATTTTTCAAAAAATACAAAAAAAATATTTTAACAAAACAAGAAATTTTTTTAAAAACTTGTGAATTTTAAATATTTCTTTTTATTATTTTATGTATAGCACACAAGCTTATATCGAACAAAATAAAAAATATGTTAAAAAATTAGAAATATAATAGAAAAAAAATATCTAACACAGTTGAAATTGGTGAACAATTATTCGAAAACTAAAATTGCTAAATATTTTTTGAAATAACATCAAAATATGAACAATAATCTAATACGTTAATTTTTAAAATAATTTTCCAAAATCAATTTTTACAAAATTTTCTAAGATTAATGTTTATAAACATTTTGTACAAAATAATCTAAACCAATTAACCAAATTTATATCCAAACCAATTTAGACCTAAACCACTTTGACCCAAACTAATTAATGTTCAAAATTTATGTAATTTTTTTATAAATAAAATTGAATTTTGATATATTTCGTGTATTGATGTTAGACGTGTTATTGTTTGTCTAAAATTTTATTTGAATTTAATTTAATTAAATTTATTAAATATTTTAACTTTTTGGAAAATAAAACGGATCATCTGCTAAATTCGCCATACCCGTCTGATGTGAATTTTAAAAAATTGATTAGTAGATTTTGTGGGTAAAAGAGATTAAAAAATATATATATGTAGCCGTGGTGGCGCGTCAGTGAGGGCGGATCCTACCGGGCTTCACTGCTCTATTTAAGAGTTTGCCACAAGAGACTTTTCTGTATACCCTATCTTTAATATGTGAACGCCACAAGAGACTTTTCTTTATACCTTATATTTAATACTTAAAGTGAACTCCACAAGAGACTTCTCTCTATATATAATATACAAAAACCTCATCAAAACCACACTTTCATACCCACTGGAGAAGAAGAAACCAATTTTGCAGTTTACAAATTTAACCAAAACAAAAGAAATCAATGGAGAATCTATTAGGTCTTCTCAGAATTTATGTGAAGAGAGGTGTAAATCTCGCCATTAGAGATATTTCCAGCAGCGATCCTTACGTCGTCATTTACTCCGGAAAACAAGTAAGAGAGAAATATCCTCAAAATCGATTTTTGGCTTCTTAATTTCTCAAGTTTTTGTCTTTCGTTTATTTTGATGCAGAAGCTGAAAACCCGAGTGATCAAACATAGTTTAAACCCTGAGTGGAATGATGATTTGAATCTTTCTGTGACTGATCCAAATCTCCCTATTAAGCTTGTAAGTGATTCATTTAAGTCTCGTCAAATAATCCAAACCGAATAAACCGAATCGAAACCGAATCGAAATATGGTTTTGGTTGATATTCGGTTATAAAAAAAATAACCGAATGCATATTATTTTGGAAAAATATGGTTATTGGTTAGTAACCGAAACCGAACCAAAAACCTAAATAATATCCGAAAAAACTAAATTATTTTCGGTTATCCGAAAATATTTCGGATAGTTTTCAAATATTTCGGTTATTTTCGGTTATTTTTTAGTTATTTTTGGTTATTTTTCGGTTTATTTTTTGGTTATTTCGGTTATTTTTTGGTTATTTTGGTTGTTTTAGTTATTTTTCGGTTATTTTCGGTTATTTTGGATTATTTCGATTATTTCGTTTATTTTGGTTATTTTTGTTTTTAAATTTAATAACCGAACCGACTGAACCGAGGTATAACCGAACCGAAACCAAACCGAAATTTAAAAATAACCGAATGGATATTTAATATTACCAATGGAAAAAACCAAAACCGAAAATAACCGACCGAAAACAAAGCGAATATCCGAATGCCCAGAGCTTGATTCATTGGTAGCATAACGGTTAACCAGTTTCATTAGAGAAATGACATCATTCATTGGTTGTTAAATTATCGCACAGACGGTGTATGACAAGGACATGTTCTTGGCTGATGATAAGATGGGCGAAGCAGAGTTTCACATCGGTCCATATCTTGAAGCTACGAAATTCTGCCAAAAGCTTGAAAGAGGACTTCCTAATGGAACAATAATAATGAAGATACAGCCTAGTAGACAAAACTGTTTGTCTGAAGAGAGTCATATTGTGTGGAACCAAGGCAAGCTTGTTCAGAATATGTTCCTTAGACTCCAGAAGGTGGAATGTGGAGAGGTTGAGATACAGCTTGAATGGATTGATATCCCTGGTTCAAGAGGTATTGAATCTATTGATCTAATCAATTAGTCCATTGTGCATATATGGTTAGAAACTAGAACTAGAATGCGGTTCTAAGGCTATTGCAAGTCCATGAAAGAATCTCTTTTAGTTTGTTACTTACTTGAGTCCAATGCTTTATAAAACTTTGGAGAAACCTATTTCCATCCGTATTTTTTGGTCTTCCTTTAACTACATAAACTGTATTTTTCTTTCATAAATTACACAAACTTCATAAATTCTTTTAATTGCAGAAATTCTATTAATGTTTATGCATTAAATAGCTACTAAATCTAGTTCTAATTCTTAAATCTGGTTTTAATTTGGTTTTATTTTGGAATTAAAACCAGGTTTTCGAAGTAAAACAAGGTTTAATAACAATTTAACATGTAAACATTAACAAAAATTTTATAATTAGAATAATTTATGAAGTTTATGTAGTTTACGGAAGAAAAACGCAGTTTATGTAACTTATAAAAAACCCAAAAAGTACGGGTGAAAATAGGTTTATTCGTATAAATTGGTGTAGTTGTCAGAAATAAACCCGGGAAACTATAACTGCAAGCAACACACCCAGATCAAGAGTTCATATGGCTGTTACAAAACAAGTGTTGTGTTACTTGTGTTGTACTCATATGTTAGAGATTCTTTATCTCTTGTAATCCGAATGCCAACACTATATTGTTCGTCCTTAGACATAGGACCTTAGTTTCTCTATTCTCTCTATATATACTTGTTATCATTCTCATATTCAATATAATTAGAAATCATCTTTTATAGACTTGCATTTCTTTGTTTAGTCAATACCCAATCCGGTTTAATTTCTGGTTTGTACCAAATTCCAAAATTGAAGATAGAATTTTGTTTTGAGAAGCCGTGACATTGACATTTTTACTAAATCTTAAGAACCATCTAAAGTTCAATTTAAAGTTTGTGGAACATTAGAAGTTGAATAGGGAAAAATTAAGACTTGAGTAATATTATAATCCAAGATCTCTATAATTTGATTATATCTATATATAGTCAAAAGTTATATTGTGGGTTACTTACAAAATAGGTCACTTGCAAAATTTACAATTTGAAACATTTTTCTTTTGGTAGAAAACCCTTAAAAACATTGGTTTTTGAAAATTGTATTAAATTTTCAGCTAATAAATAATACAGATAAAACCATAGTGTAATAATCGAACAATCTTTTAATTCATTAAACAATTTTTATTACCAGAAACGAAAAAAAAAGTACAAACAATGTTGGGAATTCTGAATCATTTAGAGGATTTGCTTTTGATTTTTAGAACTAGTTTTCGTCAAATAATCCGAATTGAATAAACCGAATCGAACCGAAATCGAACCAAAATCGAATCGAAAAACAGATTTCAGTTGGTATTCGGTTATAAAAAAAATAATCAAACAGATATATTTTGGAGAACCATGGTTATTGGTTACTAATCAAAATTGAACCGAAAACCAAAATAATATCCGAAAAACTGAATTATTTTCGGTTATTTTTGGTTATCCAAAAATATTTTGGTTATTTGTAGTTATCTTTTTGTTATTTTTCGGTTATTTTTAGTTATTTTCAATTATTTTTGGTTATTTCTAGTTATTTTCAGTTATTTTTCAATTATTTTTTGTTATTTTTGATTATTTCGATTATTCGAATTATTTTTAGTTATTTTCGATTTTTAAATTTAATAACTGAACCGAGCGAAACCGAAATATAGCCAAACCGAAATCAAATCGAATATAAAAATAACCGACCGAAACCGAAACGAATATCCGAATACCGAGACATATTTAAGGTTTTGGAAAATAAAGCGTCTTAAAAAAATTTTAATCGCAAGATAAATCGATTGAACTTTCTATATACAAAAATCTAAGAATCAATCCTAATACAATCCTCACCGTCCAAACACTCCTGATCTACAATCGACATTCAAATTCGAAATGCTCATGCTCCGCCATGGTTCATCATCTGCTTAAACTCCTCAAAGTTAACGCAACCATCACCATCAACATCAACCTTACTAATCATCTTCCTGCAATCCTGAATCGAACATTTTTCCCCAAGATTCTTCATCACCGAATGTAGCTCTTTGGCCGAGATCCGTCCATTACCATCCAAATCATACAACTCAAACGCTTCCTTAAGATCGCTTTTGTTGTTTCCACCTCCACCTCCTCCTTGATTCACTCCGATTTGAAAAAGAGCGACGAATTCATCCATGTCGATGAATCCGTTTCCGTCGAGATCGAACTGTTTCATCATCTTCATTGTTTCTTCAGGTGATGCTGAAGGACTAAGCGCACGGATCACTTCTTTGAGCTCATCGACGGAGATTTTGCCGTCTCCGTTCTTATCGAATCGCTGAAAAACTTTGCGGATATCTTCCATCGAACCTAAACAAGTACGAGAAACGATGTTCTTCGACATTGCGGTAAAGAGAATGAGAAATTTTGAAGAAGAAATGTGGGGAAGTCGATAGTTTAGTAAAATCTATAAATAAGGGAAACGAGTGACGTAACAACGCGTTTTTTAAGCAAAACGCGTTAATATTGAGTGAGCTGGAGCGTCATTATTCCCATTTTCAAAACCTTTATATCAATATTATTTATATAAAACAATATAGATTGATTTCATTCATCTACACGAATATATGTGATTAAGCTTTCTTCCACTCATATTTTTTTAGTTTTTCTTTACTTACATAAATTGTGTATTTTTCTGTATATTACAAATTTTTCATAAATTATTGTAGTTACATAAAAAATTGATTTAAATTTTAATTGTAGATTTATGTTTCTACAAAAATTTATAAAATTCGTATAATTTACGAAAAAAGTAAAGTTTATATAGTTAAAAAAAATTCAAAATATGGATGAAAATAAATTTAATTGCATAATTTCATATAGTTTTTGAAAGTAAACCAAAAAATATACTTGTTATGACTAACTTAGGGTTCACATCCGTCAATTACACGAACTTATACAACTAAACATATTTTCACACGTATATTTTTTTTAACTACATAAACTGGATTTTTCTTCTATAAATTATACAAATTTTATAAATTATTGCAATTAAAAATTCTGTAAGAATTTTAAAGTTAAAACCAGATTTTCGAAGTTAAAACTAAGTTTTTAAATTAAAACAATATGTAATAACAATTTAACGTGTAAACGTTAATGAAATTTGTATAATTGTAATAGTTTATGGAATTTATATAGTTTACGGAAAAACACAGTTTATATAGTTAAAAAAGATCTAAAAATACGAGTTGTCGTATAACTTCGTGTAGTTGATGGAAGTGAAGTTATTAATTTATATACATGACAAAAAAATTCCAATTTTATTTATGGTTTACTTACTTGTCAAAAATAAATCTTGAAAAATCGGCCTTATTCTTTGGAAAAAAGAGTAACCAGAAATAAATGAGATGTTAATGAATTCAATAAAGATTTGGTAAAACAAGAGGTCGGGAAAAATTGAGGACTTTCTAACAAGTTCTAAAGTTCAACCGCCCAAATATTTGCATTTATTCAAAGATCTCACCTCCACCACAGAACTAACATATCTATCAAAGAAGACAGACAAGGAAATAACAATCAAGTTCGTCACTTTCACCATTTTCACAGCTCTAATATATTATTTGAAAATTTTTTATAATAAACTAACTTTATCATGACGTGTTAATAACAAAAATACCATACTGACATGTCAATATCACAACGAATTTCAGATTAAATATATAAAATGGTTTAATTTACTAAAATAATTATAATACATGTCACTGATATTAATTTAGTTAGAGAATCAATATATTTTATTCAACTAACCAAAAACTAATATTATATTTGTAAAAACAATAATTTTTATTTCTTTAAATTTTTAATACATTAATTTATAAATAATTTCAAATAAATATAAATAGATTTAAGTTATTATCTAATCCCTAAAATATTATTTTAGAAACAATTTAAGAAAATAATTTTACTCTCACGTGTTATTAACAGAAATACTATACTTACATTTCATGATTACAGTAAATTTCAAATAAATATATAAATAAATTTAAATTATTCGAATAATTACAATATATTCCATTTTTATTATTTTGGTTAGAGTATTAATATATTTTATTAAATTAACAAAAAATATTAATAAATATATAAAAGATAATTATTTTTTTAATTTATATATACAAAGTTAATGTCACAACTAATTTTAAATAAAAGTTAAAATTATATAAATATTTAATTTATATTTACTAATAAAATATAATTTACAAATATTTTTTTCCACACATGGCGTGGGTATAAATCTAGTATATTATGTTTATGAATGTTTAGATGTTCAATTACATTAGGAAAATTTGTAAGAAATAAAAATATTAATGTATGGATCGACCAATCTTGGATAATTCCAACATCAAAATATATTATCTCTTAATATTTAGAAATAATGATAAACATAAATAAAAATTTAAATATAATACAATTTGTGTAGTAATGATTCAAATTAGGTTTTGGAAATAACCTTAACTTATATAAATAAATGATTATTGAGAGATTTATAAGAAACCAGAAAATTTCAGTTTTGTGTAAATTTTAAATCAATAAAAAAAGATTAGTTATTAATCCATTGGATTCTATTAACAAATCAATCGATCTGTTGAATTCCCAAAGAAAATATTTTAATCGTAAGAGTTTCCATCAAGCAATCTATTGAGTAGTCAATGGATTCATTGATTTGTGGATTTGATGAAACCTATATGTTGTAAATTTTCTGATCGACCAAAACATATAAGAAGTAATTAATCTATGTAAAAGATGTTAAAGATAATCGACCAATTCAAGAAAAAATAATTTCAATATTTTTCTATTTAATCCAAAAATTGTTATCTATCCCTAGTTCGACCATAATATTTAAATATTTATTTTTAAAAGTAATATATTAAAATAGTATATTTTAAATTTTATTTCAAATTTACTATCTTAAACTTAAAATTTTAAAAATATCATAAATTATTTTCTAAAAATACATATTTACTATAAATAAATTATAAATATAATTAAAATATAATATTTTAATATTTTTTCTAATTTAAAATTTAATGCATGTTAGTGTCATGATAACTAAGGTTGAAAATTTGCTTTCATATATAACAAAGTTTTTTACTTTCATGTATTCTTGAAACCATTTACTTTTTTTTTTATTGTTTACCTTTTTGACATCTTTTGTTTCCTTGATTATGAAGAAAAATAAAGTATATTTACATTGGCTTTCTTTAACATTACTTGAAGATAAATATAGTTAAAAAGAATAAATAAAAGTAAAACAAAAAAGATACTTTTGTATATCTAAAATATTTATAACTGAAACAAAAATGTAACACAGCCTAACAAAGTCAAACCAACATAAGAATTTTGAAAATCTATGCAAATAAAAAAAAGTAGAGCTTTTAAGAAAGTTGACAGACGACAAAAAAGTTTACTTTTAAAACATGTACTAAAATGTTTCATATTAATCGAAATTAGAAAAGAGAAACGAAAATATACTAAATTGAAATTGAAAAACAAAAAAAGTAATACTCTAAAATAATACTTTTTAAAGGTTTTCTTCCAAATCTAGTATTTTAAAATTAAAATTCCAAAAATAGCATAAATAATTATGTAAAAATACTTATTTACTCTAAATAAATTATACATAAACTTAAAATATTATATTTAGGTTCATTTTTTCTAATTTAAGGTTTAATTTTTTCTATTAAAATATAGTTTTAATATATTTTAATTTTAAATTTATGCTATTATTGGAAATTTAAACTAATGATGCTATTTTAGAATAAAAACTTAGAAAGGTGTTATTTTAGACATTTGCCCTTTTTAATTTAATTAAACAGACATTATTAATATTTCACAGTCTAAAAATGACGTAAATTAAGATATTCATGTAAAACAAGAAACATTATACTCGTTTGTCTTTAGATTACTATAAAATTATAATGATAAGTTTGTGTAGCGTACCGAAATAAAACAAATGATTCAAACAATCCAATACCATCGTCAAAAGCCAAACTTAAACTAACATTTCATTTTTAGTTAGCAACACATTAATAATTTAAAACGGGTGGAAATATAGTTTTTGAGTTTTCTTTCAGTGTAAATCTTTTTTTTTGAAAAAACAAGGGTTTATTTCTACCAAATACATGAACTTTATGATCAAAAACCAGTTCTACACGAATTTTTGGCTTTTTCCTATAGTTATAAAAACTCAACAAACTCTTCTTTAAACTATCCGATATTGTATTATCTAATCGATTTCAACATAAACGTTAATTGTTAACAGTTTTCGTTAAATTTTAGGCTAAACCGATAATTTAGAGTTACTTTTTGTCGATCTGATACTATTTAAAGCCGTCTCCGTTACCTAGAAACAAATCATACTTGGTCTTTTTGATGAAGCATAACCAAATGTCAACATTATAATCGTATCAGATCGATAAAAAATAACTCTAAATTTCAGTTTACCATCAGATTTAATGGAAACCATTAACTGTTAACGTACATATTGAAATCGATTGGATAATACAATATCGAATATTCTAAAAAAGATTATATTGAATTTGTGTAAATAAAGAAAAACACCAAAAATTCGTATAGAAGTCGTTTTAGTTCATAAAATGGTAAACCAAAAAATCAAAGAGATTATTCGTTTTCTATGTCATCCCCACACGCCAAGATAGCTGTGTGGCCACTGGCCAATAGAGGATAATATATAACAAATAAATACAAACTTTGTTCTTTTACATGTGTCGTTTTCCTATTTCTCCAGCATTTAATTTCATCTTTATTTTTTTAGTTGGCATCCAATAAATTTCATCTTCCTACCAAATTAAAGCACTTTAAACTGTTGACAGAAAACAAAGCACTTTATACCAAATTAAAAATTCTCATCACTTATTTGTCCTATGAAGATTAAAAGACTTTGATTGGACGCATGTTTGGAGCGGGTTTTCGGAAATAATTGGACATAGACTAATTTCTGAAACTAGACAATTGACACTTGGTCGGTTTTGGGTCATACGATTTGATTTTTTGAGTTGGGCAAAAGTTTTGTCCGCTTTGGAAATGAAAATTAAATGCAGTTAGGAGATTGGTGTGGTTCGTAACTGTTAGAACCGAATAAACAATTCAGCTCTCACACAAATAATCTGAATAGTTCTTGTTTATTTCTCAATGATTTTTTGGGATCCCCTTACAAATGAGGTTTCTCCTCCTTTTATAGTACTTTGGACAATTAATTCCTAGAGAATTAATTATAGTTTATGTTACAAATTCATCAATGATTGCAGTTACAAAAAATAAATAAGTTTGACCGGATGTTTAACTCAAATGAACCCGGTTTGGTCCGGTTCATTTGGTTCGGGTTTTGCGGGTCGATTTTGGTGCCCACAATCTGCCCCCCAAGTTTTTTGGACTGGTTCGGGAAACTTTCCGCTTTTGATTTCTCCAATTTCCCGTATAGGAAGATGTCATTAGATTCTTATTTAGTTATTTTCCTTATTTTTCCCTTCCTTTGCTTATTTAATCCAAGGTTCCCCTTTCTCCTCTTTTAAAAAACTTGGTGCCCTAAAGGTTGGTTCCCCTCTTTTTTTTTTCTTTTCCTTCCTGCTTTCCTCCTTCTCTGTCGAGCTCCTTTCTTTTTCTTTTTTTTTTATTTCTTTTGGCCGGCGATTTGGTTTTCCGGCGAGTCTTCCTCGCGGGTCGTGCCCTGAGCCGACGGATCCGAGTCGGTGCGTCTCCAGCGGTGCTCGCGCAAGCTCCTGCCCGTCTGCGCGTTCGGCTCGAGCTCGGCACGTCCAGGAGCGCGCTCACCCTGAGCTATCCGGACTGCCCCTCTCGGCTCGTAGAACACGAGCGCTCGCTTGCTCGACTGCGCCCATCTGCGCGCTCGGCTCGAGTTCTACGAGTCCGTCCGCGCTCCCCTTTATTTCTTTTGGCCGACGATTTGGTTTTCCGGTGGTCATCCCGGCGGTCGTTGGTCTTTACGACGAGTCTTCCTCGCGGGTCGTGCCCTGAGCCGACGGATCCGAGTCGGTGCGTCTCCAGCGGTGCTCGCGCAAGCTCCTGCCCGTCTGCGCGTTCGGCTCGAGCTCGGCACGTCCAGGAGCGCGCTCACCCTGAGCTATCCGGACTGCCCCTCTCGGCTCGTAGAACACGAGCGCTCGCTTGCTCGACTGCGCCCATCTGCGCGCTCGGCTCGAGTTCTACGAGTCCGTCCGCGCTCCCCTTTATTTCTTTTGGCCGACGATTTGGTTTTCCGGTGGTCATCCGGCGGTCGTTGGTCTTTACGACGAGTCTTCCTCGCGGGTCGTGCCCTGAGCCGACGGATCCGAGTCGGTGCGTCTCCAGCGGTGCTCGCGCAAGCTCCTGCCCGTCTGCGCGTTCGGCTCGAGCTCGGCACGTCCAGGAGCGCACTCGCCCTGAGCTATCCGGACTTCCCCTCTCGGCTCGTAGAACACGAGCGCTCGCCTGCTTGTCTGCGCCCGTCCGCGCGCTCGGCTCGAGCTCCACGAGTCAGTTCGTGTTCTCGCTCCGAGCTACTCGCATCGCTCCTCTCGGCCCGAGTCTTCGGGTGCTCGCTTGCTCGGTGCGTCTCCCGGTGCTTGTGTGCCCGCTCGTTTGTCGGGCACTCCGCCCGTACTCGCGCGTCTCCTGCGCGCCGAGGGGTCCTGTACAGGGCTTGACTTCGCGAGCTCTCTTGCCGAGCTCTTCCGAGCCGAGCTCGAACTCGCGCGCTCCCTCGCTAAGCGCTGTCTCGGGCTCGCTTCGGCCTTTTTCGTGCGCTCGCTCCTCGGCTCGGCACGTCTCCCGGTGTTCACGTGCCCGCTCGTGTGTTGGAGTTTCTTCGTGCGTTATGGCGTCGCATAATCAGTTCGGCCCTCACTTGAGATCTGCTAGTTCCGAATCTAGCGTTCGCGATCTCCGATCGTATGGCTTGATTGGACGGTCTACTGATATCCTCATCCCCGGACCAGCTAACTCTCCTGAATTTCCTCCGTCGGGCTACTGTTGTGCTTATGAGGTTTACTTTCGTGCTTGCGGGTTATCCTTCCCACTTCCCGAACTTCTTGTTCGTATGATGCACGAGCTGGGACTTGCGCTACCGCAGTTATGCCCGAATTTTATCCGGATTATGATCGGGTTGCAAACGCGGGCCGAGGAGGAAGGGTTCCCCCTTGATGTTCCTACTGTCGCACGTCTATGTGGTGTTAGGGCTAATTCTGCCTGCTATGGTACCTTCTATTTGACCCCGAACCCTTTGCGAGCAATTCTTTCCGGTCTTCCTGACAAAGACGTGAAGTGGCGGAGTTCTTTTTTTTATTTTCGTGTTGATAAAACTACCTATGGCGACTTATGTCCTTTGGCCTCGGCCAGCTGGTCGCGGCGGCCTGGTAGAGTTGTGTTCTTTGCGCCTCCTGCTTCGCCAATACTCTCTTTGTTTCTTGATATTTAACTTGTGTTTTGCAGTTACGCTGAAGAGAGCTCCAGCGAGTGACGATCTCGAGGTACTGGTGATCATCCTGCGTGAGGGTTCGACGGATTGGAGTTCTTTTTCTAGGAGTCGCATTTGTTACCGTGCCGAACGGAAGGCTCAGCGTGCTGCTGAGAGAGCTGCTGCTGATAGGGCTGTCGATGAGGCTGCTGTGGATTTGGGTGAGGTTTCCCGACCTTCCATCCTTCTTGATCCTCAGGCAGCTCCTCGAACTTCCCCTCCTAGCTCTACGCCTCCTGCCTCACCTCCGCGCTCCATTGTCGCGGCTCTTCCTGCTTCGGGTGGTGATTTTTCCCGTGCTGTCGTTGATTTGGGGCCGTCCTCCCTTGTTCCTTCTACAACACGGGTTGACGGGACTCCTGTTGCTGTGGACTGCTCTGTGGATCCTCCAGTTGATGGTGAAGTTGGTGATCGCCGCGGCGTCAAGCGTAGACATCCAGCTCCGAATCGCGCGAGGCCTTTGGGCGGTGCCAAAAGGTTAAGACACTTCTTCCAGTTTGAGTACAATTCCGATGTTAACATCGTAGAGGACCCCGACGCCACGGCGCGCATCGCCCAACATTTCAGAAAGTCTCGATGTAAACTACCGTTGTTCGACACGTTAGGAAAGGAGCACGTGGAGAGCTATCTCAGTTTCTCGAAACGTCTTGGAGATGTAAGTTTTTTTTTTTTTGTTCATTTCCACCTTTGGAGATGTTAAAAAGATTCTCTTTTTTTTGTGTAGCTGATGGCAGAGTACAATCGCTCGATGGATTTGTACGAGAGGTGTGTGCGGTCTCCCACCGAAACGGAATTTTGCACAGCGATGAAGCGTATAAAGTCGTTAGAATCCGAAGTGAAGAATCTTTCTGCTCTCGGGGAGAAAGATGCTGATAAGGTCAAATCTGTCGACAAAGTTATCCTCTAGTTGAATCGTTCCGAGTACGCGCTAAGGGAAGCAGAGATTTCTCGTGATGATTATGGGGTCAAGCTGTCGAATGTCATTGCCCAGAATTCGGAGCTTTTCGAGAAGGATGTTCAACTTGTTGCTGAAGTTAAGAGTGTGAAGATCAAATACAATGCTCTTCTTGAGGCTCGCAATCGAGATTTGACTGCCGCTCGTGTTGCTCGGGCCGAGCTCAAGAACGAGGTGAAGGTTCACATTGATCGGTTTCGATCGTATCTTTCTGGGGTGGAGAAGCTGCGTGGTTCCTTGTCTCGCTGTGCTGAAACGAGGGCGAATTCGGAGATTCTTGAGGAGATTATCAACGGCGAAATAGAGGATCTGAACGCTGAGCTTAAAGTTGTCCTCACGGACAAAGAGATCAGTGCTCGCGAGTTGCTCGATGTCGAGGGCGCGCTTCTAGAGATCGATTTGTCGCGTTTGGAGTTTTTGACATTGAACTCTCCAGAGTTAGTCTCCGCTTCGGGGTCCGAAGTTCCGGAGTCTGAGCCCATGGATACATCGTTTGACGAGTTTGGTTCCAACCTTGGGGCCATCTGCCTCCCTGGAGCGTGTATCGGCAACTTTTGCATTCCAGCTCCCTCTTGCTGATATTTGATTTTTCATGTTGTATTTGTTTTCTGTTTTGGCGACTTGACACGCTTCATCTTTGTCGTCCTTTTGTTTTGTTGTTTTGCTATTGTTGTCATTGGACGAAATCGCGATGGACTTTTATTATTTCGTTGAGTGTTTTATCATTCGACCCACGATGACAAGCGCATTGTTCATGTTGTTTGCCTTTTCTTAGCGAACGCCAAAATCGCATAGAGCTTTAAGTTCGAGGCGGCTGAACTCTTTTTATATTTGCTTTTTGTTCTTTTGCTTCGATGGTCTCGACGTCGTAGCGTTGAGATGGGCTGCGTGCGCGCTGCCACCACCGTCGGGCCGAGCTCATTTATTAGCTTAGAATGTTTTTTACCTCTAGGCGAAGTGTTCCTCGTTTCTGTAACGGCTACTTGTCCGTATTCTTTTACGAGGAGCTGCTTGCGCTCTTTCTATATTTCGGCGAAGTGTTCCTCGTTTCTGTAGCGGCTACTTGTCCGTATTTTTTACGAGGAACTGCTTGCTCTTTTTTTTTTTTTTTGGCGAAGTGCTCCTCGTTTCTATAACGGCGACTTGTCCGTATTCTTTTACGAGGAGCTGCTTGCGCTCTTTTTATATTTCGGCGAAGTGTTCCTCGCTTCTGTAACGGCTACTTGTCCGTACTTTTTACGAGGAACTGCTTGCTTTTTTTTTTGTTTTGGCGAAGTGCTCCTCGTTTCTGTAACGGCGACTTGTCCGTATTCTTTTACGAGGAGCTGCTTGCGCTCTCTTTTTATATTTCGGCGAAGTGTTCCTCGCTTCTGTAACGGCTACTTGTCCGTACTTTTTACGAGGAGCTGCTTGCGCTTTTTTTTTGTCTCGGCGAAGTGCTCCTCGTTTCTGTAACGGCTACTTGTCCGTATTCTTTACGAGGAGCTGCTTCGTTTTATTTGGTTTCTTGTTCACGTAGTGTTATCTGGGACACCATTCGTAGAAAAAAGAAACTTTATTAATTTTCCGAATCAGATTGATATATTGAAATGAGACTAATTTAGCAAAAGTATTTCTTAAGATGGATCGCATTCCACGATCTCATCACTGGTTTTCGGTCGAGAGTCTCTAGTCCATATACTCCGTGCTTGGTTATTTTTGCGATCTTGTATGGACCTTCCCATGTGGTACCCAACTTTCCGGCCCCGAGCTCCGCTGTATTCTCGAACACTCTTCGTAGTACCAGCTCGCCTATGCCGAATCTCCGCGGTTTGATCCTTGAGTTGTAATATCTCGCTGCGCTCTGCTGGTAGTTCTGTATCCGTATCAGGGCTTGGTCTCGTCTTTCGTTTATTACATCAAGATTGTCTTGCAGCATGTTTTCGTTACTTTCTTCGTCTTTTGGAGCCGACTCCCTTCGATGACTCGGGATTGCGACTTCGGCCGGTACAACTGCCTTGACTCCGTAAAGTAGGGAGAATGGTGTTTCGCTGGTAGACTTTCTCGGAGTGGTTCGATAAGCCCACAACACTCCTTGCAGCTCGTCCGCCCAACTCTCTTTGTGTGCTCCGAGTCTCTTCTTTAGGTTGCTTAGTATCGATTTGTTTGTGGCTTCGGCCTGTCCGTTCCCCTACGGGTAACGAGGGCTTGATTTACTTAGACGAATTTTCCATGTTGCGCAGAACCTTTCAAACTTTTTCGAGATGAACTGCGATCCGTTATCCGTGACTATCTCGTAAGGCAAACCGTGTCTGCATATAACATTTTTCCATATGAAATTTTGCACCGTTGAATCCACGATCGACTTGTATGATTCTGCTTCTACCCACTTCGAGAAGTAATCTGTCATTACTAATAGGTATTTCACGTTTCCTGTCGAAGGATGCAGAGGTCCGACGATATCCATTGACCATCTCATAAATGGATACGGGGCTGAAAGTGATTGGAGCTCCTCGGTCGGACGGTGATTCACTGGTGCGTGCCTTTGGTAGTTGTCGCAGTGCTTTGTGTAACGTTCGTTGTCTGCCAGCATGGTTGGCCAGTAATACCCTTGTCGTTTGATTCTAAGTGCGAGGTTACGGCCTGATGAGTGGCTTCCGCATAAACCTTCATGCATTTCTCTCATTATCGTTTCTGCGTCTTCTTTGTCGACACAATTGAGATACGGGCCGGCTATGCTCCGTTTGTATAACTTATCCTCGAGTACACAGAATCGGGCGCTGATTACTTTGAGTTTCCTTGCGTCCCATTTATTACTTGGCATTGTTCCCGTTGTTATGTACTCCTTTATCGGGACTCTCCAATCTTTGGCTTGATGTTCCTCTTCGATCAAAACAGACTGTTGACCATAGGGCAGGTTCTCCGTGTCTCCGCTGATCTCGAAGATGACGTTTGAATGAAACTTTATGCTTGGTGTCTCAATACTTTCGATCGGAATTACCCTTTTTATCATTGGTTCGGTTGTGGAAGCCAAGGTCGCCAGTGCATCAGCCTGGGCGTTTTCTGCTCTTGGAATTCGTTTGAGTTCGAAGTGGTCGAACAGTCGTGCGAGTCCTTGAACTATTCTGAGGTATAATTCCATTCGCTCGTCCTTGGTTTCGTAATCGCCGTTAAATTGACTAGCTACGAGCTGAGAGTCTGTGAATGCTTCTAACTCGTCTACCCCGATTGCGCTCGCCAACCTCAAGCCGGCGATTAACGATTCATATTCTGCTTCGTTATTGGAGGCATTGAACAATAGACGAAAAGACTGTTCGATTACTTCCCCAGTCGGAGATGTGAGTCGTATTCCGATTCCAGATCCGTGATTCGTTTATGATCCATCCACGTGGAGAGTCCACCTCCCATTGCGGCACGATTCTCCAAAGCTTTCCTTGGGTAGTTCGATGACGAAGTCGGCAAGAACTTGGGCTTTGATGCTTGTTCTTATTCGGTATTCGATGTCATACTCACTCAGCTCGATTGCCCATTTTGTCAACCGTCCCGATTGATTCGGACTATGGAATACCCCGCGTAGCGGTTGGGTTGTCATTACGACAATCGTGTGTGATTGGAAGTAGGGTCTTAGCTTCCGAGCTGCCGTTATCACTGCGAGAGCCAATTTCTCGAAGGCTGGGTATCGTGTTTCAGCATTGACCAATCGTCTGCTCACATAAAAAACTAGTCTTTGTTCCCCTTTGTCTTCTCGGATTAGCACTCCGCTGACTGCTACGGCGGATACAGCTACATACAGGTAAAGGATATCTCCTGGCTGTGGTTTGACCAATATCGGAGGGCTGGAGAGATAGGCCTTCAGCTCAGTGAGCGCTTGTTCACATTCTTCGTTCCAAATGAATGATTTGTTTCCCTTTAGTATCTCGAAGAATGGGAGGCTCTTATCCGTTGATCGGGAAATAAATCTGTTCAGGGCTGCGATTCGCCCTGTCAAGCACTGGACTTCCTTAATATTCCTTGGAGAAGTTATTTGCTGGAAAGCGGAGATTTGGCTAGGATTGGCCTCGATTCCTCGCTCCGTGACTAAGTATCCGAGGAATTCTCCTGCAGTTACGGCGAATGTACATTTCGTGGGGTTCAGCTTCATTCCGAATTGATTCAGGATATCGAAGCATTCTTTCAAATTATCCACGTGTTCTTCGGCACGCGCAGACTTTACGAGCATGTCATCTATATAAACCTCCATAGTTCTCCCGATTTGATTCGAGAACATTCGGTTCACCAGTCTTTGATAAGTGGCCCCAGCGTTTTTTAACCCGAATGGCATGACCTTGTAATAGTAGGTCCCCATATCGGTGATGAATGATGTTTTTTCTTGATCGTCTGGATGCATAAGAATTTGATTATATCCAGAGAACGCGTCCATGAAAGTTAGCAATTGATTTCCCGCCGTTGAATCCACCAGTTTGTCTATGTGTGGTAGTGGGAAGCTATCTTTTGGGCATGCTCGATTCAAATCTGTGAAATCGATACAGACTCGCCACTTCCCATTTTTCTTTTTGACTACCACTGGATTAGCTAGCCATTCTGGGTATCGGACTTCGCGAATCATTCCATTTTTGAGAAGTTTTTTTACCTCTTCGTTCACGGCTTGAGCTTTCTCCGGCCCTGTCCGCCTCCGTTTTTGTTTGATCGGCCTGAATGCCGAGTCAACGTTCAGCTCGTGGGTGATTACATTGGCGGGGATCCCGATCATGTCCTCGGTGGTCCAAGCGAAGGTATTCTTGTTCTCTTTTAAGAAAGCCTCTAACTCTTGTCTGATCGCATGGTCCAAGTCTGCCCCTAGTGCGACGCTCCGATCCGGGTTTGTTGGATCGAGAGGGACTTGAATTATGGAGTTGGACTGGGGACCCTTCCGAATTTCTGTCTTTTCCGATTTTTTGGACTCGTCCCCTCTTGTTAATTGCTATTGAAGTCAGAGACGGTGTCCGCTCATATAGCATATCCGTGAGCTCTTTTGGTTCCCTCGTAATACTCCTACTCCTGTTGGTGTTGGGAATTTCACACACTGATGATATGTCGAGGGGACTGCCTTCATTGCGTAGATCCAAGGCGTGCCGAGGATGACGTTGTAAGTTGCTGGTCTGTCCACCACCGTGAATTCGACCATTTTAGTCACCCCCTTAGCCGAGACGGGTAACCTCAAAGTACCTAATGACATCTCGGTCACCCCATTGAATCCGGTCAAGGGGAAAGGGGGGTCCCTGAATTTCCTCCTTGTCGATTCCCATCTTTCGTAGTGTTTCTAGGAAAAGTAGGTCGACTGAGCTCCCGGTATCGATTAGGACTCTTGAAACCTCGCAATTGGGTCTGATGTCTAGCTCGACGACTAGCGCGTCGTCGTGCGGGCTGTTGAGGTGAGCGGCATCTTTTTCGGAGAAAGATAGAACGGGCCCGGAGCTTTCTTCAAACTTAGATCGTCCGAAGTCGGCTTTTCGTTGCCAGGTCTTTATTGATGTTATAGAGTCGCGGCAGTATTTTGATCCTCCCATTATGAAATCTATTCGTTTCTTCTGTGTTTGAATCCTCGTTTCCTTCTCGGAAGATGGCCTTCCCCGCTTATTATTCGCGTTTTCCTCTTCGTTGCGCTGGGCTTCTCCTTCGTCTATCTTGGCCCCGCAGCCCGAGAGCTCTCCTGTGAGATACTTTGCCATGAGGAATTCCCTTAGGTTGAAACAGTCCTTAGTGGCGTGTCCGCTACACTTATGGAACTCGCAGTATGCATTCTCGTCTCGGCCCATTCTTCTCGGACTACCCTCTGCATTTCTTTTAGGGTTCCGATCTATAGCGTATGTTAGTTTTCCATTGCCGTACGTACGGGTATCCTTTCCGTCTCTTTTCTCGAACCGCCTTTGGTTTGGGAAAGACTCTGCCCCACTTTTGCTTGGTTTGAACTTTCTGGCGAGAGCCAACTTCTCCTCTTCGGCTACTATCCAGTTCGTCGATCTGTGTAATGCGTCCTCGATCGTTTCTGGCTTATGAATCGTCAGATCAAAACGGAAAGGGGACTCGTGCCAGAGTCCGTGTTTCAGGGCGGCGAGTGCTGTCGAGTCGCTGACTCCAGCTATCTTGGCCTTCACCTTCTTGAAATTGTCTATATAGGACCGTAGCGACTCCGTTTCGGCTTGCGTGACATTCCACAGGTCCGCATTGGTCGCTCCGCTTCCCATAAAGATGGAATAATGCTTGATAAACACCGTCGACAACTGATTGAAGCTATCGATTGAGTTTTCTGGTAGTTGGGAAAACCAATCGAGTGTAGGTCCCACTAAATTTTCTGCGAATAACCTGCAATATCCCACGTCTTTTTCTTCCTCGCTGAAGTGGGCTTGGTTCGCGGCGATTTGGAATGCTGTCATATACGCTTTTGGATCCGAGTTTCCTTCGTAGACCGGCAATCTCAGCTTGCCAGTCTCCTTCACTTGCGTGTTCGCTACCCGAGATGAGAATGGTGACTTCTCAGTTTCTTCGATCATGCGATCGATCTCAGGGGCTGCGCTTGATGCTTTATGAACTTTAGAGGTCATCGCCGCGAGCCCGGCATTAGTTCTTTCAATGGATCTCCGGAGACTCTCGTATCCCACCACATTGGGGTTTTCCTGAGAGTTCTCGTAGCGTCCTCCAGGTAGGGCTTGATCACGGTCTACACCCCGTCCAAGAACGGGGAGTAGTGTGGGTTCTTCTCGCGACAACCCCGTGTGGGGTTGCGATGGTGGTGGGGTTCCCGATGTTTCTCCTGGGAGGAGATCGGCGCGAGGAGTCGTGCTGAAAACGACTCGATCCTCGGGTCGGGTGCCAAAGTCGAGGCGCATTCTAGCGGATCCCTACTGAGGGTGTTCCTCGACTTGGAAACCGCTCGGTGCGCTGAGCGCCGTTACTCTCGACTCGAGCTCGGCTTGAGCTGTCGCAAGGTTGTTGAGCTGCGTCAAGACTTGGGTTTCGTGTGCGTTAAACCGCGCCACGAGATTGTCATTGGATTCTTTTTGCTTGTCGGCAGTTGACTTGAGGTCAATCAACAGAGCCTTAATCTCCGAGAGGGAATCAGAGCGATCATCGCCGGAGCTCGACATTGTGATTGGTGATTTTTTTTTTGTGCTTAGGGTGAATTCTTCCCCACAGACGGCGCCAAATGTTAGAACCGAATAAACAATTCAGCTCTCACACAAATAATCTGAATAGTTCTTGTTTATTTCTCAATGATTTTTTGGGATCCCCTTACAAATGAGGTTTCTCCTCCTTTTATAGTACTTTGGACAATTAATTCCTAGAGAATTAATTGTAGTTTATGTTACAAATTTATCAATGATTGCAGTTACAAAAAATAAATAAGTTTGACCGGATGTTTAACTCAAATGAACCCGGTTTGGTCCGGTTCATTTGGTTCGGGTTTTGCGGGTCGATTTTGGTGCCCACAGTAACGCTATTCTTTTGTTGGTTCCAACCGTTTTATGTTTAAACAACTTTTTCTAGCATCTTGTAAAAAAATCATCATAATTGTAACGACTCATAATGATTCGAATTCAAGTTAAGACCCTTTTAGCGAAAGAGAGAAAGAAAGAGAAGAAAAAAAAAGAGTGGGTACCGTTGGATTGAGGCAAGGAACGGGAGAAGATTCTAATTTCACCCATAAAGTTTTAAATTCATGCAAAATTATTTTTCAATTATTTTTATCTAAAATTTGATTTGGGAATTTTTTCGATTATTTATTAGTTAACCGACGTCAAATAGGTTTGAACCCGATTTTGATACGGATTTTAAATCCATAACACTGAGTCCGATCCGATTTCTTTACCTAAACGCTTATCTGCTATTTCTTTGAAAGCTCCCAAAATCGAAAAACCCTAATTCATCTAAGAACATCTTGAAACATAACTCGAGACGAGTTTTTGTTTAATAATTTGAAGGCATCGTACGTTTCGGTTTTGAAGGATCAACCTAGGTTATTGTTTTTGTAGTTTGTATTAATCCTAATTTTTGTTTTCTTGATTCTCTGTGGTTCAGTTTAGAGAAAGAGGAAGAATAATAACACATGTGGATCGTCGAGTGGTAACTAATATATTAATTGGATTAGAATTTTCGGAAGGGTAGATTATCGGATGGATAGATTAATTGGGTTAGAATTGTTGGATGGATCGTCGAGGGGTTTTTTAATTGGTTAAAATTGTCGGATGGTTAGATTATGGGATTGTTAAAACGGTTGTCAAAAACGGGTTAAAAATCGGTTTAACATCGGTTAGCTAATATATTAATTTAACAAACCCAATAATCGAAATTCAAATGGAAATTAGTTGTAATTAAGTTTGAATTTTGGGGGAATTAAATATTTAATTTATATTAAGTAAAAATTATAAAGAAGTCTAAAATGCGTATGTATCGACACATATATGAAATTTTGCCGTGTGGAATTATACAGTCTTCCCAAGAAAGCACTGTGTGGAAGAGCCACGGCGTGAAGTTGTTGTTGGAGTTGGGTTTCGGCCTAAACCCGACTCCAAAAGATTAAACCCATGAAAAAGGAAAAGCGAGTTGAAGAACCTAAGTGCGGTTGAGTTTGATGGACGGCCTCAACGAAGATAAGATAAGTGAGTTGTGACTGGTGATAAGGAAAAATTCGAGGAGATTGTGTGAAGAATGGATACGGAGATCTCGGAACAGTTGGTATTGAGCGACCTAGATAGAGAAAAGAAAGAATTGAAAAGGAATCCATCTTTCTCATGTGGTTCTCTTGGTGGAGAACTACAATAAACAACTCATACTTTTTTATTACCAATCATAAGATCATTTGTACAAATCTTCAATATTATATAGTGATCCGAATGTTAAATATATTTTGAAAAGTTTTTCAAACTCACATGTGTTACCACGCATGAACTTGCCGAAATGTATTTGAGAGATCGACGAGATCGATCCAAATCAAATATTGAAGATTATAGAAAATCAGCAAACGATATTGATAAAAATTAATATTTTAGAATAGAAAATTTAGCATTATTTTTAATATATTATTTATATATTATTTTAAGAAATTAAGTTTTTCCAATTTCTATATAAATCAATGTATTGTGTAACTTTATTTTTTATGAGATTTTAATAATAATTCTTCCTAAACATTTTTATATTATTACTCTCATCAACTTATCATGGTATTAGAACATTCAATCCATACGTAAACTCAACGAGTTTTACAAAAATGCTCATGATATTTTTTAATTTCAAGACACAAGTTTTTTCATGAATAATATGTTCGAAGAACGACCAAGACTTGTGATCTATTTTTATTTGATTTTTCGCTCTCTCGAGTTATTTCTCTTATATATAAACTTCGCAGTTGTAAGTTTGTTCTAAATTTTGCAATCGTGAATTTTGATTATTGATTATTAATCTTACGAACAAGTATAAACGTCGATGATAACCTGACGGCTGGGTATTGTAACCGATTTGACCCAACGACCGGATATAACGTCGTGATGATGATCCGAATGCCAAATATAGTGTCGATATTTTGAAGAGTTTTCCAAACTCACACGTGTTACCACGTATGAGCTTGCCGGAAGGTATTAAGAAATTCATAAGATCGATCCAAATCAAATATTGAAAATTATGGAAAATAAACAAAAGATATACAAGATTATTGATAAACATCAATGTTTTATATTAGAAAATTTAGCATTATCTTTAATATATTATTTATATATTATTTTAAAAAATTAGGTTTTTTTTCCAATCTCTGTATAAATCAATTTATTGTGTAATTTATTTTTCATGAGAATCTAATAATAATTTTTTCTAAACATTTTTATATTCTTACTCTCATCAACTTATCATATAAATACGATTTCATTCTACCATCTCAACAGTTATTACTTTAAGGTTCATATGAGAATCAAACCCTAAACCTTCTCCATATTTACAAACAAATTGCGAGTATGAGATTCGTAACAAACAACGTTTCTAAGCTCACATGTGCTCGGGTTTCTGTCATGGGTTCAGATCCATCTCCGTAAGAGTTAAGGTGAAAATGTGCACAACCATTAGTTCATTTGTTCACTCTTTGATCTTTCCTATTCCAAAGTTCTAAACCAACTATAGATATATCTATTGATTTTTCTTGAAGTTAGTTAATGCTATTAGGTTTTTTTTGTAGGTTACTCCATAATAGAAAAAACTAGTAACGCTTATGCGACTTAGGGCTTGTTTGCTAGTGTGTGTTGCTTAATCACTTAGATACATGTTTGTTAGGAACCGAATAGGGGCTGTTTGTTGTTTGACTTAAAGGACTTGTTGTGAGCCAAGGCTAGTTTTTGGTACGGCGTAGACCTTGTTCTTTAGGTATAGGAAGCGGCTGTACGTTCTAGGTCATTCGAGAAAGGTAGGTATCCACGAGCTTAGATAGTAGCCAGTGGTTATGTTGGAATATTTACTCAATAATACTTTCGTGTGATGAAGATGTGAATTAGAAACTAGTATTAGAAAGAGAACTTTCTTATATTACGAAAAGGATTTTACAAATATGGTTTTATTTGTGGAGAACTCTTTTGTATTTCTTTCTTAGATTGTTCTTACAAATGGCACCCAACACTCCTATTTATACTAGTGGTGAGTGAGTACTAAAATATCTAGAACGCTCTCATCTTTATCCACTTATCTAGATAATCCTTATCCATTTATCTAGATAAGGTTTATCCACTTTAGTTAATCCTTATCCTTATCTGCACAATTCTTTTTTCTCTATAATTCTAGATTTTCCTTATTCTTATATTTGGGTTTGGGCTAATAATTATATTCATTATTTGGGCTAATAGAGGAAATATCCAACAATCTTCCCCTTCCCGACTTAGCTCAAGGTTGTCACGATGCCAGTGCCTTCACAACAAGCTTCAAACTTTTTGATTGGTAATACTTTGGTCACAATGTCTGACCAATTCTTTTCCGTGTGTACTTTGTTGAGATGCATAAGTCTCTATTCGAGAACTTCTCGGATCCAGTGATGTCGAATATCGATGTGCTTCGAACGGGAGTGCAAGGTTGAATTCTTTGCTAAGTGAATAACATTTTGGTTATCACATAACATGATATATTAATTCTCTTTCTTTATTCCCAACTCAAGTAAGAAGTTCTTCATCCACAACATCTCCTCACAAGTTTCGTTGATTGCGATATATTCTGCTTCAATGGTAGACAAAGCAACACACTTTTGTAACTTTGATTGCTAGGAAATAGCTCCCCCTGCAAAGGTAGTTACATATCCTGATGTTGATTTTCTAAAATCTTTATCCCCGGCCTAATCTGCGTTGCTATAGTCCATCAACTCAAGCTTTCCTTTACCAAAGCAAAGACACCTGTTAGTTGTGCCTCGTAGATAGCAGAGGATCCATTTAAATGCTTTCCAATGCTCTTTCTCCGGATTGGCTAGAAAGCGACTCACAACTCCAACTGCATAGGCAATGAACTATCTAAGCGTATTAAGAAGAAAGAGCCTTTTGCTCACCTCGGTTTTCTACATTCTTCTTTTCCCACTCTGAAGCAGACGAAGCGAGCTGGAACGTACAAGGCGTTCCTCGAAGCGAGATGGTACCCTCCTATTGAATCTACTTATGGATCAAAGTCAGTTGCGGTTGATGGTTGGTCGAGCATCAAGAGGGGTTTCTCCAGCTTCGCTGAAGAAGCTAGGTTCCTCCAGCTTCGCTGAAGAAGCTAGGTTCCTCCACGGATGGAAAGAAGTGAGATTCTCATGCCTAGTACACACAATAGCATACATAAGACTACCGATTGCTGATGCATATGGAATAGTCTTCATTTCCTCCTTTTCCTTCTCATTTGTTGGACATTGCTCTGAACTTAACTTGAAATGTCCAGCAAGTGGTGTATACACCGGCCTTACTTTGTGCATGTTGAATCTCTCCAACACTTTTTCAATATATCGTTCTTGGGATAGCCATAACAATTTTCTCGATCTATCACGAGTAATCTTCATCCCAAGAATTTGTTTTGCTAGTCCCAACTCTTTCATTGCAAAACATTTGTTTAAGTCTTTCTTTAGAGCATCTATCTTGGTGCGGTCATGGCCTACAATCAGCATGTCATCAACATATAGCAAAAGTATGAGAAAGTCACCACCAGCGTACCTTTTTATGAAAACACAATGGTCATTCATGGTTTTCTTGAACTCATGATCTGCCATGAAGGATTCAAACTTCTTGTACCATTGTCTTGGGGTTTGTTTGAGACCATAAAAACTTTTTTTTTAGTTAGCACACCAAATTTTCTTTGTTTGGGACCTTGAAAGCTTCAGGCTGCTCCATGTATATCTCCTCTTCTAGATCACCATGCAAGAAGGCAGTCTTGACATCAAGTTGTTCAATCTCCAAGTCCAAAACAGCTGCTAAACCAAGAACAACTCGGATAGAGGACATCTTTACTACTGGAGAGAAAATTTCTTCAAAATCTATGCATTTCTTCTGGTTGAATCCTTTCACGACCAACCAGGCTTTGTATCTTGGTTTTGATCTTCCATCTTCAGACTTTATCCGATATACCCATTTGTTTTTCATAGCTCTTTTCCCTTTTGGAAATTTCACAAGCTCGAATGTGTGATTCTCATGCAAGGATTACATTTCCTCTTGCATGGCTTTTAACCACTCATTTTTATAACTATCAACAATGGCCCCCTTATAGCTTTGAGGCTTCCCCTCATCCGTAAGGATCACATACTCATATGGGGTATATCTTTTAGATGGTATCAATCCTCTAGCTGACCGTCTTAGTTCAGGCTCTGGAAGAACGCCATGCCCCACTTCTTCGGTATCATGATCATTATGATTAGAGATAGTGTCACCTTCTTCAGTGTCAACATCATCATTCTCAATTGCTTCTTCTGATTTGTTATGCGATTGATGAGATTCTGCATTTTTACTAACCTTTAGTTTTGGTTTTTCCGATCTCTGAATATCTTCGATTGTCTGATCCTCGAAAAATACAACATCCCGACTTCTAACAATTTTTCTATTTATCGGATCCCAAAGTCGATAACCAAATTCGTCTCTTGGCGATCCAAGATAGATACACTCCTTTGACTTTGAGTCTAGTTTAGCTCGTTCATCTTTAGGAATATGAACGAAAGCTCTACACCCAAATACTTTTAAATGGTTGTAGGAGACGTTCTTTTTGGACCAGACTTCCTTGGGTATTTCACCATCCAATGGAACTGATGGAGTGAGGTTGATGATGTCAACTGTGGTCCTTATCGCTTCTCCCCAAAATGACTTGGGTAGTTTTGCATGAGAGAGCGTACAACGAACTCTTTCATGTACGATTCATTCTTTCAGCAATACCATTTAATTATGGTGTCTTAGGTGGATTCTTTTCCATCATGATTCTATGAGTTTTGCAGAATGCCTCAAAGGGACCTCTGGACTCACCACCATTATCTGATCGGACACATTTGAGTTTTTGGCCTGTGCTTCGTTCCACTTGAGCTACAAACTCCTTGAAAGCATCAAGAACTTGATCTTTCGATTTCAACAAGTGAACCCATACTTTCTTTGAGTGATCATCAATGAAAGTGACGAAATATGATGCACCACCAATGGATTTTTCAAACATGGATCATACGTCGGTATGCATAAGATCAAGAATGTGCTTTCTTCTGATAGATATGGAAGATCATTGAAAAGCAACTCTATGTTGTTTTCCAGCTAAGCAATCAAGACATAACTCAAGGGATGTACCTTTCATATCAGGGAGGAGTTTCTTCCGAGCAAGGATATTTAAACCCTTTTCGCTCATGTGCACGCTAGTCTCTAATGCCATATATATCTCCATGTCATCACTTGCAACATTTACTTCCTCCTTCCATAACTTAGCTTGTGTCACATATAATGATCCTTCTTTCTTTCCTCGAGCCATGATCAAGCTTCTTTTGGTTAACTTCCACTTGCCTTCACCAAAATGGTTTCCCATACCAGCATCATCAAGATTTCCAATTGATATGAGATTAAGCCGCATGTCTGGAACATGCCTCACATCTTTAAGAACAAGCTTACATCTCGTGTTTGATGTGAGAATAACATTTCCCTTTTCCAAAAATCTTGCTTCTTCCTTGATTTCCCATTTGAACATTACCAAATTCACCATATTGGTAGGTTGTGAAGAAGCTTCTATAGGTGGTGACATGAAAGGAAGCACCAGAGTCGATGATCCATGAAGTATCATTAGAGTCGATGTTTAGTAGATTGCATTCTCCAACGATATATACATCCTTATCCTCATCTTCAACAATGGTGGTGGTCTTGTCATCATGCCTTTTTGTGGGATTCAATCGATCCAGCTTGACGTTACCCGCATGTTGATCTTTCTTAAAAAACCGACATTCTGATTTTTGGTGACCCGGCTTTCCATAATAATAGCAAGTAACTCTAGGGCATGATTTGGATCGTCTTCGAGATTGGTCTCGACCTTGGCTTCTATTGTGTCCACGTGTTTCGTCTCTACCTTGTCTATCTATAACGTTTGCCTCCGACTGAGTGATTGAACCTCATTCTTTCCTCCTAGTTTCTTTATTTATAAGACTATCACTGACGGTATCCATGGTAAGCTTTCCCTCTGGTGCTGAATTGTTGAGAGTGACAACTAGTGTGTCCCAACTCTCTGGTAGGGAGCTGAGGAGTAAAAGGGCTTGCATCTCGTCTTCGACCTTCATGTCGACCTTGTTAAGCTGATTTACGAGGCCTTTGAAATTATTCAAGTGCTTCATTATGCTTTGACCATCCTTATATTCCAACTTTACCAACCGTCGAACAAAGAGAGCCTTGTTTCGAGATGTTTTCTTTTGTATCATGGATTCAAGTTTTGTCCATAACTCAAAAGCATTGGTGTAAGTAGAGACGTATTCGAAAAGAGTTCTATCAATGTACTTACGAATTACGACGACTGCTTTTCGATTCAAAATCTCCCATGTCTTGTCATCCTTTCCTTCCGGCTTGTCTTTCATGGCGATGGGTTCGTACAAATCCTTGAAATAAAGGTGATCTTCTATCATCGACTTCCAATAGGAGTAGTTCTTTGTCGTAAATTTGAACATGTCACCTTCAATGATAACAGTAGCCTCCATCTTGATACGTACGAGTTATCGATGTTTTAAGCCAACATGGCTCTGATACCAATTATTGGGATATTTACCCAATAATACTTTCGTGTGATGAAGATGGGAATTAGAAATTAGTATTAGAAAAAGAACTTTTTTATATTAGAAAAGAGATTTTACAAAGGTGATTTTATTTGTGAACTCTTTTGTATTTCTTTCTTCGATTGTTCTTACAAATGACATCCAACACTCCTATTTATACTAGTGGTGGGTGAGTACTAAAATATCTAAAACACTCTCATACTTATCCATTTATCTAGATAATCCTTATCCACTTATCTATATAAAGTTTATCCACTTTAGTTAATCCTTATTTTTATGTACTTATATAGACAATTATTTTTTCTTTATAATTCTAAATTTTCTTTATTTTTATATTTGGGGTTGGGATAATAATTATATTCATTATTTGGAGGGAATATCCAACAGGTTACAAGCCATGAGAAAACATCGAATGTGTAATTGTGTGACATGTTTATGGAAGCTAGTGAAAGCTTCCTAGGTGTAGGTGGCTGACGAGCCTAGCTGTAGAGCTGTGGACCTTAGTGGGTGTGGAGAAATACAGTTGGCATGAGGCACCCGTAGGAAGAAGGCCTTGAACCTTTGGGTGAAGTGGTGAGAACACGAAGTACCTCATAGTGAAGCTATGTTAATGCAATGAGTGTTGGTTCTTTTAAACAATGTGTACTAAGTTCGCAAGAAGTAAGTAGACCCATCTATTTCAAACCAACTTAATTGTTTTCCATTACACAAAAAAGCAGAAAATGAAAAGAAACTAAATCAAATACTGTCTCTCAAACTCAGTCTTTTTAAAGCCAGTTTCTCAACCAATCATGCAAATGTTCTTGGTTAAACTCCTACAAACATTACCATTTGTTGTAGATAATTACTTAGCCATCATAATCTTGACAAACTCTTCATAGTTAATCTGACCATCTCCATCCACATCGGCCTCACGAATCATTTCCTCCACTTCTTCATCAGTTAGTTTTTCTCCTAGATTAGTCATCACATGGCGAAGCTCAGCAGCGGAGATGAAACCGTTCTGGTCTTTGTCAAAAACCCTGAATGCTTCTTTTAGCTCTTCCTCTGAGTCAGTGTCTTTCATCTTCTTAGCCATCAGGTTTAGGAATTCAGGAAAGTCGATTGTGCCGTTTCCATCTGCATCAACTTCGTTGATCATGTCTTGGAGCTCAGCCTCTGTTGGGTTTTGCCCTAGAGAACGCATAACTGTTCCCAGCTCTTTGGTGGTAATGCAACCTATGTAACCACACAATTAAGAAAAACAATGCAATTTTAGAATCCATCACAAATACACAAGGATGTAGCATTTATATGTCATTTAGATAGGCTAAGACCTTTCACATGGAAAAGCAATGATAGATGCAGAAACACATGAAAGTTGTTTTGCTTATCCCTTAAAGATAACAAATTAACAAAAATGCCAACTTTAAGATTCAAAGGATGTTGATCTTTGCATGAGAAAAATCTGCAAACAGTTTATGAATAGAGAATTGCAATAAGAACTCAGATACTTAAGAGACTTCACCAAGAAATATCACTGATTCTTCATCAATAATGAGCAACCAGAGATGATACAAACATAAAACGCACGAGATATCCTCTCTGTCTCCATTGATCATGCAAACACAATTAAACAAATTACCGCGTCAATGATTTTAGATCGAACAAATATTGAAATAGCAAACTATGTAAGACGAAAAAGAAACCTAGATCCAAGTTAACAAATCAGTGAAGCAGGACATCTGAGAGGCGATTTTTACCAAGTCAGTGAAGATCGAAGAGGGAAAAAGAAAAATCCAGGCAAACTACTGAACACAGCAAACGAAAGGATACAAAGGGTCGATAAAACATAAAATAAAGCGATTATCGATTACAATGGAAAAACGAGATCCAGTAATGTAATAATAGCGATCACAGAAATGAAAAAAAAATGTAAGAAATGATTTAACCATCGCCATCCTTGTCGAAGAGGCTAAAGGCTTCCTTGAACTCGGAGATCTGTTCGTCTGTGAGTTGATCCGCCATAGCTTCGAACTTTTCCAGAAATCGTATTTCTTCTCCCTTTGTTGTTTTTGTGTACTATTGAATGTCGGATTCTTTAGTACACAAAAATAAATATCTAAGTAAAACGACAAAAGAATAATGCGAAAAGTAAAATAAAAGAAAAGGTCAAGCGGGACTTAAAACGGTGCGGATTTGCCATCGCAATTAGGTCGTTTTACCTTCTTTTTTTCCCTTTCACAATCTTAGGTTTAATTAGTAAAATTTACTTATTTGTCATCTTCTATTTTATTTAAATTTTATATTTTAATTTCTCAAAATATAATGTTTTTTATTTATTTTCTTTTAATATAATCAATTACATATTTTTTTCTTGAATTAATAAATCATGTAATAAAATTTATAATGCCGCGCACCGCAATGGCTCGGTTCCATCTGGATTAGGAAGAATTATTCGTAATGATAAACGTATTTTTCTGGAAGATGGTCAAAGAAAATTTCAAGGTCGATCTTCTGTAATTGAAGCTGAACTTACTGCACTTATCTGGGCAATACAATCTGCATGGTTTTTGGGTTACCGACATGTCATATTCGAAGGAGATAATTTAAACATCAACAATATCCTTAATAATAATGACGAAAACATACAGACACAAGTGTACATTCAGACAATTCGTACCTGGACATCTATGTTTTATGAGATCAAGTTCACTTTCCAAGCAAGAAATGAGAATCAAGCCGCTGATATTTTAGCTTCGTCATCTCTTACTTCTCCAAATAATTGGAATATTTTTTATTTTTGTCTTAACTTATTACAATCGATTGTAAACAGTGATATTGGTAATTAATATAATTTGTTTTCGAAAAAAAAAATTATAATGTTTAACTATTTTATTTTGAAAAATTGACAAAATAGCATTGTTTTAAGTTTTTCTTTCAAATATAGTACCATTAGTTTAAATTTTTAAAATTATCACAAATATAATATTTAAATACTCTGAAACTTATTTTAATAAAGAAAAAATAAGAAAAAATTAGATTGTAAATTAGAAAAAAAATTCAAATATAATATTTTAATTATTTTGTAATTTATTTATTGTAAACATGTATTTTCATAAAATAATTGGTGGTATTTTTGGAATTTTAAATTTAAAATGCTAAATTTAAAACAAAAACTTGAAAAAATGTTATTTTATTATATTACTCTTTTATTTTCAATCCCTTTATTGTCCATTAGAATTGAAGATGTAATTAATACAACATGTTAATATATCATTTTTCAATTAGCATTGATTATCAATTTCATATGTGGTTTTAATATGGAACTTAAAAACATATAACTGGTAATATGTGTAATACATTGCTATAATATATAATATATTTATATTTCAATCTATATAATATATATTTTTAATTTAATAATGAGTGTGGAGGAATAAGTGGGATAATGGTTCTACAAGCTTTACATCTATCTCATAAGTGTAGAGTTCGACTTCACATTTCATCGTATGAAAGTGTTAAATCTTTGTAAAAATATGTTGGGTTATCGGATCAGTCCGTTGTGCTACAGTGAAAACAAAAATTTAATAATGAGTAAATATTTAATTTTATATTATTTTTTAAAAAATATTAATTTGAGTTTGAAAATGTTGGAAACATATTTTTGGAAATCATCTATTGAATGACTGAATGTTTTGGTGGATTATGTAATTTTTCTGGTTAATTTTCTTTGGCGTTTTCATAAATTATATATATTTTTCGTGATTTCTTCATATTTTAACCTAAACTAAAAGTAGAATATTGTACTAAATTTTGTATATGTATGAAATTATTGTGGCGATAATGATATTTCAATAATTTTATTATGAGAGATTCAAATATGGATGACAAATCCACTTACACTAATGCATATTCGTAGATGACAAATCTTATACTCGAATTTTTATTATAAATGGAGAAGATTTATGTTTGAATTTCGTATGAACTTTTTTGTAATGATTAAAAACGAAAAAAAAGAATGAATTTTTAGTTCGAATTTACAATACCATTAGAAAATAATTTGTTCTTTTTTCTCTCTCTTCTTTTTTGATATCGACTTGTTAACCTTCTTCCCATATATCCATCTACTAGATTTATACCTACTCCATATTCGTAAATTATATAATATTATTTATTAATAAATATAAATTAAATATTTATATAATTTTAACTTTTATTTAAATTTATTTTTAATATTATTTTTGTATATCTAAATTAATAAAAAATAATTGTTTTTAATGCATTTAATAATATTTTTGGTTAGTTTAATAAAATATATTGATTATGTAACCATATTAATAACAATGGCATATATTGTAATTATTCTAGTAAATAAAGCCCATTTATATATGACACGTCAGCATGGTATTTCTGTTAATAACACGTGAGGGTAAGGTTATTTTCTTAAAATGATTCTCAAATAATATATTAGGGATTCTCAAACTCACGATCTTCACTTCGGTTGTGCCATTGACTCTTTTTGGGTTAGATCTCTCGATTATTTCTATTTATATGACTGAACGAACCTCTTAATAGATCTTGCTTGACCTGAATTTTAAACTCAGTCTCTTTGAGGTTGGCTCCAACAATATCCATAGCCAGTGCGCATGGATTTAGATGTAAAGCTTCAAAACATCAACTTAGTCAATATGATTACGTCAAGAATCCAATATGTTACTCATTCAAAACAAATTTGCTTAAATATTTATATCCCTCTCATGGTTAATGATTGAATTTTCAAAAAGGATGACATTACATTTTTATATATTTTGAAAGTCTGGTTAAGATTTTTTCTTCTTAATTTTTTTGGGCTTTAATGTTTTTAGGTTATTTAAGTTGTGTTATACTTATACATTGCCTATCATTTACACTTTTTAAAAAACTCATCTTTTGAGATTTTTTTCTTATAATTAAGCTTGTAAGTAGATTAGTTTTATAGAAAATTAGGTAACAGTTCGCGTACCGCGCAGATTATTGTTTTTTTTATTATTATTGTTTGATCGGTAAAATATATACTATTTTTATAATTGGCCATGAATTTTTTAGCTTGTAAATTAAGTTAGCTTTCAAAATATGTTCAAACAGAAAAATTCTATTTACCGAAATGAATTTTTATATTATATTGGATTTTACAATTTTGTATCTGGTATGTAGTGTTTTAAAAAATAGAATAATATATTAGAAAAAATTGATATATAAAAATTTTAGTATTTTTAACTATTTAAAAAAAAATTAATCTATATATTTCCAAAATAGAATATTCCATACTTAAATATATTAGCCGCTTGTAAAAATTTTTTTTTAATTATTTCAACAATGGTAAGCAAAAAAGATATTAGTTTTACCACACATATATAATTTTGTAAACATAACTCTTTGTCGAAGAAAATCATTTTCAAACCCATATGTGTGTTGTATTTGTTAAATTCTGGGTTTTCCAAAAATGAATAAATCGGACCAGTATTTCTTCATTACAATTACAAAAATCTCCATCAAAATCGTTAAAAAACAAAAATATGAGGCTAAAAACAAGTTTTTGATGTCATATTAATTTGTAGGAAATGTGTGCAAAGTTTATGATTGAAAATATGATATTTGATGTTTTATAATGTTAGTAATTGGAAATCATTATTAGGATGATAGTGGACAATAAAATATGAGATGGTAGTGGCCAATGCAATAAAATGTGAAATGGTACTGGTGAATAATATGTGAGTTAAAATGATTATAAATTTTAATTGTCTGTGCAAATTTAATCGTCAAATATTTTTTGAAAGTTTTATAAATTAGAAATTTAATTTTATAGAAATTATTATTAAATATTTTTGATTTATAATGATGTAGATAAATTTGATTATATGTCAATTGTTTAGAACTTCTTTGAATAGTTTTAAAAACCTCAAATAAATAAATAGCTACTATTATTTAATAAGATACAATTTAAAATTGCAACTAAAAAGAGTAGACGACAATTAGTCAGCCATAACAACACACTTTGCTTTAACTATCAAACAAATAACAATTCCATCCCTCTCTTTCCCATGAATTTTCAAAAAAGCCCAAAAAATATTGAAAACGTCAAACGAAACCAGAGAATCAGTCCATAACCAAACCGGAAAAATAAAAAATCTAAACCGGTTTTCACCAAAGTGGAAACAAAAGAAAAAAAAAATACACACAACAAATTCACTGATTCAGAAACTACAAACTCTGTTTCAAACTTTCCATTAATACCTATTTACACACTTTAATCCATTTCTTTGACATCTTTTCATCGTCCATACAAACGATCGTCGTCTTCAAACTCTGTTACTCCAAGCATTGCAAGATCAAGATGACATTTCATCTCGGATTTCGTCTGTTGCAACTGTGTATATGAGTCGATTATACCCGAAAGATTTGTGTTTTTCCTGCTTGAGTATGTTCTGGGCTCTAATCCTTCTCCACCTTTCAAGATTGAAACAATCTCTTCCATACCTGGTCTTCTTGACTCCTCGTTGATCACACACGCCGCTGCAGCACGGATCATCTGCTCCATGTGAACAGAGTTTTTTCTTGTACATCTTAGCCTTGGATCTAGCAGCTCCTCTATAGCTTCAATCCCTCTATCCAATAACGGTTTGGCCTATAGAAATATATCAAAATGTTTCTATCTTAAGTCTACACGATATGATCACATCACCAAATTCAATACTAGTGAAATTTGATGACATACCCAAACAACCAAATTTTCTTCACCAGATGATCTTCTTGGTTCGATTGGTTCCCTACCAGTTATTAGCTCAAGCAACACAACCCCAAAGGCGTAAACATCGGTTTTGTCAGATATCTTACCATGTTGGAAATACTCAGGAGCTAGATATCTGCAAGAATGTTTCAACAAAGGATTAAATCGCTACGAATTGGCTATAGAATGTAACTCATAAGAATTTTCCGAGCAATACCCGAATGTGCCTTTCACAGTCTTGCAGAGGAAAGGAACCGAAGGTGCAGCGGTCCAAGTAGCTAACCCGAAATCACACAACTGAATAACATTTCAGAAGGTTTATTGTTTTGCCAATCATTGATCGAATAGACCATTGATTCAGTAAAGAAAGGACTTTGTATTTACCTTTGGTATTTTCTTTGAGGAAAGAAGAATATTGGATGGCTTGATATCTCTATGAACAACACATTGCTCAGTTCCATTATGCAAATAAGCTATGGCATCTGCAATGCCTAACGCAACCTTGTACCTTGCTGACCAAGGCAAACCATGAGCAACCTTCACGCTTTTCTTCTTCTTCTTATCTTTAAGAAACCCGAAAAATCGAAATCTATCAGTCTTTGAAAAACAGCTTTTGATCTGTAAACACAAAGGAGATGATAAGCTTTGCTCTTACCGTGTAAATAGTGTTCAAGGCTACCACCTGAGACATACTTGTAAACCAAGAATAAACCTTCTTCAGGATCGATACAGAATCCAAGAAGAGGCACAATGTTGGAGCTGTGAAGAGAGCTTGCAATCATCAATTCTCTACAAAATGATTTTGGAGATTCTTTGTCTTCTTTATCAAGTCTCTTGATTGCTAAAGCTGTTCTCCAAATTCCAATTTTGCCTCTAAACACATAGCTACAAGCTCCTCTTCCCAACACTCTCCCTAAACACCATTGAATCAAAAAGTCAAAAACTTTTTTTTTTCAGATTCAATCTAATTCCATGGAAGCTCAAATACTTAAAAAGAGACAAAAACTAGTTTAGGGTTTTACCTTTGGAGAAATTACGAGTTGCGGCGACGATTTCGCTGTAGCTGAATCGTACCAAAGTATTAGCCACCGGAGATATACTCTTTTCAAGCGATCGAGCTCTCGTCCACCTCAAATCGTCCGTAGATTTCCCAGTTTCCTTAACTCCATTCTCCAGATTCACCATCAGTACCGTCGCTGAGCCACCAGAAACCGACAAATTCCGGCAAGAAGAAGACGCAGAAAGCGAAGGTTCTCCCCCTTTCATTTTCTCAAGCTCAATCTGTGAGCAAAGACTGAACCTAAACGAAGAATGAACCGAATGAGGATCAGGGTTCATATTTTCCGGAGCTGTTTCCGCCAAAAGCCACGCCTTGTTGTTCTCTCCGCCACTTCCTCCGCCTTCTTCAGTGTTGCCAGAGTTTTCTATTGAGCTCGATCCAGCTGGAGGAGGAAGAAAACAAGCGAAACCCAAATCAAATATCATATTCTTCAAACGAGTTTTGATCCCTTTGGCATTGTTATCTCCGTCAAGATCTGAAGTAGTAAGAATTGGTATATTTACAGAATTCCCTTGAAGATTTGTTTCTGAGTTTCGTGGATGAACAGACGCTGCTCCTTCATAAAAACCCATATTTGTTTCCCTCAACAGATCTCAACACAAAAGAGCACAATTACCCAGAAAGAAAACAAATTGATTCACAAGTTTGATTCTTTTGAAGCTTTGCTTGATGGAAGAGAAAGAGAATATATTTGTTATTTGTTATTCATTAACAGTTTTTTAGGTTTATAATATATGATTAGTGATGGAAGGTGGAGACATTTTTATTAACAGTTAAGTTGTTGTTAAGAAAAAACAGGAGAAGGGGAAGTAATTAGGTATGATTAGTGAATATTTAATATAATTAAGAACGTTACAAAAAAACAAATCAATCAATGAATGTTATTAATGTAATAATTTAAATATTAAGGCATATGGGTAAAGCTGTTAACTAATACTCAAAGGGGAACAAAAACTGAGCCCACGAGGTTATGGTCTTCTAAAATAATGGAGAAGAGAGAGAATATCTATATCTATCTATATCTATATTCTATATATATATTAATTGAGAATCATTTTAACAAACTAACTTTATGTTAACGTGTGATTTATAAGTGTGCCAAGAAAAATATTATTTAGGACATAATTTATTAGAGTAATTACAAAAATTACCATTATACAGTATATTATATGTAAATTTTTAATATTTCGACATACAATATATTCTGTCATAAATGTAAATATCATATAAAACAAAATACAAATTTTGAAAAATTAGTCAAACAAAATATAAAACAAAAGTTTAGTTTAATTGAATATTTATCATATGTATACTTTTATCCAAAATAGATATAATTTAAATCTATTTGTATAATCCGATTTTATTATCTATTTCATTTTTGTAATCAATATTAAAAAAATTTTAAAAAATATTTTAAATATGAGATAAATTATATATATCTAATTTAAATTAATAAAATAATTAATTAATTATTATTTATAAAAAAAATTTCCCATGCAGGGCGTGGATCAAAATCTAGTATATATTTTAAAAAAGTAATTTTTACTATTACTAATAATTAACTGTCACTATTTTTAATTTTATTCTCTATATTCCAATTCGTACATGTGGAGTAACTATATGAGTGAGTTATATTAAATAAGAATTTAAGAAGGAAAATTAGGTAAACCATGTTTTCTGGTATATTTTCGGTTTTGTCTATAAAACACCAATGATGAAAAAAAGGAAAATTGGGTGAATATTAGAAAAAGGGAAAAATGGAATGGATGATGTGGAAAATTATGTAGTTCATTTAATAATATACAACTGTTGATGAAAATGTATGTACGTGGCTCATATATGCCCTATGTATTAACTAATATATTCAAATTAGATTTATATTTACACCATAATACAAAAAAATATTTATAAATTATATAATATTTTTTATTAATAAATATAAATTAAATATTTATATAATTTTAACTTTTATTTAAAATTATTTTAAAATTAACTTTTATATGCGTAAATTAAGTAAAAAAATAATTATTTTCACGAATTTAATAGTATTTTTTGTTAGTTTAATAAAATGTATTAATTTTCTAATTAAATTAATAACAATTATATATATTGTAACTATTTTATTAATTTAAGCCTATTATATATTTATTTGAAATTTATTATGGTGATGATACGTTAGCATGACATTACTGTTAATAACACGTTAGAGTAAAGTTATTTTTTAAAAATATTTCTCAAATAATATATTAATTTTAAATCTGAGCGAATTCGGTAACTATTAGAAAAATCAGTTTTGCAAAAAAAATTAAAGAACTACAAATTAACTTTTTGAATATATATAATTAACTAAAATATATATTTTACTATTTATAGTTAAATAGTTAGAGTGTATAGCTAGTAACTGATATATATAATCAACTATGTATACTTAGACTATTTATATAATTAGTGTATTCGTTTGTTTATCGTAGGAATTTGTTGGTGTGATCTAACGACCAAACGATGTTCATTTGTTTGTCATAATTTTTTGCAACGATGTGCGATAAAAAAATTAACCATCTTCGAATTTTCAGTGGTGCGATCGAAATTTTCGATTAAAATGGTAAAATGAAAAAGTATCATTATAATTATTTATGAATTAAGTGAAAAAATTATCACTGCGTCAACAAAACGAACAAACATGCAACTAAACTCTGCGATGAGTCCTAATTTTAAAAATTCTATTTTATGTTCAAAAATTTTCAACCCATAAAAATTTTTAGTATAAATTATGAATACCAAAACCCGCTAAACAATAATTACCAAACCGCACTCGTTCCGTTTTATACCAAGCTCGATCCACTACACTCGTGGTTTCAAAAAAATGTGACATGTACTCACCTCGCAGCAGATGAAAATAGATGAAATCTGCAAGTAAAGACTCATTATGACATGCCTATGTCAAATAGAACCCTTTCATTCTGTGCAACTATGAAAAGAAACTGAAGAAATCCAAAAATGAAAAAGAGAAGAAAAACATGTAAACCCCAATTTTCGTCATCCACGACTGAATTTTGGGTCACCAAAGGAATTTTAACTACAGATACTATTATTTTTATCTCTAAAGTGTACTTTATGTTCCCGATTTCAATTTCACATTGATTTCTCTCTTTAACTTCTACATAAAATAATTTTGTATTGAATCAAATTAAAATTTATGGATCAATGTTACTGAATTACTTTCAACTTTTAATAATAAATTTGAAAGAAATAGAATATGAAAATAGTGTTGAACACATAGATATATGTATGCCACACAATCTTTATTAGAAATCATTTAAACAAGAGTTTTACAATTTGTGTTAATTAGTTTTACGCGACGTCACACATGATTCACCCCTGACCGACTCGTATTTGACCAATTTCTAATCTACTCAAGCTCACTCGTACGACAATAGTCGCACACGCTCTTTATTCACTCATCGAATTTCGTAATTCACGTGATCATGTTTTTTAATTCTCAAAAACCTTAATCTAGAATTTTTCATCATACTCCTATTTATATGAATATATATATATTATCTACTTTCATATTTAATAAATGTTTAATATTTATCAAATATTTTCTTTTTTATTATAAAAATTATTCTTGATCAATATTTTCAACTGTTTTTCTATTTGTGATACGACACGTCACATTTCATTAGCTCTAACAATATTGCACGATCCGTATAACGTCCAGTTGGATTCTTCTGTATTGTTGCACTACGTATGTAACGTTCACTTTTACACTTATTTGCTAATAAAATTAACGAAAGAACTTATAAGAAGAAAAACTTATGATTATTTACGTATTAATGTAACTGTATTTACCTAATAATCAACTGATGATGGAAACATGGTCAAAGATTCACTATCATAGGCTATAACTTAATTTATATTTTAACAAACCACATGTGTTGTTGTGTCTACCTATAACTAGCATATATATTGGAGTAAGAGGTTTTATTGATAATCATTACATTTTAATAATATTTTGGTGACCATCCTAATTCCTAACTAACAAAAAAACCCCAACATGTATTATCCTCAGCCCTTCTTCTATTGATTAATTTAGTCTAGATGTGTGCTTATGTTTCAAATTTATCTAAGCATAACTCAAAAGTTCATATCAATAACTTCCAATATTACTAACTACTTTAGGAAAATAACTACTTTTGGAAAATATATATAGTAATACTCTAAAATATTCTTTTTTTTAAAAAAAATTGTTCTAAATTTAAAATTTCAAAAATAACATAAATTATTTTAAAATATTTATTTATTTTAATTGAATTAAAAATAAAATTAAAAAATATTATGTTTGGATCTATTTTTTCAATTTAGATTTTATATCTTTTTATTAATAAAATTTTTAAAATATTTTAATATTAAATTTATAATATTTTTATATATTTAAAATAATAATATTAATTTGAAAAAAATTTAAAAAATAATATTTTAGATAATTTTCTAAATATATATACTAATACATGATTACGTTTTATTCGCGGATCTACGATGAATCACATATATCTTATATGAACCATGGTTCAAAGTAATACAAAATAAATATTTGTATCTAAAATTATCAAAAAAAATTTCATATATTACAACAAACATATTGAAATGAACCCATTTCTTTTAATCGTGAACATACTAAAATAATGTAATATTGTTTATGGCCGTCCTAAAACTTTTAATCACCAATCTGCACGATAACATACGATATTGAACTTTAGAATGATACACTTAGTTTACCGAAACCGATTGATCACTATAAATTAAATAAATATTAAAAGTTTACGTACACAACATATAAAGTCACCAAGAAATAAGGTGATGGAATCATTATATAACCCAATTTTTTGGATTCAAAGATTTTGTTAGACTGAATTTTATTTATTTTTGGTACGACGTCAAAAATCAAACTGAATATAATCAAACCATAATCTATTAATCATGATCACAATGGAATAAAAGTTACATTCCTAATTTATTATTTAATAAATATTTTTTAAAAATAATTTCACTATAACGTATTATTAACATAAATGTCATGTTGACGTATGAATTTTAAATAAATATATAAATATATTTAACTTACTATAATAATTACAATATATGTCATTGTTATTAATTTGGTTAAAAATCAATATATTTTATTAAACTATTCAAAAATACTATTAAATTTATAAAATATAATTTTTTTAATTACATATATAAATTTTTTTATAAAAATAATTTTAAATAAGAACTAAAATTATATAAATATTTAATTTATATTTACTGATAAATAATATTATAGAATTTATGAATATTTTTCCGTACATAGGTATAAATTTAATTCTATATTTAAATTTCTTTTTTATCCTTATCCTTTTTTATTAATAATATTATTAAAATAGGCTAACTAACTATATAGCCTCATCCCATGAGTCATGTTGGTAAGCTAACGAGAGGAATTGATGTGATATTGAGAGGTCAAGAAGTAGGTTGGACGATACGGTGTCGGTTCGTTCACATTTTCATTTTTGAGATAACATTAATGATGATAATCATCATTATCAAGTTTGCTTTCTTTTCATTGTATCCACATTCCCTGCACACGTGTAAATCCACTGATAGTACCATTTTGAAATTATATCTTCGAACAAAAATTACTTTTGCTAAAGTCGATTTCATAAGAAAATTACGATTTAATAAAGAAATTTAAATCGATTATCTTAAAATTTTAAAATAATATAAAACTAGAGTTAATTTAGTCATTGATAATTAGATTTAAGATGCAAAACATGATAAATTCTAATATTGTATTAGAATCTCTCATATATTAATTAAAAAGTATTTTAATAAAGAAATCACATATTTCTATATGATTTACAAGTGTCACACCATCAAAATATTTTAATGTAAATATTATATAAAATATAATTTAATAAGATATTTACAAAAATGATATTATAAAAATATTTAATAGTATAATATATATAAATTTTTAATATTTCAATATAAAAAATAAACACAATATAAAATAAAAATATTAGAAATTTTAAAAAATTAGTCAAACAAAACAAAAATTTGAATTAATTGAATATTTTATCTTATCTACAACTTTTTTACCTATTTAATAATATTATTTATCCAAAGTATAAATAATTTAATTTATTTTTATAATTTGATTTTATTTTTTATTTTATTTGTATAATAAATATTAAAAAAATTTAAAAATATATTTTAAATAAAAAATATTTTATATATGTATCTACTTTATATTTATTATATAATTAATTAATTATAATATATGAAAAAAAAATTTCTACACATGGATTTAAATATAGTTAGAATAGTGTTGACCTATGCAACCACCAAACTTAATACTTTGCTTAAAATAATTATGGAAGCGTATATAAAGACTACAATTTGTCATGGATTTTCGAAAACAAAATGATTAATTTGGTTGCCTGTTAAGATTTGGATATCCAAGTTTGACATTCAAGAACTGGTTAAACAAAAAATAAATAAATAAATAAATAAGACAAATTCTAAAACAAATGAAAATAGAGATAAAATATCTAAAATACTCACTCTTAGCCATTTATATATATATATATATATATATATATAAATCATATATATAAGTACATATAATGGGAATAGTTAACTTTAATTAAACTAACAATTATCCAAATTAAAATTCGATAATCGACAGTAAAAGAAAACCAAACCTTTCCCAACTGAGATCATAATTTGAATAATTGTTGGGTTTTTTTAATCGTGGATCGGGTTTTAATTTGGGTAAATATTGGTTTAATTAAAGTTAATGATTCCCATAATAATCGATAAATCACATTTAACTACGATCATGTCTAATTAGGTTTCGAATTTCTAACTTTGCGGTAAATTGGTTTCGAACTTTCAGTCGAATGAAAAATATATTTTTAACTTCTCTAGTATAGATATACAAACCGTGACATTAGTTGTAAGGGTATCTGATGGTATACGATAGTTGTAACAAGTAAATAGATCGTGAGTCCAACTTTTTTAAAATATATTGAGAAGTTATTAGGGTTATATATATAATAGATAAAATAACACAAGTAATAGGAGAACCCTTTAGCAAAAACTATTTCTCACGAAAAATCTAAGAGAAAGTGAAACCCTTTCAAACCTTTCTAGATTGTTAGATTATCTTCGAAAAATTCACCAACCTAATCTTATTAGAGATAAGAATAAATACACTTATATCGTAAAATATATATATATATATATATATATATATATATAAATGTGGAATTATTAGATTGTATATTTGAATAATTAGAAACACAGGCATGCATGAACGTGAGACAGAGAGGAAGAAACATATCAAAGTCCATTTATATAGATGTCTTCTGTTTGGTGCTAACATTACATCTCCATTATGTTTAAATGCGTTGAGATGTCGTTTTCTTTCTTTTGCCTTTTTTTTAATAAAACACAACTGGTTTTTGTTATTAAATTAATAAAGAATTTTATTTTTTATACTATTTAAAAATATTTATTTTCGTCAACTACACAAACCTATACGATTAAACCTATTTGTATTCATATTTTTAGATATTCTTTTAGCTACGTAAACCATATTTTTTTCCGTAAACTACACAAATTCCATAAATTATTACAATTACAAAAATTCCGTTAACGTTTACACATTGAATTGCTATTGACCTGATTTTAATTCGAAAATAAGATTTTAATTTGAGTTAATTTTAATGTTAAAACCAGATTTTTGAATTAAAATAAGATTTAATATTGATTTAACATATAAACATTCACGGAATTTGTGGAATTGCAATAATTTATGGAGTTTGTATAGTTTACGGAAGAAAAACACAATTTATTTAGCTAAAAAAACTCAAAAATACAGATGAAAATAGACTTAATCGCATAATTTCGTGTAGTTAATGGAAATGAATCTTTTAAAAATAGTTATTTTCTTGTGGTTTATTCACATTCTTATACTTTCAGTTTTCTTGCTTTTTTTTGTCAGCAACAGATTAGGGGTAAGTGATTTATTATTTTCTAAGCTTTTTAACAAGCGTATAATGATTTTATTATAGTTTCATGTATTAGATAAAATCTCAAAACATCTTTTGCAATATACATAAAACAAAGCGACCCAAATACACGGATATCGTCATAAAAAACTCTTTTATACAAGTTATGTTCGTTTGTCAAGTTTTCTATGGTTGTGGCTATGATAGATTGTTGTTCGTTTATCTACCGCAATTATTTACGATCAATCACAACGGTCAGACGTTGCGTCTTGTATCACAATTTTTTGACCATTGATTAAAACATCGATACGACTAAAAATCTATTATCAATCACAACAGACAAACGAAAAACATATGCCACAGTCATATCTGCAGTTGCAATGTTAACCGTAACCGCAGCCGCCGACGACGAAAAATGAATAAGACTAAAAATCTCATCAGTTGTTTTTCTTTCAAAATTTTAAATGGTATTCGGTTAATAAGAACCTCCACAGAGAATACAGTCTCTCACAAATCGAATTGGTCAATGTTATTGAAAATAGAGAGCACGAGCTACATTAAAGATACACTAAAGATGTGTTTGTGTTTGCGCTCAACCTGACTGTTTTGATGAGGAGTAACGACATAAGATGTCCATGTTTTATATCTTGTTGTAGAAAAGTTTTGAGCTATACAAACTCAGTGTGGTTATTTCGTACCATCTTTACACTTTTCTAAAATTTTCGTTATGTGAAAGCCAATTGTATGACACAATAACAATGTTATGAATCAAACCATATTCTATCTCTTTACCATATAAAAACCAATTTCATAATCAAAGATGATCTTACTTGCATGGCTCTTTCTTTCATAGACATTATTTGTCTACCATCAGCCACAATGATCATAACTGGTGTTATGTCCCTCACATCCATCAATGCTCCAATGATGTGATTTGGTGCACTTGTATCTAAGATCCAACAAAAACCAAAATACATACCAATCAAACGTTATATTATTTCAGTTTTCCAATCATTAAGAATATCGACAATGGTTCTCCATTTTCATTCGTTAGTCCAATCATGTCGTTTTTATCTCGATTAGTTTCGGTCGATTATTTTCGATTTTGGTTTTTTTCGTTTTGTAAGATTAAAGATCTATTCGATGATTTCTATATTTCGGTTTAATTTTGATTCGGTTATACTTCAGTTTTAGTCGGTTCGATTATTAAATTTAAAAATCAAAAATAATCGAAAATAATTCAGGTAACCAAAAATAACCGAAAATAATAAAAAATAACAAAAAAAATAACCAAAATATCTGAAATATCCTAAATAGTTTCGGATAACCGAAATTAATTCAGTTGTTTTGGATATTATTCCCATTTTAGGTTTGGTTTTGGTTAATTACCAATAACCATGGTTTTTCAAAATAATATTCGTTCGGTTATTTCTTTATAATCAAATACCAACTGAAATCTATTTTTCGGTTCAGTTTCAGTTTGGTTTATAATCGGGTTATTTGCCTATGTCTAAGTTAATGCAAATACGATTAGAAAGATATCATCTCTTCATAACGAGAATCCTAGATTCTAAAGACAAATCATTAAATATAAAATCCAAAGAAGGAGAAGGACAAAAGAGGTCATAGCATAAGCAAAAGAAAAGAGTAGAGAAAGGGAAAAAGGCAAAGAGACAATTTGAGGAGACAAAGAAGACGTGAGAGTAAACATATATCAATCATTATAATATCAATTCATTCACAGTGTGAGTGTAACATATATGATTATTGTAATTATTATTTTAAACTTTGACATGTATAATTTAAACAAGTTGTATCATATCGATTAAAAATATTTTGTATGTTTTGATTGATTAACCAATAAACTATCACAATCGTTAAAATATTAATTATAATCCGTTTCAATATATAATTAAATAATATATTTAATGAATTTTAAATTTAATAACATTATTTTCTTATAAATTAGTTTATTAAATTTTTTTAATTATAACACAGTGTGAGAATTTTAATGACATTAATGATTTGTAAATTTTAGTTTATTATAGTATTTTTCATAAAGATATTTATTTTTTCGTCAATTTTTAATTTTAGAAATTAAAATTAAATAAAATTGCTTTATGTTTATATTATATACATTTTAATTTATTTTAAAATATTGAAAGAGGTGAAAAATATATAATTGTGCTGCTTTATTTATATGCTAACTAATTTAATTATTTATTTTATATAAATATATCAGATATATGTAATTATATTTATTATTTAATTGTATTTATTTTTATGCTATTTTTATACATTAAGTTAGCTAATATTAATTTATATTATGTTTTGAGCAATATTTATTATTTATTTACTTAAACAAAATTAAATTATATTTTTTTAAAAAATTTAAAAACATATTGTTTTATTAATAAAAAGTAAATATTATCAGTAAATAAATAAAAAATAGGATAACTTGTTTGACAACAGATTTAATATGCATGATAATTTAATGAAAAAGCTATTAATGAAATTCTATAAAATTAAACATGTTCGATGACAAATTAAGTCATACAAGGCATGACAAAATAGTAAGGACAATTAACTAAAATAATAATATTTGAAATTTTAGCTATAAATATATCAATAATCATTTAAATTTCTAAAAATATCATAAATTTAATAGTAAAATTATTAAAATTTTCTTTCTAATGAAAAATTTAAATCTTAAATTAGGAAAAAATGAATCGAAACATTATGTTTTAATTTTATATATATTTTATTTAAGATAAATAATTATTTTTATATAATAATTTATAATTTTATTTTTGGAAAAATAAATTGGTATTAAATTGGAAAAATGTGCTATTTTGGAATTTTATTTTTATTGTGCTAAATTTGAAATATAAACTTAAAATAATACTATTTTAGAATATTATTCAAATATATTATTTTTAAAGTGTACTTTGTTTTAATAAAAAATAGATACTTACATCATTATATTTTTATATTTGTATCTGTAAATTACACAGGTTATATAAAACAACATGAACTTTAATGAGCTCTACGTATATATATATATATATAAACCACATATAAGAGTTTGCCATATTTGTTCATATGAATTAATGTAATTAGATGGCCCGCAATATTTTTAGATTAAAGAGTTCAAAATTAAAATGGCCCCATCCCACTAATTTGTGTTCTATTTAGTTTACAATCAAATCATTTTATTTTTGGTTATAATCCCTTTTGGTCAGTTAATTTACAAGGGTTTGTTAATATTTTGACATTCTGTTTGTGGTTCGATTTTTAGATAATGTTAATTTTATAAATAAATGAGAAAATTTGATCAAAAACCGTTTCGTCGTTCCGACTATCAAGATTACGTGATGCATGTAAAACCGTCTATCGTTGTATCATTTGAAACAGCTAAAATTTTCATTTTAGCTAAAATATTAAATTTATTTATCAATGGAAAATGTATATATTTACATAAAAGAATGAAAAAACTGCCAAAAAGACAATTAACGAATTCCTCTCAAAATTTAAGGCAAGACACGTGTCATATAACAAAGAGAGACAACTGTTGGTAAGATGTCTTAATTACACAAATGAGATAAAAGATGTTGGTAAGAGAAGTCGCAAAATATACAGTTGTTGGATGGTAAGTATGCTTATGCTCATCATACTTATGAATCGGGATGGTTTCGTTTTATTTTTCCAACTCTTTTAATTCTTTTAAATTACTTACATCAGTTTTTCTCTTTATATATTATGAAATTTCTTCCTAAATTTTCAATGCAGAATTTTTGTTCCTTTTCGTTAAATTATCTAACAAATTTATAATTTTTTAATAAGTTCAATGATTAATTTCTTATTCAAATTCCAACAATTTTTATAATCAATATTTAAACTAAATTATTCAAATTGAGCATGCAAATTTATTTCAAAAAATTGTTCCAATATTATAATCCATTTAAATTCTATCTGTTATAATCCAATTTATTTAAACCCTATCGGTTTAAATTTTGTTTGTTTAAGTTCTATCTATTTAAACTATGTATTTAGATTTATTTATTTTTAACCTATTTAAATCCGTTTAGATTTTAGCCCAAAAAATAGATTTAACCTGTTGGACCCGTTTAATTACTCTGAAATAAAATTATTATCATTAATATATATATATATATAATAGGTCATAATAAAATTAATAAAACATAATTTTTGTTATATTAATTTTTCATACAACGAAAAATCGATTCAAAATTAATATAAAAACATTTCATACTTATGTTTAATATTAATAAAATAGGTATCTTAAAATACAAAAAAAATTATATTCTAAAGTAACACAATAGTTTTTTTCTAAAAAAACCCTTAAATTTTTATTTTTTCCCAAAAAATACCACGAACACTAAAAAGGATTTGTAAATTTTTTTAATTTATTATAATGGTTTGAATTTAGTATTTAGACATTTGGAGGTTTTAGGATTTAGAATGTAGTTTTTTAGATTTTAGATTTTATTTTTCATTTTTAGGATTGAAAATTTATATTAGTTTTGTAGTATTTTTGAGAAAAAAAATAATTTAATACTATTTTTTGAAAATAAAATTATTAATGATATATTGATATTTTGTTGAACCAATAAATATATTAACCTATATCCGTTATATATTATTATATCTAAATTCTGGATATGTGATATTATTCACAAAACTTCATATAAACGACCTTATGGTATTCGGTAGAGTCACTTGGCGATTATCTTGGAGATGGCATTGTATACTCATTCTTTGTGCATCTTTAGATATGAATCATACAAGTATGAAGAGAAATACAATAACGATTTGTAGCCATTTAAGAGAAATACAAGTAGACGCAAATCAAGGTTTGTAGCCATTTTAAGTTTGTGTTTTGTTATAGAATTTTTCTAGATTTGTCTAACAATAACGATTTTCAGGATTTAAGAAACAAAAAAAAAAGACACTAGAGATGACAATAACTAATTAGGGAACTTAGTATTGAACGAATGGCATATGGGTTTTTATAAGCAGCGATTGTGATTGTGCAATCTTTGTACATATATCAATTTTATTATTTTTAATAATAATTACGCTGTTCGTTTTTCTGCCGCAACGTATACGGCAGCGACCTGCGTTCAGACGTTGCGATTAAATGTTATAATATTGTTATTCGTTTGATTATCGCAGGTTCTATCACAATTTTTTGATCGAAAACGCTACAATTCTGCTGCGTTTAAAAATTTTTACCGCAGTTTTTTCGCTAGACCGCAACATTTGATAGCAGAAAGCTGCAGCGGTCAAACGAAAAATGTTTAGCCACATGACGCATCCACAACTTCTTTCGATTACGAAACGAACAACCATAATAATAAATCATTCTAATATGTCCCACGATTTAAAAAAAATCAAACATGTGTGAGTTTATATATTGAAACTTAAATTATCATCATATCACCTATCATCATTGTTTCAAATCTATCATTATAAAATTAAAATTACAAAATAACACAAATAATTATATTAAAAAAATTATTTATTCTAAATAAATTATATATAAAATTAGAATATTATATTTAGCTTTATTTTTTTACTTTAAGATTTATTTTTTTAATAAGAAGTTTTAATTTATTTTAATTTTAAATTTATGATATTATTAGAAATTTAAATTAATAATGTTAATTTTGAAATAAAAACTATAACTATATCTTTGGGTAATTTCTATAATAGCACTATTTTAATTTTTTATTTCAAATTTAATATTATTTTATTTTTCTAACAATATCATAAATTATAATATTAATATACCTTAAATCATAATTTTAATCGGGAAAAATAAATTATAAATTATAAAGAAATCAAATATAATATTTTAATTTTATTTGTAACTAATTTAGGATAAATAAATATTTATACATAAAAATTTATGTTTTTTGTATTTTAATTTTATTATGTTAAATTTGGAAGAAAAATTAAAAAAATGTTAGTATAATTTTTAATATTTTCTCTACCCTATAATTTCGTCACATTGGCCTAAGTAATAGAAATAAACTCGTTGAAAAAGTCTAATTTTCTAAAATAACATAGAAGTAATAGATTAAAGATGATGCTAATTTTTTAATCTAAAATATTGATATATATAAATAGTCTTCAATATTTTATAATTTCTAAATTTTTTTAATATTTTATGATTTCCATAAATTTTCAATATTCGATTTGTGGCTATCTCATTAATCTCCCAGTATAATTTTTAATATTTTTTCTACCCTATATTTTCGTCACATTGGCCTAAGTAATAGAAAAAGGTCTGTAAAATATTAATTAGAAAGATTAAATTTTAACAAAATTATTGGAGAAATATCTCTTAACACCTCGGCAAATCGGAATATTCTAAACCGGCAGCACCGTGAACGGAGAAGCATGTGGCAGACATTACATACAGCAAATCCTTTTATTTTAAAATCTCATTGCAGATTTTGTATATTCAAAATTTTTTAGTACAATTGACATAAATATTATTTTCTGTAAAAAAATAAGTTAAAATAATATAATATTTTAAATTAGAAAAAACTCAAATATAATATTTTAATTATATTAAAATAAGTTAAAAAAATTAATAAAAATTAAATTTTAAATTAGAAAAAACTCAAATATAATATTTTAATTATATTTATAATTTATATATGGTAAATATATATTTTCATAAAATAATTTATGTTATTTTTAAAATTTTAAATTTACAATGCTAAATTTAGAAAAAAAACTTAAAAGTAATATTTTATAGTATTACTCTTTTTATAAGGTGTTTTTTTTACAAACAAATGGATTTTTAGTATTTTCCAAACAATATATTTTAGTTATTTTTTTCAATTTAAAATTTATTTTTTCTATTAAAACAAAAATTATTATATTTTATTTTTAAATTTTTTATTATTAAAAATTTAAACTGATAATGCTATTATAGAAATAAAAATTTTAAAATATACTATTCTAGAAAAAATGATTTTTACTTTAGTATTTTCCAAACTGTAGTTGTATAAAAAGCAAAAAAAAAAATCAAGTGAAAAAACCAATATGTATCAAATATATTTTAATAAAGTACGTACGAAACTTTAATACTTGAGATTTTTCTGTACATAAATATACGAATTTAAATAATACATAGTCGATAGGGATACTTTAATTATAACTTTTATAAATATTAAATAGGGTAGTTATAATATTATTAGGTAAATAGAATTGAGAGGAGACCAACAGCACATGGTGCATTAATATAATGGTCTAATAATAATTTTCAATCAAGATTCAGTGAAAGCAGTCTCCTCGACCAAATGGATTTCTGGAAATCAAAATATCAGTATCATAATATTTGATATCAATTATTTAATTACATACTTAATTAATGCTCACATTGTAAAATGATTTGAACAGATTATTTCTCTTTCTATCAAAACTTTCAGTTCTTAGAATACATATATCTGTACATGTAATAATATCAAAGCTCTTCCATATAGTCCTGTCAACCGGGTCGGACCCGGCCTGCATGATCCTCCCCCTCCCCCTCCCTGCGGCGTGTTAAAGTTTTTTTTCATAAATTTTTTTTACCCGCAAAACTCGCGAATCATTTTTTTAAAACCCGCACCCACTCCGCATTAATCTAGCGGATTTGTGGGTGACTCGCGATCCAGTTCGTTTTCTAAATTTTTAAAAATTATTTAATTAAAATAAATCTAAATAATAATAAATCTAATATTGATATATCAAATACATCAAAATTAAAATTTTAAAATATCAAATTACACAAATTTTGAACATCAAGTTTAGTATTAAATTGGTTTAGGATTAAATTGGTTTAAAATTAAATTAGTTTAAAACTAAATTGGTTTATGATTAAATTAGTTTAAATTTTAGTTAATTAATTTTGATTCAAAATTTATGGATACCGGCTAACCCGCAAAATAATAAAACAAAACCCGCACCCATCCCGTTATACCAAAACTCGACCCGTACCCACTTCGCATATGAAATTTATTTTTTCTTCGACCCGCACCCGCCCCGTAATGGATCAAACGGGACGAGACCCGCGGATAATGAACCATTATGAGAGGCCTACTTCCATATATTGCAAGAAAGTGTGTTATTGGAGTCTTGGTGTGCATCTAAATCGGAATCATCTTCAGCTAGATTATTAGGTATATGATCTGAATCAAAATCACTATTTCGTACTTTTGGTAACCTAATAAAATTTTGTGGCACCATTGTTGTTGCAATAAATTCCAATGTTTTGCTTCTTTTGTTCTTTTCCATTTGCATAAAGAAAGTTGGTGTTTTCCAATATCTCTAATATATTATTTAAGAATTATTTTAAAATAATAATTTTATTTGTACTATAATTTAAAAAAATATTATTTTGAGTATTTTAATTTTAGTATGCTAAATTTAGAAGAAAAACTTTAGAAGATGTTATTTTAGGGTATTACTCAATAAACTGTATATAATTAAAATATAATGTTTGGATTCACTTTTTCCAATTTAGGATTTAATTGTTTTTCATTAGAAAAAGATTTTTAATTATTTTAGTATTAAATTTGTACTACTTTTGGAAATTTAAATGATTAGTGATACGTTTGGAACAAAAAAATAAAATAGTGTTATTTTAGTCAATTGCAATAAAAACCCTAATGGTTTGAAATCTTATGTCAAAATAATTTATATTTATAAACAAGATTTAATTCGCGAGAAACAAATACGCCACTGGTTGCTCCACTTATATATGCATTTTAGAGATGTGAATTTTGATTTTATGTTTTTTCGTATGAAGATGTTATACCTTCATATTGAAAATATTGAATTATAAGGTTCATTTGGTGTTACCCAAATGACAAAAGTATTATTTATAATTTGAATTTTAAAATATATTTTAGAGTTTTTAAAATATTAAAAAAAATCGTGAAATAAATATATGTTATTAAACTAATATTATTTCTTATTAGCTGAACTAATAATACGAGAAATTACTGATAAATTATGCAAATAATTTTATGAGTAATACCCTAAAATAGCACTATTTTAAGTTTATTTTCCAAATTTAATACAATAAAACTAAAATTCCCAAAAATAGCATAAATTATTATGTAAAAATAATTATTTACTTTAAATAAAATATATATAAAATTAAAACATAATATTTGGGTTCACTTTTTCCAATTTAGCGTTTAATTTTTTTCATTAGGAATAAATTTTCAATTATTTTAGTATTAAATTTATGCTATTTTTGGAAATTTAAATGACTAATGCTATATTTGGAACAAAAACTTGAAATGGTGCTATTTTAGTCAATTGCCCTAATTTTATTTCAAAAATAATTTTTAAAACTTAAAGAACAATCATAAACTATGATCATCAACGAGAATCACCTAAAGATATAGAAATGACATCTCAAAGCTTTTCCATATATTGCAATAAAGTGTTATTGGAGTCTTAGTGTGCATTTAAATCGGAATCATCTTCAGCTACATTATTAGTTATATGATCTGAATCAAAATCACTATTTCATACCTTTGATAAAAATCACCATCTAAATATGTTGTTGCAATAAATTCCAATGTTTCGTTTTTTTTTCTTTTCTATTTGCAGAAAGTTGGTGTTTTCCAATATCTTTTTTGTAAATTTGTTTTGGACAACCTACCATAACTTCCTTAGAATGGTTCCTTGTGTCTAAAATTTAAATATTTTTTTGGGATGGAGGGTAGTCTTTAAAATTTATATTTAAAATCTTATTTTGATACTAGAATATATTATAGGTCAAAAAAATTGAATTCTCAAAGTTTATAAAAAAATACGTAAAATAATTTGTAAAAAAATCATTTGCACCGTATTGGTCAAATAAAATATATGTTTATGTCGTCATTTTTAGACCATAATGGATCGAACCAATTATCAGTTAATTTCACTATAGTAAATAGTATCAATCTCCAAAATTCAAATCCTAATGTTATAATGTAAATATCATTAAACCATGAACATTGCTACAAATAAATTATATTTAAAACTATTATGAATTTCACTAAAACATGAACACCTTTATAAATAAATTACATTTAAAACTATATCTCTAGTAAACCAAATAAAACTAAAAATAATATAACATAATAATAAAAAAATAACATGTGACAAAAAAATTAAAAATGAACATATGAGCTAAATTATACTACTGTTTTGTCTCTTTCAATTTAAATTCTTATGACCAGCAGTATCATTAAACCGGCCTTATGTTCTGGTGAGTTGCTGATTGTTCATTGAAAATGATTCATTGTGATACTCAGAACCACAAAATTAGTGACCTTCAAATCTGTTCACAATTTTGATAATTTATTTCATGATAACTACTACTTAACCAACATAAAACATAATTTCCCCACCTTTTTAATTCCTCTAACTAATATTGGACCTAAATGTTTTAGTTTAAACTTAGTACGACCAAATATATCATATTCGAATACAAAAAGAAACATTTTAAACGAAAACAAAAGGAGGTAACAAAAATCAAATATGTTGGACATTACTTGATCACATATTAAACTTCCGTCGGTCCAAATAATATGAAGCTAAAAAATAAAATTTAAATTAAAAAAAAACACGTTAGACGGAGCGATCGAACCTTCGACTTTGTGGTCAACAACAACACGCTCTAACCAACTGAGTTATTCCAGCTTTGTTCATTACTTTAGAACACAGATTGGACTTCGGTCGGTCCAAATAATGTGAAGTTAAAAAGTTATAAGTTAAAAAAAAACACGCTAGAAGGAGGGGTCGAACCTCCGACCTTGTGGTTAACAGCTACACGCTCTAACCAACTGAGCTATTCCAGCTTTGTTCATTACTTAAGAACAACGGATTGGGCTTCCGTCGGTCCAAATAATGTGAAATTGAAATTTTTTAAATTAAACTAAAAACACACTAGAAGGAGGGGTCGAACCTCCGACCTTGTGGTTAACAACCACACTATCTAACTAATTGAGCTATTGCAGTTTTGTTCATTATTTTAGAACACAGATCGGGCTTCCATCGGCCCAAATAATGTGAAGTTAAAAAGTTATAAGTTAAATTAAAAACACGCTAAAAGGAGGGATCAAACCTCCGACCTTGTGGTTTACAACCCAACACTCTAACCAACTGAACTATTCCAGCTTTATTCATTACTTTAGAACATGGATTGTATTTCCGCCGGCCCAAATAATGTGAAATTAAAAAAAATTTAAATTAAACTAAAAACACAATAGAAGTAGGGGTCGAACCTCCAACCTTGTGATTAACAACCACACTCTCTAACTAATTGAACTATTGCAACTTTGTTCAATATTTTAGAACACAGATCGGGCTTCCGTCGGCCCAAATAATGTGATGTTAAAAAGTTATAAGTTAAACTACAAACACGCTAAAAGGAGGGATCAAACCTCCGACCTTGTGGTTTACAACCCAACACTCTAACCAACTGAACTATTTCAGCTTCGTTCATTACTTTATTGAGCTTCCATCGATCCAAATAATGTGAAGTTAAAAAGGTTATAAGTTAAACTAAAAATACGTAGAAGGAGGGGTCGAACCTCCGACCTTGTGGTTAACAGCCACACGCTCTAACCAACTGAGCTATTCCAGCTTTGTTCATTATTTTATAACATAGATTGAGGTTCCGTCGGCCCAAATAATATGAAGTTAAAAAGTTATAAGTTAAAGTAAAAACACGCTAGAAGGAGGGGTCGAACCTCCGACCTTGTGGTTAACAGCAACACGCTCTAACCAACTGAGCTATTCGAGCTTTGTTCATTATTTTAGAACACATATTGGACTTTTTTCGGTCCAAATAATGTGAAGCTAAAAAATTATAAGTTAAACTAAAAACAGACTAGAAGGAGGGGTTGATCTTACGACCTTGTGGTTAACAGCCACATGCTCTAACCAACTGAGTTATTCCAATTTTGTTCATTATTTTAGAACACATATTGAGCTTCCATCGGCCCAAATAATGTGAACTTAAAAATTTATAAGTTAAACTAAAAACACACTAGAAGGAGGGGTCGAACCTCCGATCTTGTGGTTAACAACCCAACACTCTAACCAACTGAACTATTCCAACTTTGTTCATTACTTTATTGAGCTTCCGTCGGCCCAAATAATATGAAATTAAAAAGTTATAAGTTAAACTAAAAATACGCTAGAAGGAGGGGTCGAACCTCCGACCTTGTGGTTAACAGCCACACGCTCTAACCAACTGAGCTATTCCAGCTTTGTTCATTATTTTATAACATAGATTGAGGTTCCGTCGGGCCAAAGAATATGAAGTTAAAAAATTATAAGTTAAACTAAAAACACCCTAGAAGGAGAGTTCGAACCTCCGACCTTGTGGTTAACAGCCACACGCTCTAACCAACTGAACTATTCCAGCTTTATTCATTACTTTTGAACACATATTGGACTTTTTTCGGTCCAAATAATGTGAAGTTAAAAAATTATAAGTTAAACTAAAAACAGACTAGAAGGAGGGGTTGATCTTACGACCTTGTGGTTAACAGCCACACGCTCTAACCAACTGAGTTATTCCAATTTTGTTCATTACTTTAGAACACAGATTGGACTTCCGTCGGTCCAAATAATGTGAAGTTAAAAAGTTATAAGTTAAAGAAAAAAACTCGCTAAAAGGAGGGGTCGAACCTCCGACCTTGTGGTTAACAGCCACACGCTCTAACCAAATGAGCTATTCCAGCTTTGTTCATTACTTTAGAACACAGATTGGGATTTCGTCGGCCCAAGTAATGTGAAATTTAAAAATTATCAATTAAACTAAAAACACGCTAGAAGGAGGGGTCGAACCTCCGACCTTGTGGTTAACAGCCACACGCTCTAACCAACTGAGCTATTCCAGCTTTGTTCATTATTTTAGAACACATATTGAGCTTCCATCGGCCCAAATAATGTGAACTTAAAAATTTATAAGTTAAACTAAAAACACACTAGAAGGAGGGGTCGAACCTCCGATCTTGTGGTTAACAGCCACACGCTCTAACAAACTGAGCTATTCCAGCTTTGTTCATTACTTAAGAACACGGATTGGGCTTCCATCGGCCCAAATAATGTGAAATTAAAAATTTTTAAATTAAACTAAAAACACACTAGAAGGAGGGGTCGAACCTCCGACCTTGTGGTTAACAACCACACTCTCTAACTAATTGAGCTATTCCAGCTTTGTTCTTTAATTTAGAACATAATTCGGGCTTCCTTCAACACAAATAATGTGAAGTTAAAAAGTTATAAGTTAAACTAAAACCACACTAGAAGGAGGGGTCGAACCTTCGACCTTGGGATTAACAGCCACACGCTCTAACCAACTGATTTATTTCAGCTTTGTTTTCATTACTTGAGAACATGGATTGGACTTCCATCGGCCCAAATAATGTGAAATTAAAAAAAAAAATTAAACTAAAAACGCACTAGAAGGAGGGGTCGAACTTCCGACCTTGTGGTTAACAACCACACTCTCTAACTAATTGAGTTATTCCAGCTCTTTTCATTATTTTAGAACACCGATCGGGATTCCGTTAAACTAAAAACACGCTAGAAGGAGGGGTCTAACCTCCGATCTTGTGGTTTACAGCCCAACACTCTAACCAACTGAACTATTCCAACTTTGTTCATTACTTTATTGAGCTTCCGTCGGCCCAAATAATATGAAGTTAAAAAGTTATAAGTTAAACTAAAAATACGCTAGAAGGAGGGGTCGAACCTCCGACCTTGTGGTTAACAGCCACACGCTCTAACCAACTGAGCTATTCCAGCTTTGTTCATTATTTTATAACATAGATTGAGGTTCCGTCGGGCCAAAGAATATGAAGTTAAAAAATTATAAGTTAAACTAAAAACACCCTAGAAGGAGAGTTCGAACCTCCGACCTTGTGGTTAACAGCCACACGCTCTAACCAACTGAACTATTCCAGCTTTATTCATTACTTTTGAACACACATTGGACTTTTTTCGGTCCAAATAATGTGAAGTTAAAAAATTATAAGTTAAACTAAAAACAGACTAGAAGGAGGGGTTGATCTTACGACCTTGTGGTTAACAGACACACGCTCTAACCAACTGAGTTATTCCAGTTTTGTTCATTACTTTAGAGCACATATTGAGCTTCTGTCGATCTAAATAATGTAAAGTTAAAAAGCTATAAGTTAAACTAAAAACACGCTAGACGAAGCGATCGAACCTCCGACCTTGTGGTCAACAACAACACGCTCTAACCAACTGAGTTATTCCAGCTTTGTTCATTACTTTAGAACACAGATCGGGCTTCCGTCGGTCCAAATAATATGAAGTTAAAAAGTTATAAGTTAAACTAAAACCACACTAGAAGGAGGGGTCGAACCTCCGACCTTGGGGTTAACAGCCACACGCTCTAACCAACTGAGTTATTCTAGCTTTGTTCATTACTTTAGAACACAGATTGGACTTCCGTCGGTCCAAATAATGTGAAGTTAAAAAGTTATAAGTTAAACAAAAAAACACGCTAAAAGGAGGGGTCGAACCTCCGACCTTGTGGTTAACAACCACACGCTCTAACCAACTGAGCTATTCCAGCTTTATTCATTACTTTAGAACACAGATTGGGATTCCATCGGCCCAAGTAATGTGAAATTTAAAAATTATCAATTAAACTAAAAACACGCTAGAAGGAGGGGTCGAACCTCCGACCTTGTGGTTAACAGCCACACGCTCTAACCAACTGAGCTATTCCAGCTTTGTTCATTATTTTAGAACACATATTGAGCTTCCATCGGCTCAAATAATGTGAACTTAAAAATTTATAAGTTAAACTAAAAACACACTAGAAGGAGGGTTCGAACCTCCGATCTTGTGGTTAACAGCCACACGCTCTAACAAACTGAGCTATTCCAGCTTTGTTCATTACTTAAGAACACGTATTGGGCTTCCATCGGCCCAAATAATGTGAAATTAAAAATTTTTAAATTAAACTAAAAACACACTAGAAGGAGGGGTCGAACCTCCAACCTTGTGGTTAACAACCACACTCTCTAACTAATTGAGCTATTCCAGCTTTGTTCTTTAATTTAGAACACAGTTCGGGCTTCCGTCAGCCCAAATAATGTGAAGTTAAAAAGTTATAAGTTAAACTAAAACCACACTAGAAAGAGGGGTCGAACCTTCGACCTTGGGATTAATAGCCACACGCTCTAACCAACTGATTTATTTCAGCTTTGTTTTCATTACTTCAGAACATGGATTGGACTTCCATCGGCCCAAATAATGTGAAATTAAAAAAAAAAATTAAACTAAAAACGCACTAGAAGGAGGGGTCGAACTTCCGACCTTGTGGTTAACAACCACACTCTCTAACTAATTGAGCTATTCCAGCTCTTTTCATTATTTTAGAACACCGATCGGGATTCCGTTAAACTAAAAACACGCTAGAAGGAGGGGTCTAACCTCCGATCTTGTGGTTTACAGCCCAACACTCTAACCAACTGAACTATTCCAACTTTGTTCATTACTTTATTGCCGTCGGCCCAAATAATATGAAGTTAAAAAGTTATAAGTTAAACTAAAAATACGCTAGAAGGAGGGGTCGAACCTCCGACCTTGTGGTTAACAGCCACACGCTCTAACCAACTGAGCTATTCCAGCTTTGTTCATTATTTTATAACAAAGATTGAGGTTCCGTCGGGCCAAAGAATATGAAGTTAAAAAATTATAAGTTAAACTAAAAACACCCTAGAAGGAGAGTTCAAACCTCCGACCTTGTGGTTAACAGCCACACGCTCTAACCAATTGAACTATTCCAGCTTTATTCATTACTTTTGAACACATATTGGACTTTTTTCGGTCCAAATAATGTGAAGTTAAAAAATTATAAGTTAAACTAAAAACAGACTAGAAGGAGGGGTTGATCTTACGACCTTGTGGTTAACAGCCACACGCTCTAACCAACTGAGTTATTCCAGTTTTGTTCATTACTTTAGAGCACATATTGAGCTTCCGTCGATCTAAATAATGTAAAGTTAAAAAGCTATAAGTTAAACTAAAAACACGCTAGACGAAGCGATCGAACCTCCGACCTTGTGGTCAACAACAACACGCTCTAACCAACTGAGTTATTCCAGCTTTGTTCATTACTTTAGAACACAGATCGGGCTTCCGTCCAAATAATATGAAGTTAAAAAGTTATAAGTTAAACTAAAACCACACTAGAAGGAGGGGTCGAACCTCCGACCTTGGGGTTAACAGCCACACGCTCTAACCAACTGAGTTATTCCAGCTTTGTTCATTACTTTAGAACACAGATTGGACTTCCGTCGGTCCAAATAATGTGAAGTTAAAAAGTTATAAGTTAAACAAAAAAACACGCTAAAAGGAGGGGTCGAACCTCCGACCTTGTGGTTAACAGCCACACGCTCTAACCAACTGAGCTATTCCAGCTTTGTTCATTACTTTAGAACACAGATTGGGATTCCATCGGCCCAAGTAATGTGAAATTTAAAAATTATCAATTAAACTAAAAACACGCTAGAAGGAGGGGTCGAACCTCCGACCTTGTGGTTAACAGCCACACGCTCTAACCAACTGAGCTATTCCAGCTTTGTTCATTATTTTAGAACACATATTGAGCTTCCATCGGCTCAAATAATGTGAACTTAAAAATTTATAAGTTAAACTAAAAACACACTAGAAGGAGGGGTCGAACCTCCGATCTTGTGGTTAACAGCCACACGCTCTAACAAACTGAGCTATTCCAGCTTTGTTCATTACTTAAGAACACGGATTGGGCTTCCATCGGCCCAAATAATGTGAAATTAAAAATTTTTAAATTAAACTAAAAATACACTAGAAGGAGGGGTCGAACCTCCGGCCTTGTGGTTAACAACCACACTCTCTAACTAATTGAGCTATTCCAGCTTTGTTCTTTAATTTAGAACACAGTTCGGGCTTCCGTCAGCCCAAATAATGTGAAGTTAAAAAGTTATAAGTTAAACTAAAACCACACTAGAAGGAGGGGTCGAACCTTCGACCTTGGGATTAACAGCCACACGCTCTAACCAACTGATTTATTTCAGCTTTGTTTTCATTACTTCAGAATATGGATTGGACTTCCATCGGCCCAAATAATGTGAAATTAAAAAAAAAAATTAAACTAAAAACGCACTAGAAGGAGGGGTCGAACTTCCGACCTTGTGGTTAACAACCACACTCTCTAACTAATTGAGCTATTCCAGCTCTTTTCATTATTTTAGAACACCGATCGGGATTCCGTTAAACTAAAAACACGCTAGAAGGAGGGGTCTAACCTCCGATCTTGTGGTTTACAGCCCAACACTCTAACCAACTGAACTATTCCAACTTTGTTCATTACTTTATTGCCGTCGGCCCAAATAATATGAAGTTAAAAAGTTATAAGTTAAACTAAAAATACGCTAGAAGGAGGGGTCGAACCTCCGACCTTGTGGTTAACAGCCACACGCTCTAACCAACTGAGCTATTCCAGCTTTGTTCATTATTTTATAACATAGATTGAGGTTCCGTCGGGCCAAAGAATATGAAGTTAAAAAATTATAAGTTAAACTAAAAACACCCTAGAAGGAGAGTTCGAACCTCCGACCTTGTGGTTAACAGCCACACGCTCTAACCAACTGAACTATTCCAGCTTTATTTATTACTTTTGAACACATATTGGACTTTTTTCGGTCCAAATAATGTGAAGTTAAAAAATTATAAGTTAAACTAAAAACAGACTAGAAGGAGGGGTTGATCTTACGACCTTGTGGTTAACAGCCACACACTCTAACCAACTAAGTTATTCCAGTTTTGTTCATTACTTTAGAGCACATATTGAGCTTCCGTCGATCTAAATAATGTAAAGTTAAAAAGCTATAAGTTAAACTAAAAACACGCTAGAAGAAAAGGTCAAACCTTTGACCATGTGGTTAATAACACGCTAGAAGGATGGTTTTGACCATGTGGTTAATAACACGCTAGAAGGAAGGGTCAAACATTCGACCATGTGGTTAATAGCCATACGCTCTTGCTAAGCTCATGTGGTTAATAGCCACACGCTCTTGCTAAGCTCAAGCTTTGGCATTATTTTAGAACGCAGATTGGATTTCCATTGGCCCAAATAATGTAAAGTTAAAACGGTATAACTTAAACTAAAATCACGCTAGAAGGAGGGGTCAAACCTCCGACCTTGTGGTTAACAGCCACACGCTCTAACCAACTGAGCTATTCTAGCTTTGTTTACTATATATAAAAAATTGTATATGACCCTTACAATTTTTATTGCTAAGTTAAACGAATTGTTGCTAAGATAACATGTTTGTGAAGATAGGCTAATTGTCTAAATATCTAAATGAAGTTTAAATTAAACAAAATTAGGCTAGTATTTTCATTTGTAAATAAATTAATTGTTTTAAATTAAGATTTTAAATTTTAGTTTTAATTTTTGTGTGTGAGTGTAAGATTTAGGTTGTTTTTGGATTTGGAATTTAAATTTTAACATTTAAGATTAATAATTTAGAGTTCAAATTTTAAATTTTTTTTACTGCAGTATGTGTAGTAGAGTTTAAGATGTACATTTTTGTATCAACTTTGGGATCAAGATTGTTACATTTTTGTATTTCTTCCATGATGTGCAATTTATTACATTGTTAGATAAATACACTAAATGATTTTATAAAATGTACTATAGAACTCGATAATTTAAAAGTCATAACTTATAAAGCTACAACAATAGTTCGTAATGTTCAGTGACAAAACAAAAATTAAAACAATAGTTCGATTATATGTTTTGTTCGTATGGAGGTCGCGTGGTCGTTGAGATAACAAATTGATGGTTTTACAATAAAAACAAAAAAAACAATATGAGATTATATGTATGAGTGACACATAAACAAATTACACATTTTCATACTCTAAAGAATAATGTCACCGGTGTTATTGTCAATTTGAAAATCATCTGGTATTAACACGTTGAATCGTTACAATGATCCACTAAAATATCACCTATAATATGATAATTTTTACCTCATAACTGAAATAGATAGGAACATTTTCCATTGTTCACAAAATAATTAATCTTTTAGCCAAGTGATGTGAAGGAAAACATAATATTGTAAATTCGGATAAATTCACGAAAGTGTTCACTTCTATAATCTCCCTTAATCAACATTACTAATAAAGTTTTGGAGGTAGTGAGATTCTGACTTTTTCTTGTTTACAACACATTGTTAACACTGGGTTTGACTTTGTTGCTCTTTAATTTATGCATTCTCCTAACGACATATAAAATTTATTGTGTGTAGACGTAAAAAAAAGATCTTCATCATCATAGTAACCTACGTACAATTTAATTTAAAATATAGTTCATCATTGATTATCAATGTAGCATAAATAGGTAATGATGTTAGGTAATCATTATAAAACAAATATCGTTATCTGGTATTCATGCATTTACATTTCTTGATGCGATATAAATTACACTCAAACCTTTCAAGGCTTTTTGATTGTACATGTTAGTTGGTTGAGATTTTTGTTTGGAAATCGAATTGCATGAATTGGCGCATTAGACTAAATATTCTATTATAAATTTTTTTTGTAATGGTTTCACATCTATAGTCAATATGTGAGTATGATGGAATATAAAAATCATAATATTTTATATTAAATTCGTGATTCTAACAGAATATTTTCAAAGTCTGATTCTTTTTCGTATTCATAATCAGTCGATATGAACAAAAAAACCGTTTGTGTTTGCAAAAGATAAAAAACCATTTGCATATATATTATAATTAATCAATATAATATAAATATATGATGATTATATATATTATTGAAAATGAATTTTTTGAACTTTATTCCGTTAAGATGGTTGTGTGTTTTAAATATAAAATTATTTAACGAAACTTGTTGTTTTATTGATCTTCCACCTATATTTGACAATTGACATTATATTTTGTCCTTTCAAATTTGAATAACTGTCTTGAGTGTTCAAAATTTTTTCATTTTTTCATTTTTCATTTATTAATTTATATATATATATATATATATATATATATATATATATAAACTTATGTTTTTGGTAAGGTGAAACTATTTGAATTTTCCTTAGTTTTTGGTGAGATCATCCATTTCATTTTGTTGTAATGATATTATATCACCTTTTCTAGATAATTTTTTCGACATAAGTACATGTTTTATGTTTTTTCGATATGAAGATATATGAAATATTGTTAAAACAAAAAATATTAAAATATAATTAATTTTATCATATGCAAATATATTTAAAGAAAATCGATATGTTTTCACAAAAATGTTTTGATCATATCATATACTTTAATATTGTGGAATGAATAAGTTGAAAAGTTGAAAGATGATACAATAATTATTGTAGTAAGATGAGTTTATTATGAAATAAATATATATGTACTAAATTTATTATGCTTGCATAAATAACAAATACAAATAAAGTTTTTGAAGCAAACTGAATTGATAACCGATCTTAATTTTTATAAATTATAACACGGTAATTTGTTATTGAAGCAAATAAATTTGTTGCTCCAAATATTTTTGATTAGTGGAATTGCTTGCAACTTTGAATTTTGGATCTATTAATATTTGGAGTCAACATAAAAGAAACTAATATTATATTCTTTTTTTGAAAAAATGCAAAAGCAAAATAAAAATAGTAATGAAAAAGAACTAAAACATTTCCAAAAAAATTGTACAAATATATATGGAGAGAGATGAAGTTAGGAAAGAGAGTACTTGTTGAGAATGTCATGATTTGCTTTTAAGCTTTCTCAAAGATTTTATGCGAGCATAATTCTGCAGTTGGTGTATATCAATGCATATGTCGTTTGGTTTATATAACTATTAAAGAATTTTAACACTATCTTTTTGATATTATAGTTATGAAAACATATATTTTTGAAACTATAGTTGTTTTAAAAATCTTAATAGTTGTTTATCAAATCCTAATTTATAAATAGAATTTAAATGTTTGTACATTGATAACTTAATCGGAAAAATGTTCATTAAAATACTTAATTTTTGTGTTCGAAACATTTAAATACCGAATTTTTTAATAAGTTATTTAAATGACGATGTATAGTTGACTGCACCGATTTAATTATGTGATTAGTCAACATTAACACTAAATTAACACCAAAATTAGTTTTAATGATGATACAGTGTTTTGATAAGTTTTTTTCAATTATTGGATAATTGAAAATTTTGGATTTTCTATGTACCAAAATCTTAAATATTATTTTTGATATCTACCAATAATATAAAATTTTAGTTTGTTATCCATTATATTGTTGGAGAAAACTAAAAAATTAAAGAATAATGTGTTAAGATTTTAGATGATTTTGAAATAATATATATATAATAAAAATGTGTTCAGCATTTATTTTACATGATTTAATATGGATAATATATGCTTCTATTAAAATAAACTAAATTATATACAATAAAAAACTATAGCCAACGATAGTCATCTTTATGTACAAAAACTAATGCATTTAAAACTACTCTTAATTATTAGATCATTTTATATTTCAGATATTATATTTATATATATACTTTTAGATATTATTTGTGATATCTTAATCAAACATGTTTTATTAGTTTGTTATCCGGTGTTTGGTGGATAAAATTCTATAAAATACAAAAATAAATTATTATAATTTTATAGCATCATAATAATTTGTTTCCAATAAATTTTGCATGTAGAATTTGATTAAATTTTTTTTTTGATGTTTTGAAATATTTTATATTTATATCTAAATTTTTTTCATTTTATTTTATATGTTTGCATTGCTTAATATGGATAATAAGAAAATTAATTCGCTATGAGGGAACTGTAATCTACATTCACGATGAATAAAATTTGTATTTTCAGTATCTGAAAATAAAACTAACTATTCTAATAACTTCAAAATTACAAATTTGATAGGTCATGTTCAAAGAAGTCAAACGAATAAAAAACTAAAATTGTTATTATTTTAAAAATACTACAAAAAATGGTAACGTTATTAAAATGAGATTAAAGGAAATATAAACTCTATTAAATGAAAATAAAAAATATTAATATCATTATTTAATTTTTTTCGATTCTAACTTGATTTTCTTGTTTGTAGAAGTTTGATTTTTGACCGAGATTTGGTTATTTTCCTCTTTCCTTTTGCATAAGAGGTTGCTAAAAAACTTTTAAAGATTGAAATTATTATCTATATTTATTTAGACTTTATCAGTTTGATATTTAAATAACAAAACATTATCTCTGAAAAGACAATACTTCAAAATTCTTAGTCATATCTTCATCATCCCAAATCATTCAACAATATAAAATATATACATATATTTGTTCTTAAAATTTTCTATTCCTATATTTAGTTTGATGAGAATTTTCTTTTCAATGAGATTTTTTATAATGGGAGATATGAAAGATGGATCTTCTTATATTGCAAATATCTCAATGTATTATTCGATAAACTCATTTGCAAATATACCAATAAGGCGTTCAACTTCATTATAAAAAAATACAATCAATAGCTAAATTTTCTTTGGACATAATACATGCATATTATTTTAAAACCAAATAATATATGCACATTATTTTAAGAGATTAGAAAAATAAATATTAAATCTAATAGCGCTAGTTTTTTATGTATTATTTGGCAATAATATTTTCCACATTTACATTTTTCACAATTGTACATGAGTTTGCCATTCAAAATTTCAGGTTATTGAATTTTTTTTGAGTAATATCCTAAAATAGTATCATTTTAAGTTTATTTTCTAAATTTAGCACACTAATATTAAAATTCTCAAAATAGCACAAATTTTTATGTGAAAATCATTATTTAATTTAAATAAACTATATCTAAAATTAAAACATAATGTTTGGGTTCATTATTTCCAATTTAGGGTTTAAATTTTTTTCATTAGAAAAAAGTTTTTAATTATTTTAGTATTAAATTTGTGCTATTTTTAAAAAATTTAAATGATTAGTTCTATATTTGAAAAAAAATTTAAAATAATGCTATTTTACTCAATTATCCAATTTTTTGTAAAAAAAAAAGTTCCACAACTTTGAAGTGTCAATAGATTCAATTGTGACAACTGTGACACATTTTCTTTTTTAATAATTTATTTATAAATATGATAATAATGTGTAAAAATCTTAAAATGAAATGGATAAATAATATAGATAATATTATTATTTGAATAGAAGCAAGAATCCCTATAATGTACTTTTTTCAAATTTGAATAGAAAAGACATCATGTTTGTTTACTTTATCTCGAGTTCAAAATGATAAGTGGCTATTGTTATTATATGTGATGATTTGATTGTCACTCGGTAATCTAAACAATCATAAAAAAATCTGAAAATGTTAATTTTCAATTATATCAAAACTTCTCAATTATATTAATTTTACTCATAATCTTATTATTAGTAATATATTATTAAAACAATGAAAACTTACTCATAATCCTAGTCTCCATATGCCTAACATTCACAAACCGGCCAATAACATTTAAAATTTTCCAATAATTATTGTTACAATGTTTTTAGAATGTAAACAATATTTAAAAATTATGAACTGTTTTAATTTATTAAAGAAATAATTATAAAAACACTGAAACGTAAATAATTTGGTTAGTTTATGAATTTTACGGAGTAAATAAATTGGAAAATATTTAACATGAAAATTTTACCAACTATAAGTTCTTTGTTAAGAATTCCAGAACGAATTTTGCTAAATTTAATGAAATACTTTTTTACAATTTGATACGGAAAATCATTACATTCTTTAACAACAGTTGTTTGGAAAAAGTTAAAATATAATGGAACCGGAGATGTAATCTTTAAATTGAAAAGTGTTGATGACCATTGATTGATATTTAACGAGTGATTTGTTGTGTGTCTATTAATTCTTTACAATTGCATGAATCTGTTCACACATAAGTTTTTTTTCAATTATTGGATAATTGAAAATTTTGGATTTTCTATGTACCAAAATCTTAAATATTATTTTTGATATCTACCAATAATATAAAATTTTAGTTTGTTATCCATTATATTGTTGGATAAAGCTAAAACAATTAAAGAATAATGGGTTAAGATTTTGATGATTTCATTCATAATAATCGGTTTACTCATTCTATGTCGGTATAGTCATTTACATTATTTAAACAAAATAATTTTTACAGTAGCATAATAAGTTAAATGAATAACGAATAATTAATGTGTCGAACCAATTTAATTCATATTAATCTATTTATTTATCGATGTCGGTTTACTGATTTAAATTATTTAAATCAATTTATTCATTTGATTTAGAAATTGACATGTTATATTTGAGTAACCAACATGTCATAATTTTTTAGTCATATTATTTAAAAATATTTTTAAAGATATATAATTATTTAAAAAAACTTATTTATTATTTAATGTTATTTTAATGTTAAGAGTACCAAAACCAATCTAAAAATCAAACAGTTCATCGGTAGTAGTAATTGAATTAGTGGTTGCACCAGATTTACGTACATTCCAGAGGTGTGAAATTCGATTTCACCTTCCATTGTATGAGTGTGTTAAACATTCGTATAAAAATATTGAAATATCGTACCGGTGTATTGTGCATCAGTGAAAAAAAAGGATTTATTTTCGTCAACTACACGAATTTATGCGAATAAACCTATTTTCACCCGTACTTTTTGGGTTTTTTATAAATTACATAAACTGTGTTTTTCTTCCGTAAACTACATAAACTTTATAAATTATGCTAATTACAGAAATTTCGTTAATGTTTACACGTTAAATTGTTATTAAACCTTGTTTTACTTCGAAAATCTGGTTTTAATTTCAAAATAAACCCAATTTAAAACCAAATTTTCGAATTAGAACCAAATTTAGTAGCTATTTAATACATAAGCATTATTAGAATTTCTGCAATTAGAATAATTTATGAAGTTTGTGTAATTTATGAAAGAAAAATACAGTTTATGTAGTTAAAGGAAGATTCAAAAAATATAGATGGAAATAGGTTTAATCGCATAAATTTGTGTAGTTACGGAAGTAAACCAAAAAAAAATCAAACAATTCATCTCTAAAATTAGATTGGCCACCAATTTGCACTATTTAAATTTAGTTTTTATTTTGGACAACGTATATGGTTAAAACCTTAATTAAATATATTTTTTTGGTTTTTAAAATTGCTTTGAACAGGTCTACATAGTGAAAAAAAGATAATAATTCATAGCTAAAAATTTGCAAACTCCTTAATTAGAAGTTGTAATCTCTTTCAAAGTCTGATCCGATTTTACATCCACTCACATCTCTGTTATTCTAACTAATTTGTATTTAATCCAACTCTTATATGATTGTTTCAACTAATTTCTGTTTCACATATATATAATCTTTTTCACTTTTTACTTCATCTTTTCTGTTTCTGAAACATTTCTAGCATATTGAATTTGAGATTATCAAACAAAAATGACTTCACATAACGACGAAATCGAAGAAGAACAAATATCAAGAATTGAGAAAGGCAAAGGCAAAGATTGTCATGGAGGAATTGAGAAAGTCATATGTACTTCTCCAAGCATTGTTTGCCTTACACAAAAGGTAAAAACAACAATTTATTACAAGAAATATGTTATTGAACAAATTCTCATTGATGGGTTTTGAATTTGATTACAGTTAATAGCAGAAATGATTGGAACATATTTCGTAGTATTTTGTGGTTGTGGAGTGGTTGTAGTGAATGTATTGTATGGTGGAACGGTGACGTTTCCAGGAGTATGTGTAACTTGGGGTCTCATTGTTATGGTTATGATTTACTCTACTGGTCACATCTCTGGTGCACATTTCAATCCTGCTGTTACCTTCACTTTCGCCGTTTTCCGGCGATTTTCTTGGCATCAAGTCAGTTGTTCATCCTTGAATAAGATCTAGATTGTTTCTTTATAATCCCTCATGAAAGTCCTTTAGTTAATTCATTGTATATTATGTTTTGGGCAGGTACCATTGTACATAGGTGCACAATTTGCAGGATCGTTACTAGCGAGTTTGACATTGAGACTAATGTTCAAAGTCACACCCGAAGCTTACTTCGGGACAACTCCGACTGACTCGGTGGCCCGAGCACTTGTCGCGGAGATCATGATCTCATTCCTTCTCATGTTTGTTATCTCCGGTGTTGCCACTGATAGTCGTGCGGTTAGTCTATTCTATATCACATTAATAATTCATTTTTTTCACTGGTATACAATATATCGGTTTAATAGTTCAACATATACATACGAATATTTAATATTTTTATATAAGAGAATGTATAGTCGAAAACTCCACATTTTTCGGATAGACGTAGAAGTTGTGCAAACACTAGCCCACTTATTTCTCCCCGTTAATATTTCATTAGAATTGAAATAGACACACAAAATATCTATGCATGATTGAACTTCAAAACATTTGTTGGTTTTTACTTGCTAATATATTCTTCCTCCGATTATGTATCGTTTTAAAACTAGTTTCTTTTATAAAAAAAATTAAGTGTTTGAATTTTTGAGGTAACTTTTATAAAAAAATATCTATTATGATTTCAAGTTAAAATAACAATATATTGAGAGAAAATTTGAATTAATATTACAAATTTTTTTATATATTTTGAAAACTAACCTTTCTTTGAAAAAGTTTGAAAATTAACTTTTTTTAGATAAAAAGACAACCATCATGAATTTTGAGAATTTTACAATTACAAAATTATTTATTTGGGTCTTTTATTTTTCGAATTTAAATATATTTTTAAAATTTAATTTTTAAAATTTATAGATTTTTAAATTTCAACATCCGTTATTTTGTTTTACTCTACTTTTCAACAAAATCGAAATATTATATTTTCCTTTGGTTTAAACCAAACGAATTTGATTTAAAATAATATATATATTAAACCAAGCGAATTTAACTTAAAAATCTATTTATTTAAGTTATTTTAGTAATTTTGAATACACAATTTAGTTTTAAACTTTTCAAAAGAATGGTTATTGTTCAAAATATATAATATTTTAAGAATATTAAACCAAATGTCCCATATATTTAAATATTTTTTCTTACATTTTTTGTATTCAACAAATCAAGAGATATGTTTAATCCATTGATAAATTCTTTTAATATTTTTGACAGATTGGGGAATTAGCTGGAATTGCAGTAGGGATGACTATAATGTTAAACGTCTTCGTGGCTGGGTAAAACATATTTTTTCTTAAAAAGAAAAGAATAATTTATAATTGGAAAAATTAATTAAATTTAGGTTTAAAAATGATAGGCCAATATCAGGAGCATCAATGAATCCAGCAAGAAGTTTAGGACCAGCAATTGTGATGGGAGTATATAAACACATATGGGTTTATATTGTTGGTCCAATCGTAGGAGTTATGGCCGGCGGTTTTGTCTACAATCTTATTAGGTTTACGGATAAACCACTTCGAGAACTCACTAAAAGTGCTTCTTTTCTTCGTACTGTTACTCCAAATAATAATGCTTCTACTTCTAGAAACTAATCATATATATGTATAAATTTTGATATCTTTTATTAAGGAAAAAATGCCAAAAAACTACTCTATTTTTTTTTTCAATTTTTGTTAGTTAAAATACTCTCTTTCATTACACATATATTTAGATCTCTAGTCAAAACTAATGAAATTAATACGGTTTATAAGATTGTTCTGAAAATATTAGTAAAATATATATAATATTATTTATTAGTAAATGTAAATTTGATATTTATATAATTTAAAATTTTATTTAAAATAATTTTTAATATTAATTTTTATATATGTAAATTAAGAAAATAAAAATAATTATTTTTTACTAATTTAATCGTATTTTTTGTTAGTTTAATAAAATATATTGCTTTTCTAACCAAATTAATAATAATGACATATATTATAATTATTCTAGTAATTTAAATTTATTTATATATTTATTTGAAATTTATTATGCTAATGACACGTCAATATGATATTTATGTTAATAACACGTTATGGTGAGATTATTTTCTTAAAATATTTCTCAATAATATGTTAGAGATACTCTGACTTAGTTCCACCGGATTCGGGTTGGTTATGAAAACTCAAAATAAATATTTTTCATATGTAATAAAAAGATTTATCACATAACTTTTATATATATATATATAACAAAATGTGTAAATATTTTTAAATTTTGGTTGTACTATCTAAATTTGAAATGTTTCGATTTAGTATTATAATTGATTTGTTTTTTAATTTTATTTTTATATTAAATTGGATTGATAACAATATATACATGATTGTTTTTTTAATTTGAATACATTCAGTGTTATAGCAACAATATTTTCAAAACTTGTTTTACGAGGCATACTTTTCAAGCTTTATATATGAAATTTCTATATATAGAAATCCAAATGTGCATAAATTTCTATATTACGAGATATATATTATAATTATTATAATAAATTAAATTCATTTATATGTTTGTTTAAAATTTATTATGGTGATTACACGTTATCATGACATTTTCATTAATAATATTTAAGACAATATTATTTTTTTTAAAATATTTCTCGACTAATACATTAGAGATTCATGTTCACATCAAACTTTAAAACATAAACATTCATTCATTGGCATGTATCAAACTCAAATTAATGAAAGTTTTACGGATTTTGGATTGGTGTGCATAAACACCAGCCTGGCCCAATTGAGATGCATAACCACCACATCCATAGTACCATTTTGTTCATGTTCACCACATCAATTATATCTCTCATAAGTTTTTCTCTTATTCTACAATATTTTCTTTATTTTGAGTCCAAAGAGATAAGTGAAAGAAGCAAAGGAAGATCAAGTAGAAAAAATCAAGAATGCCAAAACACGTATATGAACCTTTCAAAGGAAAAAAACTATTTTGTATGTATGTCGGAAAACCGCTAATTTTGGTTTTGGTAAAACACTATTTTGCAGCTTTCACGAGAAAATGATATTTTGTAATTTGGATAAAAAACGTTAGTTTATAGTTTTTTGAAATTTTGTGTATATGTCGGAAAAGCGCTAATTTTGGTTTTGGTGAAACACTATTTAGCAGGTTTCACAAGAAAATGATATTTTGTGATTTGGATGAAAAAACCTTAGTTTGTAATGTTTTGAGATTTTGTGTGTATGTCAAAAAACCGCTAATTTTGGATTTGGTGAAACACTATTTTGCAGGTTTCACAAGAAAATGATATTTTGTGATTTGTACGAAAAAACCTTAGTTTGTAATTTTTTGAGATTTTGTGTGTACGTCGGAAAACCACTAATTTTGGTTTTGATGAAACATTATTTTGTATCTTTCACGAAAAAATGATATTTTGTGATTTGGATGAAAAAATCTTAGTTTGTAATTTTTTTTGAGATGATTCAATGTGAAATTTTACATAAATGGATATGCATTTTATTCCATAAAATATAGATCTTAGATAGACAAAAAAACAATAGATAACATTAAGATCAAAGATAACATTCAAATCCAAGATCACATGTTACTAACTCCAACTTCATCTCTTGACATCTTGGCAACAAATATGAAGGAACCAACAGGAAATCCTCTTCAGGCTTTTCCAAACTCACTTTCCGGATTCTCTTAACCTTCGGAAAAGTAATCGTCATTGAATATCTTCCTATAGTAGATATATAACAAGAGAACTCACCAACTTCCATAGCAGAAGGACCAATAAAGCTCACAGTCACACAAATACCATATGGCTCACAGAAACACTGAACAACAAACAATAGACCCTTCTTATCTTCTTTCATAACAATTGAAGTATACTTTGCAAAGTCAAAGTATAATTCAATCAATGTGTCAAACCGAAACTTATAGTTATATCTTGCTTCACCACTATGCAGAGCCGACCCTGAATTTAATAGGGCCGCAAGCAAAAAAAAAGGGCTGTTTTATACTACAAAAAAAATTAGGCCGTTCTAATTTTTAAATTTTTTTGTTGTTAGAATGACTCGAACTGAAAAAACTCAAGGAAACAGTTTACTTTTATTTACTATTTGTGCTAAGAGTACTTTTGAAATAAGGGCTGATTTTTTTATATTAACATTGAGGGCCGCAAGCACGGGCTTGCTTTGCTTGGGCCCAGGCCCGACCCTGCCACTATGAACACCAAAGTGAGAGCATAAACTCTTGTAAGAGCCACTGAAATTGCAATCCTCCGCAGGGCATGAATATAAAGAGAAAGTACATTCTTTCTCATGAATTAGTTCTTTCCCATAAGAGAAAGTCTCTTTACAACCGAATTTGGCGTTTCGACATGAGACAATAACTGATTTAATAACTCTCTCCATTGCTCTGCAACGAACATGACCAACGGGAAGTGTACAATAAGGACATTTGTTACTCAGTTTGTTACAACATGTACAACATACTATATGTCCATTGTTACACTGAAACAAAACAAAAAGTTGTAAGAAAATAACAAAAACTAGCAAGTGAATGTTAAAAGCTTAGTCACAAAAAAACAATGTACAAAAGAAAAGAAACGAACTTGAAAGATAGGAGTAGTGAGTGCATTGCAGCAAACAGGACAATCAAGAGCTTCGACATCAACAAGGGTCACAATGCTGGTCGTGTTGTCGTTATCACCATTAGAAGATGAGATCATTGTCGTAATTTCTATGGAAATGTTGAAATTTTGAGGTCAATTATAAGTATAATATAGATGGCTCCAATTTCCCAAGAGTTTTATGTGGAAATGCAGTTAATAATATTACTAGACCTTTTCGGGAATTAGCTGCATAAACTTGTTGGAGATTCCCAAAGAGTTTTTTTTTGCATTAACCTCTAGTTCTTAACAAAAGGTTACGCACACACATTCAAAATAATATATACTATTTTCTCAAACTGATATTATTACATAGGCTTGGGGGCACGTTCGGATATCGATTCGATTTCGTTCGGTTATTTTTTATTTTAGTTTTTTTGTTAGAGATATTAAAAATACATTCGGTTATTTATATATTTCGGTTCAGTTTCGATTCGGTTATATCTCAATTTCGGTTGGTTTAGTTATTAAATTTAAAAACAAAAATAATTCGATTATCCAAAAATAATCGAAATAATAAAAAATAACCGAAAATAACTAAAAATAACAGAAAATAACCGAAATAACAGAAAATAACCAAAAATAACTGAAAATAACCAAAAATAACTAAAAATATCTTAAATATTTTCAGATAACTAAAAATAAACAAAATAATTTAGTTTGTTTTGATATTATATTGGTTTTCAGTTCGATTCAGTTCGGTTAGTAATCAATAACCATAATTTTCTAAAACAATATCCGTTCGGTTAATTATTTATATCCGAATACCAACCAAAATTTGTTTTTTGGTACAGTTCTGTTTATTCAATTTGTATTATTTGCCCGAGCCTATTACTACAATTTAATAGATTTTTTTTTATCATTGGGTCACAACAGGCCGATCCAATAGCCAAATATCTTCATACGAAGATTTATCATCCTCCTACGATAGACGGTGGAATCGAACTCCACACCTGTGAGATGAACATAAAGCTAGTACAACCACTATACCACTTATTTCTCCATTACAATTTAATAGATCCCAAGAAATGAATGTGATGAGTTGGTGTAGTTTAAAAATTAATCATACTATGCATATTTCATTTACACCTAAAAATGTGCATGGCAAAGTGTATGACTCAAACTTCAGTTCTTCAAATAAATTTAGGCATGAACAAAGGTCCGGCCACGACCGATCGAAATCAGAAAACTACCAGACAACATATACGAAGGAATCACCATGAAACCATCTTCGGGCTGTTCATTCCGCACTTTCTGAACGTTCTTCACCATAAATCCCTGCCTCAGTGAGCTATCGACGGTAAAGTTTACAAGATAGCATGAGAATTTCCCAACTCCAGGTGCCAAAGGTGCAATACAGCTCACACTGATATACACAACGTGCAGACCCCTGAAAACTTGAACTACTATCACTTCTCCATCATTTTCTTCCTGAAGAATTGTGATCTTTGCGTCGAGGTCCAAGCTAATTCTTAAAGGAATGTCCCACACGAATGGGATAAGGGCATCTTTGTGTTTAGCACGGATGTGGTTGTTGAGATCCTTGTAATAGCCAATGTAGTTGCAGTTATATATGGGGCAGGAACATGGGGTGAAAACACACAGCTTCTCATGGCTAAATCGGTTTCCATATAACATCTTCTCTTTACATCCGTAATTGGCATTTGGACATGAGACTCTAGATGCTTCAATAACCTTCTCCATGGCTCTGCAGCGGATGTAACCGATGGGTAATGTGCAAGATGGGCATGTGTTCTTCACTTTGGTGCAGCACGCAGAACAAGCTAGATGACCATTATCACACTGACCACAGAACCACAAATCATTGACAAACAAATTCCACTGTTCACATTTCTAGTAATATTCATAAAAACGAAACTTCTTGTTCAATAAATATCAACAAGCATTAAGAATAGCAGTAAGCATCAGTGCAAAATCTTTGGGTACTAAAAGGATCAAGAACACAATGAAAACTTCGTGACGTGTAAGTTTTCGAGCAAAAGGGGAAACACAATATCTGAACATTCTTCTCTGATATACAACAAAAGAAGGCTTAGCCTAGAGCTAAACGACATCCCAACTGCAGCAGAGATTGAACGAAAAATCTCACTTATATCTACGATCCTGCATCTATTCCTCTAATCTACAGAAATTATGATTCCTCTAATACCTAACGATCCTTCCTTAACGAAAACGGATTCTGAAATCAGAATGCTTCAGTCAGAGAGAATGACCAAACCTGAAAGATGGGAATCTTTAGTGGCTCGTAGCAAATTGGGCAGTCGAGAATATCTGAATCCATAAGTGTTAAGGAAATAGACGAATCTTTGCACGAAGAATTCTGACTGTTTACAGATTTCCCAAATCGTCTCTCCTCTTCTATCACCACTTCACGATCGCTATCATCGCTCGTGTATCCTCGATCATCAAACTCCATTCCCCATCCTCGGAAATTATCTTGAGGACTCCGAGTTTCTTCTTCGTCTTCTTCGCCAGAACTCCCGGCGTCAGAACCCTCGGCGTCTTCATCATCTTCATCGATGGAAGGAAGTCTTTGTCGTTTCCGAGATCGATCGTTGCTTGATCCTTCTCCGTCGTCTCCTCCACAAACCGAGAATCTAGCCATCTCTAGATCGAATCAGATTTACGATTCAGAAGAAGAAGAAAATTGAATACAATTTATAATTCAATTATTTCTTATCTTAATTTGCAAAAAACATTTATATTGCCAAAAAAGGGGATTCCTTTGGAATCGGTTGTGTAGGAGCTCATAGGATATACCAAACAAAATATTTTTGTAATTATAAGATTATGTACAGAGATTGTATATAGATTTGTATATAGATTTAGATCTTAGAAAATATTTATATATTATAATTAATTATTGAATAAAAATAAATAAATATTTTTTTAGTTTATTTTTCTTTTAAAATATTTTTAATTTAAACAAATAATACGTAAATATTATATGTTAATTATCTATATAATACATAATTTATTTTATTATGTTAACACATATTTAAATATTTTTCTATATATAAAATATTATTAATTATATATATTATCATGCCATCGAATTTAAAAAATATTTTTATAATTTAAATAAATTATATATGTTATTGATTTCATATTAAAATATATTCATTTTCTAAACATTAATAGGAGTGAGATATATTGTAATTCTTCTAATAACTTAAATTTATTTATATATTTATTTAAAATTATTTATAAATTATCTTATATAGAAATTAAAGAAATAAAAATATTTACTCTTTACGAATAATATTTTTGGTTAGTTTAATGAAATATATTGATTCTCTAACCAAATTAATAGCACATTATAATTATTCTATTAATTTAAATCTATTTATATAATTATTTTAAATTTATTATGGTGATAACACGTCATCATAGTATTTCTGTTAATAACACATTAGTATAAAATTATTTTTTAAAAATATTTTTCAAATAATATATTAGAATATGTAATCCATTTATTATCAAATATATATGTATATATATATATATATATCATTATCATATCATATCATATTAGGATGAACAAAATTTTTTGATTCGAAATAAATTTTTTTGAAATCAAAATCAAAATTTTCAAAAGCAAATCCAAATCCAAAATTTTCGATACCTATCCAAATCCAATTATAATGTCATTCAAATGTAATAAAATTTGTTGACAAACTGAATCGAATTCAAATTTCAAATTAAAATCGAACTAACCAAATTTTTTAAAATGATTACTATATTTAACCAAACATAGACATATATTAAAATATGTACTATTAGTTAAATATTTTTTATTTTTTAACATCACACTGAATCCTAAATCTATTTATTTTTTTGGACAATTGACTAAAATATCACTATTTCAAGTTTTTGTTTCAAATATAATACTATTCATTTAAATTTCCAAAAATAGCACAAATTTAATAGTAAAATAATTAAAAACTTATTTCTAATGAAAAAAATTTAAACCCTAAATTGGAAAAAGTAAACCCAAACATTATGTTTTAATTTTATATATAGTTTATTTAAGGTAAATAATTATTTTTACATAATAATTTATACTATTTTTGGAATTTTAATTTTAATGTGTTAAATTTGGAAGATAAACTTAAAATAGTGATATTTTATGATATTATTCTTTTTTATCAAAAAATCTGATTATTCGTTTGTCGATTTCACACTTTTTTTTATTTTTATTCTCAAATGGCATTTCTTTCTTCTTCTGCAAACTCTAATTCTCTCTCCTTAGTATCTACAAATGTCAAATCTAGCAATCTACAACATCCAACACTCTCTATACCCACAACCTCATACTATATCTTTTAGAATTTACATGTCTCTTTGTTTCTCGAAAGATACATCACAAATGATGTTTCAATCCCACCTACAGTTGTGCAAATTAATAACGCAATCATGACAAACTTGTCACATACGGTATGGTTTCGATAAGACAAGTTGATATTCATAGTCTTGACAAGTTGATATTCGTAGTTTCTATCGGATCTCTATCCACCTTGCTTTACTCTCTTGTGTCCACGACAAATTGATAGACCAATGAGAACCTATTACTGTAGGAAACACCACACCGGAAAAGATAAGGAGAAGAAAAATGTGAGCTGAAAGGAGGAAGGAAGAAATCGACTCATGAATCTGAATCAAGTGGCATGTGCTCAGCACATGGGGGAAATAATCAGCAAACTGATAGGTTTACAGCATCTCATCCACCATTGCTTTACACTTATGCAAGGAGAAAGCAAGGAGGAAGACAAAATGGCTGAAGGAGTACAAGAATCGGTGATCACACCAAGTTCCTTTGGTACAACTGGGCCAAGGACTTGGGCATTTAATAGAACTAGTAAGTTAATAACCACTAGTTGACTATAAGGTTGTTTTGGATTCAATAGCTTTATATAAATAGTAATGAATAGCAAGAGAGGGGGGCATCGATTAGCAAGTGAGATTTTCTTGTAAGTGGGGGGAGAGACCTTTCTCTCATTTGGTTGTATTTATTTTGAGTAATATAAGCAAGTATTTAGTAAAATCATTACTTGTTCTAACCCAAGTCGTATCAACTTGGTATCAGAGCGAGCTTCGATTCAACAGTCACGTAATGCCACCAAAGAAGGACAATATGGAGAAGGAGGCATGGGAGAAAATAATTGAGCATTTGCAGAAGGGAGATGAGCGTATTGCAACGCTAGAGATCACCATGGAAGAGATCAAACGCCAGCTGAATAAATTGGACTTTCTAGAACACCTGGAAAAACGCTTCAGTGATGATGATCGGAGGTATGCCTTGAAAGGGAAAGTAGGGGAAGAACTATCGCAAGCTTCAGGCATGATGGGAGCTCCAGAAATCCTATCACCATCGAGCATCATTCTTCCGAGCCATATTCAACAAAAACAGGGCATCGGGAGTGAAGGCGGGGAAGAGAGAAACGAGCCGTTAGCATGCCGGGTGGAAATGCCGATCTTCACTAGCAGTAATGCTGACAGCTGGGTTCTGAGAATGGACCAGTATTTTGAACTTGGAGATTTTTCAAAAGAAGAAAGATTGCGTGCTATAAGGGTATGTTTTGATGATGAAGCCTTGATATGGTATCGTTAGGAGAGAGATAGGCATCCGTTCACTAGCAGGGAAGAGATGAAGAGGAGAGTGCTGGAAAAATTTTCAGTAAGCCACACCAGCCTGTGCGAGAGGCTACAGAGGATAAAACAAGATGGAGGGGTAAAGGAATATAACCGTGACTTCATCATGTTAGCCTCCAATAGCAAGAACGTGCCGGAGCATGTGCTAGAATCGGCTTACATGGTGGGACTCAAACCTGAAGTAAGGGTGAGGGTAAAGCTTCACGAACCCAGAAATTTAGAAAACATGATGACGTTGGCGTTGGGAGTGGAAGATTGTATACTTTGTGATGGAGATATGGCTGCAAGGACGGTGGATCGTAACAAATCTTGGACACGTACAATAGGGAGTCAGCCAAACCAAGAGAGGACACGTGGAGAGTATTATAAAAAAGTAGGAGTAATTTTGTCTTTTGCAAAACAACCTAAGTTGGGAGAGGGAGGAACGATATCATTTGGTGGGGGAAGTACAATTACAACCCATGCGACCCAAAATTTGGGCAAAAGACGACTTACCGCCGTCTCACACTGGAAGAGGTCATTGATTGAAAGAGACGCAGCTTATGTTTCCGGTGCGGCGAACGGTACAACAAGGACCACTGGTGCCAACTTCCTACTCTCCAAGTCTTCGAAGTCCAGGAAGATGGGGTAGAGGTGAAAATCATGCAGCCCGAGGAGGATGAGGAGGATAATTGCCAAGGAGAGGTGACAGAATTGGCGGAGCTTTCTTTAAATTCCGTCGTCGGGTTATCTTCTCCCAGAACTATAAAGATTCGAGCAGCTGTGAGGGGCGAAGCAGTCGTGGTGCTCATAGACTCTGGAGCGTCTCACAATTTTGTTTCGGAGGAGCTAGTTAAGTTGTCACTGATTCCACAGGTCACGGCTGGGTATGGAGTAGTGATGGGAACGGGTATTGCGGTCAGAGGTGAGGGCATTTGCAAAGGATTAAAAATCGATCTTCCCAACCTTGAAATCGAGGCTGATTTCCTGCCTCTTGAGCTCGGAAGTGCGGATTTAATTCTTGGTATGCAGTGGCTTGAAATTTTGGGAGAAATGAAGGTCAATTGGAAACTACAAGAGATGAAATTTAAGCGACAAGGAGTGACAATTAGTTTAAAAGGGGATCCTAAGCTTTGCACATCTCCAGTGTCTCTACGATCACTATTGAAATCGTTGAAGCAGGGAGAATCAGGAGTGTTGGTGGAATTTGAGCATATTGAGATAGGAGGACAGCCAACCCAAATTGCCGAGTTCAGTGGTGATTTTTTTCAAGTACTGGATGAATTCAGGGATGTTTTTGAAGAATCATAGGGGCTACCTCTTTCACGGGGCAAGGAACACATGATTGCTCTTAAAAACGGTTCCGAGCCGGTGAGTGTGAGACCGTTCCGTTACCCACACACACAAAAGGAGGAAATCGAGCGTCAAGTGACAACAATGCTAGCTGTTGGAATAATTAGACCGAGTAGCAGTCCCTTCGCAAGCACTGTGCTACTAGTGAAGAAAAAGGATGGGAGTTAGCATTTTTGCGTCGACTACCGAGCTCTCAAAAAAGTCACGGTAACGGACAGCTATCCCATACCTATGATAGACCAACTTCTTGACGAGCTTCATGGAGCACAGATTTTTTCAAAGCTGGATTTGAGGGCTGGATATCACCAAATTAGGGTGAAAGCTGAAGATGTGCCGAAAACAGCTTTCCGGACACATGACAGGCATTACGAATTCCTCGTAATGCCTTTCGGTCTCACAAATGCGCCAGCCATATTTCAGTCTTTGATGATTGATGTGTTTCGCCCATTTCTACGGAGGTTTGTATTGGTCTTTTTCGATGATATATTGGTCTTTAGCAGGAGTGTAACAGATCATGAACAGCACCTAAGACAAGTCATGGAAGTGTTGCGCCAACATCGACTATTCGCCAACAAGAAGAAGTGCCAATTTGGGTGTGCTCAATTAGAATACTTGGGGCATGTCATTTCAAAGGAAGGAGTCGCTGCCGATCCAGAAAAAATAAAGGCAATGTTACAATGGCCACAACCACATAACGTACGTGAACTCAGAGGTTTTCTCGGAATAACGGGGTACTATCGGCGTTTCGTTCAGAATTATGGAGTTATTGCTCGCGCACTCACTGATCAGCTTAAGAAAGACAAGTTTTTTTGGACACCCGCTGCTGGAACATCATTTGAAGCTCTCAAAACAGCAATGACTACGGTACCCGTTCTTGTTCTCCCAATTTTTCTAAGATATTTGATTGAATCCGATGCTTCAAGAAGGAGGTTAGGAGCAGTACTCATGCAGGATCAGCGCCCCATAGCGTTTTACAGCAGGGTGCTGTCAGACCAGGAGCGTTTATGTTTGATATACGAGCGTGAACTCATGGCAGTAGTGTTTTCGGTTCAGAAATAGCATCATTATCTACTGGGCATGAAATTCATCATCCGAACAGATCAAAAGAGCTTACGGTTTCTGTTGGAACAGAGGGAAGTGAATTTGGAGTATTAGAAATGGTTAACGAAGCTGTTGGGATTTGATTTTGAGATCCAATACAAGCCGGGATTACAAAACAAGGCGGCTGACGCGTTATCTAGAAGGGGCGCAACCCATTCCCTTCTAGCACTCACGGTACCGGCAGTAATTCAGTTGGAAAAAATATATGAGGAGGTCACCAAAGATCCCAAGTTAAGTGAGATTATCGGACGACTCGAAGAGGCTGACGACCCCCCACCGCGATACTCGCTCAGCCAAGACCAAATTTTATACGCCGGTAAGCTCGTCATTCCTAAGTCTTCGAGGTTTGTGGGACTTATCTTGTGGGAGTATCATGACAGTGGTATCGAGGGCCACGCGGGACTTTTAAAAACTCAAAGGAGGATTTTCGAGCAATTTTACTGGGATGGAATGATGAAGGACATCCGCAAGTATGTAGCAGCTTGTCCAAACTGTCAAAGGCACAAGTACTCGACATTGGCGCCTGGTGGTTTGCTCCAACCCCTTCCGGTGCCCGATCCGGTATGAGAAGACATCTCACTTGATTTTATTGAAGGCTTACCCCGTTCAAAAGGTTGTAATGGCATCATGGTCATCGTGGATCGGCTTACCAAATATGCCCACTTTATTGGAGTAAGGCACCCCTACACAGCCGCGGAGATAGCAGCCTTGTTCATATAGGAGATTACACGATTGCATGGATTTCCCCGGACTATGGTTTCAGATAGAGATAAGATTTTTCCTTAGCTCTTTTTGGCGAGAACTATTTAAATTGGCAGGGGCTGAGTTGCGCTATAGTACTTCATATCATCCGCAAATCGACGGGCAAACGGAGGTCACAAATCGTAGCCTTGAGACTTACCTCCGTTGTTTTTGCTACGATCAACCTCACACTTGGGCTAATTACTTGGCGTGGACAGAGTTCTCCTACAATACTTCATTTCACTCATCCATTCAGACCACACCATTTCGTGCTCTATATGGGTGCCACCCTCCAGGCTTAATCAAGTTTGAGTCAGGTTCCACAAACAATGCTGATTTGGAAACAAAACTCCAAGAATGTGACGCAATGTTAGCTCTTCTCAAAGAGCATCTACACCGGGCCAGACATAGGATGAAAGCTCAAGCCGATCAGCATCGTCGTGAGGTACAATTTGAGGTGGGTGACCAAGTATTCCTTAAGCTACGACCTTACTGGCTGCAATCCTTAGCTCGGCAGAGGAACGAGAAGTTAGCTCCACGGTTTTATGGTCCATTTCCGATTGAGGCAAGAGTAGGAGAAGTAGCTTATCGCCTCACTCTGCCGCCAACAGCCAAGCTGCACAACACCTTTCATGTCTCCCAGCTAAAAAAGGCAGTAAGAGATTTCTAGGCGATTAGTACATTACCAGCTCAACTCACCTCGGAAGGAGTCTTGCAGCTGGAGCCCGAGGTGGTGCTAGACAGTAGGGTACACCCCCGTTCAGGTCATGATGAGATTATGATCAAATGGAAGGACCAACCAGATTTTGAATGCTCGTGGGAGCTCAAGGAGGTTATACCCAAGTAATTTCCCAACCTCAACCTTGAGGACAAAGTTGATTTTGAGGAGGGGAGTATTGATAGGTTTGCAGCATCTCATCCACCATTGCTTTACACTTATGCAAGGAGGAAGCAAGGAGGAAGACAAATTGGTTGAAGGAGTACAAGAATCGGTGATCACACCAAGTTCCTTTGGTACAAGTGGGCCAAGGACTTGGGTCTTTAATAGAACTAGTAAGTTAATAACCACTAGTGGACTATAGGGTTTTTTTGGATTCAATGGGGGGCATCGATTAGCAAGTGGGATTTTCTTGTAAGTGGGGGGGGGGGGGGGAGACATTTCTCTCATTTGGCTGTATTTCTTTTGAGTAATATAAGCAAGTATTCAGTAAAATCATTACTTGTTCTAACCCAAGTCGTATCACAAACCCTCTGTGATACAAGCCTTGATTCAAGGATGTATGCGCGTGGGCTGTTTGATGTTATTTTTTTTTATTTTTCTTGAATGCGACTTAAACTAATGCAAGAACTAAAAACAAAACAAGCTAAAGGATAGAAACAACCTGGTTTAGGAGCTTTAAGCTCTGATACCAAAATGATACAAGCCTTGATTCAAGGATGTATGCGCGTGGGCTGTTTGGAGAAGTTTAGGTGAGAAACTCGACCTTAGACTTCTTGGATAGAGGTTTTTAGGTTGGTATTCGATGGAAAGGTGAAGTGAACCACACGAGGGGTGATGAACCTCGTGATAAATCACAAACTTAGAGTTAGGAGGGCTGGTCTCAACTAGATTCTAAGCGCACCAGATTCTTGAGAGAAAACTTGTTGGGGAAAAAGTTCTATCTTTATTAATATCAAAAGGTTGTCGAACTACAATGCTGGAAGGAGCCTTATTAATATGCTCGACAGCTTGACCTTCTAGGGTCGACCCAAATAAAAAAAGGAAAACTTGCAAAAGTGCACAAAAGGAAAAGATACAAAAGTGCATAATCGAAAAAGGACCTATTCATAAAATATCTTTGACTCAATAAAGTAAATATTCTAGATCCTACCCTGCAAAACAGAAAGAGGCATATATTCGAATTGAAACTTACCTTAACTTACCTCATGGCCAAGAAATGGAAGGTGGCCGTCCTTGTGGCATGCACGCGCCTTGCTCCTAGTCTTCGACTTGGAGTAGGGTTAAAAATCTTTGGGCCCTGACCTCTCTTGCTATTAAAGCCCAAGTCTTTGATGTCCCTTGTGTTGTTGAGAAGCCATTGGACTCTTCCTTACACTTTTGGCCCATTGTCCTTAGTCGATCTTCCTCTAGGAGCTTGTCGACCCGTAAGCTGAATTTGTGGAAGAGTGCCCTTGATCTGCTTTTTGTCATTGCTCCTTGAGGTACCACTGGTGCAGAGACTTCCTCTAGATGCATGTCCTGGAGCTGGTAGCTCATTTGGTCCGAGTCCTCTTATGTAAAAGTGGAAATGCGCGTGTACTCAGCTGGATCGGTTGTATCGGCTGGATTGTACGAGGTATTGGCTGGAATGCCTTCAGGACCGGCCAAATTGATCCCGGAGTCGGCGGCATCACCAGAGGGACCAGCGGTGTCATTCACGTCGCCACCAAGTGTGCCGGAAGCTTAGGCCTCACCGCTGGCAATGCTGGTTGCTCTGGTCCTTGTGGTCGAGGGTCCGACGGTACTGCTTGGGCCGGCAGGCATGTCAGATGGTTTGGCTATCTCGGGCAAGCTTCCTGGTCGGCCAGTCTGGTCTCCTGGCTGGACGTACGACCTGATGTCCTCATCACTCTGTCTTTCTTAAAGAGTTTGCAATTAGAGAAGTGAGGAGGACAGGATTTTATCAACCAACGATTTAGAGAAAGTTGCAATAGGTTTTTTGTGGTTTTGGAAGAAGCAATCCTGCGTGCTTGATTTTCGTTGAAAAAAGAGAAATATTTGAAAGTTCTTGTGTCTTTTCCTTTTCTGGGTTTGTAATCAACATTAACTCAAGTTCAGGAAGTATTTTCAAATTTATAATCTTAGCAACTCATGCGGTGAGTCCCACGAACCTCGCTACCCATGGAACCTTTTCGTGACGAGAGTTTACCGTCGGCACCAAGCTCGATGACAAACACCCAAATCGCTGAAAGCTTTGACGAAATCTTTCGTCGCTTGGATATCCTAGATTCAGGATACCGCGGCGCCATTGGAGGATAGCTCAATGTGAAGGATTCGCTACGCTGGATGGAAATGAAGTGGGAGGTGAAACTGGACTCCAAACTCGAAGCTTTTCAAGCTTGCATGGAGAAAACGATTTATACCCACTTTGATCGCCTTGTGATTGTACTGCCCAGGCTGAAAATGTAGTGGGGTACCAGAGATTCTAGCTATCAGCAACGTTCTCTAGGCACAGACCTTGTACCAGAGAATCTAGCTATCAGCAACATTCTCTAGGTGCATAACCAAAATAGATTCATGAAAAGTCAATTGAATCAATTTCAAAACTTGAATATGATGCAGCTGAATCAAACACAGAGATTGATGTTGTTCAGCGAAAGAAATCAATTCTGGACATAGATTCGCTGGAGAAAAAGGATACTCGTGAGACGATGGATTCAATCATGGATTCTGCTTGTATTCGTCCAAAGATTTCACATAATCAAGTACTTATTTCTAAGCTAGAACCAAATCTTCATATTCACTATAAATCAATGGATGATTGTGAGCATTCCTACTCTGGTCATGGCTTTGGTGTATCGTTTGATAATTTAGAAGAGATGTTAGAAGTCTCATTTGTGAAGAAACATAACAAGGTTTATCATTTGTGGACATGTGTCATTGACAACCAATTTGCACACCATGTGTTTGATAAATTGTTTTTAAGAATACAAAGTTAGAAAAAACAAAAATATGGCAAGACATGAAAATTTAAATACAAACAAAAGATTGTGTTGAGGTTTCTGCCACCATTTGTTCTACACTATGTGCATTTTCATATTGCAAGCAGCAAATCGATGTAGTAGATGAAAAGCGGCAGGAACATATTAGCCTCAAGTATAACAAGGATACATATTTGAAAAACATGAATCGAAAACATCGAAATAAGGTGGAAAAGACGTCGCAAGACCACACGGAGATGGATCGATGCAAGTTTGGCAAGAACATAGTGAAATTTCAAGTTTTTGGATGTGGCTTTTGGTGAATTTTTGGTCCGGTACAAGATCGAGCTTATGGGAATTCGTTTTTGGAGTTATTGTTGTTGATAAGGATAAAACACGAAGTGATAAAGTTGCTGGAACAACAACAACTAGCCATTTTTCACAGATTCTCGTCGGTTTTTTAATTTTGGTTTTTGAAGAAATCGTTTTGGTGGCTACAAAAGATGTGGTGGTTACTTCACTAGAGGTCTCTGGACAAAACCAAAAGGGATAGTGATGATGTTGAATTGGTTGCTTCAACAATTCCACATGAACTTGTTTAACTGTCGAAGAATTAAGAGTGTGGCACCAATTGAATACTTAAATCATCATGAGAAGGAAAAACTCTCAACGCCTTCCTTGGTTAGGTTTCACAAGAATTCATGTGTTGAACTACAACTGATCCTTTACAGAACAAACATTATCGAGTTATATTATGCAAATTTGGACGGGAGAGTATACTTTTCATTGTGGCATTATCGAGTTTGGTCGCTTGGAAGGGCACGAAAGATCATGAGAATACGTGGCATTTAGCGTCTAACATCTCAAGCTTATTTCCGGATTTCGAGCTTGAGGAAAAATTCTCAAAAGGGAGGAGTATTGATAGACCAATGAGAGCCTATTACTATAGCAAACACCACACCAGAGAAGGCAAAGAAAAGAAAGATGGCGAGCTGGAGGGAGGAAAGAAGAAATCGACTCATGAATCTGAATCAAGTGGCACGTGCTCAGCACATGGGGGAAATAATCAAGAAACCCTCTATCCTTCTCAGAGAGTTTGCAATTAGAGAAGTGAGGAGGTGAAGCTTTATAAACGAACGATTTAGAGAGAGTTGTTAGTAGGTTTTTTGTGGTTTTGGCAGAAGCAAGATTTTGGCACAAACAAGCTTGCTTGCTTGATTTTCGTTGAGAAAGAGAGAAATATTTGAGATTTCTTCTGTTTTTTTTTCATTTTTTGGGTTTGTAATCAACATGCACACAAGTTCATGAAGTATTTTTATATTTACAATCTTAACACAAGTACTTCATTTGAAACATGGACACCCTTCACGAAGGCACGTGAAACGAATTATAGAACAATTGAAGAAAAACAACAAAAGACAAAGATCTATTGATGAGTATATGGAGGTTGGCAAGATAGTGGTATAATCTGTTGATTAAATTGGTGGGGGGTTGGCAAGATAGTGGTATAATCTGTTGATTAAATTGGTTAAGTCTGAAAATTTGATAACCGGTTTTATGTTTAATGGGTTCAATTGGTAAGTTGATGTGATGCCGTTTTCTGAAGAGTCGTGTAAGTGGACATGTGGCGTTTTCATGAGCGTGTGAGCTCATGAGCGATATTCTCTTTGTAATCAAACTGTCTTTGATTCTAGTGGATTCCGAGGAGAACCTTAGCCAGATGTAGGGTTGCATTTTGCATCCGAATTAGATAAATGTGTTGGTGTCATTTCTTTTAAGTTCTTATTAAATCGATTATTATCTCGTAATCTTTCTGCTATGCACGTCCGAATATCGGATAAATTTTGATAGATTTAGGATCTTTGTACAAACATCATTTCTTGCAGCAACTATAAATTGCTAATTAGCCGTCTAGAGTTCACAACAACAATGTCTCTGCTGCTCATGATGCCTCTTATTGGATTTTCTATTCCAGAGCATTCCATCATATCACGACATATTTGAATAATTTGTCACTTATACTCCATATTAAGGAAATGAATTTTTTATTGCGAGGATGGCTTAGCATATGCCATTACACACCAGTTCTACATTACTATATTTACCATATCGTTCAATTTTTTTTCTGAATAATGTGCTTTATGCTCCAAGTGGTGAAAACGTTTTGATCTCGGTTCAACAAATGTGTGCTCGGAGTTCCAAAGGTATCTCCATTTCACAGCGTAAATATGCCTTGGATATTCTACAGGATACAGGTATGTTGGCCTCTAAACCAAGCTCTATTCCTATGGATCCTTCCCTCAAACTTAGTAAGGACACAAGAACATTGCTTGCTGCTGCTACTACATATCGAGAACTCATTGCTCGGTTGCTTTATCTCACTATTACCCGGCCTGATATAACATATGATGTGAATCGATTGAGTCAATTTTTATCAGCACCTACTGAGGTTCATTTACATGCAGCATATCGAGTTCTACGTTATGTTAAAGCGAATCCGGGACATGGGCTCTTTTATGCTTCAGATGCAGAGGTGTGTCTTAATGCATTCTCTGATGCCGATTGGGGTATATGTTCGGATACTCACAAATCATTGATGGGTTTTTGTGTTTACATTGGGACGTCATTGATTAGCTGGAAATCTAAACGACAAAAGACAATTAGCAGAACTAGTACTGAGACAAAATATAGGAGTATGGCATTGGCTACTTGTGAGCTGTTATGGTTACAACAGTTACTGCAATATCTGCAGGTCACAGTGATCACTCAAGCAAAGCTTTTTTGTGACAACAAGTCAGCCATGAACATTGCTCTCAATCCGGTATTTCATGAGAGGACAAAACATATTGAGATTGACTGCCACACAACTCGGGACCAAGTTCGTAATGGTTTTTTGAAGGTTTTACATGTTTCTACTCATAAACAGCATGCTGATATTCTTACTAAACCATTGCAACCCGGTCTTTTTCACTCATTGCTTTAGAGAATGTCCATTTCAAGACTCTTTCAACTTTCTCATTCTTTGTTTCCTGAGTTTTGAGGGGAGTGTATTAGATAGAAAACACTTGTTTTCTCTTAGAGTCTTTCTCTAGTTTTATATTGTATATATAAGCTTTATTATATACACTTTGTAGATACGTTTTTGGTATGAATGAGATTACATTTGAAGATCAACATTCAATAGCCATTTTTGATTCTTGGTTGTTTCAACTAAGAGGGACGTTTAATAACACAATGTACAAGTGGCTGAATTCTGTCCTATCTTCTACAAAAAATTCATGTTCTTTCAGCAATAAAAACATCAATGAATGACTGGCATTCATGCATTGGTTATCATGCTTTTGATGTCTTCAACCGGATTCTTTCTTAGTGGTCTTTGCCTTTTTTCAAATAAGATTTCATCTTCGTTGTTATGCAATTTTTGTTCCATTAATAAAAGTCATGAACACTCTTTTGAGAAAACTTGATTTCGCCTTCTATATTTTTTTTTACTGATTAATTTATTTGGTTTTATCTTCTTAAATGCAAATCATAAAAATTTGAAACATTTACTTATTTTAAGGCACTTGTAGAAAATCAATTTATATCTGAAACTATTACTTTTTACTGACAAAGTTAGTAAAACAATAATTCAGAATTTTAAAATATTTTTTTTTAATAAATCACAATACTTACAGCATTACATTCATTTTTAACAAGTTTAAATGTTACTAAAAATAAATTCACATTTGAATCCGATAATTTTATTAAATTTTTTGGTGATGAGGGAGAGTCCTATAAAAATTGGTGAAGTGATTCATAGAAATGAAATTTAGATATGGAAATGATGAGGAAAAAATCATTAAAATTTGGGAGAACGCTATTTTACTACATTGACTATGGTTGTTCACGAATTTTCTTTTTGAACTTCGTATTTCTCTATTACACTATACAAATTAATAATGTGTCCTTTAATTCTACATGAACTATTGACATGTCTCCATAATTTCATAAATCGTTATTTTTTAAAGGAATCGCGATCAGTTGAAACTAATTACATTTACCACGTAACCTGAAAACCAATCCAATTAATAAATCGAACCCGAACCAATGTAAAACCCCAAAACCAACCCAATAAATATCTAAATCGATTTTAGTTCCTAATTCGATTTACGATTCGCAACATAGTTGAGAATTTGAAGCAATTTCAATGGGTTTTCAAAATGGAGAACTTAACACCAATTTTGAATACATATGACAAATATGTTTGTTAACGACAAGACAAATGTTAAACAATAAAAACAGATGGAAAAGTACTTTCGGGTTAAAAATCAATTTAGATATTTATTGGGTTAACTTTCGGGTTGTAGTTTTTTTTCTCTTATGATGCAATTTTACCTAAACCGATTAAACTGTAAACCAAAAAATCTGATCCGAATAACCCAAAAACCCGATCCAAATAATCTGAAAAACCCGATCGGCATAACTAAAAAAATCGGACCCGAAGCCCAAGCCTATAAAAAACAGATTGTTAAAAAAAAAACTCTTTCAGGATCAAAAACAAAAGAACCGTCCAGGATCACGTACGAAGTCGTTTTAACCAACAAATTTTTTTTCTTGGGGTTCTTTCTCCATTTGTACGGAGCACGATGATGGCTCAAGCTTTACTTAATTTTCAGGTTTCTCCTTCTTCCTCAATCCCCAAAACCCTTCACTCTCACTCTCTCCAGAGCTTAAACTCGCGACGGTGCCTCTTAGTCAAACGAATCCGATGCGAAGCTTCTTCTAACGGCGGCAATACCTTAAGGACCTGCAAGAATTGCAAAACCCAATTCGATCCTCTCCTCAATCACCCTCGCGCTTGCAGATTTCATACTGCTCATTACGGAGGTAAATTGAGGTTTCTAATTTGGGTATTAGGTTTAGTTTCTATGAGTTTGTGATAGGAAATCACAATTATCATGGTTTAATTTCGGTTTATGTAATTTTCGGTTTATTGTTATTTTAATATGTTGGTTTATGTTGGTTTAAGTTTGTGACAAACTTTATGTAAAGCATTCGACCACTTTGGAAAAGATAATCAGAAAACTATTCTTCATCTTCTCTCTCCCACTTTCCCACCACCATTATTAGCGATCAGTTTCTCCACCTCTAATCTCAGCACTTCAAGGTGATTCTTCTTTCTAACAGATCATCTTCTAGTCTGATTTTAGCCTATTTTCGGATCCTTGGTGGATTCCTAAGTAGGGAAACTCTTGCTCACTGTTTCTCCGATCTCATTGGTATCAGAGCGACGATTTGGAACCTGAATCTATGGAGACCAGACAACAAACAGCCTCGGAGCTCGTGAAGCAAATGGAAGAATTACGCCTCATGCAAACGAAACAATCCGAAGAACAGAAGCAACGCACCGATACGTTGGTGTCGGGTTTGCGATCGGAGCTTGACGGACGATTCACAGGCTTCGATGAGAGATTTAAAGGTCTTGAATCTCTGATAACGAAGTATTTCTCTTCCGGCCCTCCTCCGCAACTTCTACAACGTGGGTTGGGTTTATCTCCATCGTTATCCCCCGGACCTTCTAAATCTCCAGATACACCAGATCTTGAGCGATTAACTCAACCCAACAAAGGAAAAGAGATGGTTGTTGAGGAAAATAGAGAGCCGTTGTTACCAAATGGGATGGCTACGAGATTAACAAAAATCGGATTTCCTAGTTTTGATGGTACTCTGTTACGAGAATGGGTCTCGCGTTGTGAGCAATTTTTCACACTAGATAACACCTTGCCGGAGTTAAAGGTGCGTCTAGCTTCCCTTCATCTCACTGGTCGTGCACTACAGTGGCATCATAATTATATTAAGAGCAGGTATGACATTTTTCCATCATGGTCTGAATATGTCATGGATGCCTCTGCACGGTTTGGGGAATTATATGATGATCCTCTGTCTGAGTTAGTGAGTTTGAAGCAGGCTGAAAATTCAGTGGAAATTTATTTGGACAATTTTGAATGTGCTCTTACTAGATTGTCTCTTCCTGCATCTCATTCCCTAAGCATTTTCCTTACAAATATGAACCCTCACCTTGCCTTACACACACGTCAGTTTAATCCAACCACGGTATCTGAGGCAGCTAGGATAGCTAAACTTCATGAATCCTCCCTTTTATACCAACCATATAAATATCCTCAGACAAACAGAACTCCTTTCAATCCATATCCCAAACAGAACAACTCATTTTCTTCGAGAACCATAAACTCTCCTCCCCTTCTTCCTTCACCCAACGCCCCAAAAATTCAATCTCCCAAACAGCCTCTTCTTGAAAAACCAACCCGAAAATACTCGTATCAAGAGATGCAGGAGAGACGCAATAAAGGGCTTTGTATGTTTTGTGATGAGCCTTACACTCCTGGCCATCAACTCAAACACAAACGGTCTCAGATCTTTGTAATGGAGGGGGATGATGAGGAGCAATCAGATGATGAGGGTGATATTGAGTTATTACTGGAAAATAATGGAGATGAAGCAGAGGAGAAAGCTCCAATTATTTCAGTCAATGCCCTTAATGGATCCACTACGTTCAATTGTATGAGAGTTATAGGCCAACATGGGAAGAAGAAATTGTATATCCTCATCGATCCGGGAAGCACACATAATTTTCTTGACATCAATGTAGCTAAAGAAGTTGGTTGTTTGCTAGAACGAATAAAACCGATGGCAGTGACAGCCGCCAATGGGAACAATATGATCTCGGCCTATAGATGCAAGGATTTTAAATGGACACTACAAGGGTATACATTAAGTACAGAAATCAGAACGCTACCACTCGATTGTTGTGATCTTGTGTTGGGAGTTCAATGGCTCACTACTCTAGGTCCGATATGGTGGGATTTTTCAAATTTGAGGATGGAGTTTAATTTAAATGGCGTGAAACATGTGTTACGTGGAGCTACCTCGAATAGTTGCAAGGTAATTAAGGGTGGGAGTCTTAACAAGCTTTTGCTTCGGGAACCACATGTTGCGATGATCAAATTTAGGCAAATTCTAGATACCGAGCTACCCACAACTTGGGATTCGTTATCATCATTTTCTCATATCTCTGCGAGTGGTACTCTCTCGATTAACAAGGCTGAATTATCACCTCTATTGAGTTCATATTCAGATTTGTTTGTTGAACCTAATGAGCTACCTCCTTTCCGACCCGGATTCGATCATCAAATTCCATTGGAAGTTGGCGCCAATCCCATTAACATGCGACCATACCGGTATTCTTCTCTTCAAAAGGATGTTATTGATAAAATGATTAGAGAAATGTTGGATCAAGGGATAATCCAATATAGCTCAAGTCCTTATGCTTCTCCTATTGTCATGGTAAAGAAAAAAGATGGATCATGGCGCCTATGTGTGGATTATAGGGGCCTCAATAAACAGACAATTAAAGATAAGTACCCTATACCTCTTCTTGAAGACTTGTTGGATGAGTTAGGGGGCTCCAAGTATTTCTCAAAATTGGATCTTAGGGCAGGTTTTCATCAGCTCAGAATGTCTCCCGGGGATGTTTACAAAACTGCCTTTAAAACCCACGCAGGACATTACGAATATTTGGTGATGCCTTTCGGTCTTTCCAATGCCCCGTGCACGTTCCAAAGTTTGATGAATCATATCTTCCAGCATATCGCAAGGAAATTCCTTCTGGTTTTCTTTGATGATATACTCGTTTACAGCGCCAGTTGGGCAGAGCACTTAAACCATTTGGAATCGGTGTTTTCAATACTTCGATCACAACAACTATACCTTAAGGAGTCAAAATGCACATTCGGCGCCACGAAGGTAGAATATCTTGGTCATTTTATATCAGCTGAAGGCGTTAGCACTGATCCTTCCAAAGTTGATATCATTCGGTCTTGGCCTATTCCATCAAATCAGAAAGAGCTCCGCAGTTTTTGGGTCTCGCCAATTATTACAGGAGGTTTATTCGTGGTTATAGCGTTATCGCTAAGCCTCTCACGAATTTGCTCCGCAAGGATGGCTTTGCTTGGTGTGATGAATCAGCTGAAGCATTCACCTCTCTTAAAGCCGCTTTGACATCCGCCCCAGTATTAGCTCTCCCTGACTTTGAGAAACTCTTTGTGGTTGAAACAGATGCGTCAAGCGTTGGTATTGGCGCTGTCCTTATGCAGGAAAATCACCCTATCGGTTATATTAGCCGATCATTGGGTCCTCGCCATCAATCTTTATCGGTGTATGAAAAGGAGTTATTGGCTGTGGTCCATGCTGTGCAAACATGGAATGCCTACCTTGCACATCGACATTTTCTGATTAAAACGGATCAGAAAAGCTTGAAGTTTTTGGTTGAACAAAAGGTTTCCACTCCATTCCAATACATGTGGCTATCAAAACTAATGGGTTATTCCTTCGATATACAATATAAGCAGGGTAAGGAGAATGTTGCAGCGGATGCCCTATCGCGCGTTACCGGTTCAACCCTGCTTCACATTGCCCTTTCCCAAGCCCATCATGAGTTTTATGACTCTCTTCGGTCATTGTGGCATACCGATTCCCACCTCAGCAAAATCATCTCTGAAATTCAGCATGACCCTTCCTCACACCCACATTTCTCCTATGTTAATGATGAGTTGAGACGCAAAGGGAAGCTGGTTGTTGGTGATAATAAGGATGTAAAGCTTCACATTTTTCGCTGGTTACACGATTCAGCTATAGGAGGTCACTCTGGCCGTGATGCGACTCTTCAACGAGTCAAGTCCTTATTTTATTGGCCCAAAATGAGTACCGAAGTACAGAACTATGTGCGAAACTGTTCTATTTGTCAAAGAAATAAATATGACCTAGCGGCGAAGCTTGGTTTGCTTCAACCTCTCCCCACGCCGAGTGGTATTTGGGAATCCATAAGCATGGATTTCATCGAGGGACTTCCACCTTCTTCGGGTAAGCACTGTATTTTGGTGGTTATTGACAGGTTAAGCAAACAAGCACATTTTATTGCTTTGTCCCATCCCTATACAGCAGTGGATGTAGCTCAAGCCTACCTTGATAATATTTTCAAACTCCATGGGATGCCTCATACTATTATAAGTGATCGGGATCCCACCTTTTTGAGCGCTGTGTGGTCCGAGCTCTTCCGAGTTCACGGGGTTGATCTGTGTTTCTCGACAGCTTATCATCCTCAGACAGATGGGCAAACCGAAGTCACCAATAAGACACTCGAGACTTATTTGCGTTGCATGACTTCGGAGACTCCTCACACATGGAGTAAATGGCTTGCATTAGCTGAATGGTGGTATAATACCACGTTCCACACCGCCATTCGCTCCACCCCGTTTGAGATTGTCTATGGCCAGCCACCACCAATCCATCTCCCTTATCTGCCCGGCGAAAGCTCATCATCGGTAATTGATCGCAGCTTGCAAAAACGAGAGGAATTGATTGCCATGCTCAAGTTCCATCTCCTACGTGCACAAAACCGGATGAAACAATATGCGGATTCTCGCCGTTCTGTCAGGGAATTCAACATTGGTGATTTTGTCTATCTAAAGTTACAACCTTATAGACAACACTCCCTCAAGAACAGAAAGGTACCACATAAACTCTCTCCACGTTTTTATGGTCCTTTTCGGGTTATCGATCGGGTGGGTATGGTTGCCTACAAACTACGATTACCGCCGGAAGCTACCATACACAATGTTTTTCACGTTAGTCAGCTTAAACTCTGTCCGAATCCGCCACCCTCAGCTCCGCTACTACCTTCTTACATGACCGATTTGGGTACCGCTAAAGAACCTGAATTTATCTTGGAGAAAAAGATGGTTAAACGACAAAATCAAGCGGTAACTAAGGTACTTGTGCAATGGAAGGGCGGGTCTCCTGAAACAGCAACTTGGGAATTTTATCAAGATTTTGCTGCACGTTACCCTGATTTTCATCCTTGAGGCCAAGGATGCTCTCAACAGGGGAGTATTGTGATAGGAAATCACAATTATCATGGTTTAATTTCGGTTTATGTAATTTTCGGTTTATTGTTATTTTAATATGTTGGTTTATGTTGGTTTAAGTTTGTGACAAACTTTATGTAAAGCATTCGACCACTTTGGAAAAGATAATCAGAAAACTATTCTTCATCTTCTCTCTCCCACTTTCCCACCACCATTATTAGCGATCAGTTTCTCCACCTCTAATCTCAGCACTTCAAGGTGATTCTTCTTTCTAACAGATCATCTTCTAGTCTGATTTTAGCCTATTTTCGGATCCTTGGTGGATTCCTAAGTAGGGAAACTCTTGCTCACTGTTTCTCCGATCTCAGAGTTACTGATTTTTGGGGGTTTTTTTAGGTGAGACGAAGAGGAAATTCGAGAGCGTATACTCAGGTGGCACGATGGATACACCAAATTCTGGAAAAATTTTACAATATTGGCATTGTTGTGGATCTGAAGATCCGTTTGATTCTGGATGTACTGCATCTCCTCATTCTACATATGACGATTGATGCATTTTTTTGTTTATATATTTTATTGATGAAATGTGAAGATTGTTTATACGACCAGCCATAAACGAATCGAATATTAAATTGATATAAACAAGAACAAGAAGAAGAAAAAGAGGAAGAAAGGAAAAGAATATTCTGTAAAGGTTACGGATTCAGGGCAAAGAAACAGATTTTCTTGCAGAGAATATGAACCTTTGTTCTTGCATTTTCGGATTAAGTCTCTTTAATCATCATGTATATGCAATTAGTCTTGGGATAGAATTCTTGTCGGTTTTGCTCAACTTCTAACTTTGCTTCTCAACTTTCTATTAGTTTGCTTGAGGTTATTGCTCTTCTGTGTGCTTAATGTTTCTTGTACATGTTGTGATTAAAGAGGTTGACACTTTCACTTAATTTCTTTTGATGTTCTTGTTGCGTACTGATCTTTCTGACATTTGGTTTCAACCATTACTCTATATATCATTCGATTTGTATTTTGTTCTTCTGGTGGTAAGCATTAAAATGGGAGATCATTTAGTGTTGGTGGTTGATCGGTTATCAAGCAATTCTGGTCTTGGGACGGTAAATCGAGCAGAGCCAAAAGCAGATTCTGTTAACAAAGATGGTGAATCGGAATCTGTATCCGTAGGAACTGATTTATGTGAGACTAAATTTGTACAATGTAGGATTTGTCATGATGAAGATGAAGATTCCCACATGGATGTGCCGTGTTCTTGTTCTGGAACATTAAAGGTTATATCTTTGTTTTTGCTTGTTTTCTATAAACAAAATCCTGAATACTTTTTCGATTCTGAACCTCAAGAATTCTTGCATTGGCCATTGCAGTTTGCACATCATAATTGTGTCCAGAGATGGTGCAACGAAAAAGGGGATACATTATGCGAAATTTGTCTTCAGGTATTAAATTCTAGAATCCAGCACAGCCTAATTATATAGCTTCTTGATATTCTGCTTCCAAGAAACTTTTTCATGGAACCATGTTCAAATTGCAGCAATATAAACCTGGTTATACAGCTCCCCGGAAATTGTTTAACTACACAGGCATCTCTATGAATTTCAGGTTCCTTTTGTTCGTCTTGCTTTGATATCCTCCTTTGTTCCTCTGCACAATTTAATTAATCTTCTGAGAAACATATTCTTTGATGGAAATCTCCCAGGAATGATTGGGGAATCGAGGGACTAGATCTACGTAACCCATATTTTCTAACCTGGGATGCAACCGATGATCACGAGCTTTATTCATTTCACAGCCCCACAAGCTTGATATGTTGTCGTGTAGTTGCCTTGCTAGTATGTTTCTTCACTCTTTCAAGGCTCTTGAGAACAAATAGATCCAAAAAATTGAATGAACACGCAATGATATATTTAAATCTTCTTGTGTAGTTCATCCTTCTGCTGTTCTTGCGCCATTCTCTTCCGGTCTTTCTAGGTGGAATGGATGAATTCTCTTTAACTTTGCTTATGGTAAGCTCTATAAGTAAATACTCGAACATACATATTTCCACTTATTTTTCCCCAAGTTAGAGTAAGATTTTGTTGTATTTTTGTAGCTACCATTATTGAAAACCTTGGGGATCATGTTCGTTGCATATTGCTTTGCCAAGTCATTCATTATGATACAAAGTTGCAGGCAAGAGAGGGTAAGAAACATTATCTGACTTCCAAAATATGATTCTTGCAGAGATATTGAAACTTAAAAACATGTTTTTTTTGGGTTGTGTGGAAGCTAACTTGTTGCAAATTAGGATGCAAATACATTCTCTGGTTTCTCTTCTGATGAAGAAACTGCCTCGCCTCGGATACTGATGGCATTGCCCGAAGGACCTGAGCTTCATGTTCCAGTAAATTAAGACAACCATTATATAGCTTCTTCTTTCGTCGCTTGATTTGTCTCATGAATACATTATGCATTATATTCCAAATGTATTAGATACAAGATGTAACGACAGAATGTGATTCAAGGATCAAATAAAAAGGAAAAATTGTACCAAAAAATCCCAAAATTCATCTTTAAAAAGAAAAATACTAGGAAAAACAATCATGAATATATTAATTACAGTTAAAAAATAATTAACTATATTAGTTAACCGCAATTTTATTAAAATTGTCGATTAATCATAAATTAGAAATTAAAAACTTAAACTGTAACCTTTTTAAAATAAAATTAAATATACTACTAATTAGTTATATAATTAATGTGACAGAAAAAACTATGTATAAACTATGTGACATAGACAGAACTATGTATAATCAATTTACCAAGTTGAAATCTAAAACTATTTAGAAAAACAAAAAAAATATATCATAATTAAACTTTATAGTGAATGCGCTAAAAAATATGACATGTTTTAATTGTCCTAGGACAAAAAATGGAGGTAAACAAAAATTTTAAATCTAAAAAAAAATAGAGTTGTGAGTTGTGATTTTTGTATGAGTTTACTTACGTCACTTACACATATTTTGATTTTGTTACATAAATCTAATATTTTGATTTTGCTACATAAATCTAATATTTTGATTTTGTTATATGGACAAATATTTAGATACCAGATGAAAATCCAAAAGGTCCAAAAAATTATAATCAAGCTCACCTCTCGAATCTTAGGGTAAGTGATCTCATCAGTCCAGAGAATGGAGAATGGAACATTCAGGAAATTAATAGAATCTTCTCCCCAAAAGATGTAAGACTGATCACCACTATTACCCCCAGCATAAGGCTACAGCAGAGTAAATTCTGCTGGCACTTCACGAAAAAGGGGGAATACTCGGTCAAGTCAGGTTACGAGACATTACAGAAATGGGGAGGGTCAGTCCCGCACTCCAATATACAGCGACCGTCATTACTCCCGCTGAAACAAGCGATATGGAAAATAAAAGCCCCAAGGAAAATATAACACTTCCTATGGCAATTATTATCAGGAGCGGTAGCCACAAACGGTCAGCTACACTACCGACATATCCGAAGCGATCCCTCCTGTGACAGGCTACGAATTAGAGTGTATTAACCACGTCTTATTTCTCTGCCCACCGGCTCGCCAAACATGGGCGCTCTCTCACATTCCCTCAGCAACATCCAAGTTCCCAATAAATAGCTTCTACGGGAACCTCGACTACCTCCTATGGCGAATACCGGACATAGCGTAGGATGATCCCGACTCGAAGAGCTTCCCATGGATTATATGGTTCATATGGAAAGCAAAAAATGAAAAGCTCTATACAAATATAGACCGAACAGCCATGGACATCCTGGAGAAAGCACGCATGGAAAGCAATCTATGGTATGCATCCGCAGAACACAGCAGACAACACAGGGATGCAGAGATGGACCTGGAAAGACCACAGAACACCAACATCGAAACATCCCCTTTCAAATGCCACATTGATGGATCATGGAAAGAGAGAGAGTTAACATCACGTGTGGGGGTGGATTCTCAAGCTAAAGGATGGAACACGGGATATGTTGGGAATGAGAGGTACATACAGTGGACCATCTCCACTGCACATGGAGTTCTTAAGTCTATGATGGGCAATGGCTAGCCTGCATAGGATGCAGAGATTCTGTGCAACCTTCCGCACGGACTCAACGGACCTAATCAAAGTAGTCCAACATCCAAGTGGATGGCCCGCTTTTTCAACGGAGATTGAGGAGTTCAAAGAGATCCGACAGCACTATCCAGAGTTTTTCCTAACATATCACCCAAGAGAGAACAACACACAGGCGGATAAGCTAGCAAAGGGCGCAAGGAGTCACATAAGTGTTTCAATACCATACTGGTTTAAAGATACGTCATGTATTTTCTGACTGGTGTATGATTGTAACATTTATACAAAAGTGGAAAAAAAAATATCTAATACTCCACAAAATTTTGGCATATTCCAAAGATTACATAAATTCATCCTATGCTTCTTTTAATTATCCGATCTAATCCAAAACATTTAATTTTAGCATATATGTTAATTCTAACATTTTTAGTTAAACAGGAGGTTGTGTGAAATCATTATTTATCTTACAATTAGAAAAGAAATAAACTTAACCAAATAACTAACTAAACCAAAGCAATTAAAATAAACCACTCATCTTCATCTTCATCTTCCCATCATGAAATTAGGGTTTTCATATCGTGGAAAGGTGCTCTGACAAAGGGTGAAGGAGAGCACGACAGAGTGGAAGACACAAAAACAGAAGAAAAAAATAGTATGAGCAATATAACGTCGGGTTCGAACAGTGTTTCATCGTGAAACTCTACGGTGTGTCGGAAAATTGCTGGTGTGGGAGAGCAGTGTTTCTTCACATCGCCTCTCGGCCATCTCTTTCCATCAAGTTTTCGTTGTCGGCTGAAACTTTGCAAATCCTAAGTCGATTGTGAAAGTTTTCCAAATCGATTTGGGTTTATAAAAACGATGTGCCAATTTACTTCCTTTTCGATTGGGTTTAATGATTTCTAACTGATTTCGTAATTTTGTCGGTTTAGAAAGTTCGGTTTAACCTCATGTTTAACGGAAAACTTTAGTCTTTAACACGTATGTGTTGGATAATTCTAACATTAAAGAATATTATCTTTTAATAAAAATATGTTTATTTAAAGATAACAATAAACACAAATAAAAGTTTAGATATAATAGAATTTGTGTAGTAGTTATCTCAATTAGGTTTAGGAAGTTGCCTAGTCTATATAAATAAGAGATCATAAAGAGATGTTTCATAAGACTCAAGAGAGATTTAGTTTTGTGTGAGTTTCTGAATCAATAAAAAGAGTAGTTCTTATACATTGATTTCTTTTATTTGGTATCATAGTTCAAGGAGGAGACTCGATCATGGCAAACAATGGAGAAGCACAAACAAGATTGGCTGAAACATCATCGATTAAGAGAAATCTTCAATACCCTATTTTGACATCAACAAACTACACGGTTTGGTCAATGAGGATGAAGGTTATGTTGCAAGTAAACGAAGTATGGGAAACGATTGATCCAGGATCGACAAATCCAAATAAAAATGATATTACGATTGCATTATTATTTCAATCAATCCCGAGACACTGATTCTACAAGTAGGGGAGCAGAAAACCTCGAAAGATATTTGGGAAGTTATCAAATCACGACATCTTAGAGTGGATCGTGTGCGAGAAGCAAAGCTTCAAACCTTGATGAACGTTTTGATAAATTAAAGATGGATGAAACTAACTCTATTGATGACTTTGCATGAAAGATGTCAGACATAGCATCAAAATCGGCTTATTTGGGACAAGTCATAGAAGAATCTACGATGGTAAAGAGATTCTTATAGGGGCTCCTTAGAAGCAAATTCATACATATTGTAGCATCCCTTGAGCAAGTCATTGATCTAAATTCAACAAGATTTGAAGATATAGTTGGGAGACTAAAGGCGTATGAATAACGTGTCAGAGAAGAAATCCAAAAGGAAAATCAAGGGAAGCTCATGTAGGTGAATCAGGATCAAAGTAACCGCAGAGGTTATGGGGGTCGAGAAAAACCTAGAGGCGGTGGTAGAGGCAGAGTCAATGGCCAAAACCACAAAGGAGAAGCTTCTGGAAACAATCACAAACCAAAGAAAGATCATTTTAAAGTGATATGTTGGAGGTGTGATAAACAAGATCACTTTGCATCTACGTGTCCTACACGAATAACACAACGAAAAGAGACAAACATGAATGAGACACAAAAACCTGATGCGCTCTATGTTCATGAGGTTACGTTGTTGAATGAAGATAAAGTGTTTCCACAGAACTTTGATACCAACAATAGCAATGAAAGTATTTGGTATCTAGACAATGGAGCGAGTAATCATATGACAGGAAACAAAGATTTCTTCTCAAGCTTAGATGAAAATGTTAAAGGAAAAGTGAAGTTTGGTGATGGATCATTTGCTGATATTGTTGGGAAGGGAACCATTGTCTTTGTGTGTAAGTTAGGAGAACAAAAGGCACTCAAGAAAATCTATTACATACCCGATCTAAAAATAACATCATGAGCCTTGGACAAGCAACCGAGAATGGGTGTGAGGTGTACATGAAAGGAGATTCATTGATACTAAAAGATCAACAAGGAAGATTACTTGTTCAAATAAAAAGATCTTCAAACCGGCTCTACAAGATACCAATAGAGATTAGCTATCCCAAGTGTTTTCACACATAAGAAGATGATACTACATGAACATGGCACGCTAGACTAGGACATGTAAATCTTGGTGTGATGAAAAACATGGTGGAGAAAGAGATGGTCATAGAAATGCCCCAAGTTTCCTATGAGAAAAACATATGTGAGGCGTGTTTGGCAAGGAAACAAGCAAGGAGGTCTTTTCCAATCTCAACCACATATCGTGCATCAAAGCCACTAGAATTGATTCATGCAGACTTGTGTGGACCAATATCACTACCAACGCCTACAAATAATCAATATGTCTTCGGGCTAATAGATGACTTCTCAAGATACATGTGGACCATGTTACTAAAGGAGAAGAGTGAGGCATTCAATCGGTTCAAAATGTTTAAGGAATTCGTCGAGTAGCAAATGGGTTCAACCATTAAAACCTTTCGCACCGATAGAGGAGGAGAGTTTATCTCAGCTGAATTTAATATGTTATGTGAAGAGAATGGAATAACAAGACATCTAACTGCACCATACTCACCGCAACAAAATGGTGTGGTAGAAGAAGGAATCGAACTTTGATGGAGATGATAAGGAGTGTGCTCAAAGCAATTAAGATTCCAAATTACTTATGGGGTGAAGTTGTTCGTCACACCACTTATCTCATTAACAGAGTACTTACAAAAGTTTTGAAGAATCAAACTCCTTATGAAAGCTTGAGATCCAAGAAACCCAAATTGAACGCCTAAGAGTTTTTGGTTGCGTTGCTTATACCAAAATCAATGGGGCGTATCTTAAGAACCTAGATGAGAGATCAAACAGTGTGATAAATCTTGGGACTAAGCCAGGTTCTAAGGCTTATAGACTCTATGATCCAATGGCAAGAAAAGTAATTGTTAGTAGAGATGTAGTCTTTGATGAGAAGAAAGCTTGGGATTGGACATCTATGACAAGTGATGGAGAATCGGGCATGTTTAAGCTTCTTTATTTTGGTTCTATAGAAGAAGGAGGATATGAGGGTGATCAGAACAATGATGATTATGATCAAGAATCTATAAACCAAAACAAACAAGAAGAGGAAAACATGGAACACGACGTGAATCAAGGATAGGAAACTCAGCAAGTAGTAACAAGATATGGTTGTACCATATCTCAGCCCATGTATCTTGATGATTATGTATTATTTGTTGATCAAGAAAGTGAAAAACTATTGCTTACAGTAGATGGAGAACCGGAAAGCTTTCTTGAAGCACAGAAGTTGCATGAATGGGTAGATGCAATGAAAGTTGAGCTAGACTCTATCTCAAGAAACAAGACTTGGGAGCTCGTTGAAAAACCGGCTGGTGTTAAGCCAATAGCACAGTGGATCTACAAGATTAAGAGAAAAGCAGATGGCTCGGTGAACAAGTATAAAGCGAGACTTGTAACAAAATGCTATGTACAACAACAAGGTATATATTTCGATGAAGTGTTTGCACTAGTAGCACGGATCGAAATTATATGACTATTAATAGCTATTGCTGCAACAAAAGAATGGGAGATACATCACCTAGATGTAAAGATTGCTTTCTTAAACGATGATCTAAAGGAGCTGGTTTATGTAAACCAACCTGAAGGTTTTGAAAAGAAAGAGAGAGAAAAACCGAGTATACATACTCTATAAGGCATTATATGGTCTACGACATGCTCCTAGAGCTTGGAATGTGAAGCTTGATCATGTTTTAAAGGAAATGAAGTTTAAGAGATGTGTGAAAGAGTTTTCTGTATGCATAAAGAATGACAAGAAGGACTTCTTGATAGTGGCTATCTATGTTGATGATTTATTTGTAACAGAAACATCATGTAAGGTTATTGAACAATTCAGAAAAGATATGTCAAGAAGATTTGAGATGTCAGACCTTGGAAAACTTACGTACTATCTTGGCATAGAAGTGATTCAAGAAGCAGATGGGATCAAGATAACACAAGAAGGATATACTCAAGGAATACTTAGTGATACTAAGATGGATACTTGTAACCTGACTCATCTGCCAATAGAGTCAAATTTAAAGATCTCAAAATCCAAACATGAAGCAGAGATTGATGCCACCAAGTACAGAAAAACCATATGATGTTTGAGGTATCTCCTTGATACAAGATCTGATCTAGCATTTGCGGTTGGAGTTCTAAGCCGATATATGCAATGTCCGAGAGAGTCCCACAGACAAGCTATCAACACATATTAAGGTATGTAAAAGAAACTACTAACCTAGGTATGTTTTTTAAAAGAGATGGGTCAAGTAGGATCATCGGCTATAGTGACAGTAGTCATAACATTGATGTTGAAATGGAAGAAATACCTCATGACATGGCTTCTATTATGGCTCATCACCGATCACTTGGACGTCACAAAAACAGCCCATTGTCGCATTTTCTTCATGTGAAAAGCTGAGTTCATGACAACTACGGAAGCAGCAAAACAATCTATATGGCTTAAGGAGTTGTTGAGGGAGATACTAAGTATCGAAGGAGAGAAGGTCATACTAAAAATCGACAACAAATCGGTCATAGCTCTTACTAAGAATCCGATGTTTCATGGAAGGAGTAAACACATTCTTTCTAAGTATCACTTTATTCGTGAATGTGTGGAGAATGGTCAAATCGAGATTGAGCATGTAGTAGGAGTTGAGAAGAAGGCTGACATACTCACCAATCCATTAGCAAGGATCAAGTTTAAGGAAATGAGAAGATTTATTGGATTTCAAGAGATCAAACCACCCAAAATTCAAATTGGAATTAAGGAAGAGAATGTTGAATAATTCCAACATTAAAGAATATTATCTCTTAATAAAAATATATTTATTTAGAGATAAGGATAAACACAAATAAAAGTTTAGATATAATAAAATTTATGTAGTATTTATCTAAATTAGGTTTAGGAAGTTGCATACCGTATATAAATAAGAGATCATGTAGAGATGTTCCATAAGATTCAAGAAAGATTTAGTTTTGTGTGAGTTTTTAAATTAATAAAGAAGAGTAATTTTTTATAATTGAGTTCTTTTAGTATGGTGAAATCGAACAATTTACATTAAATCGGATAGTTAAAAAAACATAAGATGAATTTATATAGCCATTTGAAAAGACAAAAAAATTCGTGTAGTATTAGGTTTAGGTTATAAAGTTTGTGTATTTGGGAGAAGTAAATTCTTTTTTGTATATGTATGTATGTTAGTATATATGAAGGACATATGTGTGAAATGTAGTCGGAAGAGAGAGAGGAATCAAAATACAAACCATGGTCTTCCTTTGAAACTAGATTGTGATTATGGGTTATATGCAGATTAAGAACTATTGACGAATCCTAAATAATAGTGTATGAACTATGATCAATTTTCAATTATGAGGCTCTCATGGCTACCACAAGGATAACATTATCACAAAGATTATTCAAACTAACGATGTATTAAAAAATTGTATAAAAAACAAGATGGATATTATGTACGATATATCATATTAGTAAATAAAATTATTGTTGGTGTATCTCATTGGGTTTGGGTAAGAGAACGAAATTTGGGTGTATTATATTGTTAATGAGTTTAAGATTTTGAGAAATATATAAACTATTGTTTCCCTAATTTTTATATAGAGAGAAATTAAGAAAAGAGAAAAAAATTTCGGACTTGAGAAAAGAGAAAAACCATTTTGTCATAGTTTTTTCAAGACCGCGTTTGGAACATCAAACGTGCTTTGATATGGTTGAAATTTGTAAAAGAGTTCCGTGGCTCATTGATCTAAATGTTCAACGATTGAATTTGTATTTCAACGGTTGGTTTATGAAAAAATTGAGTTTTAACGTGATTGTTCGTTACGGTAGCGATTTCATATTTCAGTAAGTACTATCTTGAGTATTTGGAAAATCCAATGGTGCAATCTTCTCGGTTTGAACTGAAATTTTGCAGAGATATTGTTGACTTGTTTATCTAAGATTTATACGATGGAGATATGATTTGGTGACCGGAATCCTAGTGAACTTAGGGTTTGGGATTGCATATTTCTAGGTTCTTGTATTGATATCTTATGGTGTTTTCTCTTATGTTAAAATTGTTGTTTGGAGCCTTATTCTCTGGATCTGTTCTTTTGGAACAGACATGACATGGTTGTAACTTCTATTCACTTGATATAATAAATTTTTGAGTTGACTACAGTCTCGTGGTCTCGTTTACTTCTTTTTCTGTGAGTTATTATTAACATCGTTTTAATATTTTTCTCATAGATTTACATAAATCCGAAGAATTTTATTCTGCTGCACTGTTTTGTGTTTTCTCCAATAGTTATATGAATCTTAATGTAAAATATATGTATTGTGAGTATTGTTATAATTTTAAATATTTTATACATGAAAAATGTAGCTATAAAATATATTAAAAAGTACTATAAAGTGTGTAAAATATATAAATGATAGCAAATGAAAAATAAAAAACGTCTTTATGATAAAAAAAGTACTTAACATATTATAATGACACAACAAAAAACCGAAAATAACTCTTTATGTAAACATCTCACTATTTATATTCTCTTAAGCAATATAAAATAGTCCACATGGTTCTTGCACACATTAAAATCAATTGGGTATTTAGTGAGTTTCTTAGCAAAACGATCAAATATCTCATCGACCAAATCTTCTCCAAAATGTTCTTTCATAATCGAATGGAAAATGCCTGTAAACATGGAAGTGATGAAGTTGTTGGATAAATGAACATCCTTCAATGGATGACATATAATTTCCATCTCCTCAACTATGAAGCTTTTATTTTTGTTAATCTCTTTTTTCAATTCACTAAATTGTGGAAAATACACCGGCAAATGGAACAATTCGATCTTTTCCTCACTTGTTATTCCCTATACAAAGCAAAATAACATCTTGTTATTACCAATTATTCATGCCTCTCGATCTCCTTGTGTGATTTTTTACAAGCTCTCAAATAAATTTAACATTTTGAATATATCATAATTACTAAAAAATTAAGAAACCTTAAAATACCACAAAAAATAGTTTTTCAGAAAATACCATCAATAGTTTTATCTTCCAAATATACTATTACGAAAAAATTTCCAAAAATATCACAAAAAAGAAATATGATTTTTAAAGATCGACAATTTAAATATATTGAATTGGGTTTAGGGTTTAGTTTTTATTTAAAGTGTAGTTTATTTTTTAGGTTTTTAAGTTTAATTTAGTTTTATGGTATTTTGGAAAAATAAAATTATATATATATATATATGGTATTTACGGAAAAAAAAAATTTAGGGTTTACTTCCGTCAACTATACGAATTTCTGCGAATAAATCTATTTTTATCTGTACTTTTCGAGTCTTCTTTTAGCGATATAAATTGTGTTTTTCTTCTGTAAACTACATAAACTTCATAAATTATTGCAATTACACAAATTCTGTTAACATTTATACGTTAAATCGCTATTAAATCTTATTTTAATTCTAAAATCTGGTTAACTTTGAAATAAACCCAAGTTAAAACCAGATTTTCTAATTAAAACCAAGTTTAATAGCGATTAACATGTAAACATTGATGGAATTTGTGTAATTGTAATAATTTAGAAAGTTTGTGTAGTTTATGAAAGAAAAATACAGTTTATGTAGTTAAAGAAAATCCAAAAATACGAATAGAAATAAGTTTAGTCGCACAAATTGGTATAGTTCACGGAAGTAAATCGAAATCTTTATATATATATATATATATATATATATATATATATATATATATATATATATATATATATATTGTCTAGGCTTAAAAAGAGTGATGTTAAAGAAAAAATATATGTTTGAAGCTCTGAACTAAAAAGAATAACATTCCAAAAAGGTTTTAGAAGTATATATGTCTTACTGATTTGGCCATATCCATAAGACAGTCACAGATCATATTCAACACAACACCCTGCCATGTCTCAGACATGAGAACACCATCAGACAAACATTGTCCTAAAACAATCATTAGTCCTCCATGAACAATCTCTTCTGCTCTAGCTTCAAGAAAAACCCTCATGTCTTTTATGAACTGACTTTTGTAAGCCTTAGTTACTTCTTCTTCTGAATTATTACATTGAATGTAATCTTTGTTCCAAGCCTGCACAGATTTCTTGACAAATACGTCTTCAGGAACTTTGGAAAGCCAGTGAGTCGTGTAGGAAGTATGTCCGATGTGGATGCTGTTTCTTGGTAACACTCGACCATAAAAAGAACCTGGAACTCCGACTGAGAAATACTCGTGTTTAGGTGAACGAGGTTGAGTTTTAAACAGTGTGTTGAAGTCATTGTTTGGTTGATCATTGAAGAATACTTGGAACTCAAGAGGCACGAGACTAACTTTGTTGTTATCCTTCAATTGTTTGAATTTCACTGTATCAATGATAGTTTGAACAGCATGAAATGTGTTTGGGCCAACAGAACAACCAAAATCCGCAATTCTAAAAGTATTAAGATTGGAATTTAGTTGGATATCGAGTTTCTCTAAGATGCATTGTCTTGTCTTTTCTTCAGCACCATCCAGAGCTGCTTTCTGTATCACAACTCAAAGTGTTAGTTAGTTAATATTAGGATAATTAGAAGAAAAAAACATTACAAATTTTAAAATTATAGAAATACACCATTTTTAGGTCTCATAGTTTATAGTTTATAATTTGGTATTTTAAGATTTAAAAATAGTTTATTTCCGTCAACTATACAAATTTATCCTATTAAACCTATTCCCATCCGTATTTTTTTAGTCTTCATTTAACTAAATAAAATGTATTTTTCTTTCATAAATTACACAAACTTTATCAATTATTCTAATTGTAGAAATTCTATTAATGTTTACGCGTTAAATAGCTACTAAATCTGGTTCTAATTCGAAAATCTGGTTTTAACTTGGGTTTATTTTGAAATTAAAACCAGATTTTTGAAGTAAAACATTGTTTAATAACAATTTAACGTGTAAACATTAACGACATTTCTGTAGTTAGAATAATTTATGAAATTTATGTAGTTTACTGAAAAAAACACAGTTTATGTAATTTATAAAAAATCCAAAAAGTACGGGTGAAAACATGTTTATTCGCATAAATTGGTGTATTTGACGAAAGTAAACCCATTTAAAAATTTAGTATATCTGTTTATGAAAATTTGTTTATGTTTTATTTATAAATAAATAAAATTTAGAAAAATCTAAATTATGACGTATAAAAAATCTAGTAAGACTTTACCATACCCATCTTACTTAGTATTAGATAGATTTAATTTGGGTTGAATTTAATTAAATTTCTGTTTGTGTCAGAAAAAAAAGTAATCAAGATTGAGTGGAATACAAAAAAAAGAAAGTATTATGAACTTTTTGATTATAGCCACTGAACAAGGAAAATTCATATAAAAAATCCACTTACGATTATGAAAATTAATGAATGAAATTTTCAAGAACATGAATTGTACTGGTTTAAATTTTAGAGTTTTGTGTTTAAATTTATAAAATTTATTTTTCTCCCATTAGTATATATATATATATTATTTTTTCTCAAATTATTTTTCCGTCACAAAAATACATAACAATATTGTTAAATTCTCTAGAGTTAACAAAATTACAATGTACGTAACACATAATCATCAAATTTTCAATGATGCATTCATATCAATTATATAAGAATATTACAATTGAAAAGTTTCATGATAGCATACTTGGTATGAAGAATTATGGATGTAACTGTGTTGACCTTCACCGCCACTCATCGGATAGGATTGAGAAGATATTGGCATTGCTCTTAATTTGTGTTTGGAGGTCGATGAGCTTAAACTCTTCAAATCTACCCAAACTTTAGTTCTAAAGGCATTACAACATATTGTACATTTCAAATGGGCTATATATATATAGAAGATGATAATTAGAAAAGTTGTTAGAAAATGATAATGGTCAGAAAAGTAGTTCAATTATAGACATGACAAAATAATGCAGAAGAGTATGTCATGATGGGCAAAAATAAATAAGTGCAGTTTAGATTTAAAAGAAGTATTGGAAATAAAATTTGCTATGTGTTATCATCACATTAATTTTCAAATTTTTTAATTAATTGAAGTTAAAAATCTAAATTAATTATTCTGTTATACAATCATCCTAATTAGATAACCTAATTATTTAGTTTAATACTATATGAATTTTTAAAGCATTCAAAATATGTTATAAATCTAAAATTTAAAAGTTGCAATTTTTATTTATTATTTGAAAGATAAACTAAATTATTTGGTATAAATATGGTCGGTTAAAATAAAATTTTTTTATCAATATATTAAATATTTGTATTTATTTCAAAAATTCAATATTTTCACATTTAAGTTACTATTCAAAAAGTTTGAATTTGTATCACTCATTTAATATTAAAGGAGATTCTTGACATGGTTATCATAGATGAAAAAGTATTTCAGATAAAAATTAAAATTATTTACTTATTTTTATATTTACTATATTTATTTTATTTATTATTATTTTTGTAGAACCAAACTATGTATATAACTTTAAAAAAGAGTTCATATGAAAACTCAAAATCATTTCTTATTGTATCCAAAATACATTTTCATTTTTTATAGGAAAATATCTCTTATGAAAATATTTGATTTTACTACTTTTGTAAAATATACTAATGGAATGATGATTTCGTAATAATGTGAATGGTTTGAAATTTGTTTCTTTTGATGATATTCATCATGTTAAATACAATCAAGATTTTTTTATCGGTGAGTAAACCTATCGGAAATAATATTTTTGAATTAAATTAATAATTTTATTTTTTTGTAGATAACGATCGTTATTGAATTTGTAACTTAGACTCATAATTTTATATTTTTAGATGTTGGTGGACAAATAACAAATATTGGAAAAATTGAGATTATGAATATCAACAAAAATGAGATAGAAACGATTCACTACAAAGTTTTGTAATACGTCGTATGTTGTGAATTTTATTTTTTTATCTTTATTATATTATATTTCTAATCTATTAATTTTTCGTGATTATTTCACTAATGTTCGTTTTCTATAAAGAATTAAAAATATATTCAATGAAATTTTTTTTTAATTAATAAAACTTTAACACTTTTTATGTGGATAGCACATGTATTATGCTAGTTGTCTTAAAAACCAAAAATTATGGAGAAATAATTACACAAATCTACTATATAATAAAGATTAAGCATTGGAAGTAAAATTTGGTGAGGTGTCATCACCACATCCACTCTCAGCAATTTATTATTTAATTTAAGTCTAAAATATAAATTAATCATTCTATTAGACAAAATTTTTAATTAGATAATCTAATTATTTAGTTAATAGTACATGAATTTCTAAACTGTCAAAATATGTTATGAATCTAAAATTTGAAATTTACAACTCTTATTTATTATTTGACAAATAAACTAAATTATTTCGGTATAAGTATGACCGATTAAAATAAAGAAATTGTATCAATCTATTAAATGTTTGTATATATTTCAAAAATTCAATATTCCCACATTTAAGTTACTATTCAAAAACTTTGAATTTGTTGATCTCATTTAATATTAAAGGAGATTCTTGACATGGTTGTCATAGATGGAAAAATATTTCAGATAGAAATTAAAATTATTAACTTATTTTTATATTTACCAAATTTATTTTATTTATTTTATTTTTTGTAAAATCAAACTATGCATGTAACTTTAAAAAAGAGTTCATACGAAAATTCGAAATCATCTCTTATTGTATGATTTGTATCCGAAATACTTGTTTATTTTTATAGTAAATTATGTTTTATGAAAATATTTATGTAAGATATACCGATGAAGTGATGATTTTGTAATAATGTGAATGGTCTTAAATGTATTTCTTTTGGTGATATTCATTATGAAAAATGCAAAAAAAATTGATTTGGTGAGTAAGTCTATCGGAAATAATATTTTCGAATTATATTAATAATTTTCATTTTTCGTAAATAATAATCGTTATTGAATTTATAGCTTTGGCTCATAATTTTATATTTTTAGATATTATTGGAAAATAACGAATAATGAGAAAATTTAGATTTTGAATATCATCAAAAAGCATATGAAATGACTCAGTATAAAGTTTTGTGATACATCTTATCTTGTAAAAAATTTTTCTTTTTATTTTAAATTTCTAATCTCTTTTATATAAGAATTTAAAAATATATTTATATAAAAATTTCATTTAATTAATAAAAGTTTAATATATTTTTGTGGATATCACAGCTATTATTCTAATTATTTTAACAAAAAAAACGAAATTATGGTGACACCGGAAGATCAAATATCACTAACCACTAGTCCGGATGATCTTAACGTCTAACCAAAAAAATAAATTAACTAGATAATATTGACCTAAATAATAATGTTCACACATAGGTCTGTCATTACGAGTATTTACCTACGGATTTCGCCATATTTGATCCGCTGCAGAACAGGTGCAAGTCGAATAAAAAAAATTTATAAGTAGGGTAGGTGTAGGTCAAAATTTCATTACAGCGTGGCGGTGCGGATTGACTTTTATTATTTTTTGGATTAACGGATATCTGTAAATTTTGGATCAAAAGTAGTTAACAAAGTGTAAATCAATTTATATTCAAACCAATTTAATCCCAAATCAATTTAGATCCAAACCAATTTAATCTCAAATCAATTTTACCCAAACAAGTTAACCAAAACTATAAAACTAACAAACCAATTTGATTTAATTTTAAATCTTTTTAAGAAATTTAATGAAATGAGGTGGGTTATGGATATCGACTAAATCCACGAGATTAATGTGGGGCGACTGCAAATTTTTTTTAAATAATTTGCAGATTTTGGAGGAAAAAAAATATATTCTGGCAAAAAAAGTCAAATAGAAATAACTTTTGACAGAAAAGTAGTTCAATTGCCGACATTACAAAAATAATGCAGAAAAGTAGGTTAATGATGGACAAAAATAATTAAATGCCGTTCTGATATTTTTAGTTGAGAGATAACTACACAAGTTATCTTAACTATATATAATTTCTATATTAATTATGTTACATAAAGTTAATTAAAATTGATAAAATATTTATTTTTGATATTTTTCATCTTTTAGATAAATTTGTAAATTAATTTAGGGAATTTAATCAATAAGTTGTAGTAAGTGAAAGAGAAGTGGTTAACCTTAGTCAGAGTTGGAGAAGATACTTTTGTGTTTTTTTTTTCTTTTGAATGAAAGAAAAAATCATAGTAGATTTATTTTGGTCAACTATACAATTTATTCGAATAAATTTATTTTCGTCCGTGGGTTTTTAGTTATATAAACTGATTTTTTTATAAATTACAGAAATTTCATAAATTATTATAATTATACAAATTTTGTTAACGTTTATACGTTAAATCTGAATTTCTTAAATTAAAAATAGATTTTCGAATTAAAATATAGTTTAGTATCAGTTTAACATATAAACGTTAACGAAATTTGTATAATTGTTATAAGTTTTGAAGTTTGTACACACAAGACCGGTCTAATCGTTTCTCTCAGAATATTTTTGATAGAAAAACTTTAAACCATTTCAAGAAATTCTTTCAAAAAAAGTTATTTATAGTTTGTTTTTCCAAAATACTATTAATTTTTTTTAAAACAATATTACAAATACTAAAATGATTGAAGAGTTTATAATTTAAATATTTAGTATTTTAGAGTTTAGAGTATAGACCTATAAATAAAACATGTTTTGGCTTTGGATATAGGTAGGGACGTGAATTTCTTCAAAATAAAATCCATGCGATGAAGGGAGTATTCACAAAAAAAAAAAATAATTCCACAAGGAATATACGTAGATAATTTAAGATTTAAAGGTTCAAAATAAATTTTGAAAGACAAAATAAAAACTAAAAAATGAGTAGTTTTATAAATTCAAGTGTAATCAAAATAAACATTATCAATGATAATCAAGAATAAATAATTTAAAATATAATTTTGAAATTAAAGAAAAGTATTTTTAAAGTGAAATCGAAAATTTTCTTGACTTAAGTATTTTGATTTGAACACGTTTTTAGACTCCTTTAAAAATATTTCTTTAAGTAAAAAATATTTATTTTTAGTAAAAAAACTATCTATTTTTAGTAAAAGAATATCTATATTCTATATATATATATTAATTGAGAATCATTTTAGCATAGTAACCTTATAGTGACGTGTGATTTACAAGTGTGTCACGCTGATGTGTCACACTATTAGTGCATTTAAGAAAAATATTATTTAGGACATAATTTACTAGAGTATTTACGAAAATTACCATTATACAATATATTATATGTAAATCTCTAATATTTCGACATACAATGTATTCTGTCATAAAATGTAAATATAATATAAAACAAAATATAAATTTTGAAAAATTAGTCAAACAAAATATAAAACAAAAGTTTAGTTTAATTGAATATTTATCATATGTATACTTTTATCCAACATAGATACAATTTAAATTTATTTATATAATCCAATTTTATTATCTATTTCATTTTCGTAATCAATATTAAAAAATTTTTAAAAAAATATTTTAAATATGAGATAAATTATATATATATATCTAATTTAAATTAACAAAATAAATAATTAATTATTATTTATAAATATTTTTTTTCACGCAGGACGTGGATCAAAATCTAGTTTATTTTTAGTAAAAGAATATTTATTTTTATTAAAAGAATATATTTATTTCCATAATTAATTAGAAAGAAACTTGAAAAAGGTTGAGTCGGTGTCTTTGAAGTGTCCCCCACCTTCTGAACAAATGAAGTTATTTACGGCTCCTTGAGCTTCCTAAGTTGATGTTAGCGTCTGTGGTACAAAGGAAAGCCAAGTTTCTCGAGGAACGTGAGATCTGAAAACAGCAACAAGCGATTGAAATCTGATTAAAGAAAAGATGAATTCGTGGAGATTCTTTAATTTATTAAATATCGTATAGTATGGTGTTATTGCGAGATTATGTTCCTAACGTGGCTGTAATCGTAACACCCAATTATAGAATATGTGAATTTAAATTTGTAAGTTATACTATCTCGAAACTATTTTTGAGGAAAGAAAAGAGGAATGAGAGATTGTCGAAATTTCTTCTTATAAGAAATGTGTGCAAAAAATGCTAATGAGGCACCAAAACTCATTTAAATAGTTTAAGGATGGCGGTTTCGCAATTCCAAAAACATGGGGAGTGGAGCACAACCATAGAGAAAATCATGGGTAGGCCAAAACCGTTAAAATAAATTTGGCTCAAAAAAACTTTATTGCGGCGGCATGCGCAACTTGGTCTCTTCTCTCTCCAATATTTTTAAACTTCTACATAAATTCTCTCCGTTATCTACTAAAGAATATCTTCCAAAGTTTCAATTGTGAGAAAATCTCCTCATTAACATTTAGCCAACAAACTTATGGTTTTTTCATGAACCCAATGACATATTTTGCATTCACATTTCAACAATTTTTTCAAACAGTATTTGGCCCATAAAATCCATTGCATATGCAAAAATTTGTTCCAACATTCTCCCATATGAATAGAAATAACTTTAAAGATATGCATACTCGATAGAATCTACTAACTAGATGTATTTTATAAACTAGACGGAAGGACTTTAAAGAATATAAACAAAAATTCATTGTATATGAGTAAATAGCATTTTACAGCTTTAAACCGCTCATTGTTAATATCTGTCGGGTTTACTCGATTAATAGGTGAACATGATGTATCTAACCATCTGTGCTTTGATGTAAACTGAGACAACATGTATAACATATTTTCATTTTTCGTAGAACTAAGTTCTATGTTGTGTCCATTTTGTCTTTGAATTTCCTGGTTAATCATGAATGAACTTGGAGAATATAATCTATCTTCATTCTCCTAAAAACGACCCCATTTCACACTCACTAAGTGATATGCCATAAGCATTTTAAGAAGTATCATGTTGTACTCTACTTAACAGTGCTCATTAAATCAAAATTTTAACCTTATCACATACATGTAACAATATTATTTATCATCCTAGTTCGTGGGTAGAGGACTAAGTCTCACCGTACTCTTTCAGATTCCATTTGACTTATTTATCCCTTTGAACCTAAATTTTGGGATTTCCTGTCACATATGTAGGATTTCCATAAAATTTCCTCTTAAGTCAAAGACTTAAACTCATTCCTTTTGATGATTGTACGAATTGATCTCGAACTAAACCTTTAGTAAATAAATCCACTAGGTTATTAGCCGATTTTATATAATCTACTGTGATTACACCACTTGAAATCGACTGTTTAATGGTTTTATATCGTCTTCTTATATGACAAGATTTACCATTATAAAGATTGTTTAGTGCCCGAGTTATAGCCGATTGACTATCACAATGTATACGTATTGCTGACACTAGCTTTTCCCATAACGGAATATCTTCTAAAAAATAAAAACTCAAATTCCATTGTTGATCTGGTTAACAAAGTTTGTTTGAAAATTTTCTAAAACATTGTTGCACCGCCAAAGGTAAAGATGTGTCCACTCGTAGATTTTGACTTCTAGTGTGAAGATCAAGAGAAAGAGATCACGTTGTAGACAATGTCACCGAGTATCACATCGAAAGAGGATATTCATGTTTGAAAGTTTTTAACAGAGAAACCAAATGGATTAAATTCAATACTACAACGATTATCAGTGACAAATCGATGAACAAAAACAATATTCTTAATCATGAAAGGGCAAAAGAGAATATTTTTCTGAAAAAATAAGGTGAGAATGAAAAAATATAGTATTAATGCCAATGTTTGTAACAAGAACAAAAGATCCATTACCATTAAAGAAGTTATGCTCGAGTTTAAAATATAAGCGAGTTTCTTGGTCGAGCAGTGATGTGATATGTGGTACCAATGGCCATATTTTCAGGTGTTAAAAGTATGTGCGAGAGATGTTGGGACCATGGAGGAGGAACTGGCAATATATGCTACATCGTGAGTGATGTGAGCTTCTTGTTGAGGATGAGGGCGAGGATAATATGAGTTGACTGCTATGAGAAAGTGGGCTTGATAAGGCGGTTTACTAGAAAAGTATTGATACAACCATTGTGGAGGTCCGTTTCCATTGTGGATACCCGAAGCCAAGTGAACTGGAGATATCGTAATTGACATTTTTGTAATTGTTGTGACAGCCTCTACTACGATTACCATGTCCATCACCATGATTATGGTTCTATTTGTTGCCTATGTTGTTGTTGTTCATTGGAGAAGGTGTAGTAAGAGAATAATGTTTTGCAACACAAATCACATTAGAAGGTGAAGTGGTGGAGGTGTTGGAGATGGAAGGGCGGAGTTACTTCTTGAGCAGATCCTCATCTGCTTGAAGCATCTCCCAAGTGGTTTGAAAGCTTGAGAATGATGTATAATGTCGGATCACGTTATTTATTCCCTTAGATTTATCGTTAAGTCCATTTATACAACGAATAACTAAAAGAAAATTAAAAATTGGTGAATCAACATTAGCCAGCAAATCGGAGAATGATTTCAATTTTTGAGAATACTCTTAAAAATAGAAATCAGCAATAGTAATCAAGAAAGAGATTTTCCAATGCAATCTAGAGTTCAAGGGTAGAGTTTTTGGCTTGAGGATCATCTCTAGTGAACATGTGATGGTGCCATAAATCCACTTTCTCGAGACCATCTCATTCTTTCCATTCTTCTTAGTGGTAGCATGGCTGCGGATGAGCCATCAAGATAGATCAATAAATCTGAATGTCAGGCAATGAGTTTCAAAGGGTTCTCTCAAAACATCGTAATTCATCGCGAATTAAAAGTGAATGAAAAGGAGAAGTGAAAAGAAAAAATGAAGACGGAATAAAGAAGAAAGCGAGGAGGAGAGGAGATTGCGAGATCAAACGTAGGAAGACGTATTGCGAGATCATGGCTAAGGTAGATTAGGGGAATGATATTGAGTTAATGTTGTTTAGGTATATTAGATGACAAATCTCTTATGTTTAGGATGTGTTTAATGCTAGGGAACATTGAAGTAGGTAATCAATGCCTAAATCGATGATGTTTTGCTCTTCAAAGGTATAGAAAGAATGTGTAGGTGAAAATACTTATCACATCTTAGCTAACGAGAGTTGATGCATAAGGTGATAGCTAGACTAGATTAGACTCAAACTCAATGATCGCTAGTTGATAGATTACTGTGCAAAAGACTTGTTAGTCTATACACTAGTGAATGGGTTGATACCACGAGAGTGGATCAACCTACTATAAAGTGTTTTATGTCTTAGAAATTTATCTAATCGAACTTGTAGAATCATTAATCAATGGAAAATTGCCCCGAATCAAATATTGTCCATTGTCCATATATATTATTTATTGAATTAACTCATCTCTACTATCTCTACAATTAGATAATTATAATCGAAAACCCAATTCGTATCTACCTAAATTTAAGTGTTTCATGTATTCTTAATGTGTCAATCTTAATTTCATGAGAATTCGATATCCAACTACCATTACAAGAAAACAAGGAGTTTCGACCACGTATGTGGTCGCAAAACTGGATTGTGCGACCACTTTGCGAACACAGAAGGTACTCGCAAAATTTTCGTCGCAAAATTTTTTAGTCGCAAATCAGTCGCACTTTAGCGACTGATTCGCGACCACTGTAATATTGGTATAATTTGCGACTGATTTGCAACCAAACATTGATGACTGTATTTGCAACTATTTTGCGACTAGATTTGAGTAACAAATTTGGCTAGTACTTTGCAATTAAATATGTGGTTGCAAAAATCGTAGTCGCAAATCAGTCACAAAAGTTTGTGACTGATTTGCGATCACAGTGCAAGATGTGGTCGCAAATCAGTCACAAGAATTTACGAATGATTTGCGACTACGTTATATATTCAGTTGCAAATCAGTCATAAATAATTGCGACTGAAGATGAATTTCTTGGAAAAATAGCTGTAATCGCAAATTAGTCGCAAATATTTGTAACTGATTTGCGACAACAGGAAAAAGATTTCAAAAAAAATAGATGTAGTCGCAAATTGTTAAAAAAAAAACTGATTTGCGACTGATTTTCGACTACAAACAAATTAGATTTAAAATAAAATAACTAATTAAAATATTTTGAAACTAAAATTTTAAAAAAATTTTAAATAATAATTTTTAATATTAATTTCAAAATATTTTAATTAATTATTATTCTTTTACAAAATTAAGTATTATTATATTAATAATTAATAATGTATATAATTTTTGATATTAGTTTTAAAATATTTTATTTAAATAAATTGTTTTTGTAATTATAAATATTATTATAATTAAATATTAAATAAATTGTATTGATTAATTATTTTATAAAATAAAAAGAAATTATAAAAAATAATAAATTTTATTTAATAAAATTCAAATTATAAAAAAAGAAGAAATCTAATTGTCTAGCTGAGGGAATTAAAAATCCGATAGCGAAAATGTTGGTAAAACGGTCAACGGTTCACATGTACCATCGTTATCCCGCATAAAAGAGACGAGTGCGCGATTCGTACGTTGGAAATAACCGACGAGAATCTCCAAATTGTTAATCATGTTATGATTTTCTTTTTGCATTTTCTGCATCTTCCGATTTGCTTCTAAAATTTGCGCATTTTGTTCTTTAATACGCACGTTAATTGCGTTTGTTATTCGATTCGCCGCTGCACGGCTAAAAGTTGCTCTAGAATCGCAACGTAGTCGGGGGTAGTGGATTGCAAGCCACTATACCTACCCCACCCGTGCATCCGGTTCAGGCTACCGAGTTCGTAAACACAGCTTCGGTCATCCGCAATAAAAAATACAAAAAACAGTTAGAAGAAAATCAGAATACTACAAAAAAAACAATTATAATAATTATATTGAACTTAATGTATATAAAAAAATTTTAAAAAAATTGTTGGCTGAATGAAGATCTCATTCTTCTGTTCTAGGGTCAGCTCAATTCGCCGGGAAGTACCATCGGAAGTTTCTGTTGCATCGGCCTACACGATCGCCATCTTTTCTTGTATGTTGCGTTTGTATGCTTTACAGATTTGGTTAGCTTTCAAATCCACATACGAACTATTCGGCCTAGAATGAATTAATCTTTATAAAAATCTCACCAATTGAGACCGGTTGTACCAAATTATTTTTCTAAACATATTTTGAAATAAATTATTAATAAATAACAATTAAATTTATATTTATATTTAAATATTTTAAATTACTTATCATTTCTGTTGGATCTGGATGTAGGATTTTTGTCCCAACAAATGCTTGTGTGGACCAATGCCATCCCGAGCGGAGTTGCGGTTATTAGAGAATTTGTTACTCCTCTCATTCGATATTTCTGTTCCTTAGTAGTCTGTCACTATTTTGTAAAGATTCGAGGAAATCCACCTGGGACGTTTGCTGGTTGTATGAACCGTGCTCACCATCCCTTTTATCTGTCTTACACAGACAGAGTCAAACTCCTTCCGTACCATCGGGGTGACCATAGTATCCCAGAGATGACCGGGATGACTGGGGTGAAATATTACACTGAAATTCATCTTCTTGTTCGGCATCTGCGACATCGAAATCAATTTCTTCAGTATGATTAACTCTATCGACCAAACGATCTACTTCTATCTCTTGAACAATCATTAACTCTTCATCATTTTCTTGTTACAAAATGCCAATCTCGTTTTTATTTTTGTATTTCTCCAAAATATTAGATCTAACATTAACTTTCAGAACACTGAGTCATGTTTGTTTTGATGATGATTTGGTGTGCGGATAGAGAATATAACAAACTTGATCTGCTTGAGAGGCTGGTACATTATAATTAATGAAATGTAAATTAGTTATATATATATAACGAAATTAATTTATAGAAATTTACGTACATAATACATATAAATTTATATATATTTATAGTTAACTATTTACATACGTACCTAATATAAATGGTTTGTATCTGTAGTATTTTTCTGATGATAAGACATCAACGATACCATTTTCTGACTTCTGAGTTCCTTTCGAAAGCGTAGGATCGTACTACTCATATTTAAAAAGCGTGATATTCAAATTTAGGAGCCCAACATACTCAAGTTGAATGATATTTGTTAAAATCCCGTAGAAATCAGCTTCATCAGATGCATCTGAATAATTGTCTCTCTTGACACAAATGTCGTAGTTACATGTCTTTCTCTTGTGTCCATGTTTTTTTGTGTGGAACATATAACCTTTTGTAAAATAGATCGGCCAAGTTGACGCTTTATTCATCGGCCCTTGAACTAATTCTTTAGCACATATCGGAAAGGCGCGTGGATCACTTGAAGTGCATGCATTGACCTATGATCATATATATATAAATTAATTAGTATTTCAAAATTAAAAAAAATTAATATAATATACATGTTGAATTAATTACACATACATAATCTCGAACCCATATGTGAAACTTTTCCTCTATTTTCGATGAAATCTTATCTTCTGAAAAATGTGGATACGTACAACGAATGTAATCTTCAAAAATGCTACAAAATTAAATATGAAAAATAATATATATTGCTTGACTACAATGAAATTATAATGTAATAAATGCAATTGTTTTCATAGTATTTAGCTCTCTAGTGGCCGAAAATATTCACAATTTCGCAAAAACATATGCATGTGCATATTTGTATTCTGTTTTGGAGAGCCATATTTCTTTATATTTACCACTTGTACGACCCATGTGAGTAAATATATCCGGCACTCCAGGATCCAGATGTACAACAACGTCACATTCATCGAATCTTGTATACATATATATATATATATATATTATACACGATATTCAACACGAAAATTTAATTAATTACTTTTATAATAAAATAATTAATTAAGAAATACAACAATTTATGATACATGTTTTTCGTGCGTATGTGGGCAGCAAAGTAATGCTCTGAGAAGTAAGATATCTCATCACATTCATATATGATTCAACAATCGACCCCGCATCATATCGTTTGTTTTTCGTCTTACTTTTCAGTTTTTTAAAAAACCTTTCAAATAGATACATCCACCTATATTGCCCAGGTCCATCCAATTTAGATTCGTATGGCAGATGTATAGGTAGGTGTTCCATGACATCAAAAAATGCATGTGGAAAGATCTTATCCAAATTGCACAAAAGTATGACTATGTTTTCTTTCAAATTCGGACACGGCTTTGTTGTAATTATCTGGAACATAGATCATAGAAAAAATCCTCCAATCCCTATATTACCATCTAGTATTAATTAGTACATGCAATTATTATTAATTTACGTACTTATAATATAAAATATAATTCTTAATATATAATTGATAATGCTAGATAATGTTTCGTGTTAAAAGTACTGCAAAATATAAAATGTAGAAGCTTTTCCATAAAAACATGGCAACCATGGCTTTTTATGCCCGAGAACTTCAATCCATCTATATCCACATAATTTGTTAAATTTGCCGCGTAGCCATCCGAAAATTTGATATAATTTTTGATACATTCCAATAAACATTTTTTGGCTTTTGTGTCAATCGAAATATAGAGAATTAAACATTATCCCAACCATCCATGTGCAACTTTTTTTAGAGCAAAACTTCGCAGTATTCAACTTTGACTTAAACTGTATCTTTTGATTTCTCCTTGACATTCATAACAGTATTAATGATTTTATCGAAGAAATTCTTCTCTATATGCATCACATCAAGATTATGTCGAAGGCTAAGATCCGTCCAGTACGACAACTTCCAAAATATATTTTCTTTGTCCCAATTATGCTAGCTGCCATAACCTTCTTCTTTACTTCCATGAGTGTTTCCTCTGCAGTCAGATGTTCTTAAAGGATTGATAGTTTTTATTCGCTCGTATAAAACTTGTTCGCCTGTCAATGATTGTGGAGGATAGTCATTCAAACCATGTTTCCCCTCTAAAAAATTTATTTTATTTTTCCGTAACGGGTGACCCTTAGGAAGAGATCTTCTGTGAGAATCAAACCAACACGTCTTTCTACTATTTGGTAATTGAAATGCCTTCGTATTATCCATACAAATTGGACAAGACAGTCTACTATGCGTTGTCCATCCTGACAACATTCCATAAAGATATATGTGAGTACCTTTCATGACAACCATCATACAATGAATTTTCGCACCTTCTAACATATTGTAAAAATTCTGTGCTTCTACATTAGGTTCTTCTACATTATTATATTTTTTGTCGTTCTGATTATAGTACTCATCAGTCGTAGTCTCACGAAATGCATCCGTCACCATTTCAACATATCTATTACCAGATGTACCAACTGTTTCTTCACTAGTACCACACATACCTCCCTGATTTCTTTGGACATCACCCCGACTACTCGTCCCTAACTAAACATTCAGATCTTCTCCATGTTTATACCAAGTATAATAATTTGGTATAAATCTTTGACTATATAGATGACTCCATATTTTTTGTCCCAAAATAAATTTATTGTTTTTATGATTAATACAAGGACAGAAAAACTTACCTCTACTACTTTGAGTTATTGGTTGACTACTTGCAAAATTCATGAACTGCTACATGCCTTATGCAAATTATGCCGATATATTTTTTGTTTGATTATCAATCCTTTTGTACATCCAATCTCTCGAATTATTATAATTTCCCCACATGTTTGAAGTTTTTTTCTTTTGATTCTACAAATGAGAGAATGGGACCACAACTGTGTAGTCACTTAAAAGTTTGTATACCTAGTATGTACATGTTTTTATGTTATCACTTTGCCACCACTTTGTGACTGAAGAGCCACTCCTACTATAGTCGCAAATTGGTCGCATATTTCGCACCAATATGCGACTAACATGTGGTTCTTCCACATGCAGTCGCTAATTGGTCGCAAAGTAGCAACTGATTAGGGAGTGCCACCAACTATATTATTAGAACCCACCTGCATCGCAGGTGCTATGGATTATTTTTTAAAATAAGTTAACTAGTAGAAATTGACCGGGTTATTTAATTATAATATTTTATGATAGTTTAATTTTTATGATTTAATTAAATATTTTATACTTTATAGGTTTGAATAATACCTTAAAATAATATTTTTTTAAAGTTTTTGTTATAAATCTATCACCATAAAATTAAAATCCCAAAAATAAAATAAATAATTATTTAAAAATACTTATTTACTCTAAATAAATTATAAATAAACTTAAAACATTATATTTGGGTTTATTTTTTCAACTTAAGATTTAATTTTTTTCTATTAAAATATAGTTTTAATGTATTTTAATCTTAAATTTGTGCTATTATTGGAAATTTAAACTAATGATGGTATTTTTAGAATAAAAACTTAAAAATGTGCGATTTTAGATAATTGTCCATTATGGTTTTTAGTGAATATTAAATCATTATTAATGTGTTTATAATGATATTTATTTTATGGAATATAAATATAAATGCAAAATTTTAAATTGTTAGATGTAATATTATAGTTAATTTATTTATTTTTTGGAAAAAAATATTTAAATATATTAATAAATAATTGAAATTTAAATATTGAATTTCATAATATTCACGAATAACATTCTTATGTATTTTGTATTTGTTTTGTGATTTATTTTTTATAATGGTATTTAAATTAATATTTTATAATTTTAATGTTATTTTCTGAAATGTACTTCTCAAATAATAACGTAAAGATAAATGTTTTTTAGTTTATAGAATATTCGTAATATAAATACAAATATAAAACTTAATATTTTAAATTTATAAAGTTGTTAGAATTTAACCATAAATTTATAATATTTTTTATATTTATATTTTATCAATTTAATCAAGTAGTTGTTCAATTTAAATATTTTTAATAAATTTTGAATCACTATATATGTGTTATAAATGACATTTGTTTCATGGCATATTTATAATATAAATATGAATGCAAATTAGATATTTATAATTTGTTAAGTTGTTAAATGTATTAATATAGTTAATTTATTTATTTTCAGGTAAAAATTATTCAAGTATATTAACAAAAATCTGGATTTAAATATTAAATTTTATAAACCTTTCTATATATATTTGGCATGTATTCTTTTAATTAGTTATTTTATAATGGCATTTAAAGTAATATTATAAAAATTTAATGTTGTTTATTAAAATGTATTTCCCAAATAATAATGTAAAAATAAAAAGATTCATAATATATGACTGGTGAATATATGTGTCATATTAATAATTTTGTTATGTTATTTTATTTAATATTTATTATTAATTTAAAATTTTATGCATAAATATTATGTGAGCTACTGGATCAAAATATTTGAAAATAGAAAATATAAAAATGCAAATTCGTATGCCGGATTTATTTCTCAATTTGAAATTTTTTTCTCTTAACAATGAGATAAATTCGTGAAATCAGAATTGCATGTCGAAGAAATTCACTTGTTATGAATTATTTTTAAAAATAGTTAACTACATAACCCAAATATTATGTGTCATACGAGTAATTAGGTTATGTTATTTTATTTAATAAAGTAATACATTAAAATAGTAATTTTTAAAATTTATCTTCCAAATTTATCATATTAAAATTAAAATTCATAAATATCACAAAGTATTATGTAAAAATAATTATTTATCTCAAATAATTTATATATAAAGTTAAAACATAATGTTTGAGTTCACTTTTTTCAATTTACGGTCTAAATTTTTTTTATTAGAATGAGATTTTTAATTATTTTAGTGTTAAATTTATTTTTAAAATTTTAAATATTACTATTTTAGACAATTGTCGTATTTAATATTTATTACTGATATAAAATTTATATACAAAGATCATGTGAACTATTTGACCAAATTCCTTTTTAAAATAGTAAAACTATAAAAAAATTCATATGTCAATTTTTTTTCCAAAATTGATATTTTAGTTAATAAAACTAATTTGTGAAGTCAAAATTACATGTTGAAAAATTGAGCAATTAGTTTTTTTCCGGTATGGTTCACCGCATTGTTCTTTCAAAAACGTATTGTTTATATTCGAATCTTACAAAAAACAGTCATAGAGAGACAATTGGAGCTCACATATTGAAAAAGTCTTGATGGGGCTTGTTATACTTCCGTTCTCAAACTGGAACTTATTGGACAAACTTGGCATTAAATTTAGATGATGAAAAAGAAAGTTTGTGTGATTTTATTAATCAGATAGGTCACAAAGAAAATATATAACTTTCTAATATAAAAGCACATCTGAATTAATTAATTGTGTGTCTTTTTTATAACGTCATCCTCCTCCTTTTATATCTCTAGTTCGCATAATCTTCAATATTGTAATCATAGTCAATTATTAATGATCATAAATGCTTCTCCTACGGTTCATTACCGTTTTCGATAGTTGATGAGATCAGACGTTTCACTTAACTTTCCAGCGGCTCCTAAAGAACGGTGCAACCACCATTTGATATTGGATCTTTGGGATAATGGGTCAATTTATCTTGGGCCGAGCGGGAAAGCGAAACCCACCTCCAATAACACTAATTCATAAATTCAATTTACAAATTGAATAAAATATACAATGAACCTTCGACCGGAGGATTCACCAATTTTTTTTTTCCAATTTTAACATTGAAAATTTTCTTTATAGGTTTGAATTCTTCCTCGCCCACAACCAGCCCAAAAGGAAAGGACTTTTCCCTCTTGGATAAGAAGAATCATGCTCGAAAGTAGTGAATGGGTTCAATAGGAAAGAGGATTCAAAGCTATGAAATTTGGGAATGGGTTTTTTTGTTAAAATAGAGTTATACAAAGTTTGGAATTTACACAGTAATGAAAGAGAAAGATACTAATTGCACTTTGTGAAGATACTCGTAGTTGTAGTGACATTTCTAAGAATATTTATTTACAACATAATTAGAACTAACAGAATAGTAATTTTAATGACGGCACAATCTCTACATTTATTCTAGAAATATAAAATTTTATTTTATTTTGTTCGTATAAAATTGTTAAACATTCATATAAAAATATTAAGTTATTGGATTAACCGTTTGGGTTAAATGCACAGATGACAAACAAAAACTAATAAGCAAAAGATTTCATGGTCATTTCTCCATGAAGTTCATTATGAACAAAGAAAGTAAAAGTATCTTACTTTGCATAATTTATAAAAAATAATACAAAATTAACATTACATAATTCAGGATGAATGGACCTTACATAGTGCAAAATCCAATTTATTAATTTATAATGGTAAAACATAGTTTATGGTTGACTGTTGTTCTTCAGATTCTTCTCCTCTTTCAATAAAGTTTCTTGTCCAGAAAACAACATCCACCAGAACAATAATGTTCACTGCACAATCAAAGCCACAAAGTACATTTCCATGGCAAAGACATCAAATGTTAAGCCACAAACAACCAAATGCTTTCTTAGTTTTAATGTTTAAGAAAATCTGAAGGATTATAGCTCAGTAACACTTTCATCAATAAGTCTAAGCCTAACAAAAATATATATGAAAACATTCCAAGGAACCAAAATAAAGTCGGAAAATTCTTAATGATCGATCGACCTAGATTCACTGTAATAAAAGTTCAAAGAAAACTACCTGGAAATCAAGGTCGAGATCAAAATCTTCAATCTCGATAAAGCGATTAGACATTACACCGTCCTGGTTTTGGTGCAAAATGCAAGAAACGAACAAGAGAATGGCATTAAACTCTTTGCTCTCGAGTAATACAAGTTAAAATCGTAAAACAGATATGTACCTTCTGGATCTGGTCCATATCAATTGGAGCTTTTTCATCGGGGACATTGGCATTAGGTGGGGGAGACACTTGCTGAGGCAATGCACATTCTGGCACAACAGTCTAAACAGAACAGAACCTTTATAATCTTTTCATAATAACACAATTACGAGTGTTACTTACCAGGTGAGATTGCAGCAGAGAATAAATCTAACCTGATGACGGACAGAGGGTGGTACCAAACGAACAAGATCAACCAAGTAATTATGAAGTTCCGAATTCCTTATGGCCTGAGAGACATCAGAAGCGCTGATGATATGACGAGAGGCTGCTCGAGTATACATCCACGAACGGAGTGCTAACTCCATAATAAGCATTTCACTAGCTTTAGCTAAAATAACAGGAGTGTCCGAGCTAACCATCTGAATCTCAATCAACAGAAAATTCTCAGTAATACCAATATGCTCAGTATGAGAACAATTGAAGAGCAAAATCAATAACAATTGCAGATTCTAGATCCAAGAAAACAACAATTTATCAGAATGAAAATGTTAGAAACTCAGGGCCCAGTCAATGAAAATCAAAGAGTTATACCTTGACATTGGGATCGGATTTCATAACTCTTTTGATCCTAGCCAATGATAAAGGACTACGGCGGTGCAGCCCTGTGATTCACCAAATCAAGTCAAAGAGTTAAGTATGGGTTAAGCGAGAAGAAAATATTTGAAATCTGATTATTCTATCTACTTTTGTTTTCCTATTACGGTGCTTTTAAAAGCTTCAAAATGAGTCACCTGTGGAATTTTCCATCTCATTCCTTTGCAGGGCCCAAAATGCATCCAGATTTCGCTGGAGTGTATCCTTTTATCCATCACATCACATAGTAAAGGGTTAAAAACACAAGACAGAAAAAGACTTGAACCAAAGACGGAGAAAAAGGACTGAATGAATTTACATCTTTGATCGCTGGACAAAAACGCCACCCTTGATTAGGCACTGGCATCACAGGTTCAATCAAACATGCTTTGAAAGATGGATCTGGAGTCAGGGATGAGTGTCTTGGTCTCTTAATGTTATCCATCACTAAAGATAACGCAAAATCGAAGATGATGAAGAGGACGAAGAGAGGGGTGATGCAACGCGCACCTATTTATCAAAGCTGGAGTGTTAAGGAGCAAAATTATCATTTAAGAGAATACCAATGTCTAGATTCAAACTACTGAGAAGCCTAAAGAGGGAAAAAACCTGTGTGAAATTAAATACTATAACTTTGGCAAACGTATACCTTTTGGGGCTCATGAGGTTTGAATAAGGAATAACCATTCGCAGACGATTTCCGTGAAAGCCACGCGGCATGCAGAAAATCTTGATAAGTATTAGCAGATCCAAAATATCAACGATATCTGATCATCCATATATTTTTAACATAATGGTTGTGTAGTATATTCTATTTCAATCTCCGCGGAACTCAAAAGTCGCGATATGCAACCTCATCCATTCAAAAATTCATATCCCCCAACCCATCCTTGTATGAGGACTAAGGCAAAAGCACTAGGTAAGCCAGTTATATCAATTGGTGATAGTATAACTAGTCCAGCTGAGAATTCAGTTAGTGACTACTAAACAGAACAATGTTCATTATAGTTATTTGCTCATTATAGTTTTACCTCGAAATATAGGTGTGCGATTTCCATTACTCTCTTCAGCCTACATTTTGAAAACAGTTTTCTTTTTGGATTTGAGCTTGAAGAAGCAAATTGTGGTGAATCCAATCTCCAAATTAAGTTCCCTTGTGTAAGTATCCCACATGAAAACCTTTGCTGCACCGAAATACATTGTGCACTGCTGGTCACAACAAATAGCAAAGCAGGAATAGGCCAGAGAACCCAACAAGACAATCAACTTAAAGAATTCTCAATTTTGTATCTCCAAAACTTCCACAAATATCCAAACCACCTCCTGCCATGGTCAGAATAAAACAATATGAAAGTTCAGAAACTGTGAAAAGGACAATACATAGAAAATTAACATGCTAGAATATCATAAACCATATGGGAGGGACATATTAATCTGTTCACATCCTTAATGAAAGCAGAAAAATGCTCATAAGATTCTGTTTTTAACTTCATTATCTACACAGAAACTATTACCATCTCTGAGTATCTGATATCCTAGAATCCAGTCTCACGCCTTGACCATACATATTACACTGGTGCAGTAGCTAACACTATAGCTTTTCCCAAGGCCAGTGATGGTCTACGTGTCACCTATGAGGACATTGAGAGTCGTCTTTTAAGATGCAATGCTCCCTTTCTCATCGAAGGAAAAAGAAAATTTCAATTTCACAATCAGTCAACTAGTGAAAAATATTATGGTATCAATACTTTTTTATAATTACCAAATTCAAGAGAAACTGAGTATAGAACGCTGTGGCCGAGCAAGGTTCAAAATGTAATTTAATTTTCAGCTACAGTAAACAGAGTAGCAAAATACACTTCATAGTTTACCATTCTAATATGTTTCTTTTGAATCTCAAAAACATGTTTCTTCTAGATCTCATAAACCATATAATATAACTATGGAAAAATATATAATTTAGATACTCAATGCTAACATTTCTTGTTAGACAACATTTCCATTGTATGCCATGAACTAACTGGCGATATCTTTAAGCTCCAGAGAAAGTCGAATGACGGTAAATAGTTCCAGAGTTCAAAACTTTCAGACAACTAAAACCCATATCACATACAGGACAGACAAAGGAACTAATAGCATCTTCTAATTGTCTTATTGCTTACATCTACACTAGCAAAATACTTGTCCAATACACAAGCTCACAATCACTACTGTAGTAGTAACCCATCTTAGACTCTTAATAATTTTACTCTGGAAACAAATCAAAATTGAATTTTCAATCTCATGCATCTACTATGAAACCAGTTGAGGAAGTGTATTGAATAACTTAGCTTAATTGGATTTTCTTTCCACATCGCAAACTTTACGTTTGATTAACTCTTATCCAGTTTGCAAACAGTATCAAATTTAAAAACTCCCAAAAATAGAAGAGAGCTACCCAAGTCTTCATTCTCCTTTCATCTCTAGCCCTCATTAAACGCACAATCTTACCAATTACTGAAATCAGTTTCCTCCCGTTCTATTTTAATCTGAATCAAGTCCCGAAAATGACGATAAATACGAATGATTTACCCTTTTTGGTTTTTTTTCCTTTGGATGATCTTCTATGGTTCAGTGAAAGACTGTCGGAAACGGAAAAAGTGTACGCATGACAGTCGCCACCGGTGATGAACATCCGATAGTCGAAGGTTTGACGGTGGAGATCCAGAATTTTGAGTGGGTCTGCTTTGTTTGGTTTACGAATCGGATCTGTTTTGACTCAATGAAGTGTACCATAATTTTTTTTTTCTTTTTTTGGTTTTAGGGGTGGACAAATTATGAAAAAAAGTATCTATTTTAAACTCAATAAATTTGGTTGTGAGTTTTCATACATTTATAACAATTCATTGCATTTTCATATAAATAGTCATGTTCGTTTGTCAACCATGAAAACATGCGGTTGCAGCAGATTATTGTTCGTTTAAATGTCACATCTACCTGCGATAGACACAGCGGTCAGACGCTGCGTTTTGCATTGCACTTTTTTTCAATTGCTGATTAAAACAGCGGTACGACTAAAAATCTACAATCAACTGTAACCACAATCGTCGGCATTAGATAAACAAATAACATCTACCACAACCATAGTCGCAGTATTGATCGCAGCCGCAGCTACCTGCGGCGACCAAACAAAAAATAGTAATATATTAATTCAAATTAAGGATAGAAATTAGTGCCCGCATGTATTTTTCGACAAATTCATTAATGGAGTTCATTTGCCGTTAGTCGCATCCGATGTGTCGAAAACATTGACGCGAAATACAGTATGGCGAAACAGAAAAACGATGTCATTTTTATTGATTTACTCACATATGGACATGTGAAAAAATAGTTTCTCTTGTGAATTTTATAATTATTCAGAAATTAGAAAAAAAAACATTTCTAAATATTTCTAAATAAAGTATAAATTTGGTTTTAATATCTCTCAATTTTTTTTCAATCGTTGATGTCTTCTTATTAACAATTTTTTCACATCTATATTTCGTTGGGATGTCGTCCATTTAATTTTCATAACATATCTCCTAAATCTCTAAATCAGAAATTGGAGGAAGAAATATGTAATTTAAATTATGTAATTAATTGCAAACAAAATATGTAATTATCGAAATAGGCATAGTTCATGTTTTAAATTTAAATTATGAATAAGTTTATGTCGAAAAACGTATTGAATTATTATAATTGTATAAAAACGTACGATAAAATTTTTCATGAGGTTAAAATAGGCTCTTTGCAAATTATGTGAGAGTTAAGATATGTGTAATTTGCTGTGTTGGGTTTCAAAAATTCAGGTAATAAATATCACGGCCGGATTATATACAGATAATAAATCTAATGATTTTATTATTCAATAAATATCATGCGATCCAATCTATTTTATTATAATTATAATAATAATTCTAAATTCATTAATTAACTTATAATTTAAATAGTATATATTTCAAATATATACATAAATTTTAATATATATATATATATATATAGTAGCTGAAAAATCAAAAAAGTAATTATCAAATACTAATTTTAAATTTTTTTTATTTTATGTACATTACAGTTTTTACCTTCAAATAATTTTCAAATATTTTCATGTTTCATTCTTTTGTTTCATATATATTAAATGAATATTTATATCATATAATCACAAATACATATTTTTTATTTTGTTATTCTCAATCTATATTTTAAAATATTAAATAACATTTTATATTTTCTTTAATTTCCAAAATATCAAAATATTCTTTCGATTTAACATGAAATATTGACATTTACCATGCAAATTTTAAAATACAACATAAACGTTTTTATGTATTTCGATCGGATTTTAATATTTCAAACAGTTGAGTTTAAATTCGGAAAAACACCACTTGATCAAGAATAACTAAGGTAGGAGATTCATATGCTCGATAGTAACCAATTTTCCATGTTGATATAAGTTATGTTCTTTTGAATATCATTTGTGAGTTGACATTTCAAATGAAACTAGATTTATATTAGAAAAATATTCATAAATTATATAATATTATTTATTAATAAATATAAATTAAATATTTATATAATTTTAATATTTATTTAAAATTATTTTTAATATTAATTTTTGTATGTGCAAATTAAACAAAGAAAAATAATTATTTTTACGAATTTAATAATAATTTTTGGTTAGTTTAATAAATATATTGATTTTCTAACAAAATTAATAACAATGACATATATTATAATTGTTTTAATACTTAAACTCATTTATATATTTACTTGAAATTCCTTGTGCTGATGACACGTTATCATGACATTTCTCCTAATAACACGTCATTATTTTTTTAAAATATTTCTCAAATAATATATTAGAAATTTAATACATAATAAGAAAATTTTGGTACGTTGCACATGATCAATCTAGTAGGTGAATTGATATTTTTTAAACTATAAAAGTTTGTTAAACAATTTTATTATATTAATAAAAAATTAATATTATAATACATATATTAAAAGATGAGTATTGTAAAATATCATTTTTTAAAAAAATTTCAAATATATCATAAAAAAATTAAAATTTTAAAATCATGAATTAATATGTGAAAATACTTATTTATCATGAATACATTACTAATAAAATTAAAATATTATATTAGTTTCTTTTCTCTTATTTAGAATTTATTTTTTCTATTATAAGATTTCGAATATTAGATTCTTGTTTCCTATTTCAATTTTGTATTTTGTTCTTAAAGAAAAATAATTCTATTAAAAATATTGGTTACCTCTGCCACTGAAATCTCTGCTACTATCCTTTTAAAAACCAACTTTTCCTTCCATAAAAGTTTTAGTTAATAACAATTTGATGTACCAATTTGATTTGTTGGACTAATAGATGTCACGTTTACGCTAAGTAAAAGAAATAGGAAAGAAATCTTCAGCCAATTATTTATTTCCAGAAAAAACAATTTGATGCATTTTAATTATATTCTATTACGTAGAAATAACTAAATTGGCTGAAGATTTCTTTCCTTTTCTAGCGTAATTACAACGTGACATGTCCATGTATTGCTTCCGGATTGGCAGATGTCGATTCACCACTTAAATATATTAGATTTATATTAAAAATATTATAATTAATTATTTATTTAATAAATATAAACTAGATACATATATAATTTATTTTTTATTTAAATAATTTTTAATATTTATTATATAAATAAAATATATAATAAAATTAAATTATACAAATGAATATAAATTAATTATATTTTGAATAGATAATATTATTAAATAGGTCAAAAAATTGTAAATATAATAAATATTCAATTAATCTAAACTTTTATTTTATATTTTATTTGACTAATTTTTTAAAATTTTTAATATTTTGTTTTATATTGTATTTGTTTTTTATGTGAAAACATTAAGAATTTACATATATTATACTGTTAAATATTTGTTTACTATCTTTTTCATAAATATTCTAATAAATTATGTGTTGTATAATATTTATTTTAAAATGTTTTTATACTATGACACGACATACTTGTAAAATAGATTTCTTTGTTAAAGTTTATCAATTAATATATTTTATATATATATATATATGAACAGTAAAATTAGAGGAGTTACAGTTTTTAAAAACAATGATGAAAATATTAAAATAAATCATTATTAAATTTAATTTAAAATTATTTTTGAAAGAGGTATCATAACGTAACATAAATGTTTGATAATGATTAAGATTTAATAAAAACACTAGCATTAATTTAATTTAAAATATATTTATTTTAGAAAATTATGATAAAATAAAAATAATTTATTATAAAGGTTCATCCAAATCAGAGGAATTGAGTTTATATACGTTAGATCATATGAGTTAGAATAAACATTACAAACTGAAGTATTTTTTGTGCGTGAGATTATATTGTTGTAGCAATAGCATTTTTGCAAATCACATTTTTAACAATTTAAAAAAAGTTGGTGATAGTTTAACAACAACTTGTATTTGACACACGGATAAAATATTCACATATAGTAATTAATTATTTATTTTATTAATGTAAATTGGATATATATATATAATTTATCTCATATTTAAAATAATTTTTTAAAATCTTTTAATATTAATTATAAAAATAAAATAGATAATAAAATTGGATTTATACAAATAGAATTAAATTATATATATCTTAAATAAACTTGTAGATGTGATAAATATTCAATTAAACTAAACTTTTTTTTATATTACTAATTTTTCAAAATTTATATTTTGTTTTATATTATATTTTTATTTTATTACAAAATAAATTATATGTCGAAATATTAGAGATTTACATATAATATACTTTCTAATGATATTTTTTGTAAATAATCTAATAAATTATGTTTTATGTAATATTTATCATAAGATATTATAATAATATGACATATTACAATAATATTTATAAATCACATGTCAATATAAATTATTTTATTAAAATGATTTTCAATTAATATATTAGAGATTTAATATAAATTACTATATTTTAATTGTAACCTATGAATACACGTGAAAATAAAATAAAATTAGCCGAAGATTTTGTCCTTTTTCTCTTAGAGATTATACGTGACATGTCCATGTAATGTTTCTGTATTGGTAGATATATATTCACCACATATATCCTCTTAGATATAGATTCACGTAAGTTTTGAAAAATAATAATGATATGTTATTAAAAAGATCTTATACATTAAAAAATAAGTAAGTTTAAAAAAAACAATAATATATCATTAAAAATAATATTGTTAAAAAAATTATAGTATGACATTTATTCAAATATGACATGTAAATTTTAAACATAATTTTATTTTTAAAAAATAAATTAAATCATATATATTATTCCTATATATTAAAAAAGAAATAATTTTTGAAAAAATACGTATATATCATTAGAAAAATATGATATGATTAAAAAGTTATGATCACACTTATCAAATGTCACATGATAATTTTAAATATAAATTTATTTTTAAAAAGTAAATTAAATTATATATATTGATTGATTCTTATTACTAAAAAATAGCAAAAAACTTCACAGAAAATATTAAATATTGTGTAAAGAAGAAGCTTTTCGCTATATCTAGTATTTTTTTTCTCCGGTATATTTTAAAATTTTTTTAATGCCATGTACATTTTAAATTTTGTGGTTTTGTTTTGTTTTTATACATTAATTTAGTTTGACAATTTATGATAAACAATTTATATTTTTTTAATCATGGTTATTAATTTTATATGTCTATTTAATAGTTCATGTTTTAATCAACATGCAATAATATAATTTTTTTAATTTAAAAAAATTAATATTTAAAGATGAAACTTAATTTTACAAAAACAAATACAGCCAAAAATATGCAAAACTAATGGTTAAAAAAGTGTAATATATATGTTTACAATTTTAATATACAATCATAATATATTTCATACTCCACCATAAGTTTGTTACCGTGCTAGTTCGTTTAGATGTTATTGATTTTGGCAACCGGAAACACAATATTACTGTGCGAATTTCAGCTCTGCAACACGCTGGAATAGAGCATGTGTAGTCGACAAAACCGGCGGCAAACACGGCCCAAAGAGGAAGCTCACATACGGCAAAAGAGATGGGCTTAAATTTTGAATATGGTCCAACTTCATGGACACTACAAAATGGATAAAAAGAAGAGGGAAGCTTGTAGGGGAGCAAAAGCAGAGTACGGGATCAAGGACATCAGAGGCAACTGTAGACATAGTATTCTGCAATCGTTTTGGGATGCTAAGAAACATGTGTAGTGATCTCAATAAATACATTTGTCAAAATCTCTCCCATTAGTTTTTGAATGTGTTTAGGTCTAGAAAATAAGTGGAAAATCAATTTGATAAGAAGATACAGACTTTTCAAAGCAATGGTGGGAGAGAGTTTATGAGTTCACGATTTCAAAAACATTTGGTAGATAATGGAATTGTTCATTTGCTATCATGTCCTGCCACACCAGAGCAGAATGGACTTGCAGAACGACAACACCAAAAATTATCATAACTCGGCCTCTCAATGCCATTTCACAGCAATACCCCCTTACGATATTGGGTTAAAGCTTTTTACACTACAAACTTCTTGAGGAATCAGCTACCATGCTCCTCCCTTCAATTTCAAAGTTCATTCGAACTACTGCTGAAGCAAAAACCAGATTACTCATTTCTCCGGGTTTTCGGTTCAATGTGCTATCCATGTTTGAGACCTCATATGAGTCATAAGTTCGAACCAAGTCGCTGAAATGTGTGTTTATTGGCTATCATGCCCAATACAAGGGCTACTGGTATTTATTCCTCCAACTGGACGGTGTATATATCAAGACATGTCATTATTGATTAACTTTTTCTTCTGTTTACAGATCAATATCGGAGTTTGACTACTACACATTCAACACCAATTTTAAAAGCCTAGCAATCAGCTCCAAATTCTGTCTTAGAATAACAATATCTATGGAACAAGTGCGGCAAACTCTAAGAAACAACAACAATTTGAGAACAATGTCTCCCACACATAATAATATTATAATATTATATATCGAGCCATATATATGGAAGTTTGTAATGATAATGTGGCTGAGACAGGTGCCACCGTCATGGATGTCCCACCAACAAGAGAAGAACCCGATGTTCTACCACCAATCCCAGTTGATGGAGAGCGACGTACTCATTCAATGACAACGCAATCTCAACATGGCATTCGTAAGGCTAATCCAAGATATATTTTAATACTAGAACAGAGATTCCTGCAATTCCTAAAATAGTTAATGCCGCTCTTAAACATGAGGGATGGAAATCGGTAATGCTCAAAGAATTGGAGGCTCAATATCACAATAATACATGGACATTGGAACCACCTAAAGCTGATATGCATATTTTGGGATGCAAATTGGTTTTCACCACGAATCTCAAGGCCGATGGATCGCTTGAGAGACTCCAGGCGAGGCTTGTTGCTAAAAGTTTTAATCAAAAAGAAGGAGTTGATTTTGTGGAGATTTATAGTCCGGTGGTAAGAACATCAACAATTCGGATAATACTAAGTATTGCAACAACGAAAAATTGGAGTGTGATACAACTAGATTTGGAGAATGCATTTCTTCACAGAGAATTGCAAGAAGAAGTTTTTATGACAAAACCTTCGGAATTTGTGAATACTGACTTTCCAACTCATGTGTGTCGTCTACACAAAGCACTATATGGTCTTAAGCAAGCACCACGGTCTTGGTTTAATAAATTCGAATGTTTCTTGTTGGAGTTTGGGTTTGAATGCAGCAAATCGGACCCTTCTCTCTTTCTGTACCATTTAGGCGAAGCAACTCTCTACTTGTTACTCTATGTGGATGATGTGGTACTAACGGGAGACAATCCAAACTTCATTGATGTCATAATTCGTGAACTAAGTGTCAAATTCTCTATGAAAGATTTAGGTAGCCTTCATTATTTTTTGGGAATCTAAGCAAAGTTTAATGAACAAGAGTTATTTTTGTGCCAAACGAAATATATCGAGGAAATCTTGGCTCAAATAAACATGGAATGTTGTAAGCCAATGGCTACACCACAACCAAGTCGGGTGGATGTTGTGTCTCATGATACCTCTCTCTTCAAGGATCCGACCTATTTTAGAAGTATTGAAGGAAAATTACAATAATTGACCATTACAAGACCTGACATCCAATATACAGTCAATGTGCTATGCCAAAGGATGCATTCTCTGACAATATCGGATTGTGGGATCATTAAGCGTATATTACAGTATTTGTGTGATTCTTCTGATTATGGGTTGCAACTATTGAAGAATAGTTATTTGGCGGTAAATGCATTTAGCGATTCTAATTGGGTTAGATGCCAATATACACAATGCTTCACTACAGGATTATGTGTCTTCATGGGTTCAAATATGGTCTATTGGTCGGCTAAATGCCAACCTACAGTTTTGCGCTCCTCCAGAGACGCGGAGTACAGAGCTTTTGCCTCAATAGCATCAGAGTTAATGTGGATCAATTCTTTACTCTGATAATTGAGGATTTCACAACCAAATTATGCGGTTCTCCAATGTGACAATTTATCAGTTGTTCATCTCTCCGCCAATCCTGGGTTTCATACCTTGGTATTTTACAAACAACCAGTTTGTTGGGGGTGTGCGAATGTCAGCTCTACAACACGTCTGAATCGAGCACCCGCATTCGACAAAACCGGCGGTAAACATAGCCCAAAGAGGAAGCTCACACACGACAAAAGAGATGGGCTTAAATTCTCAATATGGCCCAACTTCAAGGACACGGCAAAATGGACAGAAAGAAGAAAGAAGCAAAGTACGGGATCAAAGACATCAAAGGCAGCGGCAGACATAGTACTCTGCAATAGTTTTGGAATGCTAAACAACATGTGTAATGAACTCAATCGAGGCACTTGTCAAAATTTCTCCCATTAGTTTTTGACTGTGTTGAGGTTTAGAAAAAACTTCTATGTTCTATCAATTGTAATGATGACTCGTAAATTGTCAAGGAAAATTGGAGAAAGTACATTTCTTTAAAATCTTAGAAAACCTATCTTTCGAACAGTTACATAGGCTGGAAAAGTCATTGCTACCAATTTTGTAAGTTTCTTTTCTCTTTTAGAGAGGAATTTTGAAATCCACCCATTAACACGATCTTGAAGTCTATCCACCACAAAATTGAAAAACTTACTATTTGCGCTCTGGTTTTCTTAGATATAATTATATAACTCCTATGGTAGATATTCCTAGGATTTATTTCATTTCCTCCCAGACCGGCTGTGTATCCAACATGTAAGTGTTGTTCGTTTGGTCGCCGCAGGCGGCTGCGGCTGCGGCTGCGGTCAACCCTGCGGCTTCGGCTGCGGCAAATGTTGTTCGTTTGTCTGCTACCGACGGTTGCGATTGCGGTTGATCGCAGATTTTTAGTCGCACTGCTGTTTTAATCAGCGGTCGAAAAAATTACGACGCAGGACGCAGCGTTTGCCGCAAGTAACTGCGACAGCTAAACGAACAATAATTTGCTGCAGCCGCAGCCAAAGGAACATGACCGTAATCTTTGTATTAAGGATTTCTTAAAGTTAATTTGCCGGCCCGAGACCAAATCATATTTCTTAAAATAATGTGAAAAATGGTCAAACATTCAGCTTCATTGATAATGTTCAATTTTGAAAACTGTAACGTAAATTTCTAATAATAATTAAGATTTAATATATGTTTTTAGAATATTTAATGTGCTTAGTATTGAAATGTGTAACCAAACACCAACAAAAATGTATAACACTGATAAAAATTAAAATGGCAATTGTATAAAATAACACTAATTCAATTTTTTGTTCCAAATATACCTCTAATCATTTAAATTTTCAAAAATAACAAAATTTTAATACTTAAATAATTAAAAATCTTATCTTAATAAAAAAATTTAAATCCTAAATTAAAAAAAATTGAACCAAAACATTATGTTTTAATTTTATATATTTTATTTGAGATAAATAATTATTTTCACATAATAATTTATGTTATTTTAAGAATTTTATTTTTAGTGTGTTAGATTTAGAAAATAAATTTAAAAATATGATATTTTAGTGTATTATTCAAATTTAAAATGATAATTAATGTATAAATGAAAAAAAATAAAACTAAACAAGTGGACTAATATGTATGATTTAATTTAGTCCATAATAGGCCAAATAAATTAAATATTTTAAATGGACAAGTTACTATGCAAACTATACACTCGACACGTTTGTGAAGACTTGTAGATAACTTCAGATTCTTATGAAACCTCCCCATCTTTATATAACTATTCAAATCTCAAACCCTAAATCTTAAATATAACTCAAAAGAAAGAAAAAATCCTTAGGGTTTCAAGAAATGAAATACACAGCAATGGTGTTCATCTGGTTTGTAATATTCATAATGTTGTCTCTTGTTCCAATAAGAGCAATCTTGGACAGAGGTTTTGGAGTAAAAATGGCAATACAGTGTGTTGTCGAAAAGCTCAAGCCATGCTTACCGGCACTGACCACAGGAGGACAACCGACGGCTGATTGTTGCCGAGAACTCACCGAACAAAGCCCTTGTTTGTGTGGTTACACTAAAAATCCAGCGTATAGTATGTACGTTAGTTCTCCAAATGCTCGTAAAGTTTTAACTTTTTGTAATATTCCGTATCCTCTTTGTTGAAGCTAAAGATATATTCCTAAAAACAACCATTAGTAATAATAGCAATTAGTAAAAATAATTTTATTGTGTAAGAAGAATAGATGATGATGATGGTTAGAGAAAAATTCGTTAAGAAATTGTATGAAGACAATAGTGTTGTTCGTTTGGTCGCCGCATGCGACTGTGGCTGCGGTCAACCCTGCGGTTATGGTTGCGGCAGATGTTGTTCGTTTGTCTACCGCCGATAGTTGCGGTTGCGGTTGATTGCAGATTTTTAGTCGCACCGCTGTTTTAATCAGCGATCAAAAAAATTGCGATGCAGGACGTAGCGTCTGACCGTTGCGTCTGCCGCAGGTACTTATGACAACTAAACAAACAATAATCTACCGCAACCGCAGCCGCAGGTTCTGCGGCTGACAAACGAAGATAACCAATATATATATCAAAACATAGATAGAAAAACATTTAGCGTTGATGATTTGTAAGTTCGAACATATATACATCCAATTTTGGTTTTGTGTGGTTAATTCTCATTTGATAACAAAACCAGTTGTAACTTATAAATCAATCCGATTTTAAATCGAAAAACCAATCGGATTGTTAAGAAATTGTGTGGTTGAAAAACAAATTTGTTAAAAAATTGTATAAAGACAATATATGTATCAATACATAGATATAGAAAAACATTTATTAAGCTTTGATTCAATTACTCAACAATTGGTACCTTTTTTTTTTTTTTAAATCCCTGAAAATGACAAATCATTTTACCACCAAAATTTTAGTCGGAAATTTTCGATTAATTTCCAACAGAAAAGAAATTCAACGAAAGATTTTCCACATAATTTTGTTATAGGAAATCAATGGGAAATGTCATTTTCTGACTAATCTGTTTCGGATATTTCCGTAAAAAACATCATGTGTTTTGTGTAGTGATTGTTCACTTTTGTGTGACTGATATTCACAACCTTTCACCTTTTTAGGACCTCCCCACCTCATAAGAAAGAAGAAACCACTAAAAAACTCTATATTTTTGTCTTTGAGTCGTTACACTGATGAAGTCCTCTCTAAAATCTGGTCTTGCTGTCTCGCCTCTAAGTTTAAAATAGTTTTAGTAATAGTTTTATTCGTTTGGTCGCCGTAGGGGGATACGGCTGTGGTTTCGGTCAATATTGCGACTATGATCAACATAACAGGTGCGGTTGCGGTCAATATTACGGGTACGGTTGCGGCAGATATTGTTTGTTTGTGTGTCACCGGCGGTTACGGTTGCGATTGATCACAAACTTTTAGTTGTACTAATGTTTTAATCAATGTTCGAAAAAATTATAATGCAAGAGGCAGTGTTTAACCATTGTAAACGCTGCGTCTGCCGCAGATACCTACATCAGATAAACGAACAACAATATGTCGCAATTACAGCCGCAAATTATTACGGCTGACAACCGAACATAAACAATATAAAATAGTTAAAAGCATGATTAATTACAAAAATATATACACAATCTTATGGAGATTGCTATCATGAAACATTTGCACAATCTTAAGACACTGATACTATTTGAGTGATATTTGAAGTGTCATCTCAAAACAATGAAATTTACATCATTAAGATGCAAAAAATTTTACTTTGAAAATTTAATAGGATTTTCGTGCAGATCAAATAAAAATAAAATCCATTGCTCACACGGTTGGTTTTGTTTGAAAGGCATTGACAAGTTTGGTTATACCGAGCACCCAAATCTCACCAACAACTTATATCTCATATATCATATGGTAAGAAGAAAATTCTCATGTTACATTGTCAAATTTTGGAGATAACAAAGATAACTTTCAGGAACCTGCTTTACCTATCACAATTACCGATTTTAAAATGGGTAAATTTATTTTATTTAATTTAATTCTATTTACACTTATTTTTATTTATATCATAATCTCTCAAAATCCGATTAATTTTAAATATCTAATAGGATAATCTATTTAACCCTAATATAATTAAATAGACTCAATTACACTTATTTAATAAAAAATCGTTCAATTCTTACTCAAAATACGTCAAAATAATACACGAATTATATGGAGATGCAAAAACTATTTCATTGTTTGATAAATTCAAAGTTCATACATAAATTTTTGTTTTTGTACTATTTCATACAAAAACATTAACAATATGAATAATCCGTTAATTGTATCTGATGTGGCTGTCACGTGTAAACCGATGTGGGATTAAATTATAAAACAATGAACTTATTCAAAACTACAACGTATTATCAACATTGAAAACGACATCATTTTGAATGAAAACGTGGAAAAAACGTAACACAAAATAATATCGTTTTAAATATTGATAAAAAAAAATCGTTTTATATATATATCACTCATTTTTTTTTCTTCAACCAGAAACGCTTTCAACACAGATGTAGAAAACCCATTAAATCTGCCACCAGATCTGCAAAAGAACTAGTGGCCGCGATAAACATGAATGAACATCATCATCCAAAACTGGATTTTAAATATTCATGAAAATATTTAAATTAAAAATAACGAAAACGGGGCCTAGAAATTTAATACCCTCTTAACTAGATCTTTAGACCATCTCTGGAAAATTCTCCAAAAATCTCTAATTTTGATGGATTTAATTAGTGTAGTATATGGTGAAAATCCGGAAACATTAGGTCTTCCTAGTATTGTTGTCCATCGAATTAAAGTGCTCAAAATGGGCATCTTTTTACTACATGAACAAAACAAAACGACCAAATAAATCAAAAATCTTAGAAAAGCACAAATATTAATATTATGAAATAGCACAAAAACGAAAATTTATGTATGAAATTTGAATTTAAATAATAATGTATTTTTTTGCATTCTTCATACAATTCGTGTATAAATGACACATCAATGTATTCTTTAAGTAGAAATTGGTTGATTTTTCTTTGTTTGTCAATACATTTTTTTTTAAAAAGCATACTTTTTAGTAGGGATATTAATATGGGTTTTCAAACCTAACCCTAATCTTATTTTAGTCCACCAATATTTAAGAAATATGGTTAAACCCTTTGTAATCCATTTTAAATCCATCAATTTTTTCATCATTTTTATATATGTTTATGATAAAACATAATTATTTTTACATTCGAATTATATATAAATCTTATATAAATTAAATTATTAGTTTTTTAAATTGAGAAAAATATATTTTTATTTTGCAATTTTTGCAAGAATATGCTATTTTATGATTTTTACGAGAAATTATTATTTTATGGTTTTGAAAACATGTCATTATGCATGTTTGGAGAAAAATTGTGTTACAATTTAAACAAAAAACTATTATTTTACGATTTTAAAAATAATAAGTTATTTTACGTTTTTGACAGAAAAATATTATTTCTGAGAAACAATAAAAAAACATTAAGATATAATATGGTTAATTTTTTTTAATCATAATATTTTTTAATATTAACCCTAAATTTTTAAACCTTCTTTAACATTTTTGATTTTTAGCCATTTTCATTTTAGACTAATCCTGAAAGCTTCACAGCTGAATTTCTTGTTTTTTAATTAGGATTGTGTACCAAAAAAGAAAACCAAAAATCTTAATTTCTGAATATTAAATTACATATATACTTTAACGGACCTGTACGTTGCTAAGAACTTACACACTCGACACGTGCATGAGTCATGACCTTCACGTTCTTCTGCATGATGGCCAAATGCATGAACGTTTCTTAACGAGACAAGACAACACTAATCAGAATTGTCTGTTTAGACCATATCTAAAGCCTCCCCATCTATATATAACAATCTTACCATCTTCAAAATCTCAAATATAACTAAAGAAGAGTCACTAGCTACTTGATGTTTGAAGGCATGAAGTTCACGACATTAATATCCATCGTTTTCGTGATAAGTTTGATCATGTCGTCTCATGTTCCGATCAGATCAGCAACCACCGTTGCAGGTATCGGAGGAGAAATGGCACAACAATGTGTTGCGACAGAACTCAGGCCATGTTTACCAGCACTGACCTCAGGAGGAGAACCAAGTGGAGATTGTTGCAAGAAACTAAATGAACAAAAACCATGTCTATGTGGTTACATTAAAAACCCTATTTATAGTATGTATGTTAGTTCTCCAAATGCTCATAAAGTCTTTACTGCTTGTAATATTCCTTATCCCAAATGTTGAAGTCTTCAAGCTCACAACATGTTTCCTTATAATAAATAATAACAAATATCAAAACTAAATCATATGTGTAAACATAAGTACTCCATGATGATGGTTGGGAGTACACATATCATGTCATGTTGAAGCTTATAAACTGTATTATGGTTTCAATCAGAAAAATATATAACACATAAGGTTTTTCAGGGTTTTTTAGTTATTTTTTGAGCTTTAGTAGAAAAACAAATATTTTTGAAATGATGATTTATAACGTTAGAAAAAAAGGAAAATTTTGAGTGTATATCCTAAATTTGTTTGAAAATTTGAAATCTATACTAACGAAATATATCCTATATTTTTCAATGACATATAACTTTTAATCATAAAATGAAAAGAACTCAAATTATTAAAAAAATATATAATACCATAAATAAAATTTTAAGAAAATTTTATTCCAAATTTAACAGTTAAATTTAAAAATTTTAAAATAACAAATTATTTTATGAAAATACTTATTTTTTTTGCTCTAAATAGTTTAAATTATAAAGTAAAAAACCACTAAAATAAATCAAATCAACACACCGTTTTGAAAAATCAGCAATGCAAACAAATTGATTGAAATCATGAATTAAAAAATACATCATTTTATCTAAATTATGATCTTTTTATGGAGAAAAACACTTAATAAACTGAAGATGTAGAAAACCTATTTTCTTAATTTTATTAAGATTTTCAATAATGGTTAATTTTCTAATATGCTATTTTCCTTGATTATTTAACTTTTAAATAATCATACCAAACTTTTCAATTTAATTGTAATTATGGTTATTTTAATCTTTTTACACTTACAAAATTGTATTTATCAATTTGTCTAAAAATTAAGTATACTTTGTGGGTAGACATTAGATTATGTGCACGTGTGTGAGCACTAGTGGTTATGTTCTTTTGCATGATTGACAAATGTACGTATGAGAGTTTTCTTATCGAGACAAGACCAATCACAATTGTCCATTCCGACCATGTAAAATCTTACAATCTATATATAAGAATCTTACAATCCTAAAAAATCGTCAAAACCAAAATCTCCAAACACACTTCTGTAAGAAGAGAAGAAATCATTTGAAATCCAAGAAAAACTATTTTAGGGTTTCAAAACATGAAGTTCACGACACTAGTGATTGTCGCCATGTTTTCTCAGGTTCTGATCGGAGCAACAGCGATTGGAGGTTCCGGTGAAATGGCACAGGCGTGTGTTCCGACGGAGCTCATGCCATGCTTACCAGCACTGACCATGGCAGGAAAACCAACTAAAGAATGTTGTGACAAATTGAATGAACAGAAGCCTTGTCTATGTGGTTACATTAAGAATCCAGCGTATAGTATGTATGTTACTTCTCCAAATGCTCGTAAAGTTTTAGAGGCTTGTAATATTCCTTATCCTACTTGTTGAATCTCAAATATCAAAATTCAGTAATATGTAATAATGAGATGATGTTGATGATGTTCTTGTTATGGTTGAAGCTAATAAATTGAATTGCTTAATTTGTTTTTTCATGGCTAATTTTTAAAACTATCATTAATAGTTTTTTTATTATAAAAAACCCACAAATTAGATTGAAAATAAGGAGTTACAACACAATATTTTTAACTATTTTATAGTTTATTTAGAATAAAAACATTTTTATATAATAATTTATGATATTATTAAAATAAACAGATAATTCAAAACTATAATAAATTTGAGTTTACGAATATTTATCATGATTAACTAAGGAAATTTAGTTGATTAGTTGTTCAGGGTATGTTTTTCTCCATTAGAATAGTTATAATGGTTTCTGAAACATTTAATTTGGGACTGTTCAACAATTGATAATAGCTAACATGATTAAAGTCAATCGCATTAAGGCGATAATCATAAAATCAAATCAAAGGAGAATAAAGATAATGGGTATTTCATTTGTTTGTCATCGGCACTACGATTAATAATGCGTTTATGACATATACTATTCGTTTGTTTATTGTTGGTGATAATGAATGGATAATCGTAATTTTTAATTATATTATTGTTTTAATTAACGGTAAAAAAATTGTGATGTATAACATAACATCTAATCGTTTCGAATGATCATAGAAAACTACAAAAAATAAATGAACAACAATTCAGCGCATCTACAATCGTATTATAAACAAACAAATAAATATAACAAATAACAATAACATGTGAGTAAATGATATTTTCCTAACTACAAACTCTACTTATATTCATTACAATTATGTGTTTACAAAAAAATCATATCCATAATATATTATTTGATAAACAGTTTAAGAATATAATCGTATCGTGATGTATTATTAACAAAAATATCATAATAACGTATCATCACCATAATAAATTTCAAATAAATATAGAAATAAGCTTAAATTACTAAAATAATTATGATATATATATATATATCATTGTTATTAATTTAGTTATAGAATCAATATATTTTATTAAACTAACCAAAAAATTCTATTAAATTCATAAAAATAATTATTTTTCTTTTTTTTAATTTACATATACAAATTACTATTAAAAATAATTTTAAATAAAAGTTAAAATTATATAAATATTTAATTTATATTTTATAATAAACAATATTATATAATTTATAAATATTTTTCTCCATGCAAAATATAGATATAAATCTAGTTACATATATCATAGGTAAATATTATTCTTAAAATCTACATAAATATTCATATTCTATTGAAAAATCACAGTTCGACTATTATTGGGAATAAATCCAAAAAGGTGGAATATAATAGTTTCACAATATATATGTTATATGGTAAAAATCATACTAAGTAAGAAAATAAAATAGAATTATTTAAGAGGTCTTTATTACTAAATTATAGAATAAATATTCTTCTATATTGTCTCATAGTATAAAATACATAAAAATATAGAGGAAATCGATAAAAATAGAAATTAGTAAAATGATGATGAATATGAATATAAAGAAGAATATAGTTATTATGATTAAAAGAAAATCAACATCAAAATATGGAGAAGATGTTATCAAAAGAAAAACAAAGCAAAAGAATATTTTGATGATTGACAAAGATTGTATATGAACGGTGGAAGAAGTGATAGAATCAAAAAAGACATGAAATTCTTCTCTTGGATGTGATAAGATTAGAATGAAAGTTGTTGAGTGATGAAGAGCACCATTTATGGAAATGGAAATCCTCATTGATCTTTTCAATCATTAAACAAATTCATCTGTAATAAAATTATGTTGCGAATACAATTAATAATCTCGAAATTTATCAATATTCCTAATATATTATTTGATAAACATTTAAAAAAAAAAATTTTATTTTGACGTGTTATTAACAGAAATATAATGCTGACGTGTCATCACAACAGTTAGTTTCAAATAAATATATAATTTAGTTTAAATTATTAAAATAATTATAATACATGTCATTGTTATTAATTTGGTTAGATAATCAATATATTTTATTAAACTAATAAAAAAATACTAATAAATTCGTAAAAAAATACTTATTTTTTTTCTTTACTTTACATATACAAAAATTAATATTAAAAATAATTTTAAAATAAATATAAAAATATATAAATATTTAATTTATATTTATTAATAAATAATATTATATAATTTTCGAATATTTTTCTAGTATAAATCTAGTTTAGTATTAACAAAAAGGTATATCACATGGTATTAACAAATATATTTCGGTTAAAACCTTATACTTTGAACTTAATATCAGATTTAAAATCAACTAATACGAAATGAAAATGATTCAAAATTTTATTTATATCTGTTGAACTCTACTAAATGTATAGCAAAAAAACAAACAAGTAGACACCAGTTCACAAGTTAAAAACAGATTGTGATTAACTGATAAACACTGTTGCTTTTCTTTGCGAAACAAGAAAATCATACTATAAAACCATCCCAATCCTTTAGTCATTAGTTCTTTCCAAGAGCCGTCAATTAAACATTGGTAACTAGAGTGAGATGGAGACACCAAACTATGTGCAGCGTTAGTCCATCATCCGATCAGTCGTTTGTGTTTATTTCTAAACCAACTGGTCACTATATGCTAGTAGAATCAAATCTTGTGAGTTCATAGCTAAATTCTATATTATTGTTCCGCACTTTCCAAATGTACTGCATAATCTACGAAAAACAAGTATGCTAGTTGTCATGTTGAGATTGATGGGAATATCTATATTGCTGTTGGAATTTGGGAAAAGATCCTAGTTTGTAATGCCGGAGGACATTTGTTTTTTTACAATGGATTGCGGTTAACATTTTGACTACGATTACAACATATATTGTTTGTTTGTTCATCGTCAGCGATTGCGATTGACTACAAATTATTAATTGTATAAATGTTTTAATTAGTGATCAAAAAAATTATGACGCAAAATACAACATCTAACCGGTGCGATAAACTATAAATAGTTGCAACAGAAAAAAGAACAATAATATGTTGTAGCCACATAAAACAAACATGACTATAATTAATAGTTTCATTTTTATACCACACCGAGGAATACCTGTTGGAAACAGAAATGCAGCTGCTGGAGATACTCTGTTTCCTGCGAGTAAAACAGAGGAAGATGACACACGAAGCTGTCTGGGTCTCAGAGACAAAAGCCCAGATGTTGTGTTCGGTAAAGAAGGAAGAGGTGGCCTAAAGAAGACCCAATTGGTTCTGCGACAAAGTGTGAAGATGCCTGCAACGTTATTAATGCAAAGGCAAGGTACATGGCAGGCGTGTGCAGAGAAGACCGTGGCAGAGCAGTCCCGTACGAAACAGAGCACCCATTCTTTGCTACTGCCGTGGAGCTCAGAAATCGATTCTCGTGTGTACTACAATCCAATTCCTAAAGTATCCGTTAGGGTTATGTGTTCGACAATATATATATCGTTTGTAATGAAAACTCAAGTATCAATTAAGTTGTTTTCAGTTTGAAATCGTTCTTGTTCTTTGTTTTCTCTAAAATCTATTATGGTATCAGAGCTCTCTTAACCTTAAATTGGTGCTGTAATGGCAGAAACTTTGAACCCGTATCCCTTCCCTTCCCACATTCATGTCTCAAGTACGGTTACGCTCAAGCTGAATGACACTAATTATCTTCTGTGGAAGACTCAGGTGGAGTCTTTAATACGATGCTAGAAGCTGTTAGGCTTCCTAAATGGTCAGATTGTTGCTCCTTTACAAACGATTCTCAGAAATACAGATGAAGCTTTACTTGAAACTCTGAATCATCTGTATGAAGCCTGGACTTGTACTGATGAGCTGGTAAGTCATGGATTTTCGGCACCCTTACTGAAGAAGTTCTTGGCTATGTTCATTGCTTGGCGTCGTCTAACGATGTTTGGATTGCACTTGCTAATAACTTCAATAAGAGCTCTGTCGCAAGGGAGTTCGAACTGAAAAAGAGATTTCATCTTATGACTGTTCGTGGCAAAGATTTTTTGGTGTTTTGTAGAGAGTTTAGAGCTCTGTGTGATCAGCTCAGTTCGATTGGGAAGCCAGTGGAGGACTCCATGAAGATTTTCACCTTCTTGAATGGGCTTGGTCGAGAGTATGACCCCATTACAACTGTTATGCAAAGTTCCATGTCACGTTTTTCGACTCCAAGCTTTAATGATATTGTCTCCAAGATTTCTGGTTTCGAATCCAAGCTGAAGTCCTATGAAACTACTGAAGATATGTCACCGAATCTAGCCTTCCAAGAACAACAGACTAATATGTATCAGCGAGGAAGAGGATCTTACTCCCGGTTTGGTAGCAACAGAGGTCGGGGTGGTTTTTCTACACGGGGCAAAGGATTTTCTCAACAAGTGAATACCTCTGGATGGAACCAAATTGCCTCGACAGAGTCTCGACCCACATGTCAAATCTGTGGACGAACGGGACACACTGCTTTAAAGTATTGGAATTGATTTGACAACACCTACCAGAGTCACGATCTCCCACAGGCCCTCTCAGCACTCCATGAAACAGAGGGGTCCGGAAAGGAGTGGTACCCGAACTCGGGTGCTTCTGCACATGTTACCTCAACCAGCGAGACTTTGCAAACACCCACACCATATAATGGTAATGAAACAGTCATGGTAGGTAATGGTACCCATCTTCCTATTACCCATGTCGGTTGAAAGTGATCAACACCCCAACCGGTAGCCTTCCTTTGTCTCATGTTCTGGTTTGCCCTGATATACAAAAATCGTTGTTTTCTGTATTGAAGCTATGTCAGGATTACCCATGTGGCGTATACTTTGACTCTAATTTTGTGTATGTCATTGATTTGGAAACTCAGAGGGTGGTGATCAAAGGACCTAGACGTCACAACCCTATGTGTTGGAGAGTCCCACTATTAAAGTGTTTTACTCAAATCGTCAAGTCATAGCAAGTGAGATGGTGTGGCATCAACGACTTGGGCGTGTTAACTTTCAGACTCTTCAACTCTTGAAAAACAACAAAGAGATTTCTGTGAATAAGAGCAGTCCGAGTTCTATCTGTGAGTCGTGTCAGATGGGAAAAAACTCAAAGTTGCTGTTTTATTCTTTTTTAACTAGTAGTTCAAACCTTTTAGATCGGATGCATTGTGATCTTTGGAAACCATCACCTATTGTATCAGTTCAAGGATTCAAGTATTATGTCGTGTTTGTGGACAACTTCTCTCGTTATTCATGGTTGTTTCCATTAAAAATGAAATATGATTTCTTTCATGTTTTTGTTGCCTTTCAAAAACAAGTTGAGAATCAGTTCTATTGGAAAATTAGAATTTTTCAGATTGATGGTGGAGGTGAGTTCATTGGTCATCAATTTCGCAATCATCTGTCCAACTATGGAATAAAACATCTACTGTCGTGTCCATCGACTCCTGAACAAAATAGATTAGCTGAAAGACGATATAGGCACATTACATAATTGGGGCTATCAATGCTGTATCAAAGTCATACGCCCTTAAAGTATTGGGTCGAGGCATTTTGTATTGCCAACTTTATTCGGAATCTGCTACCTACAGCTTCACAGAGTAATACAAGTCAAAATGAACTGTTACTTAACCAGAAGCCGGATTATTCTTTCCTGCAAGTTTTTGGCACAGAATGTTACCCATGTTTGAGGTCATATGGCAAGCACAAATTTGATCCACGATCTATTCAGTGTGTTTTTATTAGCTATTCTTCAAGATATAAGGGCTATAGATGCTTATTTCCTCCTATATGTCGAATTTACATCTCGAGGCATGTGATCTTTAACGAAACCTGTTTTCCTTTTCAGAATCGGTACAAACACTTGATTACACCTTATGCAACTCCCTTACTGAAGGCGTGGTAATCGATTCCAACTGATGCAATATCTTCGCTTCAATTCTTGCCAATGGTTTCTCCAGAAACATCTAATAAAACTTCAGCACAGATTTAGCCAAGAGAATCAGTCCGGCTATTATCTCATGTCTATGATCAGGCAACAGAAACAGACTCCTCTGGACGACTCCTCTGGACAACAGCAAGATAATAATATGCAACAGTCTATTTCAGCCCCTTTAACGCTGGGAAGTATATCTCAACCATTTAATGAAGGGGATCAACCTTCTGTGCCTACTCCTGACATACTGCCGTAGTCCTCCATGGGCATAACACATCCAATGTCGACAAGATTGCAGAGTGGCATTAGGAAGCCAAATCCACGGTATGCGTTGGCTTGTATTAATGCACAACCAGTGATACCAAGGACAGTTAAGGAAGCACTACAACATCCTGGGTGGACACAAGCTATGACAGAGGAAATGACAGCTCAACACTCAAATAAAACTTGGACGTTAGTGCCTACAATTTCATCAATGCATATACTAGGCTGTCGTTGGGTATATACAGTGAAACTTAATTCGGATGGCTCCTTCAATAAGCTGAAAGCTCGACTAGTTGCAAATGGTTTTGATCAACGAGAAGGAGTGGATTTCGTGGAAATTTATAATCCCGTGGTACGGACATCAACAATACGCATTGTTTTGAGCATTGCTACTGTTAAAGGATGGTCTATAACTCATCTTGATGTTAAAAACGCTTTTCTACATGGTGAAATACGAGAAGATGTCTTTATGATTCAATCTCCTGGTTTTGAAGATCAAGCACAACCTAATCATGTATGCAAGTCAAACGAGGCGTTATATGGCTTGAGACAAGCTCCGAGGGCATGGTTTGATAAGTTCAGCTGCTTTTTACTCGAATTTGGTTTTGAGTGTAGCAAATCTGATTCTTCTCTTTTCACATATCACTCTGGAAATCAGATTGTGGTACTTCTCTTGTATGTTGACGATGTTCTTCTAACGGGAAACTCATCTGAGCTCATTGCAGAGTTGATAGAAGTCCTGAGTCAAAACTTTGCAATGAAAAATCTTGGCAAGCTTCACTACTTCCTCGGTATTCAAGATGTTTCACATGAAGATGGATTGTTTCTTAATCAGACAAAATACATAGAAGAAATCCTCACCTATACGGGTATGTGTGATGCTAATCCTATGCCTACTCTTTTACCAAATTGTTTAGATGCAGCCTTTCAGGATAAGGAATTGTTTGGTGATCCATCTTATTTCAGAAGCATCGCGGGCAAACTTCAATACCTTACACTCACTCGTCCGGATATCCAATACGCGGTTAACTTTGTTTGCCAAAGGATGCATGCCCCAACAACAATGGATTTCATATTACTCAAACAAATCCTTCGATATGTTAAGGGCACAATCCATTATGGACTTCAGATATCTCATCACAGCACGCTAACAATTGCCTCGTACAGTGATAGCGATTGGGCTGGCTGTGAAGAGACAAAAATGTCTACAACGGGTTTCTGCATCTTCATAGGTTCTAATATTGTGTCCTGGTGTGCTAAAAGACAGCCTACAGTATCTCGATCTTCAACAGAAGCGGAGTATCGAGCCATGGCGTATACTGCTTCCGAATTGACTTGGATAAATGCTATTCTCAAGGATCTTCGAATTGGACAATCTACACCAGCTTTGCTAAGATGGGATAACCTCTCTGCTATCCATTTATATGTCAATCCTGATTTTCATAGTCGCTCCAAACATATTGAGGTTGATTATCATTATATTAGAGAAAAGTGGCTCTTGGACAGATTGAGGTACATCACATTTCATCAGAACAACAGCTGGCGGATATTTTTACAAACCATTACGTCACAAACTTGGTGTTGGACTTCTACCCACCACAAGTTTGAGGGGGGATGTTGGAAACATAAGTGCAGCTGCTGGAGATACTCTGTTTCCTGCGAGTAAAACAGAGGAGGATGACACACGAAGCTTTCTAGGCCTCGGAGACAAAAGCCCAGGTGTTGTGTTCGGTAAAGAAGGAAGAGGGGGCCCAAAGAAGACCCAATCGGTTCTGCGACAGTGTGAAGATGCCTGCAACGTTATTAATGCAAAGGCAAGGTACATGGCAGGCGTGTGCAGAGAAGACCGTGGCAGAGCAGTCCCGTACGAAACAGAGCACCCATTCTACTACTGCCGTGGAGCTCGAAAATCGATTCTCGTGTCTACTACAGTCCAATTCTTAAAGTATCCGTTAGGGTTATGTGTTTGACAATTTTGGTGGACAACAAAACTTCTATATGAAACTATTCAGATGTTGAATATGGAGTTCCATGCACTACGACCTTGTCCTCTTTCGAATTTGGGTCAGATGGAAGCAGTTGAATATCTGAGTCTATGCACCCCTCACAAATTCAGATCACGTTGCATACGATAACCAAATTTAACCATATTATGTGTGTCACTAGACCACAACGGACTGATACAATATCTCAACATTTTTATACGAAAATTTAGCATTATTATTTAAACGAAAGTAGAGTCAAAATTTACATATCTGAGATTAACATGTATGTGGTGCAATTATTAGATCACTTACTTATTCCCAACCGTATATTTTCTTAAATTTGTATAATGTCACCCCAATGGGTATTCTTTATATGTTCTACTTATTGGAATACATGTGATATAAAGAATATTTCGTGGATCGGTAATTGCCTTAATCAAATCCATGTTCCATGTTTGTGTCAACCGGTCAATTAGATGATGATTGACCTTAAACGAAGGGTAATAGTATGTGTAATCGCAACTTGGTTACCTCAGATATTAAGTTGGTGATTATGGGTTATTCCATACTGATATGGAAATCCAATTATTTCTATACATTTTATCATGTAACTTTTTATTTAGTAATAAATAAATAATATATACAAGCATTAAAATCTATGATACAATATGTATATGAATAATCTACATCTACTAATCGGAGAGGATATCTAGCATTTTTTTTTTAAAAAAATATTGTTTTGACTAACACAATATTTTAGTATTTAAGAAATGAGATTAGAAAAATATTCAGCTCTCGTTCAAATTGTCTAAAAGTATTTCTATTATATTTTCTGAATGATTTTTTACCAGGTGCTGTTTCCTATTTTTTATTGTTTAATTCTAATATGAAATTAAATGCATATTCAGCAGTTACAAAAACCGCTTTTATTACAAAATCGTTATAATAATTAATTTATTTTTGGTTAAGGGGTTGAGTCTTTTCTTTCCTTATAAAGAGTTGTGATTTGGGTCTCCGAAGATTGTTCGGCCCGTCTTCGTTCCGGTCTGACGGTTTTAGATTTTGAAGATGAATCTGGTGCCAACATATTATTTACTTTATTTGGAATAATATATCTAGTTTTTCTAACATAATAAGTATTTTTTGTCACTTGACCACAACGGACCGGTTTAATAACCCAACATATTCATATGAAAATTTAACATTCTCATACGAGGGAAGATGGAGTCGAACTGTACAATTCTGAAATGTACGTAGATGTGATGCAACCACCAACGTACTTACTATTCTCCTAACATAATAAGTATTTTTTTTTTGTCGAACCACAACGGATCGATTCAATAGTTCAATATTTTCTTATGAAAATTTAACACCCTCATACAAGGACACATGTAATCGAACTCCACACCTCTGGGATATACATAGAGATGATACAATCAGTGCAACACTTACTCCTCTCCAACGTAATAACTCCAACATAATAAGTATTTATGATTTAAAATTGTCAAATAAATTATGTAATTACAAGAGTGTCAAACATAGCACGTTGAGTACGGAAATAAACTAGGAAAAATGCATGATATATATTATATTCTAAAAAAATATAAAATTATGTAAAAATAATGAATGGTTATAGTAGTCGAGATTAAGAATTAAGGCTGAGGCTAAGAGTAAGAGTAGAGGCTCAACTTTATAAAGAAGTAAATCAAGGCGAGAAGCAGCTAAAATATTGGAGAGACTTTGCACAGAGGCAAAAGATTTCAAGAAAAGTTTGTCAATTAGGTTACAGACATGTATGTGTCTCTCTTGTAGTGACCAAATGTTTGATGTAGCATGTCTGAGTTTGTTAGGCCAAAAACTGTAGTTGTATTCTGTTAGGTTCGGTTTAAGAATTTTGGTTTTAAAAAAAAATGTCATTTAGACATAAATTTTATTTGATTTCAGTTCGGTTTAGTTTGGGTATTTTAAATTTGGGAAATTGATTAAAATAATATTATTTTAAATTTTGGTTCCAAATTTATTAATAATTATTTAAAATTTTAAAAATAACATAAATTTAATATTAAAATAATTAAAAACTTATTTCTAATAAAAATTAAACCCTAAATTGAAAAAGGTGAATACAAACATTATGTTTTAATTTTATATATAGTTTATTGAAAGTAAATAATTATTTTCACATAATATTTTATGTTATTTTTGGAAATTTATTTTTACTGTGCTAAATTTTGAAAATAAATTTAAAATAATGCTATTTTACGATATTATTATTAAAAAATTTTTTTTTGAAAACGGCCTATTTTTTAAGTAGATTTTATAATCACTTGAGTAATGTATTTTCTTTCTTAACCATGATTTTTTTGTTTTGTATTTCTTTACATAATATGTCACGCATACGTGTCATAATATGGAAGTATTTTAAAACAAATATTATATAACACATAATTTATTAGAATATTTACGAAAATAATATTAGACAAAAATTTTACAGTATAATATATGTAAATCTCTAATATTTTGACATAAAAGGAAAATATTATATAAAAAAAAATATTAAAATTTTTACAAAATCAGTCAAACAAAATATAAAAAAGTGTGGACTAATTGAATATTAATCACATCTAAAATTTCTTACCTATTTAATAATATTGTCTATCTAAAATATACATATAATCCAATTTTATTATATATTTTATTTATATAATTAATATTAATAATTTTTAAAATATTATTTAAATAAAAATAAATTATATATATATGAATATTTTTTACGTAGATATACCATGGGTCTAAACATAATTTTATTCAATACACAATAGAGTGTTACGAGATATTTATAATGGATGTACTTTATATCTTTAGGTATCATATGAAGAATTCTTATTATCTCTTCCTCTCGGTTTGTTCACAACAAACAAATATATCAATCTAACTATATTTTCAGTTAGATTTAAGTAGGAAATCTAATAAATTTATTTAATAATGATTTCAGAAATAAATTTTTATTATACGTTATCAACTTTTCCATTCTGAAAGGCTTTCCAGATTTTTGAATGCCAAGAAATCTATAAGAAAAGTCAACTAACAAAGACGTGTTATAAAATTTCTTTCTTTTTTTAAATTCTTGACTTAGTCATTCAGACAATTCCCACTTGCTGTTTTTGTCTCCACTTCATATTTTTGTTTTGTTTAATAATTTTATCTATCTCTATTCAACACTGACCAAAACCCCAGAAAACAAAAACTTTTTTATTCAGATATCAATCAGCCATGTTCTCTCCACATCTCTACAGAATCTCAAACCCCAATTCTTGTCTCATCTTTCTCTTCTTCTTGTCCTCTTTTTACAATCTTCCTTGTTTTCTAAGTCAACGAGATATTAGGTTATGTGATAATCTGTTTCAGTGTGGGAATCTCACCGCTGGTTTTCCTTTCTGGGGACTGGCTCGACCAGAACCTTGTGGTCATCCATCTTTGGGACTTCACTGCGATAAATCATCAAACAAGACTTATCTGATCATCTCAAGTCAGATGTACAAAATCTTCCAAATAGCCAACTCAACTAACACTCTTCGACTTGCGAAGCAAGACTTTTTAGATGAACAGTTCTGCAATGCTACATTCACTGGCACAACGTTGACTCCTGAACTCTTTGAGCTTTTGCCAAATTACAAAACCCTCTTTGTTTACTATCTCTGCAAAGATGGTCTACACAATCTTTCGACTTTCACATGTCCAAAGATTGGTATAGCCTCGGCACATCAGAGCAGAGAAAATCATGAAAACTGTGGTGCGAGTTTCAACATCACTGTTCCCATTAAATATGATCCAGAAGAGGAAGCTTTGAATTTGACCCGTTTGGGAAATGTTCTTAAAGAAGGATTTGAGGTGAAGCTGAGGATTGGTCAGAGACCATGTCAAGAATGTCAATCTAGTGGTGGAATCTGCGGCTACCAATCTGACACTCCGGTTTGCTGCAAGACAAACTCTTCATCAGGATTAGTAAGCCTTTGCGCTCCAATGATTCCACCTAAACCTAGTGGTAAGTTTCTATAATCTCTCTAATGAACAAATCATCTTTTTCTTTCGATCTTCCTTATGTCGGATTTTAGGATTGTTAAGACATACCTTGCTTCCTAGTAGCTCAAGAGAGAAGGAAGAAACTTGAGTGGTCTAAAACTCTTTTTATCTGTCTCCAGCATACAAAATTGCCATCATTTCCAGGGAATGGAGAGAAATATTTCACACCATCAATCTGTCTCCTTTCTTTATAACAGTTCCTTCTTCTTCGTCTTCATCAATATCCAATAGTTTCATGGTAAATCTAAAGAGTTTTTATCTTCTTCCACTCTTCATTCTTTAAAATTTTACCTCAAACTGGCAAAGAAAGTGGAGAGTAAAGGAAGGGCCAATTACAGTAAAATCTTTCTTCTTTCGTCGTTAAGGTGCCCTTTTGGAGATTTTCTTCATTAGTCTATAATTTGCCTGACTTTTCCCAGTAAAGTTCTTGCACTGACCCTTGCTTTTTTAGGTCGTCCTATAAAAAAGAAAAGAAATTAAATCAACAAAATTAATATTTTATAACAACCAAGCAAATTAAAATCTTTTAAGGAATTTGATATCCTGATTTGTGTACAAGTCTATGCCAAGACCAAGTCCTCCTAACCCACCTAATTCCAAAGAAATTTCCTTTTGGAAAATAAATTTCCATATAAACAATATTTAAAAAGCAACCTTAGCTTTTCTTTTCCTTCTTTCAACTCATACCAAACCAAGACTTAGCCAAAAGAAAAAACGTTTTACCTCCTCTACATCTTCTACTTCATCTTTTTCATCCTCTTCAAGGCCCCAGAAAAGAAGAAAAAACAGAGAGAACCATGAGCAATCTCTCTCTCTCTCAGTTTAAAGATCTTTGTCTTACACAATCATATGAATGCTCTCTCTGATTCCCTATTTTGATTTACCTCCTCTACTTTATCTTCTTCTTCTTTACCTCCAAGGCCATAAAAGAAGAAAAAACAGAGTGAACCATGAACAATCTATCTCAGTCTCCAAAAAGATCTTTCTCCTATACAATCATATCGATGCTCTCTGTGATTCCCTATTTTGTTATGTCAGTTGATGACCGTCACATACACTGCGCTCTTCCATTTACCTGCGGAAATCAGATAGATCTCTATTATCCATTTTGGACATCTAACAGAGAAGAATGCGGTCATCCAGATTTCAAGGTCAACTGCATCGACGGTTTCGCAGAGCTTAACATCTCCTCAGTTAAGTTCCGAATTCTTGAGATGAACTACAAGTCCATTAGACTTGTCAGAATGGATTACACCAACAATCTTTGTCCACAATACCCTGAGAATGCAATAATCAACCAACAAGTCCTTTCATTTCTTCGAGACACCGAGCTGCAAACTTTTTATTACGACTGCTCTGGTCCAAGGATAAATTTTCTTCCCAAAGGCTACATTAGCCAGCTTGGCTGTGAGCACGAATTTGGCGAGCAAAGTTACTTTGTCTCGTCCCATTCACATCGTAGGAATAGAGTTATCTTAGATGGGTTAAGTGCATCGTGTAAAAGAAACGTCAGCGTTCCAGTCTCCCGATCTGCCTTGAAGATAGCAGAGAAGAATCAGAGTCTGGAGGCTATAGAGAAGGCTCTTGATATGGGATTTAAGCTCAGTTTTAACAGAGATTGTTCGCGATGCAAAAAATCAAATGGTGCTTGTGGATTTAATCAGAGCTCGAGAGCATTTGTGTGCTATTGTATAAATGAGCCTCGCGAGCATACTTGCAATTCTGAAAACAACAGTACTGATTTCTCCTGCTCTATTACTCTGAATATTTCAGAATTTGAATCTAAATATGATTTGCTAACCTTCTTCCATCAGAGGCAGATCTTTTCTTTTCCTCTTCAAGCTTTGTTTTATGTACGATTCTCAAGTTCTGACTTATATTTGTACTGACATTTGTCTCATAATATTTGTTCATGCAGAACTCTCCAAACCAGCTAAAATAGGTAGGTTTCTATTATTTTCCTTTCAAGAAATTTAATTTCAGTAAAACATACCTCGGAAACACCTAATCTTGCGAAGCTCTTGTCCTTATGTTTGTCTCTAGGCATCGGATTTGCAGGCGGATTCTTGGGTGCCACTCTTTTAATAGGAGGTCTGTTCTGTTTCATCATCTGGAGAAGAAAGAAAATGGCAGGTCAATACACAACCAAAGGCCTTTCAACTACAACGCCTTACTCAAGCAATAATCAAATGTCAACCACAACAATCTCTCGCAACATTCACTCTCTTCTACCATCAATATCTAACCTTGCAAACGGAAACATGTACTCTGGAGTTCAGGTTTTCAGCTATGAAGAACTTGAGGAAGCCACAGAGAATTTCTCTAAAGAGCTCGGAGATGGAGGCTTCGGTACTGTCTACTACGGTAAGAACCCTGAAAAAAACATTCGACTATGTACCAAATAAGCTTCAAAACTGGCTTTTAAAGCTTATGCAATTTTGAAGGCATACTAAAGGATGGACGAGCTGTAGCTGTAAAACGACTCTACGAGAGGTCACTAAAACGCGTTGAGCAATTCAAGAACGAGATCGAGATCTTGAAGTCCCTAAAACACCCGAATCTAGTGATTCTATACGGATGCACAACAAGACATAGCAGAGAATTACTCTTAGTCTACGAATACATTTCTAATGGCACACTCGCTGATCATCTCCATGGAGATCAAGCAGAATCTCGTCCTATTTGCTGGCCTGCACGACTCAACATCGCCATTCAAACCGCTAGTGCATTGGCTTTTCTTCATACCTCAGGTAACACAAATTGAACAAACACACAATGAGATTCCTGAAAAAAATAATTGAATCATGAAATTCTCTGTTTTTTTAGGGATAATACACAGAGATGTCAAGACTACCAACATTCTTCTAGACAGCAATTACCAAGTCAAAGTGGCTGATTTTGGTCTCTCGCGGTTGTTTCCGAAAGATCGAACTCACATTTCAACGGCGCCACAAGGAACTCCGGGGTATGTTGACCCTGAGTATTACCAATGTTACCGTCTCAACGAGAAGAGTGACGTTTACAGCTTCGGAGTCGTCCTCTCCGAACTTATCTCTTCAAAAGAAGCAGTCGATATAACGCGACACCGTCACGATATCAACCTCGCAAACATGGCAATCACCAAAATCCAAAACGACGCCGTTCACGAGCTCGCTGATCTATCTCTTGGATTCGCGAGAGATCCTGCAGTAAAGAAGACGATGATTTCCGTTGCTGAGTTGGCGTTCCGGTGTTTGCAACAGGAGAGAGAAATCCGGCCGTCGATGGACGAGATCGTCGAGGTTTTAAGAGGGATTCAAAAGGAAGGGGTAGGAGATTTTACAGAGGTGGTGGAGATAGACGTGATAGGTGGAGATGACGTTGGATTGCTAACGCATGGTGTTCCTCCGCCGCTATCGCCAGTAACTGAGAAAGGGACGAGTAGTTCGAATACAACAGCGAGTTCTTTTTGAGTGTAGAGATACTGTGAACGTAAACGAAGGTTCGGTGTTCAGTATATAAACCATTGGTCCATTGTGAATTTCACTTTTTGACCTTTTTGTTTTTACTTTGGCTATAACTTTACTTTTCTTTTGTGTTTTTGTTTTGTTTTTGCATAAAATGGAACATTACTACTACGATAATTATTGTCCGTGCCTTTAACAGATTAAAAATAATAATAATTAAATTTAGTGATAACAAAATATTTACTAAAAAACATTTGGAAAAAGTTGTTAAGAAGCTTGAATATTCGTTAGTAGATTAAGTGATAATTTATCAATGCAACTAGTTAAAAAAGAAAACTATAATTGTATTTGATTTTAGAGTAATACCCTAAAATAGCATCATTTTAAGTTTATCTTCCAAATTTAGCACAATAAAACTAAAATTTCCAAAATAGCATAAATTATTATGTATAAATAATTATTTATCTTAAATAAAAAAATATAAAATTAAAACATAATGTTTGGGTTCACTTTTTCCAATTTAGGATTTAAATTTTTTTATTAGGAATAAGTTTTCAATTATTTTAGTATTAAATTTATGCTATTTTTGAAAATTTAAATGACTAGTGCTATATTTAGAACAAAAATTTAAAATAATACTATTTTAGTCAATTACCGTTAATTTTATTGTTGATGTCCTTTGATTTATATGTTCTATATATGTAAATTTTCGCGAATATAAGCTAACTTACTAATCTTTAGATCACATCCATACATTAGTTGATCCAGTGCCTCAATAAAAGTTATATACACAAATGATTCCCGGTTTTGGTCACCAAATTGATTTTGTTTTCATATATATATGGGAAAACTGTCTAATTCTATACCATAAAATTTCATATCTTTGTAGATATACACGAAGTTTTTACCTCTTTCTATTTATCGTCAAATAGAAGTTGAATGTTTAATTCCCCCTAAACTTAATTTTTCAACATATTTCCACCCGAAATTAAATTTGTAAAATTAACCAATTGTTTTATTATTTAACCAAAGTCAAACCGATTTTGATCCAATTTTGACCCATTTTTACCCGATTTAGACCCAATTTAGATCCGCTTTTGACCCAATTTTTTGACCCGAGTTGCAACTTATTTTGACCAAATTTTGACCCTATTTTACCCAATTTTAAACCCGATTTTAACATATTTTGAATAGAATTATACTTTGATTTTTATCCAATTTGATCCGAATTTTATATGCTAATAAAAACTTTTTTAATTATCATTCTGGTTAGTTTTCAGTTTTTTAGTCAACATTCTTACAAAAACCCGAAACCTGTACAAAATGTCACCGAATCAAAATAGCTGGACATTTTATAAAATTTAACCATGATACTAAATTCTAAAATCACTCCGGTTGTGAAAACTCATGCGAAAGAATAACTTGACTTGATTGTCCTAGTGTAATTCCCTACAATCAATAAAACAAGAAAATAAAAGAAACATCACTAGGATTGAAGAAATATCAATACAAAATAAAGAACGACATACAAACCTTTTTATGGAATCTGCTATTATGTCTACCAACACCACACACACCACAATGCATTAACCCTTTTGGACTCTTTTGACTGTTTCTTCGTAGGGGATTCATTCTTTCCTTTTTTCCTTTTTTCCTTTTTATCCTTCCCCGTATTAATTAGGTGGAAAATTCACCAATTGATGCATCCCATGGGGCCAAAACCTAGCACCCCTTAGTGGCATTATTCCCTCTGCATAAGTCCTTCTCCAAATACACTCGCCAGCCACATTTTGCACTTCCAATACAATGGTACGCGATTTTGGTTTTATCGTAACGTACCTGTCTGATATTGCGTTGATTCTTCAATGCGTAATCCAAGACAACTTCCTTGAAGGCTACTACTTTGTTGTAAAACGTCTGACCTATAAACAACTTCCCATCGCCACTACGATTGAAAACTACAATCGATAGGAGATTCATCTTCACTATCGGTTTCGGGGAACACATTGTGTCGAACTTCTGGATCTTCAATAAAATCAGGAATATCCTTTTCCACTTCGTACTCATTCCTCTCTACTGGATCTTCACCATCCGAATCTACAACATGGGTTTCTTCATTCCTCTCCACTGGTTCTACACCATTTGTGCCTGTCAAAGTTTTGTCAATAAGGGTGTCGTAGTAAGCGTCATCTTTCACCGCCAACTCCATCTGAAAAATGCGATAATATGTCAGAGAAAAAAATAGATCAGGTTTAGCCACACTTTGCAATAATAGAGAAAAAAATCTTAAATTGCATAAGCTACATGATTATTACTAAAATGAAGTAAAAATGATTATTACTAAAATGAAGTAAAAATGATTATTACTAAAAATGAACTTTCCTGCCGTTTGCCATAACATAATTATTACTAAAAAATGAACTTTGCTAATTATTTGATTTGGATTAAATTAATGCAGAGGACAAAAACGTATGGCTTCGAGATGATGAGTTTGCACGCATGGCTACAACACTTTCAGATTCCCACCATCTCTTAGTAGATTGATTTAAGAAATTCATTACGAGAATACAAATGGGTGTTCCTTGAATTCGTGTTGGAACCAGATATTATAGAGTTCAATTTTCACAGAACAAAAATCAATCACTGAACTTGTCAAGGAAGAAGACAACAAAAAAAATGACAGAAGAAAAATCAAAGCTGTTTTCCCAAGTAATTTCGCCTATGGATCTAAAAATTATAAAAAAAATGATAAAAGAAAAAACCCAGATCCCCATACGCCTGAATCTTAAAAATTAAAACCCCCGTTTCATACCCATAAGAGAGAGAGCCATGGTAGGCAAAAAAACGCTCGAAAGTAAGGACAGAAACAGAAAAAAATTAAAACAAATCGAGTGAAAACGGCATGGGGAACATCAAATCAGTTAGGGTTAGATGATACCTCATTTGGAGCATATGCAATCTGAGTTTTTCTTGATATTATGCGAAGCCGGTCACCAAGTGTTCTGCGAATCGATTTCAGTTAGGATTCTTTGATTAGGGTTTTTAGGAGAATGGAGTGCAATTTTCGGGTGTCTTAACTGGGTTAAAATAAGTTAAAACGGATCAACATCCGGATTAAAAACGGGTCAAAATTAGATTAAATTTGGTTTGCTCGGTTTAGTAATTAAATAATTGGTTAATTCTTTAATATTAATTTTGTGTGCAAATAGGTTGAAAGTTTCATATTGGGGGGAATGAGACATTTAACTTCGGTTTGACGACAACTATAAAGAGGTCGAAACTTCGTGTGTATCCACACAGATATAGAACTTCATGGGTGGAATTAGACAGTTTTCCCTATATATATATATATATATATATATATATATATATATATTAAATTGATTACATATAATTTTAGATAGTTAGTTGGAGTGATATTCAATAAATATTCTTTTATGATGCATACTAATGTTGTTTATTTTAAATTTATGCTTGCATCTTCTATGATCGTATATATATGCTTTTTCACTTTTACATATGAACGTATGCAAAATTTGATTGCAAATACAAAATTAACTCATTTAGCTCTCATTTTGTAAAACTAACAATTTATCTATTTTATATTCATAATAAACTTTCTAATTATAGTTTTAATATTATCATATAACTTTTTATTAAATAAAATACAAAAACACAAATAAATACAAAAATTAAATATTTATAAAAAATAGGGACATTTGCAAAATTGACCTAAAATTTGTCTTCAATTGTAAGTTCGACAATTTACACTTTTTTTTGCAAAACTAACTTTCTATCTCTATTTTATCCTTCAACAATAACTTTATTTACAACTTTGCCATTAATTTTAAAAAAAGCAAAAACAACACAAAGACCATTACGAACAAATTTTTCAAAAATATTACGAAAATGTCATCTCCTTCAATGCATACAACCATCATTATCGTGGTTGCTGGAAGAAAAACATTTTATTCCTATCAAAGCAGACTTCTCGGAGAAGTCTGCGACGTTTATTCCGATCAAAGCAGACGTCTCGGAGAATTCTGCTTTGATAGGAATAAAAATTGTTTTGGAGAGAAAAACATTTTATTTCTATCAAAGCAGACTTCTCCGAGAAGTCTGCTTTGGCGAGAAAAACATTTTATTCCTATCAAAGCAGACTTCTCGGAGAAGTCTGCGACGTTTATTCCGATCAAAGCAGACTTCTCGGAGAAGTCAAACCGATTTTGATCCAATTTTGACCCATTTTTTACCCGATTTAGACCCAATTTAGATCCGCTTCTGATCCAATTTTTTGACCCGAGTTGCAACTTATTTTGACCAAATTTTGACCCTATTTTACCCAATTTTAAACCCGATTTTAACATATTTTGAATAGAATTATACTTTGATTTTTATCCAATTTCATCCCAAATTTGATCCGAATTTTATATGCTAATAAAAACTTTTTTAATTATCATTCTGGTTAGTTTTCAGTTTTTTAGTCAACATTCTTACAAAAACCCGAAACCTGTACAAAATGTCACCGAATCAAAATAGCTGGACATTTTATAAAATTTAACCATGATACTAAATTCTAAAATCACTCCGGTTGTGAAAACTCATGCGAAAGAATAACTTGACTTGATTGTCCTAGTGTAATTCCCTACAATCAATAAAACAAGAAAATAAAAGAAACATCACTAGGATTGAAGAAATATCAATACAAAATAAAGAACGACATACAAACCTTTTTATGGAATCTGCTATTATGTCCACCAACACCACACACACCACAATGCATTAACCCTTTTGGACTCTTTTGACTGTTTCTTCGTAGGGGATTCATTCTTTCCTTTTTTCCTTTTTTCCTTTTTATCCTTCCCCGTATTAATTAGGTGGAAAATTCACCAATTGATGCATCCCATGGGGCCAAAACCTAGCACCCCTTAGTGGCATTATTCCCTCTGCATAAGTCCTTCTCCAAATACACTCGCCAGCCACATTTTGCACTTCCAATACAATGGTACGCGATTTTGGTTTTATCGTAACGTACCTGTCTGATATTGCGTTGATTCTTCAATGCGTAATCCAAGACAACTTCCTTGAAGGCTACTACTTTGTTGTAAAACGTCTGACCTATAAACAACTTCCCATCGCCACTACGATTGAAAACTACAATCGATAGGAGATTCATCTTCACTATCGGTTTCGGGGAACACATTGTGTCGAACTTCTGGATCTTCAATAAAATCAGGAATATCCTTTTCCACTTCGTACTCATTCCTCTCTACTGGATCTTCACCATCCGAATCTACAACATGGGTTTCTTCATTCCTCTCCACTGGTTCTACACCATTTGTGCCTGTCAAAGTTTTGTCAATAAGGGTGTCGTAGTAAGCGTCATCTTTCACCGCCAACTCCATCTGAAAAATGCGATGATATGTCAGAGAAAAAAATATATCAGGTTTAGCCACACTTTGCAATAATAGAGAAAAAATCTTAAATTGCATAAGCTACATGATTATTACTAAAATGAAGTAAAAATGATTATTACTAAAATGAAGTAAAAATGATTATTACTAAAAATGAACTTTCCTGCCGTTTGCCATAACATAATTATTACTAAAAAATGAACTTTGCTAATTATTTGATTTGGATTAAATTAATGCAGAGGACAAAAACGTATGGCTATGAGATGATGAGTTTGCACGCATGGCTACAACACTTTCAGATTCCCACCATCTCTTAGTAGATTGATTTAAGAAATTCATTACGAGAATACAAATGGGTGTTCCTTGAATTCGTGTTGGAACCAGATATTATAGAGTTCAATTTTCACAGAACAAAAATCAATCACTGAACTTGTCAAGGAAGAAGACAACAAAAAAAATGACAGAAGAAAAATCAAAGCTGTTTTCCCAAGTAATTTCGCCTATGGATCTAAAAATTATAAAAAAAATGATAAAAGAAAAAACCCAGATCCCCATACGCCTGAATCTTAAAAATTAAAACCCCCGTTTCATACCCATAAGAGAGAGAGCCATGGTAGGCAAAAAAACGCTCGAAAGTAAGGACAGAAACAGAAAAAAATTAAAACAAATCGAGTGAAAACGGCATGGGGAACATCAAATCAGTTAGGGTTAGATGATACCTCATTTGGAGCATATGCAATCTGAGTTTTTCTTGATATTATGCGAAGCCGGTCACCAAGTGTTCTGCGAATCGATTTCAGTTAGGATTCTTTGATTAGGGTTTTTAGGAGAATGGAGTGCAATTTTCGGGTGTCTTAACTGGGTTAAAATAAGTTAAAACGGATCAACATCCGGATTAAAAACGGGTCAAAATTAGATTAAATTTGGTTTGCTATATCGGTTTAGTAATTAAATAATTGGTTAATTCTTTAATATTAATTTTGTGTGCAAATAGGTTGAAAGTTTCATATTGGGGGGAATGAGACATTTAACTTCGGTTTGACGACAACTATAAAGAGGTCGAAACTTCGTGTGTATCCACACAGATATAGAACTTCATGGGTGGAATTAGACAGTTTTCCCTATATATATATATATATATTAAATTGATTACATATAATTTTAGATAGTTAGTTGGAGTGATATTCAATAAATATTCTTTTATGATGCATACTAATGTTGTTTATTTTAAATTTATGCTTGCATATTCTATGATCGTATATATATGCTTTTTCACTTTTACATATGAACGTATGCAAAATTTGATTGCAAATACAAAATTAACTCATTTAGCTCTCATTTTGTAAAACTAACAATTTATCTATTTTATATTCATAATAAACTTTCTAATTATAGTTTTAATATTATCATATAACTTTTTATTAAATAAAATACAAAAACAAAAATAAATACAAAAATTAAATATTTATAAAAAATAGGGACATTTGCAAAATTGATCTAAAATTTGTCTTCAATTGTAAGTTCGACAATTTACACTTTTTTTTGCAAAACTAACTTTCTATCTCTATTTTATCCTTCAACAATAACTTTATTTACAACTTTGCCATTAATTTAAAAAAAGCAAAAACAACACAAAGACCATTACGAACAAATTTTTCAAAAATATTACGAAAATGCCATCTCCTTCAATGCATACAACCATCATTATCGTGGTTGCTGGAAGAAAAACATTTTATTCCTATCAAAGCAGACTTCTCGGAGAAGTCTGTGACGTTTATTCCGATCAAAGCAGACGTCTTGGAGAAGTCTGCTTTGATAGGAATAAAAATTGCTTTGGAGAGAAAAACATTTTATTTCTATCAAAGCAGACTTCTCCGAGAAGTGTGCTTTGGCGAGAAAAACATTTTATTCCTATCAAAGCAGACTTCTCGGAGAAGTCTGCGACGTTTATTCCGATCAAAGCAGACTTCTCGGAGAAGTCTGCTTTGATAGGAATAAAAATTGCTTTGACGAGAAAAACAGTTTATTCCTATCAACGCAAACTTCTCCGAGAAGTTTGCGACGTTAGTCTGCTTTGATATGAATAAACGTTGCAGACTGCGAGAAGTCTGTGAAATAATATTGAGATTATAGAGGAGAAATGTGAAGAATTGAATCTGAAAACTCAAAGAGAAATATGAGAAAATGAGAAATGACTTAGACTTATGGAGAAGAATCTCCTAAGAGTATATTATACATTGAGTCTTTACAGCCCTTTTATAGAGGATTTACAATGTGAACACAAAATAAAACGAATTCAAACTTGTGGATGAGTTTGAATAGAGGAGGAGCCTGTCAACAACCAATGAGAAGAGAGGAGACAGCAGGCATGACTGTTTGGTGTGGTTACCAAGACTGTGTGCAGTAGGCATGACTGTTTGGTGTGGTTACCAAGACTGTGTGCTGGGCATGTCCTTTTCACCTTGATTCTTCTCCCAAGGTAGCTATTTAACCATTTCAACCATGTGGTTAATAATAACCCATCCTTTTTCATTTCCTTGTTATTCAAACTGAATTTTCGTGCTCACACTTGCCTTGTAGGTCAAGATAGGTCTTATTTGATTTTCCTATGTCAATACTCCCCCTCAAGCTAAAGACTTTGGAATCACCCTAAAGTCTTAAGCTTGGGAACCCAAGGCAACACCTCATTAAAACCTTATTAAGGAAAACCACTTGGGACAAAACCTTAATAAGGGAAAAAGAGTGTGTTGCTCTTGGATTAGGAGACCTTTGATCATGGGTGTGATAAATCAACAAGCCCAAGTTTGCTAAAGATGTTCTTGCAAACTTTGAGACTTTCTGCCTTTGTGAAGATGTCAGCTAGTTGGTCTTCACTCCTTGTATAACATGGCAGAATGGTTCCATCTTGAACTTTCTCCCTAACCTTATGGCAGTCGATCTCTATGTGCTTGGTCCTCTCGTGAAACACTGAGTTTGAAGCTATGTGAATGGCTGCCTGATTATCACAATGGAAGGTAATTGGCCCTGGTTGTGCAATACCGAAATCTTTCAAGAGTGCTTTGAGCCAAGTTACTTCATTTGTCAGCTTCCTCATAGCCCTATATTCTGCTTCAGCACTAGAACATGATACCACCTTCTGCTTCTTAGTCTTCCAAGTGACTAAGTTCCCACAAACGAAGGTGCAATACCCAGTGGTTGATTTCCTATCCACCCTATCACCAGCCCAATCCGCATCACAATACCCAACAATCTCAGTGTTCCCATTCTTGCCCATCCATATACCTTGACCAGGAAATCCTTTGATGTATCTAAGGATTCTTTCTACCATGCTCCAATGATATACAGTAGGCTTTTGCATATGTTGACTCACTTGATTCACAGCAAAACACAAGTCTGGTCGTGTGAGGGTGAGGTAGATCAGCTTCCCAACTAGTCTCCTATACTGAGAAACATCCATAAATAACTCATCAGCTTTCTCCCCCTTTCCGTTGACCTTGTAGCCATCTTCAAGAGGAGTTTTGGCCGGTTTAGCCCCAAGCTTTCCCGTGTCTGTCAACAGATCAAGAGCATACTTTCTTTGGGATAGAAAGAGCCCTTCTTGAGACCGACACACTTCAATACCCAAGAAGTACTTCAACTCTCCAAGATCCTTGATGTCAAATGATCTGTTTAAGAAGGCCTTTGTGGACTGAATTCCTTCCTTATCATCTCCTGTGATGATAAGGTCATCCACATAAACCAAGACCGCCACGATTCCTTTGGAGTTTTGACGAGTGAACAAAGTATGATCTGAATGGGATTTCTAAACCCATTATCAGTAAGTGTGGAGCTTAATTTGTGATACCAGGGCCCTTGGTGACTGCTTCAACCCATATATTGCCTTCCTAAGTCTTAGAACCTGTCCCTCTTTGCAAAGATCTTCAAGGCCTGGTGGTGGAGTCATATACACTTCCTCTTCAAGTTCTCCTTGTAGGAATGCGTTCTTGACATCCATTTGCCATAAGTCCCAAGTCAGATTCGTAGCTAGTGAAAGAACAACCCTTACAGTGTGTAGCTTAGCCACCGGTGCAAATGTATCAGTATATTCCTCTCCATATGTCTGAGTGAAACCTCTTGCAACTAGACGTGCCTTGTACCTTTCTATGTCCCCATTGCTCTTATACTTGATGGTGAACACCCACTTAGAACTCACAGCCTTCTTGCCTTTGGGAAGTTCTTGTATATCCCATGTATGATTCCTTTCCATAGCTCCCTTCTCATCTCTTACTGCATCTAACCATTCTTTCTTGCTCTTAGCTTCTTCATAAGTCCTTGGAATCTGATTTTGTTCAATCTTTCCAAGGAATGCTTGATGACTAGATGGCAAGAGGTCAAGGGAACAAACAGCTTGTATGGGATGAGCCACGGCCTGGTTGTTGTAGAATACCCTAGTGTTCCTAAGTCTAGTACTCCTCCTTAAATGCTGAAGAGGTGGTGCAGCCTCCTCTACAACCGTTTCCTCTTCCATTTGGTGAATAGGTTCCTCTATACCCACTTCCAAGTCGTCTTGTTCTTGATTTTGGGCTATAGCTTCTTCTTGGATTGGAGTTGGTTCTTGAGTTACCACCCCTTGTTTATTCTCTTGGGTATCTTGTGAACTACTTAAGGTTCTTGTTTCTTCGTGTCTTGAATCCTTTGGCAGATCATTTCCCAAATGATTCAAGAGAAACCTCAAACTCATAGCCAAATCAGAAGGTGACCTTGAGAGATCCTTCAATCCTTCCCAATCTTTCTGATCATAATAGCTTCGTTCTTCTATGAACTTGACATCTCTAGACACATATGTCCTGTTGTTGCTCGGATCATAGCACTTATAACCCTTTTGTGTTGTCGAATATCCAAGGAACATACACTTGATGCTCTTTGCCTCCAACTTGTTTCTTAGATCACCTGAAACATACACAAAGCACACACACCCAAATACACGTAAATGATCAATGGAAGGTTTAGTTTTATTGAGTACCTCAAATGGGGATATATCTTGCAAGACTTTGGTTGGAATCCGATTGATGAGGTAGCAAGCAACCAAGACTGCATCTCCCCAAAAACTTTTAGGAACATTGGTATGAAACATCATGGATCTTGCTACTTCCATTAAGTGTCGTTTCTTCCTTTCAGCAACTCCATTTTGTTGTGGTGTGTGTGGACAGCTAGTTTGATGTAGTATTCCATCTTTGTTTAGATGAGCTTTGAATCTTTGACTGGTGTATTCCCCTCCATTATCTGATCTTAACACTTTGATCTTGGCATTGAATTGATTAGTAACATAATTATGAAAGTTTATAAATGCCTCATAAACCCTATCTTTAGATGGAAGTAATGTAACCCATGTATATTTCGATTTCTCATCTATAAAGGTCACAAAGTATTTATTCCTATCTCTAGACATGTAAGGTGAGGTCCAAACATCGGAATGTACTAAATCAAAGCAATGCTCATAAATTGTAGACGATTTAGGGAAAACAACACGACAATGTTTGCCAAGGATACAAGCCTCACAAACTGAGTGATCATAAGCGACATTAGGAATTATTAAGCTTAAAGCACGAGCATGAGGATGTCCTAATCTAGCATGCCATAAGACATCTTTATTAGCAAAAACACATGATTTGAAAGCTAAGGAATCCAAATTGCTTGGAGGGTCTTCAAGAACATAGAGCTCATCTTGAGTTACACCACCTCCAAGTATCTTACCACTCTTAATATCCTGAAAGTAAACATTGTTAGGCCCAAATGTAACATTGCAATTGAGGTCTTTAGTAGCCTTTTGACAGAAACTAGATTAGACTTAAATTTAGGTACAAAGAATGCATTAGTTTCTTTGTCAAATAGTCTTAATTTTCCGGTTCCTTCAATTGGAATACCCTTACCATCAGCTATAGTTACTTGTCCTAGACATGGTTCAATGTTCTTTAACAACCTAGCATTGCTAATCATATGGTGAGAAGCACCTGAATCCACTACCAACTTATGATCTGGTTTATCAAGCGATTTATGGGAGTAGAGTGTGATACGGGAGAGTTTTGAGGCATAGGCCTTGATGAGATCCTCCAAGTCACTCTTCTTAACATACTCCATGGATACATTCATAGCTAGCTCCCCTCCTTGGTTGGATGAACTTGCCGGTTCAGTCGCAACCATTTGAGAGATGTTAGCCTTTGAATCCTTGAACGGGTTTGGCTTGAGATGAGGATGAAGTATCCAGCACTTGTCCTTGATGTGGCCATTCCTCTTACAATGCTCACACATCACACTCTTCCTATCCTCTTGCTTAAACACGCTTTTGTTGGCCATGACTAGTTCTCCTTTACCACCAAACAAACCAATGTTGCCTTGCTCCTTTTGAATCCGTGAGCACACCTCTTGGAAATCAGGGAGTTTTGGCTCTCTCAGGATGGACTTAATCACATCCTTAAAGGCTGGATTTAGGTTGAGAAGGAGCCCAAATATCTTGTCTTGTTCCTTCCTTTCATTAAGCACCTTTGGATCCATAGAACTTGGTCTCAACATGTCAAGCTCGGACCATGTTGACTGGAACTTGCCCAGGAATTTTGTGAACTCCATATCCTCTTGGTGAAGATCATTGAGAGCCTTCTTAACCTCATACACACGGCTGAGGTTTGAAACATCCCCATACACCCTCTTGAGAGTGTCCCAAAGAGACTTGGCAGTTTCACAATGTGAGTAAGCTTCAAGAATGGATGGGTCCAATGAATTTTGGAGGAATCCAAGGACTGATTGATCTTCTTGGAACCACCTAGCTTCTTCTTTTCTTGTTGCCTCATCCTTCTTTTCCTTTGGATCATCTATAGATGGAGTATTATCCTCCAAGATGTGATTCCAAAGTCCTTGCCACAAATGGCTGTCTTGATGGTTCTTGACCATAATGTGTAGTTCAAGCCTTTGAGAACTACTGCTATCACCGTAGGTTTCAGGCTGGAACTAATTTGAACTGTATCCTCCATTGTTAGGCTTTGAAGAGCTCAAAGGAAGCAGCTTTTATGGTTGAATGAAACCGTGAGTTTTTAGTCTAAAGACTGAGAGATTTTTGATAGAATTTTAGATTAGAAACTGAGAGATTTGAGTAGAAAAGATAAGAGAATGATCTTATGCTCTGATACCATGAAAGAATATTGAGATTATAGAGGAGAAATGTGAAGAATTGAATCTGAAAACTCAAAGAGAAGTATGAGAAAATGAGAAATGACTTAGACTTATGGAGAAGAATCTCCTAAGAGTATATTATACATTGAGTCTTTACAGCCCTTTTATAGAGGATTTACAATGTGAACACAAAAGAAAACGAATTCATACTTGTGGATGAGTTTGAATAGAGGAGGAGCCTATCAACAACCAATGAGAAGAGAGGAGACAGCAGGCATGACTGTTTGGTGTGGTTACCAAGACTGTGTGCAGCAGGCATGACTGTTTGGTGTGGTTATCAAGACTGTGTGCAGCAGGCATGACTGTTTGGTGTGGTTGCCAAGACTGTGTGCAGCATGGACCTGTCCTTTTCACCTTGATTCTTCTCCCAAGGTAGCTATTTAACCATTTTAACCATGTGGTTAATAATAACTCCCTCCTTTTTCATTTCCCTTGTTATTCAAACTGAATTTTCGTGCTCACACTTGCCTTGTAGGTCAAGATAGGTCTTATTTGATTTTCCTATGTCAATAGTCTGCTTTGGCGAGAAAAACATTTTATTCCTATCAAAGCAAACTTCTCCGAGAAGTCTGCGACGTTTATTCCGATCAAAGCAGACTTCTCGGAGAAGTCTGCTTTGATAGGAATAAAAATTGCTTTGGAGAGAAAAACATTTTATTCCTATCAAAGCAGATTCTCCGAGAAGTCTGCTTTGATCAGGAATAAAATTGCTTTGGAGAGAAAAACATTTTATTCCTATCAAAGCACTTCTCCGAGAAGTCTGCGACATTTATTCCGATCAAAGCATTCTCCGAAAGTCCTTTGATAGGAATAAACGTCGCAGAACTCGAAGCTCTTAGAAAAACATTTTATTCCTATCAAAGCGATTTTCAGAAATCGCTTATCGAATAACGTCAGACTTCGGAGAAGTCTTCTTTGATAGGAATAAACCGCTTTTCTCGCCAAAGCAATTTTATTCCTATCAAAGAAGACTTCTCCGAGAAGTCTGCTTTGCATTTTAAGAATCAATTATTCGCTTGATTCTCGGAGAAGTCTGCTGATAGGAATAAAAAAATTTATTCCTATCAAAGCAGACTTCTCCGAGAAGTCTGATTCGATCAAAGCAGCTTCTCGGAGAAGTCTGCGACGTTATTCGATAGCGAGAAGTCGCTGATAGGAATAAAAGGTTTTCGCCAGCAGATTTCGCGAACGTTTATTCGATCAGCATTTTCGAGAAGTTCGCTGATCGAATAAACATCGCATTCGAAAAGTCTGCTTTGATAGGAATAAAAATTGCTTTGGCGAGAAAAACAGTTTATTCCTATCAAAGCAGACTTCTCCGAGAAGTCTGCGACGTTTATTCCGATCAAAGCAGACTTCTTCGAGAAGTCTGCTTTAATAGGAATAAAAAGTTTTTCTCGACAAAGCAGACTTCTCCGAGAAGTCTACTTCAGTGAGAAAATTTAGTATGTGTATAATGATCTAATCAAATTCATTAATTTTTACCGCAGATAATGGTCCAAATCGTTGTTGTTTGTGGGGAGTGGAGTATTACAGATACTTGGAATTTTTCTGTGGATAATATAAGAGGAGGAAAAATGTTTGTAATTGAGGATGATGATTACGTTGTTGATGAAGATGAGAATAAAGTTTAATCGAATGCTGAGGATTACATTCTTTACGGTAAAGTAAAAAATGAATAAATTTAGTTTTAGTGTTGAGTATCTCAGAAAATTAAGTTACGAGTAAGGACAAAGTACAAAGTCTACCGAGAAGTTTGCAAAGAAGTCTGCGAGATTTATAAAACAAAGTTTGCCGATATAAGTGTGTAGTTTCTGAAACATGTAACCAATCAATTCAATTAATTTGAAGGCATAATGTTATCGATGTTGTTTTACAAAAAACATCCAACACTATCCTGTTAACTTAGTATTTTGATGGAATTGTTTATACATATCTTTCAGTTCTTGTTCTTTCTTGTTATTAGGAAGTTCTTGTTCTTTCTTGTTATTAGGAAGTATGCACTAAGTATCTTAAATATGCACTAAGTCCTTAACTATGTATAAAAGTGTTTATGAAAATTTATACTAATATTTATGTTTTTAATGGTTGTCATTTTGTAATTTTATAAGTATGATTTGACTTGAGCTGATTGAAAGGTGATTGACATACAACTAATAGTTTATTATAATTCTGAAAAAGTCGATTGAAAACTGACTCACAAGATGGAGAGATGGGAGCTAGTGATATGTACAATAAAGTTGACAAATACTCATTTAAAATATGACCAAAAATACAAACGAAGTCTGTAATTATTAATGAAGTCTGCAAGTGAAGTCTGTATTTGTAATGAAAACGTGTTGTGAAGTCTGCAACTGAAGTCTGCAACGTGTAATGAAGTCTGCAACCTGTAATGAAGTCTGCAACCTATAATGAAGTCTGCAACACGAAAATCTATTGATTCCAAAACCAAAGTCAAATTCAAAACGTAAGAAAAAAATTCAAAAACATCCACAAAAACTGTAAAACTACCGTAAATTTCAAGGAGAATTTCAAACATCTATTGAAAATCTTAATAAAACCATCTAAAATTTTAAAAACCATTAAAAATCACTTCAAAAACTACTAAAACAATAATATTACTTTTTGTGAATCTTTTTCTACAACAAAAGAAAATGAGAAATAAGATAAAAATATAAGAACTCTGCAATGGAAGTCTGCAACTGAAGTCTGCAACTGAAGTCTACAACTGAAATCTGCAAACCTGTAATGAAGTCTGCAACACGAAAATCTATTAATTCAAAAAATAGTGTCAAATTCAAAAAGTAAGCAGAAAACTCAAAAACAACAACAAAAAACTGTAAAACCACCATAAATCTCAAACATCTATTGAAAATCTTTAAAAAAAACCATATAAAATTTTAAAAACTATTAAAAATCACTTTAAAAATCTAGTAAAACAACAAAATTAGTTTTTGTAAATCTTTTTTCTAGATCTACAACAATAGAAAATGAAAAATAAGATAATAATATAAGAAAAAATTAAGAAAACAACAAAAAATAACAAAATCTCCAAAACCATGAAAAACGTAACAACTAGTAAAAATAACAAACTTACATCTTTAGATCTCGTGACTTTCTTTTCTAGATCTACAACAATACAAGATGAGAAATAAGATAAGAATATAGGAAAAAACTTAAGAAAACAACAAAAACAACAAAAATCACAAAAACTACGAAAAACTTAAAAACTAATAAAAGCAACAAGCTTACGTTTTTTGATCTCTTCACTTCTTTTTCCAGATCTACAACACTATAAGACGAGAAAGAGTGTTATAAAAATAACAAAAGATTTAAACAATAAAAATATTCTAAAATCACAAACCCAAAACCATATAAACAAAAAAAAATTTACCTTTTTCATATCTCATGATTTTTTCCAGATCTACAAAATAACAAGATGACAAAGAACATGAGAAGAGAAGAAGAAAAGAAAAGAGGGGAAGTAAAACGAGAAGAAGAGAAAATTTACCTTGTAGTCATTTTTGGAGGATGGAGGCTCCCACGTTTTTTTTGGAAATGAAATTATGATAAAATTTTAGGGTTACCTTCTTTATATATGGAGAGTTAAATTTGGTTAGGTTAAAAACTGTCAATTTCCGGTTTGCGCAGACTTCTCGAAGTCTGCTTTGGTGAAAAAAAACAGTTTATTCCGGCTGAAGAAGACTTCTCGAAGTCTGCTTTGTATTTTTACATTATCCTAAACTCTAAATTGAAGAAAGCTGGTTTAGTTATATTTAATTTTTGGTTTGTGCAGACTTCTCGAGAAGTCTGCTTTGTTAAATCTTCAAACAACATCTCGAGAAGTCTGCGTAACCCTAAACCCTAAATAATAAAATTCACTAAATGTGCGAAAGTTTTGTTAAAAATTGGATGAATATGTTGAAGATAGTTAAGTAAATGCAAAACTCAAACAATTTTCTTTTAAAATTTTGTAAATCTAAATTTTCAAATTTATCACATGATATTTCAAATTCTAGCATGAATTCTCTACACAAACATCAACTATTAATCCACAACACATAACAACAAAAACTAGCAAATATTTTATACCATTAGATCGAATCCAATCTCCTTATTTTTGAATTCATTATAACTTTTACGTGCTTTTGATATGTATATAAACTATGTTAATAGCAATTTTAATTTTTTAAAATATTTCAAAATTTTTATTTGATTTAAGTGAATTTATTTACAAGTCCGCTTCATCCGAATAAACTGTTTTACCAAAGTGCATTCTCGAGAAGTCTGCTTCAGCCGGAATAAATTTTTTTTCCTACCAAAACAGACTTCTCCGAGAAGTCTGCTTTGATAACAAAAAAACACGCAGGGACTGAAACGTAATTGACATTTCGACATTATTTTTTAGACCAAAGGAGTGTTCAGTAATTTTTCCACCCCCATAGGTTAGTTTTGCAAAAAAAAGTGTAAATTGTCAAACTTGCATTTAAAGTCAAGTTTTAGGTCATTTTTAGCAATTCCCCCTAAAAAATATCATATTTTTCGTTACTTTAACTACTATTTTCAACCATCTTTGAGTTCTAAATACTTCATCAAATCATCTTTGAATTCTATCTAAAATTCTCTCGCCCACTACAAGAAAGAGCACGATTAGCATCACAAGATTTGCGATTAATTTTATCCGTCACTAATTATCCACGGATTATCGTTAGATTTGAAACACATTTGCAATTTGACAAAATTTCGTTGTTAATTTATGACAACGCGATTCAATATTAATTCAAAATAATTTTAGATTCATTTAAAATAAATTTTATGATGAATTTTAATTTCGTCGTTATTTTGAATGAAATTTACAATGTTTTTGTGTTAAACTCATATAGATACAAATTAACAACAAATTTTACGTCGGACTATCGCATGTTAATTAAACTGCACCTATTTTGTACCGATGAAACATTGGTCCTAATGTCGTTGGAATATCAACACTAACTTAAACTTGTCGACAACAAATCATTGCAAATATCTTATTGTAATCCGATACCACTTTTGTAAATTTTACTATAAATACACACATAGAGATGTTAAAACGGGCTCTAACCCGCGGGCTTGGCCTAATAAGGACCGTAGTGGAGCGGGCTTGAACAACATTGTTAAAATCCGCGGGTTAAACGGATTTGTTTATGATGGCTCGTGGATCAAATACACAAACACATATGGGCTAGCGGGTTAACGGGCTACCCACTAACAAATTTAATATTTATTTTAATATTTATTAAACTAATAGATGGAGTATCGTAACCCTAAAAGAGAATTGAACAGTAAAAAACCGAAGCTTTTCAGTTCTACCATTAGATATTGAAGATTTGAAATGTTTTTGAAGATTTGAAATGTTTATCATGGTAAGTATTCTTAATATATAATCTCTACTACAATTATATATATATATATATATATATATATATATATATATATATATATATATATATTTGTAATAGTAAATCACAAATAATCTTATAGAAAAAAGTATCTTACTTCGCTTTCGGTAGTTTTTCGATTTCTTTTTTTTTTTGTTCTTTTCCATAGAGCTTCACGTTGAGATTTAGTAATCGTAAATCTGTTTTTTAAAAACCTTTTTGTCTTCATGATATATTACGGCAATGGTATTTTGTCATGATGACTATAAATCTATGTCCAATGACTATGCAAAATCAATAGATTCATAATTTATCATGATGTGATTTTGCTTTAATGACAAGTTGCTTATATTGTGTTTGAGACGAAAGCATGTAAGATATGTCATGCTTCTTCTTTTCACTGTGTCATGTTTTTTATTATTAACATTGTCAAAGATATTTTTTTAATCACTTTTTTCTTACTGCTAATTAACAATATATTTATATTCATGTTTGTATTTTTTCAACATCACAAATATGCTTTAATGAGTAATGATTGCACAGTATCTTATGGAATTTTTATTTGGAATTTTTATTTGTGATCCATCATGTTTAATCTTGTTTTTAATGAATTTATTTTATAGTTTCATACTTTTTATCTTTTTAATTTTTAGGATTCGCAAAATTTTTGCAAACAGGGTGAGAGATCAATCGACTTAGAGTCTCAACGAATTATTGATGCTGCAAACGCTAAACATGAGAGACGTGCATTTGAAAGCACCGATTTATCTAAAAAATCGTAAGACCAGATGTGGAGATTGAAGATGCTGATGGTGATGATGAAAAGGGAAACTCATCGGCACCAAAAAAGAAAAAGCAATATTCAAATGTTTGGGATAATTTTGTTGTGATCACCAAAGTTGTTAGTAAGGAAAAACGTGAACAAAAAGCACAGTGCAAACATTGCAAGACAGAATATACGTATGGTGCACACAAAAATGGTACGACCACTTTTCGACGTCATCTTCTTAAATGTAAGCTTAAAGTTAGAGATGGAGATGTGGGTAAAATGATGCTTAATGCAGAAGCAAAATTGCAGTATAGAAAGATAGACCATTTTGTTTTCCATGAAATGGTAGCCATATGTATTATTCAGCATGACCTTCCATTTGCTTATGTTGAGTATGAGAGAGTTAGATCTGTTTGGAAATATTTGAACGCGGATGTGAAATTTATTAGTCGGAACACAACTGCTTCAGATGTTTATAGGTTTTATGAGAATGAGTCAGAGAAACTAAAGAGAGAATTAGCTCATTTGTCTGGAAGGATTTGTTTTACTTCTGATTTGTGGTATGCTATTACTCAAGAAGGTTACATGTGCTTGACAACGCATTACATTGATAAAGATTGGAGATTAAACAATAAAATTTTAGCATTTTGTGCTTTACCACCTCTACATACCAGGATGCATTTAGCAATGAAACTCTTAGAAACGTTGAAAGAATGGGGAATTGAAAAGAAAGTGTTCTCCCTCACTTTAGACAATGCAAGTAACAATGATTCCATGCAAGACATTGTGAAATCTCACCTTGTTTTACGAAATGATTTCTTGTGTGGTGGAGAATTTTTTTCATGTGAGGTGTTCATCACATATTCTTAACCTCATTGTTCAAGACGGACTAAAGGTAATTGGCGATTCTTTGCACAAGATTAGAGAGAGTATCAAGTATGTTCAAGCCTCTGAATCTCGTGTATTCTTGTTTGAGAGGTGTGTGGAAACTGTTGGTATTAGACATAAGGCTGGTTTGGAGTTGGATGTGCCAACAAGATGGAATTCGACATATAAGATATTTGATAGGACTATGAAGTACCAAGCTGCTTTTGTTAATCTCAAAATCATTGATTCAAAGAACTACAAGTTTCTTCCTACAGAGGCTGAATGGATACGAGATAGGATGATGTGTGACTTTTTGAAACCATTTGATGTAATAACACGTCTTATGTGAGGTTCAACCTATCCAACATCAAATCTATATTTTATGCAAGTTTGGAAGATTCAAAGTTGGTTATAGGAGAATGAATGTAATAAAGATGAGATTATAAGAGAAATGGTCATCGTTATGAAGGAGAAGTTTGAGAAATATTGGGAAGACTATAGTGATATTCTTGCTATGACTACTGTGTTTGATCCAAGGTTAAAATTAACACTTGTAGAATATTTTTTTAGCAAACTTGATAGGATTTCGTGTGAAGCAAAGTTAAAGTATTTACGTGGGAAACTTCGAACTCTTTTTGAAGCCTATGCGAAAAAATCCAACTCAACATCATTTGCTTCAGAATCACCAGAAACATTTCCAAAGAAAGAAAATAATGAAGAACAATGAGGGAATTTCATCAATTACACTGTAAGTATTCGACTTGTACAACATGTTTTGGTCCTATTTTTGTGATCTTATTCGATTTTTTGATAAAATCTAATTTTTAGGTTATAGGATTTCTTTGCCTTCCGTAAAGCAAATGTGGTTGCTAATGGAAAATTATCTTTGAAAATGTATTTGGATGAACCACCACTAGACATGCAAAATTTTGAGAGTTTAGATATCTTGAAGTATTGGAAAGATAACTCCCAACGTTATGGAGCATTAGCTTCTATGCTTGCGACCTTCTTAGCATTCCTATCACAACGGTAGCTTCTGAATCATCTTTTAGCATTGGAGCACGAGTTTTGAATAAGTATAGAAATCGTCTTCTTCCAAAATATGTTTAAGCATTAATATGTAGTCGGAATTGGTTAAAGGCGTTTGAAGCATATGAAAATGGTAAGTTAGTATTTTTAATTAGTTTTATAATTACAAGATCACAAATTCTATATTAACTTTTATTTTATTTATGTCATATGTGAAGAGAAATATGAAGAATTGCGAGATGAAGATGAAGTACTACCTCCTTTCCAATCAATTGTGGATAAGAAAATTGGAAATTAAGTTCTACTTTGATTTTAAGTATTAGTTTTGGAGACTCTTCTTAAACTTTTAAATAATCATTTTATAATTTCGTTTAAAATTGTTTGTCTGAATATTTTTGGATTATTTTTTTTGAAAAAATCTAAGCCCACGGGCCAGCCCATTTAAACCGTTGGATTTAGCGGATCGGACTTGGACATTACAATTAAACTCGTAAGCAAAATGGGTCGGCCCGTTGCGGTCATTAAAAAATAATGATCACAACGAGTCAAGCCCGATGGACGCGGGCTGGCCCGTTTGACATCCCTAATTGGAAAGATAACTCCCAACGTTATGGAGCATTAGCTTCTATGGCTTGCGACCTTCTTATCATTCCTATCACAACGGTAGCTTCTTAATCATGGTTTAGCATTGCAGCACGAGTTTTGAACAAGTATAAAAATCGTATTCTTCCAAAAAATGTTCAAGCATTAATATGTAGTAGGAATTGGTTAAAGGCTTTGAATCATATGAAAATGGTAAGCTAATATTTTTAATTAGTTTTATAATTACAAGATCACAAATTCTATATTAACTTTTATTTTATTTATGTCATATGTGAAGAGGAAGATGAAGTATTGCGAGATAAAGATGAAGTACTACATTCTTTCCATTCAATTGTGGATGAGAAAGTTGGAAATTAAGTTCTACTTTGATTTTAAATATTAGTTTTGGAGACTCTACATAAACTTTTAAATAATCATTTTATAATTTCGTTTAAAATTGTTTGTGTGAATATTTTTGGATTATTTTTTTTTTTGAAAAAAACTAAGTCCGCGGGCCAGCCCATTTAAACTGTTGGGTTTAGCGGATCGGGCTTGGACATTACAATTAAACTCGTAAGTAAAACGGGTCGGCTCGTTGCGGTTATTGAAAAAATAATTATCACAACGAATCGAACCCTATGGACGCGGATTGGCCCGTTTGACATCCCTATACACACATCACAAAAAAACTATTTCTCACAAAATTATTAATCATAAAACTCTTTCAAAAATGTATATATATGAGTTACAAAATTAAATTTACATGAACAAAGACATGAAAGGTTCAATGTCAAAAAAAATTGTGATATTTTAGATATTCATATATCAATTGGAAAATATACCGTTGACTTTATTAATTGTTAAATTATTTTGTAAATTTCGAAAGTTTATGAAAACAAATCAATTTGTTATTATTGACACATTATGAAAACATTTATTAAATACATGTTTTACACCATATTATTATATTTGATTTGAACAAGGTGAGATTTATGATAATGATGGATATGCAAGTATTAGTAATAATACTTATAGTGGTGTCCTGAGTGATGCACCAAGTAATTTATAATCAACGATAATTTTATTGTCATGTGGATAATGATAATAATGGTGATTGTGGTCGGAGGAGAAACCAAATCCGAAACTGAATGTAATGTAATTTGTCGTCCTCATTGTCAACCTTCATTATCAGTCGGATAATGTTCGGATTGTCATAAACATTGTAACCAGTCTCCACCGTTTATTAAGAGAAGAATTTTAAAAAATCAAATTAACAACACTAAGCATGGTATATTTAACTAATCTATAACAAATATGATTATTGTATTGATTGAGAATTAATCTATTTGTATAATCCGATTTTATTATCTATTTTATTTTCGTAATCAATATTAAATTTTTTTAAAATTATTTTAAATATGAGATAAATTATATATATATATATATATCTAATTTAAATTAACAAAATAAATAATTAATTATTATTTATAAATATTTTTCTTCACGCAAGGCGTAGGTCAAAATCTAGTTAATCTATATTTCTTGGTTTCAATACTTATGTATTTTTTTTAATAATACGATGATTATTTTATATTTACCCTATTCAATATATAATTTTAAAATATATAAAAATAATTATTTGTGAGAATTAAATTGGTTAGATCATACTTTTCAAATTTTCATAATATTACAATGTTTATAAAATTTAAATAAATTTAAATGAAGTTTTATTAATACGTAGATTCAACTTTAAAAATGATAAAAATTAAAACGAAAGATAACTGACATAAAAACAATGTTACTAATATGTATAATATGTTTCTGTTAAAATATAATAAAATCATATATTATAATCATTTGCGGGATGGAATTGGAAAGAAATATATTTTAGTTTATATTAAATCTACATCGAAAATATAAACAATGGAAACATAGGATATATGTTCATAGATATATAGAATTGCTTATCCAAATACTGTTGCTATAATATAAACTACTTCCACCTAAATATTATAACTTAAAATTTTGATGTTCAAAAATAAAAATAAATTATAATTTTAGTTATATCAATTGGAAATGATGTATTCATCACTGTTTTTAATATTTAAAATTTATAAATGAAGACATTTTTGATACAACTAAAAATAAAACACAGGTAAAATGTACAGCAATTTAAAAAAAAATGAGTAGCTGTTATATATTTTTGGTATATATAATATACTAAAATTAATCCAATGTTTTTTTAAGAATCTTGTTTTTGACTTATATAACAAAACTTGTATACCCATTTTTATTAGGGCAATTGACTAAAATAGCACAATTTCAAGTTTTTGTTCCAAATATAGCACTAGTCATTTAAATTTTCAAAAATAGCACAAATTTAATACTAAAATAATTGAAAACTTATTCTTAATGAAAAAAAATTAAACCCTAAATTAGAAAAAGTGAACCTAAACATTATGTTTTAATTTTATATATATTTTATTTAAGGTAAATAATTATTTTTACATAATAATTTATGCTATTTTGGGAATTTTAGTTTTATTATGCTAAATTTGGAAGATAAACTTAAAATAATTCTATTTTAGAGTATTACTCTTTTTATTATTTAATTTCCAATGAACACATTTGAATCGAGATTGAAGTTAGTTGGAAAGATTTTGAGTTTCTCATAGTTTAATGCTTCCAAATATAGTGTTTGAAATAAAATTTCGAAACAATGGCTGAAGAAGGGAAAATGAGATCAATAATATCTAAGAAAGCAAAGCTATAAAATGCGATTTCTACCTAAGAATACGAAAGCAACAGATACATCTGTGTATCTTGTGAAATGATCCACAAGAATATTATTATTTATATCCATCAATATAATATTATTTAGTGAAAAAACATTAAAAATACACAAATTCGATAACATTTGGTAGAAAAATATACAAACTTTTTTCGCTTCCATTTTAAACCACGAAATAAAATTTTTTTTAAAAAAATACATCAACTATCTAATTTCGTGATTTCGACACCAAGTATCTAATAGTCTTTAACGTTGTTAATAGAGTTAATTAGAAGATGTTAAATTTATTAACGTTGTTTAAACTTAACTTAATCCTAATCCAAACAAACCGAAAAATCATTTAACTTAACTCAACTCACCCTTGTCGAAATTAAAACCTTTTCCACCCGGAAAATAGGATACCCAAAATCGAAGGAAGAACTCGAAAGAAGGGAAAAAACAATCGAAGGAAGAACTCGAAATCGACGGTGTTGTCATCTTCCATCCAACCCAAAACCAAAAGTGCCAATTTGAAGGTTTTTGAGGTATGTTTTTCTATTTCTTTTGCTCGACTTTTGGTTTTCGTTTGATTTCGGGTTTTTGAGTTTCGGTTTTGTTTTGTTGTTCGATTTCTCTCTACTTTTTGAGTTTTTGTTTTGATTTGGAGTTGTAATTTCAAATTGTGAGCTGTTATTTCGAATTTGCGAATTAGGATTTTGAATTAGGGATTTAGGGCTTCGATTGGAATGGAATTAGGGATATAGGGTTTCGAATGGAATCGATTTAGGGGTTAGGAATCCGAATTGGAATCGATTTAGGGATTTTGCGATTTAGGGATTTAGGAATTTTAGGGATTTTGAAATTTTAGAGATTTCGGGATTTTGGAATCGATTTAGAGATATTCAGTGTTGATATGTTCGTATCGATTTAGGGATTTAGGGATTTTAGGGTTGTTGTTCATATGTACAAATTGATAATCGATACTTTTATTCTTTATTTTTAGTGTCATGGATAACATCAAACTCAATTTGCATTATGGAGGCTTAATGCATTACAAAGACAACAATTTCAAATATATTGGAGGATCGGTTGAGAAGGACATGGTTATCGACCTAGACTATATGACATGTTCCTTGTTTGAAGAATTTTGTAGTAAGAATGGAGTAGTTGGTGAGTTTGATCAAGTTTGGTATAAACTTGAACATGAGAATAAAGATTCGAAAAGACTTGTGGGAGATAAATATGCACAAATAAGGGAAATATGTAGCTTAGCCATTAGAAGTGGAGATGCAATGGATGTGTTTATTAAGCAAATTGTGTCAATAACTTCAATTGATCCATCTGACCCACTACTGCTAGGTGGGTATGATAATGTTCTACAAAATGAAGATGCATTACAGGAAGGTGAAGATTGTGATGGATCTGAAAGTGAAGCTGAAGTTGTTGAGACAAAAGGTGTCGAGGCAGAGGCTGTTGAAACAAAAGCTGTTGAGGCAGAAGCTGTTGAGGCAGAAGGAGAAGATGTAATAGAAGAAAGGGGAGATGATCCACGCTTTGATGTTTTTTGGAAGAGGTTCGTAAAAGAGAACATGATCAACATGCTCAAGACGAAGCTGTTGATCCAGATGTGAACACAACATATGATCCTCCTGATGAGTCTGAATTTGATAAAGAATTTATTGACGTTGAGCATCCAAATCCCATTATGGATACAGATGAGGAATGGGAGGATTTCAACTGAAAGAAAACTAAGGTATCAAGGAAAACATATGAAAACATATGAAAAGGACAACAGTAATTGAAGCTTTCACCAATGTCGAATGGGAATTGTTTAAAGCTATTCAACTGCATTTTTTAAGTTGCTCCTTAAGTAGCTTTAATTTTTCTATCTGATGTTGAAACAGATTTCGAACTTCTAATAAACTTACATTCTATCAACCATGTGGCTTTTCTTCATCAGCCCATTTGAATAATCCATGTTTCTAACATCTATAAAATCTTCTCTCTGGATTTTCGTTTGTCCAAGCTTTCAAAATGGTTGTTATTCTGTCACAATGGCAAAGCATAGCCCCACCAACCATCCGTCGCCTCCTATTACAACTCCAAGAATTTGCATCTGGGTTTTGACTCCTTTCCATACTGCTTTCCATAGAGAAGAAGACGATTGACGAAAAAGATTGAAGAAGACAAGAGAAATCGAAAAGTAAGTTTTAGGGTTTTTACATTTGGGGAAGAAGAGAGTGAGAGCAAGAGAAATCTAAAAAAAATACCTTGAAAACCTTCAAAATCGGCGCTTTCGATTTCGAGTTGGGTGGAAGATGACAAAACCATCGATTTCGAGTTGGGTGGAAGATGATTTTTCGGGTGTAAGATGAATTTTCTTCCTTCGATTTCGAGTTCTGATTTTCGGTTTGAAGGGCTCCTATTTTCGACAAGGGTGGATGCTTTGTTTGGGTTAGAGTTAAGTTAAGTTTAAATAGCGTTCAAAAAACTTAACACCGTCTAATTAATTTTTTAACAGCGTTAATAAATGTTAGACAGTCGGTGTCGAAATCACGAAATTAGATAGTTGATGTATTTTTAAGACAAAATTTTTAGTTCATGGTTTAAAATAGGAGCAAAAAAATTTGTGTATTTTTCTAACAAATGTTATCAAGTTTGTGTATTTTTAAAGTTTTTTCCCTCTATTATTTAAAGTGGTTTTAAAGAATGAAGAGAACTTTTAGCAAAAGAAAGTTAATGGTTTTTGTTAGTGGCACATGAGTTGCAAATCAAAGAGGAAGATGATATTTTGAGACCCTTAGCTGAATATGCCATAGATTAAATATTTGAACTAGTCCTGGGTATTCGGCCCAAATTGAATAAAACGATTGGATATAAAATTTTTTTTGGTTTTCGTTGATTTTATTATATGCACTAAATCGATTGAATATAATGATAGTTTTAATGGATTTACGATTCGCTTCGGTCTGAAAACTCGAAAAAACCGAAAATATAAATCAATAAACCGAATAAACTAAATTACACCGAATAAGTAACCCAAACTAATCTAAAATTAACCAGGAAACCGAAATACAAACCAATAAATTGATTAAACCTAAATTTTATGTAATTAAACGAAAATTAATTTTTAATTCTGTTTAATTCAGAACTTTTTTATGCTAAAAACTGAACTGATTGAACCAAAAAAATAAACGAACTGAACTGATTATTATTTTTTGTCGAATTTTTTCAAAACCGAAATTCAAAACCAGAAGTCCAGATCTAATTTGCACAATCACATATTTGGAAAAAGAAACAATCGTAGTGATGTCCAAACCGAGACACTAGTCATCTCTAACTAGTCCAATTTTTAGTTGTGTCCGAACTTATTAGATCACTCACCAAAAATGAAGTAAGATCAAATGTGACAGAGATTTGATTGTTAGCACATAGGTGACCAATCTCAGTTTCGAACTGCTACAGAAAGTGTTGACAATCTGGCCACGTGGCCAACACAGAATTTTTATTTATTTTAATTTGTTTAGTTTAATTCAGTTTGATTTAATTTGGTTTGGTAAAATTAGAATACACATTATAAAACAAGAAACTTCGATTTAATTAGCTTAGGATTACGAAATATTTATGTTTTAAATTATTGTTTATAATTTAAAATATAACATAATTAAACAAACAAATTTAGGAATATTTTTGGTAATTCAATAAAAAATATTGATTTCTAGTTAATAAAGTAATCTACTTTTTAAAAATTAGGTTTGTTCTTATTTGGCAAAAATAATATGACATTTATCAAATATAAAAAGTGATAATTAAAAATCTTGAAAAATTGAATGCGATAATAAATGTAAATATAATATTTTTTGCTAAAATAAATCATAACAATTTATTAGTGATTTCATTATGATAGAGTTAGATAGAAAATCTGCCAATTTTAAAAGAAATCTACATGAAAATATAAACAAAGGAAGCATAGCTTTTTCTCATAGATATATAAAATAATTACATCACCTAGATCCTATACATATGTGTCCTAAAATAATAAATTTCTATCAATTGGAAATGGCATAGTCATCATTGTGTCAAATTATAAATAGAGACATAAGTTCACAACATTACTCATTATATTATAAGTTTAGATACATAAAAGAAATAGAAAAACAAAACATATATAACAAAATGGGTAAAACCTTGAATATGGTATGGATAATGATGATGATAATAATGGTGATTGTGATTGGAGGTGAAGCCAAATCCGAAATTGAATGTAATGTGATTTGTCGTCCTCATTGTCAACGTTCATCATCAGCTGGAGAATGTTCGGATTGTCATAGAAAATGTAACCAAGATCCACCGTCTATGAAGAGACAAATTCTAAAAAATCAAATCAATAAGGAAGAGTATGGTATATTTACCTAATCTATAACAAAAATAATTATTGTATTGATTGAGAATTAATCCATATTTCTTGTATTCAATAATTATGTATTATCTTTTTAATAATAAAAAGATGAGTTTATATTAGGCAATTGACTCAAATAATACTATTTCAAGTTTTTATTCTAAATATACCACTAAACATTTAAAACAAATCCGCATAGCCCCGAAAATGAGCTTATAAAATGTTATTTCCGAAAATAGCATAAATTTAATACTAAAATAATTAAAAACTTCTTCCTAATAAAAAAAAAATTTTAACCCTAAATTAGAAAAAGTGAACTCAAACATTATGTTTTAATTTTATATATAGTTTATTTAAGATAAATAATTATTTTTACATAATAATTTATGCTATTTTTGGAATTTTAGTTTTAATGTGCTAAATTTGAGAGATAAATTTAAAATGGTGCTATTTTAGGATATTAGTCTTTTATATTCTCATATATGTGAAAAATATGTAACCATAAGTATTTGTGAGAATTAAATTGGTTAGATGTATTTCTTTAATACATGCAATGAATATTTTATCTTTAATATGGTACATAGTAATGTTGTTTATAGAAAAGTTATGCCTACCTTTTCTATGCTCGTATTAAGCTTCTTTTCATGACCATCTTTTTGGCAATCTCTTCTTCTTCAATTCTTGGGATAGTTCATCACCAAGAAGCCTTGTGTTATCTCCTCTTTTAAGATCCAATCCGGAAAGTAACCGGAACTATTTTTGAATAAGCCTTTCATCTTTTTCTTTGTTTCTTTGGCTGATCACTCAAGAACCATCATTCCATTGCCCTGCACGTTCTACCTATGAGACAAACTTCCATACATTCTTGAAAACAACTTAGGAGTAATTTATTAGAGTGTGACGTTGGAAGTTGACACATTTTTACATTAATATATAATGCTCATGGGTTATTTTACTCTTTGTCAATTGGTTTTTAATTGGATTTTCATAATATTTTTAGTATAGTATCAAACCCCAAAATTGGTCCGATAGACAATTTTCTATAAAAACGGTTTTATATATTTTAAGTGGCTCATATAAATGATCTTTTAGTAGTCCATCTCGTATAAATGGTCCGTTTTATCGTGATATGTTTGAGATGATGGTGGGTTGTCCCGTGCGGATGTCGAGTACATTAGTTTTGAATTAGATGTTTATGATTCATAATACTATTTAACCTATCGTTCCTCTAGTTTCAAGCAAGGAGTTTCTTGATTCTCGCAAAAACCTTACATGACCAAAGTCAGAAACTTGTCATATAACAACACATATGGAGGTTTAATGTCGAAATACACAATCCTTGTTTTGCAGCCATAATACAAGTACTCAAAGCAAAACCTAACACAATTTGATAGAGATTGATTACTCTATCTGTATTCAGAGCCGGCCCTGAATTTAACAGGGCCGCAAGCAAAAAAAAGGGTCGTTTTATATTAAAAAAAAATTAGGCCGTTCTAATTTTTTTTAAAAATTTGTTGTTATAAGGACTTGAACCGAAGAACTCAAGGAAGCACTTTACTTTTATTTACCATTTGTGCTAAGAATACTTTTAAAATAAAGGGCTAATTTTTTTATACTAATAGTGAGGGTCGCAAGCACGGGCTTGCTTTACTTGAGCCCAAGCCCGGCCCTGTCTGTATTTTAAGAACAATGAATAGGAAAATAAAATCTCTATGTTAATATATGGTTTTTTTCCAAAGAATCAAATAATTGATATTCAAACGTCTGCTTAAAGAAACATCATCCTATAATGAACAAAATTAATACATTAAGATCCAAATTTTTATAGAAGTAACCAACAAGAGATCCATTTTTTTTTTGACTTAGACTTTTGAGTTATGTTGACCTTCTTCAATAGTTTGTTGTTCATTGGAAAAATGTAAAGCATCTTCACCACATTGGGTTAGAAAAGCTTGAAGTCTCATCATCATTTTCAAGAGTTTTTGGAACCGTTGCCGAAGGTAAACACAAGAGAGATCTAAATGGAACCTGGAGATCCTCTAGACTCCCTTCTAACATTTCAATGACTTTGATCATTGTTGGACGATCAGATGGATTAGTTTGAATACACCATAAACCAACCAATACCATTTTCTTTGCAAGTTTCTTTTCTTCTTCGGTTATATGATCTCCAAAAATTTTCATGATTTCTCCCCTCTCAAAATCTTTATAGACCCAATCCGGAAAGTACATTGAGCTATTGTTGGATCTAGAAATATTCTCAAAATTTTCTATATTCTTTGCTCCAATCATCTCAAGAACCACCATCCCATAGCTATACACATCCGACTTATGCGAAACTCCTCCAAAATTCTTAGAAAACACTTCAGGAGCAATGTATCCGATTGTTCCTCTTGCATCTAGCATTGATATGATGCTTTCTTTATTTTTGCAAAGCTTAGCAAGACCAAAGTCTGAAATCTTGGGACAAAGATCTTTGTCCATGAGTATGTTTTGCGGCTTTATGTCGAAATGCACAATTCTTGATACACAACGATTGTGCAAATACTCTAGGCCACGAGAGACACCTACGGCAATGTCATATAACGTTTCCCATTCCATCTTTGCTGACATATTCTCAGAAATAAACTTGTCGAGGGATCCATTTGGCATGAACTCGTAGATTATAGCTCTTTTGTTTCCTTCGTAACAAAATCCAAGCAAAGAAACAATATTAACATGAGATGTTCTACTCATGCTAGCTACTTCATTGATGAACTCTTCTCCATTTCCCTTTGACTCTTTCAAGATTTTCACCGCAACATCTTGATTTCCATCGGGTAATTTCCCTTTATAGACAATTCCAAATCCTCCTTTCCCAAGAACATCCGCAAATGAGTTTGTCATCTTCTTGATTTTTCTATAACTATATCGTTTCAACATAACAATGGCTTCAACGTTTTCGCCATTCCAATCACTTTTTCTAGCATTCTTTGCTCTCATTAATATCATAGCGACTATAATAATGATCATCAAAATAAGTGATGCTGAGATTCCTGCAACAACAAGAGTACAAAACCTGGAAACTTAGGTGTTATGACTTTTGAGAATATATATATATACTTTCACATATAGGTTGAATGGTACGATACCAAGAATGAGTATTAACTTCCGTGATGATTTTTCTGCAAAAATGTTTCAAACAAGTTATATATGCTTATTACAAAAAAATAATAAAAACACAAACGATACAAAAATAATAAACCTACGTTTTGATTCATTGGTGTGTGGAGACTTTGAAGGAGGTTCCATGGTTCTATTTCTTGTTTGAGCTGGAAATGGAGGCTCAGTCATTGAGTTCCCGTTGTTGCTCCTTTAACAAGTGACATCGATGCAACACATCTCTTAGTTTGTAAACATACCAAATGTTCTATAAAAGCAATGCCAAATATCTTTTTTCTCATATCCTGTTATAAAAAAATAAAAATACTTCTTGGAATGGTTTTTAGTAACATCGAAAAACCGGCCGTCTAATTGTCTAGGTGTTTCGTTTAGGTATTAGCCATCATTCAACCGTGGCGATTTTGTTCAAATCCACATAGATGGTCAAACAAATCGAATGTCCGATTTTTTTCGTATAATTCGCCTACACGGACGTCTAGCCGCTTAACAGCCACCTAAATTTTTTATTTTAAAAAAAATATGATCATAATTTATGTTACTAGTGTCAAATAAAAATTATAAAATATTAGATCTAAAATTTGTTTATTGTGTTTTATGGATTCTTAAACATAAAATTATATTATATTTTCAAATAATTATAAATTATCATATATATATATATATAAAAGATAATAAGTATGTCAAAACTAAATTCCACATAATCACCCGATAATCCACCATTTTCTAGTTAGAAGCTAAGTCTATTCAAACATGGTTTTTGGCGTTTCGTAATTTATAAAATTGGTGTTTGTTTTAATCGATACCAAACGGAATTCAAATTGTAAACGCGTAACTTTAGAACCAAAACACATGGTCCATTTCTAGAAAATATCTAAAGAATAAATGGTCAACATTTGAGCCGTGAGAAATTGAACTATACGGTATACAACCTAACGTCTTTGACTATATAAATGACTTAGAGGACAGGGTATTTACTTGGTGGTGTTGGAAAGAGTCAACGGACAGAACGTGACGACGTAGTCAGGTGAGTTTGGGCATCTGAAGGTGCTTATTGTATCGTCTAAAGCATAACTATAAGCGCGGGGACACTCTTTCTTGAAGTTCTCGGAGTAAAGCGTCCGTTCACATTTCGTTCTGTTGATGCAGCAAAAAACTGGCGACCCGAATGCCTGACAGGCACTCATGCAAGCCACGGGTTCTTCTTGGCCGACCTTAAGTTCGGCCGGGCATGTTTTGGTTAGGTTAACCGCGCAACCAACGCTCCTACATTCCTGGCCAGGTTGGGCATGCAGCGGGACAACCTCCAAAGGAAGGTTGTAACCGTCCACGACGCTTACGTCGTAAAAGTCTTGGCCGCTAAAAGCGTTGATGGAAAACTCGGCTAGAGTTGTTGGAGGCGTTGCTCCGGCTCCCAAACAGTTGATTTTTCCGGAGCCGCAATCTCCAGTGACGCATGAGAAACTACCGGTTGAGTTGGTGGAGCAGAACGATCTACCCCATAAAGCACCTTGCCATCGTGACGGCACGTCGATGACACGCGCCTCTCCTTTCTTGAGAACGAAACCGGTGGTGGAAAGCGAAACGGTGGTCGAGGTGATTCCAGGCCAAACAGTGTAGTTACATTTGTTCTCAATGGTAATGTTCCTCGAGGTTACTCCTGTGATTAAGAAAACAATTAACAATTATAAGAAAATCATAAAACAAGAAAGATCTATCTCTGTTGATGTCAAGAAAGAAACAAAGAGTTCTTTAGGTTAATGGAAACGGCCGTACCAGAGACTAACAAAGCTGAAACAAGGACAAGTGTCAATAGCAATCCCTTGAACATTGGCTTGAAGAAGAAAGAAAAGGTAAACAAAAATTTAAAGAACTTTGCAACAAAAAAAAGGAGAGATAGAGTATGGATTTAGAATTTTGACTACAATTTTTTCTTATCCTATATGTAGTGGTTAAGAATTTTCCGAGAAGAAAATCTTGCCATGAAAAGAATATAAATTGGAAAATTCTCGAGGCTAGAAAATATGCAAATGATGACTTTCGGGTTTCTTTGCTCACAAAACATAATTTCAGTTATTATGTAAAAAATAAAATATATTTGTATATATATATGTATAGCTTTATAACTGTATTTTCCCACATATCATCACCTTCTCATTTGTTACCCTTTCATTTATATCCTTTAACCTTTGTCTCTCACATATTCCTAAATCTTAAAAAAATCTCTTATATCCTAATTTAATCTACATATCCTCCTAAATGTATATTACCAAAAATATCTTTACTTATTTTTATTTTGATTTATTAATTTATATTTATTTTCTTAATCTACATATCCTTCTAAATGTATGTTGCCGAAAATATGTATACAACAAAAAGATAATTAGGTAAAACTGTGTAGTACTATATTTTACAAATGAAAAAGTAAAACTAGTAAAACAATATTATTGATGAGAAAGTTATAACTTGTAAAACTATTAACTGATTAAATTGATAAATACTTTTTATATTCTTCTCAAAAAGACAATAAACAACGGTAGAGAATATAACTTTGTCGATATTAGGAGTTAGCATATGTAGGAAAATTGCGATAGATAAAAATACAGTAAATTGAAATTGAGTTACATTTCCTTGTCTCGGATTACATCAAATAGGTCATACCTCCAAATTACTATCAATTGAAAATCGTCTAGTCATCATTGTTTCAAATTATAAATAGAGACATAAGTTCACATCATTACTCATTATATTATAAGTTTAGATACATAAAAGAAATAGAAAAACAAAACATATATAACAAAATGGGTAAAACCTTGAATATGGTATGGATAATGATGATGATAATAATGGTGATTGCGATTGGAGGTGAAGCCAAATCCGAAATTGAATGTAATGTGATTTGTCGTCCTCATTGTCAACGTTCATCATCAGCTGGAGAATGTTCGGATTGTCATAAAAAATGTAACCAATATCCACCGTCTATGAAGAGACAAATTCTAAAAAATCAAATCAATAAGGAAAAGTATGGTATATTTACCTAATCTATAACAAAAATAATTATTGTATTGATTGAGAATTAATCCATATTTCTTGTTTTCAATAATTATGTATTATCTTTTTAATAATAAGAAGAATATGCAATGAATATTTTATCTTTAATATGCTACATAGTAATGTTGTTTATAGAAAAGTTATGCCTACCTCTTCTATGCTCGTATTAAGCTTCTTTTCAATATCATGTTTTTGGCAATCTCTTCTTCTTCTTGGGTTAGTTCATCACCAAGAAGCCTTTTGTTATCTCCTCTTTTAAGATCCAATCCGGAAAGTAACCGGAACTATTTTTGAATAAGCCTTTCGTCTCTTTCTTTGTTCCTTTGGCTGATCACTCAAGAACCATCATTCCATTGTGATACAAGCTTTGTTATACGGCTGTGATGCTCTCGGATAGATTGCAAGAAACTTAGGCGAGAAATTCGGCTTTAGGTTTTTTAGGTTGGGTTTGAGCGTGTGTGTTGGGTGATGGGGTGAGATGAACCACACGAGATATGAATTGTTTCGTGATAAATCACAAGTTTAGAAATATGAGGACCGGTGTCAACTAGGTTTAAGTGAGAAGAGCTTTGTGAAAAAAACTCTTAAAAGAAAATATTATCTTTATTAATATCAAAAAAAGGTTGTCCTCATCACATTGTAGTACACATTGTACTTGTGAGACACACTTCCATACATTCTTGAAAACAACTCACGAACAATTTTTTAGAGTGTGACGTTGGAAGTTGAGTCATTTCTACGTTAGTATATAAAGTTCATCGGTTACTTCATTCATTGTCAATTGGTTTTGAGTTGAATGTACATGATATTCCTATTATGGTATCAGAGCCCAAAATTAGCCCGATAGACGATTTTTCATAAAAACGGTTTCATATATTTTAATTGGCTCGTATAAATGGTTCGTTAGTAATCCATCTCATATAAATAATCCGTTTTGTCGTGGTATATTCGAGATAATGATGTGTTATCTTGTCGAGATCTCGAAGACATTAGAATGGTTTTGGGTTAGATGTCTATGATTTTTAATACTATTTAACCTATCGTTCCTCTAGTTTCAAGCAAGGACAAGATGGTTTCTTGATTCTCGCAAAAACCTTACATGACCAAAGTCAGAAACTTTAGGTTTTAGATTGTCATATAACAACATATTCTGAGGTTTAATGTCGAAATACACAATCCTTGTTTTGCAGCCATAATACAAGTACTCAAAGCAAAATCTAGCACAATTTGATAGATATTGGTGACTCTATATGTATTTTAAGAACAATGAATAGGAAAATAAAATCTCTACGTTAATATATGGTTTTTTCCAAAAAATCAAATAATTGATGTTCAAACGTCTGATTAAAGAAACATCATCACATAATGAATAGAATCAATACATTAAGATCCGAATTTTTATAGAAGTAACCAACAAGAGATCCATTCTCTTTTTGACTTAGACTTTTGAGTTATGTTAACTTTCTTCAATAGTTTGTTGTTCATTGGAAAAGTGTAAAGCATCTTCATTGCCGAAGCTTGAAGTCTCATCATCATTTTCAAGAGTTTTTGGAACCGTTGCCGAAGGTAAACACAAGAGAGATCTATGTGGAACCTGGAGATCCTCTAGACTCCCTTCTAACATTTCAATGACTTTGATCATTGTTGGACGATCAGATGGATTAGTTTGAATACACCATAAACCAATCAATACCATTTTCTTTGCAATTTTCTTTTCTTCTTCGGTTATATGATCTCCAAAAATCCTCATGGTTTCTCCCCTCTCAAAGTCTTTATAGATCCAATCCGGAAAGTACATTGAGCTATTGTTGGATCTAGAAATATTCTCAAAATTTTCTATATTCCTTGCTCCAATCATCTCAAGAACCACCATCCCATAGCTATACACATCCGACTTATGCGAAACTCCTCCAAAATTCTTGGAAAACACTTCAGGAGCAATGTATCCGATTGTTCCTCTTGCATCTAGCATTGATATGATGCTTTCTTTATTTTTGCAAAGCTTAGCAAGACCAAAGTCTGAAATCTTGGGACAAAGATCTTTGTCCATGAGTATGTTCTGCGGCTTTATGTCGAAATGTACAATTCTTGATACACAACGATTGTGCAAATACTCTAGGCCACGAGAGACACCTAAGGCAATATCATATAACGTTTCCCATTCCATCTTTGCTGACATATTCTCAGAAATAAACTTGTCGAGGGATCCATTTGGCATGAACTCGTAGATTATAGCTCTTTTGTTTCCTTCGTAACAAAATCCAAGCAAAGAAACAATATTAACATGAGATGTTCTACTCATGCTAGCTACTTCATTGATGAACTCTTCTCCATTTCCCTTTGACTCCTTCAAGATTTTCACCGCAACATCTTGATTTCCATCGGGTAATTTCCCTTTATAGACAGTTCCAAATCCTCCTTTCCCAAGAACATCCGCAAATGAGTTTGTCATCTTCTTGATTTTTCTATAATTATATCGTTTCAACATAACAATGGCTTCAACGTTTTCGTCATTCCAATCACTTTTTCTAGCATTCTTTGCTCTCATTAATATCATAGCGACTATAATAATGATCATCAAAATAAGTGATGCTGAGATTCCTGCAACAACGAGAGAACAAAACCTAGAAACTTAGGTGTTATGACTTTTGAGAATATATATATACTGCCACATATAGGTTGAATGGTTCGGTACCGAGAATGAGTTTTAACTTCCGTGATGATTTTTCTGCAAAAATGTTTCAAACAAGTTATATATGCTTATTACACAAAAATAATAAAAACACAAACGATACAAAAATAATAAACCTACGTTTTGATTCATTGGTGTGTGGAGACTTTGAAGGAGGTTCCATGGTTCTATTTCTTGTTTGAGCTGGAAGTGGAGGCTCAATCATTGAGTTCCCGTTGTTGTTGCTTTAACAAGTGACATCGTTGCAGTACATCTCTTAGTTTGTAAACATACCAAATGTTCTATGAAAGCAATGCCAAATATCTTTTTCTCATATCTTGTTATAAAAAAATAAAAAATATTTTTTGGAATGGTTTTTAGTAACATCGAAAAACCGACTGTCTAGTTGCCTAAGTATTCGTTTAGATATTAGACATCATTCAACCGTAGCAATTTTGTTCAAATCCACTTTTATGGATAAACAAATTGGATGTCCGATTTTTGTCCTTGACAAACGTCTAGTTGCCTATCAGCCTCCTAAACTTTTCTTTTTTAAAAATATTTTTAAAAAATTTCTGTCACAATTTAATTTAATTTAATTTATGTTGATAGTGTAAAATGAAAATCATAACATATTGGATCTAAAATTTTTTTATTGTGCTTTATGGATTCTTAAACGTAAAATGATATTATATTTTTAAATAATTACGAATGATCATATCTTTAATATCCCTAATATATTATTTGAGAAATATTTTTAAAAAATAATCTCATCTAGCGTGTTTTTAACAAAAATATCATGCTGATTTGTCATCACTATAATGAGTTTCAAATAAATATATAAATGTATTTAAATTATTAGAATAATTACAGTATATGTTATTGTTATTAATTTGGTTAAAAATTAATATATTTTATTGAACTAACAAAAAATACTATTAAATTTATAAAAAAAAATAATTATTTTTATTTCTTTAATTTACATATACAAATTAATATTAAAAATAATTTTAAATAAAAGTTAAAATTATATAAATATCTAATTTATATTTATTAATAAATAATATTATATAATTTGCGAATATTTTGACGTGGATATAAATCTAATATATATATATATATATATATATATATAACATTAAATAAACCGAAATAGATTCCAGGTAATCATAAGATAATCGAAGATTTTTTTGTTAGGAGCTAAATCCATCTTAACCATCGGACTATCGCCTCTATTCAAACATGGTTTTTGGCGTTTAGTAATTTAATTTTGTCTTTGTTTTAATCGATACCACCACGGCACGGGCAGAAGAAATGGACAAAATTGCAATGGAATTGAAATTTCTAGAAAATATCTAAAGAATAAATGGTCAACATTTGAGCCGTGAGAAATTGAACTATACGGTATACTACCTAACGTCTTTGACTACATAAATGACTTAGAGGAAAGGGTATTTACCTGGTGGTGTTGGAAAGAGTCAACGGACAGAAAGTGACGACGTAGGTAGGTGAGTTTGGGCATGTGAAGGTGCTTGTTGCATCGTCTAAAGCATAACTATAAGCGAGCGGACACTCTTTCTTGAAATTCTCTGAGTAAAGTGTCGGTTGACATTTTTCCGATGTGTTGCTGCAACAAAAAACTGACGAATTGAATGCCTGACAAGCACTCATGCAAGCCACGGGTTCTTCTCGACCGATCTTAAGTTCGGCCGGGCATGTTTTGGTTAGGTTAACCGCGCAACCAACGCTCCTGCATTCCTGGCCAGGTTGGGCATGCAGCGGGACAACCTCCAAAGGAAGGTTGTAACCGTCCACGACGCTTACGTCGTAAAAGTCTTGGGCGTTATAAGAATCGATGGCAAACTCGGCTAGAGTTGTTGGAGGCGTTGCTCTGGCTCCGGAACAGTTGATTTTTCCGGAGCCGCAGTCTCCAGTGACGCATGAGAAACTACCGGTTGAGTTGGTGGAGCAGAACGATCTACCCCATAAAGCACCTTGCCATCGTGACGGCACGTCGATGACACGCGCCTCTCCTTTCTTGAGAACGAAACCGGTGGTGGAAAGCGAAACGGTGGTCGAGCTGATTCCAGGCCAAACAGTGTAGTTACATTTGTTCTCAATGGTAATGTTCCTCGAGGTTACTCCTGTGATTAAGAAAACAATTAACAATTATAAGAAAATCATAAAACAAGAAAGATCTATCTATGTTGATGTCAAGAAAGAAACAAAGAGTTCTTTAGGTTAATGGAAACGGCCGTACCAGAGACTAACAAAGCTGAAATAAGGACAAGTGTCAATAGCAATCCCTTGAACATTGGCTTGAAGAAGAAGGAAAAGGTAAACAAAAATTTAAAGAACTTTGCAACAGAAAAAAGGAGAGATAGAGTATGGATTTAGAATTTTGACTGCAATTTTTTCTTATCCTATATGTAGTGGTTAAGAATTTTCCGAGAAGAAAATCTTGCCATGAAAAAAATATAAATTGGAAAATTCTCGAGGCTAGAAAATATGCAAATGATGTACTTTCGGCTTTCTTTGCTTACAAAACATAATTTCAGTTATTATGTAAAAAATAAAAGAGGAATACTCTAAAATAACATTTTTTAAAGTTTTTCTTCCAAATCTAGCATCATAAAATTAAATTCCCAAAAATAGTACAAATAGTTATGTGAAAATAATTATTTATTCTAAATAAATTTTACATAAACTTAAAGTATTGTATTTGGGTTCATTATTTCCAATTTAGGGTTTAATTTTTTTTCTATTAAAATATAGTTTTAATATATTTTAATCTTAAATTTGTGCCATTATTGGAAATTTAAACTAATGATGCTATTTTGGAACAAAAACTTAGAAAAGTGCTATTTTAGACATTTGTCCAAAATAAAATATATATATATATGTATAGCTTTATAACTGTATTTTTGGGGGAACTGCTAAAAATGATGTAAAACTTAACTGTAAATGCAAGTCTAACCCAAATAAAAATGAGTGTGGAGAAATTACTAAACTCTACTTTTGTCTAAAAAATAATGTCGAAATGTCAATTACGTTTCAGTACGTGCGTGCTTTTTTGTTATCAAATCAAAATTTTCGGAGAAGTCTGCTTTGCTGATAAAAACAGTTTATTACGGCTGAAACAGACTTCTCGGAGAAGTATGTTTTGGTGAGAAAATCAGTTTTTTCTCACCAAAGCACACTTCGCAAAGTATGCTTTGTAAATAAATTACCTAAATCAAATAAAAATCATGAAATATTTTAAGAAAAATTAAATTTGTTATTAACATAATTTATATACATATCAAAAGCAAATAAAAGTTATAATGAATTCAGAAATAATGATATTGGATTTGATCTAATAGTATAAAATATTTGATACTTTTTGTTTTTATGTGTTGTGAGTTAATAGTTGATGTTTGTGTAGAGAATTCATGCTAGAATTTGAAATATCATGTGATAAATTTGAAAATTTAGATTTACAAATTTTTAAATGAAAATTGTTTGAGTTTTGCATTTACTTAACTATCTTCAACATATTCATCCAATTTTTAACAAAAACTTTTGTACATTTAATGAATCTTATTATTTAGGATTTATGGTTACGCAGACTTCTCGAGATGTCGTAGATTTAACAAAGCAGACTTCTCGAGAAGTCTGCACAAACTGGAAATTAAATGTAACTAAACCGGTTTTCTTCAATTTAGAGTTTAGGATTATTTAAAAAATACAAAACAAACTTCTCGAGAAATCTGATTCTACCGGAATAAACTGTTTTTCTCACCAAAACAGAAATCTGCTTCAGCCAGAATAAACTGTTTTTCTCACCAAATCAGACTTCTCGAAAAGTATGATTTAGCCGGAATAAATTATTTTTATACCAAAGCAAACTTCTCGAGAAGTCTTAGAGATTTATTCCTATTAAAACAAACTTCTCCTAGAAGTCTGGTTCAGCCGGAATAAACTTCAAAGACTTCGAGAAGTCTGTGCAAACCGTAAATTGACAATTTTTAACCTAACCAAATTTAACTCTCCATATATAAATAAGGTAACCATAAAATTTTATCATAATTTCATTTTTTTAAAAAACGTGGGAGCCTCCATTCTCCAAAAATGACTACAAGGTAAATCTTCTCTTATTCTCTTTTTGCCTCCCCTCTTTTTTTTCTTTCTTCCTTTCTCATGTTCTTTGTCATCTTATTATTTTGTAGATCTGGAAAAAAATAATGAGATATAAAAAAGGTAAGTTTTTTTTGTTTATATGGTTTTGGATTTTTGATTGTTTAGATCTTTTGTTATTTTTATAACATTCTTTCTCGTCTTATAGTATTGTAGATCTGGAAAAAGAAGTGAAGAGATCTAAAAACGTAAACTTGTTGCTTTTATTAGTTTTTATGTTTTTTGTAGTTTTGGTGATTTTTGTTGTTTTGTTGTTTTCTTAAGTTTTTTCTTATATTCTTATCTAATTTCTCATCTTGTATTGTTGTAAATCTAGAAAAGGAAGTCACAATGTAATCTAATCTAAAGATGTAAGTTTGTTATTTTTACTAGTTGTTACGTTTTTCGTGGTTTTGGAGATTTTGTTATTTTTTGTTGTTTTCTTAATTTTTTCTTATATTCTTATCTTATTTCTCATTTTCTATTGTTGCACATCTAGAAAAAAAAATTTACAAAAACTAATTTTGTTCCTTTAGTGATTTTTAAAGTGATTTTTAATAGTTTTTAAAATTTTAGATGGTTTTTTAAAGATTTTCAATAAATGTTTGAGATTTATGGTGGTTTTACAATTCTTTGTTGTTGTTTTTGAATTTTCTTCTTACGCTTTGAATTTGACATTGATTTTTGAATTAATAGATTTTCGTGTTGCAGACTTCATTACAAGTTGTAGATTTCAGTTGCATACTTCAGTTGCAAACTTTAGTTATACATTTTAGTTGTAGACTTCTTATTTTATTATCTTATTTCTCATTTTTCTTGTTGTATATCTGGAAAAAGATTTACAAAAAGTAATATTGTTGTTTTAGTAGTTTTTAAAGTGATTTTTAATGGTTTTTAAAATTTTATATGGTTTTTTTAAGATTTTCAATAAATGTTTGAAATTTCCCTTGAAATTTATGGTGGTTTTACAGTTTTTTGTGGATGTTTTTGAGTTTTTTTCAAACGTTTTGAATTTGACGTTGATTTTTGAATCAATGGATTTTCGTGTTGCATACTTCATTACATGTTGCAAACTTCATTACAGGTTACAGACTTGAGTTGCAAACTTCATAACACGTTTTCATTACAAGTGCAGACTTCACTTCCAGACTCCATTACTAATTGCAAACTTCGTTTGTATTTTTGGTAATATTTTAAATGAATTTTTGTAAACTTTATTTTACCTATCACTAGCTCCCATCACTCCAATTTGTTAGTTAGTTTTCAATCAACTTTTTCATAATTATAATAAACTATTAGTTGTATGTCAATCACCTTTCAATGAGCTCAAATCAAATCATACTTATAAAATTACAAAATAACAACTATTTAAAACACAAATATTACTATAAATTTTCATAAACACTTTTATACATAGTTAAAGACTTAGTGCATATTTAAGATACTTAATGCATACTTCCTAATAACAAGAAAGAGAAAGAACCGAATGAAAAACAATAAATCGATTTGCAAAATCTAAAAATATGTCTTAACAATTTCATCAAAATACTAAATTAACCGGTTGTGTTGGATGTTGTTGTAATCAATGTATGTAGTATAATTATGGTGCATGATAGTGTTGGATGTTTTTGTAACACACCATCGATGACATTGTGCCTTCTAATTAATTGAAATGATTGGTTACATGTTTCAAAAAATACATAATTATATCGGCAAACTTTGTTGTATAAATCTCGCACACTTCTTTACAGACTTCTCGGCAGGCTTCTTTGCAGATTTCTCAGCAGACTTTGTACTTTGTCCTTGCTTGCAATTTAATTTTTTGAGATACTTAACACTAAAACTGAATTTATTCATCTTTCATTTTACTGTAAAAAATGTAATCCTCACCATTCGAGTAAACTTTATTCTCATTTGCATCAACAACGAAATCATCATCATCAATTACAAATATTTTACCTCCTCTTATATTATCCACAGAAAAATTCCAAGTCTCTGTCATAGTCCACTCCCCACAAACAATACAGATTTGGACCATTATCTGTTGTACAAATTAATGAATTTGATTAGATCATTGTACACATACTAAATTTTTTCATTGAAGCAGACTTCTCAAAGAAGTTTGCTTTAATCGGAATAAACTGTTTTTGTTACCAAAGCAGACTTCTCGGAGAAGTCTACTTCAGTGAGAAAAATAGTTTATTCCGGCTGAAACAGACTTCTCCGACAAGTATACGACGTTTATTCTGATCAAAGCAGACTTCACGGAGAAGTCTGCTTTGGTGAAAAAAATAGTTTATTCCGGCTGAAACAGACTTTTCCGAGAAGTCTGTTTTGATAGGAATAAACGCCGCAGACTTTTCGGAGAAGTCTGCTTTGGTGAGAAAAACAGTTTATTCCAGTTGAAGTAGACTTCAAGAAACTGTATGAATTGAAAAATATAACTGAAGCCAAAACACGAAAACTAACCTTCAATCTTGATTTTTTAGCTATGCGACTTAAATGATAACCTATATAGACTCCCAGAAGCTTGTTTTAACGGATAATGATGAATTTTTGCAGAGTTGGAATCTTTTGAATGTAGTGTGAACAGAGAAATCGGAAGAAAATATGAGAGAAAATGAAAGAAGCTGATATGAATGAGATTTGATGAAGGAATAAAGGTATTATGGTGGGTGTGTCGATGGAATTAAGAGCTCCCAACAACCAAGACAATGGTGGTTGTGTGCAATGAAGGAGATGATATTTTTGTAATATTTTTAAAAAACTTGTTCATAATGGTTTTTGTGTTGTTTTTGTTTTTTTTTTTGAAGTTAATGACAAAGTTGTAAATAAAGTTATTGTTGAAGGATAAAATAGAGATAGAAAATTAGTTTTGCAAAAAACAGTTTAAATGGTTAAATTTATAATTAAAAACAAATTTTAGGTCAATTTTGCAAATGTCCCTTCAATTTTAGCCTTTCATTTGTTTACCCTTTCATTTGTTTACCCTTTCATTTGTTCCTCATATCCTTTAACCTTTGTCTCTTACACTAGCAAAGTCTCAAATATCTTTAAATCTTTAAAAAAATATCTTTTATACCCTAATTTAATTTACATATCCTCCTAAAAGTATATTGCCGAAAATATCTTTATTTACTAAATATATTTATTAATTTATATTTAATTCTCAATAAATTAAATAAAAGAAAATAAATTTTAAAAAATGGTTTGACGACCAAAATCGACCCAGCTGTTATCATCTTCTTCTTTTCCTCCACTCATTGTTTGAATTTTTAAAACTAATAAGTAAAATTAATAAAATAAATATTATTAATTAGAAAGTTATAACTTGTACAACTACTATTAATGATTGAAATTGTTAAATGTTTTTTATATTCTTTTCACGAAAACAATAAGCAACGGTGGATAATATAACTTTGTCGATATTAGTAGGAAAATTACGATAGATAAAAATAAGACAAATTGAAATTGAATTACATTTCATTGTCTCATATTACATCAAATAGGTCACATCTCTGAATTACATAAAAAAGAAGGAAATAATGCAACTAAAAAAATTTCATTGGCTGGAGAACGACATAATATGAGTAATAAAAGAGTGTCAAGAAAGGTGCCAAGAGGAAACGTGAAATGCTGATTATTTGGAAACGTTAGTAGTGTGTAATTTGTGTGTTTTTATTCGATGTTTTGTAAAACTAGTTTTTTCCTTTTAAAAATATACTTTCTGTTTTGAACAATTAAGTACAACTAGTAACAATAAAATGAGTGATATTGGAAGGTCAAGTGAAAGGACAAATTTGATTTGAAAAATTTATTATTAAATAAAAACACAAGTTAAAATAAATAAGTTTAAGTTATCTAAGTAACCATTAAATCTTTAAAAACACGTATTAAGTTTAAAAATTAAAATTTAAGACATGATAGTTTGTTATAAAATATATTCCACCATACACTTTATATTTTTATGAACACTTTGTTAATATCATCCATTTTAAGAACGAAAAGACACGGAAAAGAAGTTTCAATACATATGAATGCACAAAGTCATAAAAAACATAATTTAGTTGACTAAAATCATTTCTAAAATTAAAAAAAATATTTAATCCAAGTAAAAGTAATTAAAATCAAAAACATCCAAAAATACAACTATGTGCAAAATCGGTATATACGTATTGGTATATGTTATTTGGCGGTATCCAAAAATGGAAATAACGGCGTCCAAAAGAGAAATGGCGGAGCCCAAAAATAGAGATGACACTAATTTTTATTTTTTTATTTTTTATTATAAACTAGGATTTTAGTTTTTCCACAAATTTTTTATTTTCTTCCTCTTCCACCTCTTCCATTCCAATGATTCTTCTTTTTCATTTGGGGTATTAAGTTCTGATTTTTTATATGTTATATATGTTATATGATTTACACAACTAATTGTTATTACATTTAATCCTATCAAATCCAAGGATAACAATCTCCTCAAATTTAACTGATATCTTAATGAAATTTTGTAGTAGGTCTATGTTCCATGGTATTAAAGAAAAAGTGGGTTAGTGGTTGCTACAGCTATATATCCATTTTAGAAGTATTGAGATCGATTTTAAATTTAGAAAATTTAAGAAAATAATTTTACTCTCACGTATTATTTACAAAAATATCATGTTTACATTTCATCATACAGTAAATTTCAAATAAATATATAAATAGAGTTAACTTATTCAAATAATTACAATATATATCATTGTTATTAATTTGGTTAGAATATTAATATATTTTATTAAACTAACCAAAAAATACTATTAAATTCATAAAAAGTAATTATTTTTTTCTTTTTTAATTTATATGTATAAAAATTAATGTTAAAATTAATTTTAAATAAAATTAAAATTATATAAATATTTAAGTTTTATTTATTAAAAAAATATAATTTACGAATATTTTTCTTGCATCACTATCTAGTTGCCAGCCGGATGACCAAAAAAAAAAAAATTACAACCATCAGGTCAAAGGTCAAGTCTACTCTTTTTGGTTGACCAAAAAAACAGTCTACTCCTTTATATCTTTCGTTTACACTTCTTCGAATCGTCGTTGGAAACATCCTCTAAAACTCGGTAATTTGTTCTCTTCCCAGTGACAAGTTCATCAGAAACTTCGTCGCAGTTGATAGGTTAGTGTTACTTTCGTTTTAACATATGTGGAATTTAGGGTTTTTCGAGTTTTAATTTCTTGACGAATCAATTCCCCATCTTGTTTTGTTCAGTCGCGATAATGCTTTGTGCGTCACCTCCTCCAATTACGTCTCTTCTCTATCCAAAAGCTTATAAATTTGGAAATTTGGACTCGAAGAGATTCTTCTCTGTACGTTCTTCGTCGTTGCCTGTTTCTGATAACAAGCTTAAAGTTGAATATACACCATGGCTTATCGTTGGACTTGGTAACCCTGGAACAAAATATTACGGAACAAGGCATAATGTAAGTTGTTTTATTTATTCAATTCATTCATTTATGATGTTCATAAATCAAAGATTTGTTCTTTTTGAATCTTTGTTTGCTCCTAATTTTGTTTTGTTATGGTCAGATTGGTTTTGAGATGATTGATTGTATAGCTCGAACAACGGACATTTCCATGAACACAATTCAGTCCAAAGCTTTAGTCGGGATAGGTTCTCTTCTCTCCAATTTCCTATTTTCGAATTCATATAGTTTCTGGCATCGTATTCGTTTGTTTATTTGGGATTCATTATGTGACCAGAACAGGTGCCATTGGAGAGGTGCCGATTTTGTTGGTTAAACCTCAAGCATACATGAATTTTAGTGGTGAATCGGTTAGTATTTTGTCTTCAAGTATTGTCATCTCTTGAGTTATATTATAACTCAAAAGGCGTTGGCTTTATACATTTTGTTCTCTTTGATTTTCTGAAGGTTGGGCCGCTAGCAGCTTATTATCAAGTACCCTTACGCCACATTCTGACGGTATGTATGAAATCTTATTGTTTGCTCTGTGTTGACAATGGAATCAAGTTGATCTAAAGAGTGAATTTTCCCTTATGGTGTAGATATATGATGACATGGGTTTGCCTAATGGTGTCTTGAGGCTTCAACCAAAAGGAGGACATAGCCACCACAACGGGTAAGTAATGTCGTGGAATAGGGAATGATCAATGTGGGTTCTTTTGGTTTTAGAGAAAGAATAAAAACTGTTTCCAAGTTGATTGGAAACATTGAATTTATTCAATATCGAGGACAGGAGATGTTGAAAACACACTAGAGTTCAAGATCTAAAAGCCAAGGACTAGTTTCTAAATCAAAATAGTTTCATGAAAGTCATGCATCTTCGTGTATATAAGCTCATCTTGTGGCTTTAAAAGGTGTATAACTTGGTTTGCTGTGTGTGTCAGGTTAAAGAATGTGACGGAACATCTAAATGGTTGTCGTGGCTTTCCCCGCTTATCAATTGGTTTGTTTTCCAGTTTCACTGATGAAGTCCTCTTCTTCCTGTTACAATCATAGTAAAACTATTTGGTAAATTGCAGGAATTGGGAATCCACCGGGTAACATGGACATGAAAGCGTTTCTTCTTCAGAAATTCAGCCCCTTGGAGCGCAAACAGGTAATAAAAAAGTGCTAGCTTTAACCTGAGTTGACAAGTCTGTTCATCTCTGAAAGTCTGAAACTTTTTTTAGATTAAAGACCATTCCATTGAATACTTTGTTCATTGAGTTTAAAACCTAAATATAAACCGGTATGGTACCCGAATCATGTTAGATCGATGCGGAAATGGAACAAGGTGTTGAAGCCGTGAGGATACTTGTTGAAGGTGGATTCAACGACACAATATCTCGATTCAATCTGGGACAGAAATATAAGTTTCACAATGTTTGATTCCACCAGATTTGCTTCATCTTGGTTAGACCAAGATTTAAACTATGTAAGCTTTATATAATGGGTTTATTTCCGTCAATTACACAAACTTATACGAGTAAATCTATTTTCACACGTATTTTTTGATATTTTTTTAACTAAATAAATTGTATTTTTCTGTCATAAATTACACAAATTTCATAAATTATTCTAATTACAAAAATTTTATTAATTTTTACATGTTAAATAGTTACTAAATATGGTTTTAATTCAAAAATCTAGTTTTAACTTGGATTTATTTTAAAATTAAAACCAAATTTTTGAAGTAAAATAAGGTTTAATAACAATAACGGGTAAATATTAACGGAATTTTTGTAATTGAAATAATTTATAAAATTTATATACTTTACGGAAGAAAGTTATGAAATATCTAAAAAATATAGATAGAAATAGATTTATTCGTATAAATTCGGCGCAAGGAAACCATTATATAATCAAAGATTAACTTTGATTGCTGGGACCAAACCTGCATGCCCCCAGTGGTAATGACCTTTGATAGATGATTAACTGGGTCCCACATTCCCAAAATAAGACCGTTAGAGGGTTAAAAAGGTTAAAATCGGCAACACAATAATTTCGTAAAAGACTCTTCACTGATTCTCTATCAGACCGTTATGCGAAGAAGAAGATAAAGAAGTTTGAGTTGTATCCATTAATGGTGGATACGATCTTAAAACTTAGTATGGAACCTCTGCTATTCTCTATAGATCCAATGTCTCTTGTTCTCTCTCAAAATTCTGACACACATCAGCTTAAACTCTTGTTAGGCGGTTTCTGTGGATTCGAGAGAGGAGCTAGATACGATGAGTACTCTCGATTGCGTGAATCAAAGCTTCGGATGAAGCGAGATTTACAGAAATCTCTCTAGGAAGAAGAAGAAGAAGAAAAACCGAGGAAAAAACAAGTGAGATTCGAGGGTAGTTTTATAACTTCACGAGAAGGAGAAGATAAATGTACGCCGGAAAAGAAAATGAAGAATCAGACGCGATTTGGGTTTTCTCCGATGTCAAATCCGAGAAAAGCTTTGTCTTCTTCGTTGGCTCAATCGGTGCCTGATTTCTCCGCCGTGGTCCGTAAAGAGAATCGCCGTCCGGTTCATTACAACACTACTCCTCCTCCACCTTCTTCGAAGACCAGAAACGGCGGCGTTTTGACGGGATCAGCTTCTTCTAGTGCCGTCGTGAGAGGGAGCAAGTCGGCGAGTGCAGGGGAGAAGAAGAGTAAAGGAATGGCACGTAAGAGCTACGCGAATGTTGAGGATCTCAAGAAGATAACAATGGCTGCTGCTTCTGCACTTAACGGCAGCGGAGGAGGAGGAGGAGGAGGAGGAGGAGGAGGAAGAAAAGCCGGTGGCGGTGGCCGGACAATTCTGGGTTACCGACAAATTTGTTGATTTTCGTCCAAAGTTCTGATTTTTCCACGATTTTATTCATTGTCTTTGTTTGAGTTGTTGACTGATGAGAAGAAAATTGAATTTTTTTTGTTTTTTTTCTGCTGCTTTGATTGTTTGATTTGTTTGTAAACAAAAGTTACACATTCTTTGATATAAAGAGTCGTCAAACTAAACTAATTGTTACTATATTGAGGCTAATTGGTAATTTATTGACAATTTCGAAATGTTATCAACCATGAATCATATTTGAATTTTAGTTGAAGTTAAAATGAGTTATGATTCAATTACAATTTTGAGTTATGTTTTTGTAAAAGTTGCTTACTAGTTGGATTGTAATCACAAGTGGCAAATATAAATCTTCCTTATTCTAACTCGAATCCATATCCTATCTCATCCACCATTTGCTTATTGCAGTATTCATTTAGGGTATTGTGCAAAATTGTATTTTTTATATTTACTTTATGAAAATTATTAACTAATTTGGAGAACTTAAGCTTTAACAAATAATTTATAAATTATATTTATACTCACGTCGTGTACAAAAAAATAATGTTTTAATATATTTTTTACTATTTTAGTTTTCCATTATTTTTGTCGGTATAATTTTAATCGTTTTAAACTTTTTTTTCCCACGTAAATTGTGAAAAACTAGACATTTTTTCACAAAATGTAAAAAAACTAACCTTTGTATATATATCTTTTTTTTTAACATAATAGATTATTTTCAATTTAACCAGCCTAAATATTAATCTTAGGTCAATCTTTAAATATAGGATTCTCCAAAATGTAGACATAAAGAATTATAGACAATTTACAAAATAGCACTGTTTTAAATTTTTGTTTCAAATATATCATCACTAATTTAAATTTAAAAAATAGCATAAAATTAATATTAAAATATCTTAAAAATTTTAATAAAAAGAAAAATTAAATTCTAAATTAGAAAAATAAAACCAAAATATAGTATTTTAATTATATTTATAATTTATTTATGGTAAATATGTATTTTTTTAAAAAATAATTTATGCTATTTTATATTTTTTATATTTACGTTATGGAAATTATTAACTAATTCTGGTAACTTAAGTTTTAACAAATAACTTATAAACTATATTTATATTCACGCCGTACGTGGAAAAAATATTCGTAAATTATATTATATTGTTTATTAATAAATATAAAATAAATATTTATATAATTTTAACTTTTATTAAAAGTATGTTTATATATGTAGGAAATAAAATAATTATATTTACGTATTTAATATTATTTTTGGATAGTTTAATAAAATAGATTGATTCTTTAACTAAATAATAATGTCATATATTATAATTATTTTATCAAATTAAACTTATTTATATATTTATTTAAATTTATTATAATAATAATAATGATACGTAAATATTACATTTTTGTTAATTATTTTTTAAAAATATTTCTTAAATATTATATTAAGTATTCAAAAGCAAATATAGTTTTGATTCAATTTTGGTTTTGGAAATTTAGTCCAATCCTACGGCTGGCAATAGAAGTAAACACTCTGTATCTATCAGTCAAACTTTCGTCAATCTCATTATTCAAAGGTTTTAATTTGACGCGTTTAAATCAACCAACGTGTTCTACAATTTGATCGTTTGTCGGTTTGATGTTCTTTTTTAACTAGCCGGGTTCGAACCAATCACTAATTACCGAATAGATTAGATCTGTTTTTACTAATACAATATATCTGTTTGATCTTGTATTAGTAATAAAAATATCTAATTTCTTAAACTAATATAAAATTATGTATCAAAGATAAATACTAAAAAAATTTAGTGTGAGGGAGTGATATTTATTTACTATTTTAATGTTTTTGAAAATTTAAATTAAATTTAGTGTTATTAGATTCATGATTTTAAAATTCATATTCAAAATTATGTTTTATTGATTTTATAATTTATAAATACTAATTCAAATCACGTGGTATTTAATACTATAGATTTATCTACGAATTTGATTTCATAATGGTATTTAGATTGATTTGGAAGAATTTTCATGTTAAAAATATAAAACTAAAATCTGGAAAAAACTTAGGATTTTACAAATACTCCTTAAAATCCACATCTCATATTTTTTAAATGAGTTAATTTTACAGAAAAAATTATAAATTCTGTATAGATTTTTAGATAAAAAAATACATAAATGAATGCCATTCACTAAGATATATCAATATATTTCTAATATTTTTTTGATTTTTTTATAATTTCATCCCTTCAATATGGATCATTCTAATATATCTTCTACTATTTTAATTTCTCATTATTTTTTTGGGTATAATTTTAATTATTTTAAATAATTATTTTCACATAAGTTATGAAAAACTACACCTTATTTGATAAATGTAAAAAACTAGACTTATATATATATATATATATTTCTTTTTAACATAATAGATTATCTTCAATTTAACCGGCATAAATATTAATGAATATTTAAATATAGGATTCTCCAAAATGTAGACATGAAGAATTATGAACAATTTACATATATATAATATTTTTAAATTTTTTGTTTCAAATATAACACCATTAGTTTAAATTTCTAAAATATCACAAATTTAATATTAAAATACTTTAAAACTTTTTTTAACAAGGAAAATTTAAATTCTAAATTGAAAAATAAAATTTAAATATAATATTTTAATTAAATTTATAATTTATCGATGATAAGTATGTATTTTTAGAAAATAATTTGTATTATTTTTGGAATTTTAAATTTATAATATTAAATTTTAAATAAAAACTTTGAAATATATTATTTTAATATATTACTCAAGAATTATTATAACTACATCAGCATTACAATTTTTTTATGCTGCAAATTTAATGGCATACATAATATATATAAAATCAACCAGTAATCTTTTAAATTGAAATAATTCTCGATTCTTCACAAATTCTAAAGTTAGTCCAAAATTCAGGTTATGATTATTTTCTCTTATCCCGTCTATCGGAAAAGACAGGACCTAAGCAAAATATATCAGCCAATGGAACATTCAACTTTGAACTATTCATGGATCTTGGAGCCCTAACCTCTACAGAATTCATCTTCTGCAAATTCTTCTTCTTCTTCTGCGGGTTACTATTGCTCCGACGATATTCCGAAGAAGAATTTGTCTTCTTGTTTCTCATAGAGTATCCAACAGATTTGCTTCTGACAAGCCAAAACCCACACCCAAAACTTGGATCATCTGATTCTGAATCAGAGTCTCTAGTGTCGGATTTTACATCTAGGGTTTTGAGATTGCTTCTCGGAGAAGGAATCTCCGTCTTCTTGGTTGTGGCTGTAATCGAGAGCTTTTTCCAATCTGAGAAAAGCTCATCAGCGTGAGAAAACCGTTGTTTTGAGTTCTGACGAAGGCAGAAGTCGAATTCTGGACTTGACTGGTCTGAATCTGATCGAAGAGGGATTCTCTCGTCCGAATGATGAAGCTTGTGAGAAGATATTGAGGTTCCTCTGTTTTTATGGCTCATCGTGAATATAAAAATGCTTGAGAAATGTTTTATTTGTCTTAATAACTAATTGTGAAGTATAGAAAGAAGAAGAACACAGTTAGATAGATATATAGACAAGGAATGTCTTATGTCTCCACAACTATTCACCTACCAACAAAAGTCATTTTTGGTTTTTTTCATACGTTTTAATATTCTTTTAGTATGTTGTTTTTCCTTAATTTACTTTTGTTAAAAAATTTGACTACATCAAAAATTTTCAGATAAAATTTTCAAAAATACCATAAAATTTTACTCTAAAAAGAGTAAATTTTATTTTCCCAAATATATATTTGGGAAAATAAAATTTACTGTTTTTAGAGTAAAATTTTGTGGTATTTCTTCATTATAAGATATTTGGAAAAATAAAATTTACTGTTTTTAGAGTAAAATTTTGTGGTATTTTTTCATTATAAGATTTTTTCAAAGATAAACACAAATTAATATTAAATTTTAAATTTTAAACATTAATATTTCAATTAAAAAAATTAAACCCAAACTCAATATTGAAATTAGATACCGTTAAAATCATTATTAGAATTTTTGATATTTTAAAAAAATTGTAGGTACTTTTGAAAACATAAAACTATGAGAATATCTTTGGATAAAAAAGAATTTTGTGGTCTTTAAAGTTTTTTTTGTTGCACACAGTTTTTTTGGACAATTTATAAAAATAACATTTTTTAAGTTTTTATTCTAAAATTAGCATCACTAGTTTATTTTTCCAACAATAACACAAATTTTAGTATTAAAATATCTTAAAACATGTTTTTAATAAGGAAAATAAACTATAAATTAGAAAAAAATGAACCCAAACATAATATTTTATTTTTATTTTTAACTAATTTAAAAAAAATATTTTTACATAAAAAATTATGTTATTTTTAGAATTTAAATTTTAATATGTTAAATTTAAAAAAAACTTTAAATAACATTATTTTAGAGTATTACTCTAATTTTTTAGTTATTAGAAACGAATTGAAAAAAATAAAACTATTGTTGTGTTTTTTGGAAGATTTTTATGGTATTTTAAAGTGTTTCATTTTTTAATTATGATATAAAATGAAATGAACTAATCTTTTAATGATAATATCCTGTTTGAAATTTTGTAAATTTACATGAAACATTAAAGTAATTTTGTAAAACCATAAAAAAGTAAAATCTAACTTGGAATCTTAGTTTTTTTTTGGCTATGCTTTATTGGGTGTAGGAAAGACTTTGACTTCAGCACTGATATTTGGTAGACTGGGAATTTTGAAGCATTGATTTTTGGTCGACTTTGAAAAGTTGAAAGGAGTAGACTCCACATCTCAGATTGCTGAACACAGAAACTGTTACCTAATTAGAAATTGTAACATCTCGCTCGTATTTTATCTAATCTATATTCTATATCTATATTAATTGAAAATTATTTTAACAAAGTAATGTGTGATTTACAAGTGTGCCACGCTGATGTATCACATTATTAGAACATTTTAAGATAAATATTACCTAAGACATCATTTATTAGAATATTTACGAAAATTGCCATTATACAATATATTATATGTAAATCTCTAATATTTCGACATACAATATATTTTGTCATAAAATATAAATACAATATAAAATAAAATATAAATTTTGAAAAATTAGTCAAACAAAATATAAACCAAAGTTTAGTTTAATTGAATATTTATCATATGTATAATTTTATCCAAAATAGATACAATTTAATTATATTTGTATAATCCGATTTTATTATCTGTTTTATTTTCGTAATCAATATTAAAAAATTTTAAAAAAGTATTTTAAATATGAGATAAATTATATATATATATATATATCTGATTTAAATTAACAAAATAAATAATTAATTATTATCTGTGAATAACATGGGTCAAAATCTAGTAATCCATTATTTCTCAAATATTAGTATTGGAAGGACAATAAAGCATCCAATAATTCATTTGTTTTTTATAACATTGAATAACAATCGATCGGTGCAATAATCTCATTTTTTACGAATATTTAATATTTTTATGCAAATAAAGATGGAGTTAAACTATACAGTTTTGAAATGGACATAAACATAGTGCAACTACTAATTCACTTAATTCTCCCAATTATTCATTTGTTTATAACCAAGAAATTATATCATAACAAACTAATTTTCAAAATTTTTAGTATATTAATTGAGAAACATTTTAATAAAAAAAATCTTATTTTCACAAATAATTTACAAGTATGTCACTTGTTATACCATCAGAATATTTTAAGATAAATATTATTATATAAGATATAATTTATTTGAGTATTTATAAAAATAATATTAGATAAATATTTAATAATATATTATATGCAAATCTCTGATATTTCAACATAAAATTCAAACACAATATATAAAAAAATATTAAATTTTTTAAAAAATTAATCAAATAAAATAAAACAAAAATTTAAATTAATTAAATATTTCATTACCTATTTAATAATATTGTGTATTCAACATATAAGTAAATTAAATTTATTTATACAATCTGATTTTATTATATATTTTCATTTATATAATCAGTATTAAAAATTTCAAAATATATATTTTATTTAAAAGATATACTATATACGTATTTAATTTATATTTACTGAATAAATAATTAATTATAATGTATAAATATTTTATCTAAATCTAATTAATATTTTAAAATCTAATCATTTATTATATTTTACGTTTTTCAGCATTAATTATTCGCACTATCCAACGAAAAGAGTTCCATAGACATTAATGTCTGAGTAAAATAGGAACGGACATCAGACACCAAACATATAACATGTGTTATGTCTATGTTTTACAGTTCATTTCATTTTCATGGAGAATTGGTCTTACCAAATTCAAGAAATTAAATATAGTAACTAGATTTTTGTTAGCTATATGGTTCAACAAATTCCCATTGCTTTTTTTTTCTTACTAATTTTTTATAAATAAATTTTTTATTCCACATTTAAATTTCGTGTTTTCAATCAATCTTATAATTTAAAATTTTTATTTCAAATATAACATTATTAATTTAAATTACCAAATATAATATTAAAATAAATTAAAATATTTTATAAATAATAAAAATAAACTCAAATATTATACTTTAATTTTATATATAATTTATTTAGACTAAATCATAATAATTTGTAATATTTTAAAAATTTTTAATTTTATTTTATGGTAAATTTGAAATAAAAACTTAAAAAATAATATTTTAAAATATTACTCTCTAATTTTTGATCATTTCAATATCTCTCGTTACATTTTGGTTTGTTTTTGGTCAAAAACTAAATCAACTCACATTTTTCTCAACTACCTAAGAAATTAAAAAGTAAAAATTCACTTACCTGCCCAGATAAAAAAAAACAAACATCTACAAAAGTAATGTATTACTTAGACAAACCACACAACCAATACAAAAGAATCTCAGCACCTTTCTCCCATGAACAATCTAACATCATGTCATGAGCAATACCTTCAATACAAACCGGTTCAACATCATAAAACCTGCCGGTTTCCTTCAACCCTTCATCATCCTGCACAACCATAACTCATTCCGGTTTAATACAAGATTGAAACCTTCTGGTTTAGTTAGCAAGGAGGAGGGAGGAGGATTTCTTAGTTCTTACCACTATGAAATCATCTTTGGCACCTAAAACAAGAACTTTAGTCGAATTTTCAATTGGTTTTGGTACCGGAAGTGTTGCATTTAGCTTCCTCAGATCAAACAACGGCATTCGTGAACTCTCTTTCATCAGATTCTGGTAACTGAATGGAAAGAAGAGAGAGAGAGAGACAAAGAATTCATTTACATTATTGAAATTTGATTTAGAGTTAAGGGTACTTTCATTGGTATATACCGATGCACAAGTTGATCATCCATGGTTGAAGAGAAGAATGTTTCTCGGCAAAGAGGAATAGATGTCTGAAAACGCTTAGCAGCTAAACTGAGAGTGACCTTTTCAAGAACACAACAACCAAGAATCAACAATGTTGGAGCAAAAATAACATAACACAAACAATACTTACAAGATCGAAAATATAGTTTTACCTTAAAGGCAGCCATGGGTTTAGAGAAGAGATAACGTAACACTAAACCGCTGAACAAGAAAGAGAGTCTCAAGAGTTATATATGAGAAAAATGAAGAAGAAGCTCTCTGATATAGGCAACAGCAAAAGCAAATAGGCTGTGACAAGTTACCTATTACCCGAGGGTGGAACCGAGCAAACCAGTACAGCCCCAGAAAGTTTTGGAAATGCATTTGTCGTTCCTGGAATTGAAGAAAATACAAACTCACCGGTTATTTTAATCCGAAGAAACACTACTCATTTTATGTATCAGCCTTACCTACAGATTGCTTGTTTACAATATTTGCCAAGTAATATTGAACAATGAGCCCTCCAAAAGAATGACCAATAAGAACAGGAGGTGAAGAGCTAAGATTTGATTCGATGAAGTTGGCAATATCACTTGCGTGCGTCTACTACACAAACAAGTAAAGACTTTAAAGATCTTGTTGAAACGGGTCGGAAATTTATCCAAGAAATGCTACAATGGTTAAACAAAAATTCAAGTACCTGAAGTGTTCCAGCAACTGTTCCCAAAGGTTCATCACTTTCACCCTGAACAATTCAACGGTGACACATCTCACACACATATCACAAATCACTCTATTTTAATCCAAAATTTGCAGTTTTGATGTTCTTGGTAGCATCAGTAGATATCATGGGGAAATCAAAACGAATTCTTGAGATAGAAAAAGCTAAAAAGAAAAAATCAGAATGTTTCGATCATAAATCAAACAACCCCCTCACAGAACCCAGATTTCACCAAATCAATCTGTAATTTCAGCATTAAGAAAGAGAGTAAAGTTTGTTATTTGAGAAAAGAGTTTTACTTTTACCTGACCCAACAAACTAATAGCATAAGAATCAAACCCAGAAGCAGAGAAGAAAGGTAACCAATGTTCAGCCCAACACCAAGCTGCGTGATAGCTTCCATGTACAAAAACCAACGGTGGATTTTCTTTCTCGCATCTTCTTTCGTTTTCCTCCTTTCTCAGCTCGATTACCTCCATTTTTAAACCAGAGGGAAGCTTGTGGAAAAGACGTTTCTGCCCCTGTTTCAGCTTGTACGGAATCGCAGTTCTAGGGGAATTGCTGAGAGCGGCCATGGGCTTGACCGTCATTGCGATCGAGGAAAGACATGCAAATGATGAAGAATATGCCATTCGCGTGAAGGTAGAGCTGCTCAGCTGAGAGCTCTGTAGAACGATGTTCACCTAACTTTTTATCTGAAGTCTTTTTTTTTTTTTTTGCCAACAACTTATATTAATTATAAGATTTAATGTTTCTTCTTAAAAAAATATTTACAATGTTTACAATCTGAAGTCTACAAACTGATTTTTTTTTAAATATTCATAATATATTTTTTTATCCTAAGTGAATTATTAAATAAAAGATTCCGTTTAGATTAATTTTACAAATATATATATATATATATATATATATATATATATATATTAATTTTTTACAATATAAAATTTTTATGTTTTGTTCCAAAACTATTTTCATTATTTTAAATTTCTAATAAGAGTAAAAATTTAAAATTATAATACATTAAATTTTATTTTAATAGAAAAAATTAAATCTAATATTGGAAAAATTAATCTAAATATAACATTTTAAGTTTATTTATAATTTATTTAGAAAAAATAAATATTTTACATAAATTATTTATGCTATTTTTAGAATTTTAATTATGATGTTAGATTTAAAATATTTTTTTTTTAAATGTTATTTTCGGATATTACTTAGACAATTATCCCAAAATCTGGGTTAAGTCTGAGTAAATAATCCGAACCGAATAAACCAAACCGTAACCAAACGAAAAAATAGATTTCGCTTGGTATTCGGTTATAAAGAAATAACCAAACGCATATTATTTTGGATAACTATGATTAGTGGTTACTAACCAAAACCAAACCAAAAACTGTAATAATATACAAAAAATCGAATTATTTCGGTTATTTTCGGTTATCTGAAAATATTTTGGATATTTTAGTTATTTTTGGTTATTTTTTATTTATTTTTATTATTTTCTGTTATTTTATATTATTTGTGTTTATTTTTTCAGTTATTTTTGATTATTTTTGGTTATTTCGATTATTTTTAGTTTTTAAATTTAATAATTGATCAAAACAAAGGTATAACCAAACGAGACCAAATCGAAATATAAAAATAACCGAATAAATTTTTAATCTTACCAATCGAAAGATGAAACCAAAAATAATCAGTCGAAACCGAATTGAATATCCGAATGTCCATATCTAATGAGATTTCAATTTATATAAAAAAAAAAGTAAAAAAGAAAAAGAAAAAAAAAAGAATTGAAATCGAAATCCAAGCCGATTTCAAAAGTTTCTGTTAGATTGTGGCCAGTTTTGAGTGGGCTTTACTAAGGCCCAATAATAAATTATGTCCCCCTCTCCCGATCTCGGGATATCGCTCGCCACATCAGCTTTGGGGGTCGGGACCTTCGTTTCCTTGACGAAGAAGACGCAGATTCTACTTCGATAACTGCTACACACGAATTCTTCTGCAGTTACAACGTATTAAGATTCTGAGCTCGAGTTCTTGGTGGAAGGACTTTGGATCTTTTGCTGGATTTAAGCACCACGTAATTTCCGGAAGTTAGCCTAATGATGTCGCCGAAGAAAATCTCCGACGATCGAGGATCTCCGCATTTCAGGTAGCTTCTCACCTAGAGTTTCGATTCCATTTCTTTTTTGGGTATGTTTTCCTGTTTTCTATTTTCATTGTGTAGAAATGAAAAGAGAACATATGTTTGAACAGTGCTTCTTCTTGCTGCGATGGAATCGATTCAAATTGCATATGTTAATTTAACTTGGATTTTAGGATCCCTGTGAATTAGAATCAGCATATCCTTGAATTCTCTGAAGTTAATGCAGCATGGTTTGCGTCCTCATATTCGCTAGCTTAAGCTTTTAGTTCACTATGCATTGATTCAATACTGTGGAATCTAGTGAATAGAGCCACAGTAGAGACTTATTTGATTCAATTGCGATTTAATTCGTCTCTGATTTGGTATGTTATGGTCATTGCAACTAGTTAGGTACAGAAAGTTCTACTTTTTCTTTCCTCTATCTAGATACCATTCTTGTAGTTTGATTGTTTGGAAGAGTAACCTTGAGAATTCTTGTAGTTTTTTCGTCTGCCCTTGTTTTGCCATTGGCTTAGAATTGTGTCTCTTTGTAATATTAAACCAAATTCATCTTCCTGTGTTTTCCTTCTATCTCTGCAGGAATACCCCTTTCCAGATAATCCATGTCATTGGGAACTTTTTTAGGATATGGTCAGTTTATTCGATGTCCCGCTACTTGCATCAGACAGGAGCGCCTGTTGTTCTCTTTCTCTTCTATTGTTTGGTGCCATCATCCATCATCTTCTTGATACTTCATAAACCATGGAAAGGACGGGCACTTTCCAATCAACAGGTTTACTTTGTCATATCTAATATGTTTTACATATAAACGGGTGAGCTTGGACTAAGTTATCCCTTTTCTGTTTATCTACTAGCTACTAATCTCTGAGGCGTTTTTGTTTCTTTAAGATTGTACCTTCTCTTATCAATGGAGTTATCACAGCTCTATACTTCATCTTGTGGGGAAAAGGTCTTAAGTCTTGTGGACCGCTTAGGTATTCATTAGTTTTTAAGCATTCATACTACCATAAATTCTCCTCTGTTTTTATCTGTCAAAATTTCTTAGGATCTATTCTAGATTTTGGCATTTTGCCTTCTGAAAGGTAGGCAAGTTGTAAGTTTACCTCCAAGCACAATGGTTCCATTTTAACAGTTTGGTTACTCGAAATTTTGGACTTAATGCAATTATAAGCTCCCTTTTCTGAATTTTGATCAAAAGTTAATCTACATAGAAAATTCAATCCCCTTTGCTAATTGTCTTTGTATATTATTGGAAGAGCTATCTTGTCAGAGTACTCTGGTGCTGTTCTTGGAGTACTTTCTGGAGTATTATATGGACGCAGAGGCCATATGTGGAAAAAGGTATTCATCTAAATGTTTCTAATTTAACAATTGTCACTTACATATCACCTCTAGTCAATGTAATCTGTTAACTAGCTCGGCTTACATAAGGTTTACCCGTGGTGTTATCTTGTTTTTACCCTTAGCATGAATCAGCTCTCCATTCTCGCAAAAGTACTATAGAGCTTTAACTGATGTAATAAATTTTAGCATTTTATAATGTTTTTTTCTGGTAAGTTATGTACTTATCTTGCATTATAATCAGTGATATGTAGTTATATTAAAAGGATGATTATACCAAGACTAGGACAATGTTTATCTCATATTTCCAAATCATGTCAGGTAGGTGGCCTTGTTGCAATGCTGGTAGCATTTTTTTTCTTGTCTCAAGGATGGGCAACATCATCTCTCTCCCCTTTTTATATCCTTTTACGCAAGTTCGTTCTCTCTTTTTTTCTTTTCTGCACGTAGCTCTCTCATTTTATATTTTTCTTCATATTTTACTTTCTATGGACACTTTACTTGTTGCTTTGCTAAACTTGACAAGAAATTACCATCAGAAGATAGTACTGAAAACAAAGAGGAAGTACAAACAGAACAAGTACTAGGTCTAATGGGAATGGTTATACCAATTTTTGCTGGAATCTTATCAGCATTAAGGAGAGTTATTGCTCGGCGTGTTTCTCTTAAGGTATTAATCTAAAGATTCCCTCTATTACACCAGTCCGTTCCCTCTCATTTGTGCTTTCTTTTCGACCAACAAATGTTCTGCTCTCACAGAACCAGCAGAAGAAACGACTTCATGCGATAACCATCACTTCTGCAACCTGTTTTCTGTTCCCTTTGGCCATGTGGGACCTTATCATAGTAAGTGAAAGTATTTGTTTTGCAATGAGAAGGAACAACATAGGAAAGATGGCGTTTTTCTCGATTACCATAGACCATTTTGGCTCACTTATATCAAATCTTACATTAGGGGTCATCTTCCGAGAAAGCGACCGAGTTGCCATTTTCTGCATGGGCTTTCTTTAGCACCATTGTTTTTGGGATCATCCTAATATTCTATGTTGACAGTATCGCAGAAGAAAGGTTCCCTAAACCTTTTTCTCTTTACATTGCATTTACACACACATCAACAACTGCTTCATATTCATATGTATATATGTTTGTTCTTTTTATTTTTACAGATTGCATATGGTGTTTTCTTCCCCAAGGCATTTAATGGTAGCAGGTGCATGCATAATAGTCATGGAGATAGCTTACGAAATGGATTTTTCTCTTCCGGGTTTCATTGTCTGCTGCTTAGTATTGGGTTTTGGAATATACGAAGCAACATCATTAGAACGCAGCAAAAAAGACTCTTCGATGAAATCAGAAGATCTATCAAACGGAATCCTTGGTAATGACGACTTAGATACTTCTCCAATTCTTCCCATATAGCTTATTATCATTATACTTACAAAGTTACAAAGTCGTATTGTTAAATGTTCTTGTCCTTGACGATCTTTTCTTGGTGAAACATATACATTGTTTTATTTTGGATTTGGAGTAGACAGAGATATATACAACTTGATGAACCCATGATGCTGATTGGTCTTTTGGTTGATAAGCTTGGAACTATGTAAATATTGGACTTGAAGTGCTAATGAATGTTGCTGTATCATATCATGGTTTACTATTTCTGATGCTCGTGAAGAATTTTATGAGAAATGTACTTTTTTCAAAATTTCGATTTCATGGTAAAGTTATATCACATCAAATGCATAACTAAGATTCGTGATAAGTTTATATCGATGATAGTTGATCTTCTAAATGGGCATGCATGCAAAACTTTCTTTTTCACTCAATGATTTGTGAAGCATCACCCTCGCAAATAATCATAACTAAATAAACCAAATGGAAACCGAACCGAAAAATACATTTCTGTTGGTATTCGGTTGTAAATAAATAACCGAACGGATATTATTTAGAAAAACCATGGTTATTAGTTACTAATCGAAACCGAACCAAAAATTAAAATAATATCCAAAAAACCGAATTATTTTTGGTTATCCGAAATATTTTCGGATACTTCGGATATTTTGGTTATTTTCGGTTATTTTTTGGTTATTTTTCGGTTATTTTTCAGTTATTTTTCGATTATTTATCCGTTATTTTTGGTTATTTTTGGTTATTTTTGATTTTCGGTTATTTTCGGTTATTTTGGTTATTTCGATCATTTTTTGTTTTTAAATTTAATAACCGAACCGACCGAAACCGAGATATAACCGAAACAAAATCGAATCAAAATATAAAAATAACCAAATGGATATTTGATCTTACCAATAAAAAAAATCGAAAACGAAAATAACCGACCGAAATAGAACCGAATAAAATCCGAATGTTCAGGAAAACTAACACAGAAAGAGAAAACTAGGTATAAGTAGCGATCAAATCCCAACGAATATATATCGTGGGGGAAACAGTAAAAAATTGCTCAGAAAATTTTCTATGAATTTTCCACCGCATATGTATAATGGTTTCCATTAAAATTTCCTGGGGATTTCTCATGGATTTCCCACAGTTTCCCCTTTGATTTCATTTTATAACCCTAAATCTAAACCACAACTTCATTTCGTTTGCAAAATATTACAATCACAGTTACCTCTTTCTCTCTGTGTCTCTTTCCCTCTACATCGCTCTTTGCATTAACCTCTAAAAAAAGCAAAGAGACGAATCCTCTTCTAACCCTGAGCACAACCGATTAGTTCATTCATTTTGCATTTAAAACTATAGGAGCCACATAAAATAATTATATAATACAGTAAATGTATTAGAAATCAATTATACTTATACACTTATTACAAATTTGTTATCTGGAATATAAGATCCGTTTTTTAGATTTAAATTTGTGATTATTTTGAATAGTGTTTATGTATAGATATTTCAAAATAATATAGGATCATGTGCATTATAAAGAAATAAAAATAATTATAAATGGTGAAATGTTTACTTTAAATTTTGTATGTTGTAGTTATTCTATTTATTTAAAATTTTCTATAAATTTTGAGATGTTAGAAATAATGTTGTAAACTTTAAAACCGTAAGAAGGTAAGAAGCGACAATTGTAAGATAAATAAATAAAAACTAGATTTAGATCCGAAGGAAAAAATATTAGTATATTATAATTAATTATTAATAAATATAAATTAAATATTTACATAATTTAATTTTTTTTAAAATATTTTGAATATAAATAAATAATACATAAATATTTTAAATTTAATATAATAATTATCTATTAATACATAATTTAATTTATTATGCTATTATGTATTTAAATATTATATATACATTATTGATTATATATTATTATATCATTGAATTCAAAAGTATTTTTATAACTTAAGTAAATTACATAGGTCATTGATCTCATAATAAAATATATTGATTTTCTAACCAAATTAATACCAATGAGATATATTGTAATTATTTTATTAATTTAAATCTATTGATATATTTATTTTCAATTATTCATAAATTATTGTATATATAAACTAAAGAAAAAAATAATTATTTTTTATAAATTTAATAGTATTTTTGGTTAGTTTAATGAAATATATTGATTTTCTAACCAAATGAATAACAATGACATATATTATAATGATTTTAATAATTTAAATTTATTTATATATTTATTTTAAACTCATCGTGATCAACATTTCTGTTAATAACACGTTAGGATAAAGTTATTTTATTAAAATATTTTTCAAATAATATATTAAGAATGTGTTATACAATTAATATTAAATGTGAAATTATAGAAAGAAATTTTGACTCTTATCTATAAGCCTATCTTATGCATGGCACTGTCCACAAATGTGTCTGTCACAGATCTCATGTGGACCATTCTTTCCTTCGAAAAATGTTAGTGAGTTATATATAAATAAATAAAATATGTTATTAATTAATTTATGCAAAATAGATAAAAAAATTTATTTTCAAAAAATTGATAATTTTTTTTAAAAAAGATACATAAATAATTTTTATTAACTGCATTTTTAATTAATATTAAAAGAATGTTTCACAATAAATTAATTTTAATACTTAAAAAATAAGAAAATTGAGTCAACTTCCTTTTTTGTCATCTAGTTCATAATGAGTCGATATAACATCATAACAACTTCATACGAATAAAAATAAATTTATTCGTTTCAATTTTAAGATGGATGCAAAAATAGTACAATTAGAGCTGCATTTGCTATTTTTATTTCTTCTTCTTAATTAGGATTATAGATCCATGTCGTTATTATCTAATAATCTATATTCTTATGTATTTTATGTTCCAATGATAAATTACTAATAATATTTAAGTATATGTGTAAAGATTATTCAGAAATCATGCAATGGGAGGATTCATTATGTATTGGAATAATTGAACTAATTCTAAGTGAAATCTAAGTTGCATTGTTTTCCTATTCCAAGTACATTACCACTAACTATCCAACCAAATTTTTTTTAATATGTTTTCTTATCCTAATAAAGCTTGCAAAACTATATAGAAAACTAATGAAGAAGAAGAAAGGGATATGGAAATTACATATTCATAAATCAGACATTTGACAATCGGACATAGAAAATGTCTTAGAAACAGAAGTCCAACGAAGAAGGAAAAAAAAACAGATAATTGGAAATGAAAATGAGTAGAGATAATTATATGAATAATGTTTTAGAAATGAGAATTAAGCCTCGGTGAAGCTTGGTGGCTTGTAAGCAATGAAACTGATGCACTGGACTTGACGATTGTTGTCGAATCCAATGATCCTAATGAATGCATTTGGGTACTCTTTCTTGCATTCTTGAACTTCCTTCAACACTTGAGCTGAGTCAGTACATCCGAACAATGGAAGCTTCCACATTGTCCAGTAACGTCCATCGTAGTATCCTGGTGTGTTTCCGTGCTCACGGTACACAAATCCATGCTATAGACACATTGACAAAAACCAATCAAAATTCCCATAAATCTACCTAATTAACCATCTAACTAGGTAGAAGATTAGTTTATTGTTTTTGGTTTATAGCAATGTGAAATACCTCTAGCTCGAATTCGACACAAGGAATCCACTTGTTGCGGAGAAGGTAGTCAACTTCCTTAGCTAATTCGACATCGGTAAGGTCAGGAAGGTATGAGAGTGTCTCAAACTTCTTCTTTCCAAGTGGTGGCCAAACCTATAAACCACATTTTAAAATTCAAAATATTAATTAGTTGTTTTGTAACAAACTATATTTATAAACTAGATTTTGATTATTCACTTGTAATTAATTATTTATTTTATTAATGTAAATTAGATATAGTTGTATATATATATAATTTATCTTATATTTAATTTTTTTCTTCTAAATAGATTATAAAATTGAAATAAATAATGAAATCAGATTATACAAATAAATTTAAATTATATCTATATTGGATAAAATTTTAAATATGATAAATATTCAATTAAACTAAACTTTTGTTTTATATTTTATTTGACTAATTTTTCAAAATTTATAATATTTTGTTTTATATTGTATTTGCATTTTATTACAAAATATATTTTATGTCAAAATATTAAAGATTTACATATGATAAATATACTGTCTAATAGCATTTCGTGTAAATATTTTAGTAAATTATGTATTATGTAATATTTATCTTATGTTTCTCTAATAATATGACACATTAACGTGATATATTTATAATTTACACGTCAACACAAGGTTATTTTGTTAAAATAATTTTTAATTAATATATTACAAATAGTTGAAGTTCGATGATTACATTGCATAGTGAGATTTACCTGCATGCAGTTAACTCTTCCTCCATTGCTTGCGATGGAAGTAATGTCGGTGTTGGTCTTGCGAGTGACGGGAAATGCAGCTGATGACTTCAACCCGGTGAATGGAGCAACCATGGTGGCTTGAGCCGGTGAGGTAACCACAGCGGTGGAGGAGAGCATAGAGGAAGCCATTACTACTTCTTCTTTTGATCTTTTTTCTCTTTTACTTAAGTGTTTGTCTATTGCTTTGGTTCATCTATATATATATTGTGAGAAGGGCAAGAGGCAAAAAAGCCCTAATGATCAAAGGGTCCATGATTCGTTTACTGCCACAAGATTAAGGAAAGGTATTGACACCCTTATCGATACGGACCACTATGATTAGGCCATGTGGCAGAAATGTCCATAAAACCTTATCTTTTCTTGTAAGAAAATGAGTGAATGTGTATGGTTACTGGTCTCCAACTTGAGTCTATGCTTTTGTCTCTTTCCTTTTGGGAGAAAATAAATCTGACTTATAACATATATTTTAATGTTTTTTTTGAATTTTTATTATTTATCTATGTGTTAATTTAGCTTAATTTGATTTGGTTTGTAAATAATTTTTACAAGAAAAATGTCTGTTTTGGACATGTGATGTATTGCAATACGTAATTTGAGATTTTGTTATTGATAATAAAAAATGTCTTCACTAGTTATGATTTATGAGTTATGTGAGAGTTAATGGTATCATAAAACTATTAAAAAAATTCGCAAATGTATATATTTGATAATTGATTTATTTAAATATTAATAAAATAATATTATAAAACTATAAAAAAAATTCACAAATGTATATATTTGATAATTGATTTATTTAAATATTAATAAAATAATATCATAGAACTATAAAAAATTCACAAATTTATAGATAAATATAGTTTTATATTTCAAGAAGATGTGATACTTAAATTGTTGTATTATAAACATATAGTATTTTATTTACGTAATTTACAGAATTTTTAACACATAGTACTAATTTTTTTGTATTTCATTGACTTGTATAAATACCATTACTGATTTCAGTTTGTTTTTATTAAGACAAAACAATTTTAGTCTAAAAAATAATCAGCTTATAAATATTTGAAATTCGAAAAAGGAGGGATATTAAATAAGAGAAATGGTAAGAAAGAAAATTATACTTTCATAAATAAAAAATGTTAGTAATTTTTTCCTCCAAAAATGTTAGTAATTAAAAGCTTAAAATAAGATGATACGAGAGATAATAAAAAAAGAAAATAAATAAATATTTTGTTTTAGAAAACTAAAATGGGAAGAAGCCAAAATCGAACCAACACTAATGGGGCATACAAAGTTATGGCCGAGTGTAATTATCACTAAAAACATCAAAAAATTTAGAACTCATATTTCCTTCATCTCTCTCTAAAACGCAGACAAATTATTTTCTTTTTTTTCCCTTTCCTTTCTTTCAATTTATCCATATCATACAAAAACTACTTCTTAGTATTTAGCATTCGGTTATTCTATTCTAATTTTTTGGATATGAGTTTTTCAAATATTAAAAATTGGTTTCATTCAGTTTTAAATTATATTTGATTTTGGTTAGTTTCGGTTCGGATTTCAGATGATACTTTGGTTCAGCTTGAGTTTTGATAAAAACATAATAACAAGATTAATTAAATATTGTAATTAATATTATAAATTTTAATGATTTTTTCTATATGTTTAATTTGTTGAAAATAGCAGTTGTTTTAATAAATTTTGATCATTCAGTTTTCGTAAGTTTTGGTATAGTGTAGTGCGAAATCGTTTAAGTAGAAACTTTTATTCCATTCGATTTGGGTTCGGCTTCGGAAATTTAGACATGGGTTTTGAATTTTGGTTGAGGTTCAGGAATTTTAGTTCGGATTCAGAAATTTTGGTTGGTTCGAAATTTAGTTCAACCTTACTAGTTCCCTCAAAAAAATAACCTGACTACAGATAATTAATCTTATTTCATCTTATTTGTAAGCGAGAATTTCAAAATCCTAAAATCTTCAGATTTGAATATGACAACGAATCATAATTTGCGAAATCAAAGGAAAAGGGTTATATGTGTTAATAACTTCACATCCAGATTCTACTATAGAAAATTGACATATTGACTCATGAGAAATGGTTATATGCGTTCAACATGTTCTAAGTTTGTTTTTACAATTTTAGAAGGTTATGCAAATAGACATGTAAACCACTTATACATGTTTATGGTTGTTTCCTACGATATAAAATGAAAGGGGGTTTTATTAATTTTTTAGGTCAAGATGTAGATAATGTGATATAGCCAAAAAACATAGGTTATCATGCGACGGAAAAACATAGAAATTAGTTATTGTTTGTGAGGAATATAAAAACATATTTGATAGTAGAAGATGGTGAAAGATATTTTATGGTCTTGAATCAACAAAAGAAAATTATCTTGTATTTTTACTTTATTGTCTTTGTTTTTAAATGATATTCTGTTTTTGTTTCAGAGATTTATCAAATACTTTAAAATAGAGTTACCAAAGATTAAGAATACAATGTGTGTTTGACACATCTATGGGATTTTGATGATTTGGAATATTAAAAAACCATAGATGAAGCCTTTATATGGAATTGACATGTAGGTACAATGAAAAAGAGTTTATGGAGAACCTAGCTATGTTATTTCACTACAACATAATTTTTAATTAGTATGTAATGAAGTTAAATCTAAGGAGTTGGTGTAAAGTTTTTTACAAGATTGACAACCATTGTGAATATACTGAAAACAACTCTGTATAATCGTTTAACAATACGATTTCAAACCTATAGAGAAGCAATGGGTGCTTATGCTAGATATTATTGTTTGGCTTGCAATGGTTCATATTTCGGTGTTAAATTTTATCACAATATAGAAAACTGAGCTAGTTTAACGTAGGCGTTGGATTCCTGTCATTATGAATTCTAAATGAGCAAAGGTTTACAAATAAATCATAATGCATGACACCATGGAGTTTGCGATAGATTGGATTACTTGCAGAGAAATGTTAAGTTTCAAGATCACGAAGTTCTATATTTATCATATGAGGCTAAATTTCTTGAAATAGAACACAAAATAGCATTAGAATGTAAAGTTTATAAATAAACGAATATGAGTGAATGTTCTCACCGTGTGAATTTAGAAAATGTGATTTGTACTTTAAGGAAGTGGGAGATAATATGTATTTGTTTTGAATATACGTAGGAAATAATCATAGCAAAGAAACTTAAGGTTAAAGACTATATTAATAGTTGGTTTTGCACAATACTTGGAGAAAGAATAATTCCACTTAGATGTGCACTATTATGGCAAATTGAAACTATTCTTTTGGCGCATCAACTTTTTAAGCCATCATAACTAGATCGAAAAGAAAGATTAAGAAGAAGAAAATAAAAAAGGAATAAATGAATCTTCTTCGAAAAAGCAATCAAAACAGCGGAAACGCGTAATATATTATGCAATTTGTGGTGCATCTAATAATAATTCTCGGTTCCATAAGAAAATTCAGCGATTTCATGTAATTTTTTATATTTTCAAGTTGTGTATCATCTAGTTTGATGTTATTGTTATAGACTTCTCAAGGAGATGTTTTTCAAGGTGAATCTTCACAAGGTAAACTTTTTCAAAAGGTTATAACTCATAATGCAAGCAACCATTAGCATACAATGGCTACAACAGTCATCGTTTTTTTCATGCTTGTTTTAGCTTCAAACAACACATCTTCCACCTTGTCATATATATGATTTTTTACCTTCAGTTGTATCTTCTCAAACACTATTTTCTCAACCTCTTTGTTTTTTGTTTTAGTATCTTTCGGCACTTGTTCACGTGTCAAGATTTTTAAATCTAATGTCTTAATCTCATTTAACAATGCAAGAAAATAAGATTAAAAATTATTAAATATCACTACTGTTCAAGTTATCTTATGTGTAGTAGTAAAATCACATTAAAATATTGAGGATAGGATTGACCTTTGATCCTAAAATATTTGCAACAATTGCTTCACCACGCCAGCACATATTGGACACACCAAAATGTCTTCCACTTACTCAAATAAGAGATGTGGAGCTCAAAACTCAATATACATTGATAATAATCAAACTAGTTCTAAATATTTTTTATATTAATACTAGATTTATTTTTGTGATATGGTTTCTTTTTTTTCTTCTTTTATTTTTTCTTACTCATTTATTAATTTTTTTAATTTCTTCAATAATCATTCATTTTTAAAATCTGGATGATTTTCTACATATGATATGATTTAAATTATCTAAAATAAGCACAAAGTTTTCAAAAAAAAAATATTATAAGAAAATATTTAGTCATACTACATAGAACACAATATCGTTATATTCTATTTTTATTTTATAAAATTTAAAATACCATATTGTATCTTTCAAAGATAAACATAGAAAAATTTATGGTTATTAAGTGAATTTTGGGATTTTTTTTGGTGTTTAGACTGAATATTTTAATTTTTAAACTAATTTATACAAAAGTTAAAGTAAATAATATAGTATAGCATATTTATGAAATAATATAGTAAAACACATTTACATTTTTTGGAGTTTGAGTTTTTTAACATTTGGGATTTGAGCCTAACAAAATTTAAATTGAATATTTATTATCTAACTACTCACATATATATTTTTCCTTTATAATTTATCTTTTTATGATCTAAATTCCGAACAAAATGAAAAATAGATTAGAATATTTTCTTCAATTAATTAAGAAAAAAATAAAGAATTTGATTTGGAAAATAAAAAAGTTGCAATTTTTGTTGATATCGAACCAAATCACACAGTTTCATAATCGAATTCATCAAATATGGAAATTGATTTCATCATCTAATTTTCAGTTAGAGGCCATGCCTTCTATGCATTACTCACATCAATGATTGTTTTTAGATTTATAGTTATGAATAATATCACTTTGTAGCTAGTTTATGTGAAAGATTATATTATGTGAAAACAAATATATAATTTTATGATAGTTCACTTTTATCATCTATACGAATTTATCTGATTAAATTTATTTCACTGATTTCCATGTAAATATTCAAAAAAGTTTTCATAAACATCATATCATTTTTTATTTTAGTTTGGATTTTTTTTTGCAGTATTAATTTTACTTATTTGGTTTAACTAAATGACAAACTCATTCATATTGCTTTGATAATGTTGATAACAACAATCAAAGACAACAGTAACAAAAAGAATTCTGATGTATATTTATTAGCTATTGCAACTCGTTAACACTTTTTAAAAGTATATTTTATATTTTACAGGAGTTTGTGGTTATACATATACTTTTTTAGTGCTAATCAAAACTTTTAACAGATTCGTGAAAACCATGTGTATGAAGGTTGTTCAAAAGCGTAGTTCAAACACTTTTATTCTAAATTCTTCAATGGTTGTTGACTTGTCGTTAACTCGTCAGTCCATTACAGTCCAGTTCTAAGGAAGATCGATACCCATAGCTTGATTTTTTTTTATCCTATCTCATACATCATCATATCATAAAATATCATCATTGTTATAACATATTATATCATATCATATCATCATCATCATTATCATTATCATATCATATTATATTAACACATCACTATATCAAAAATCACATATCATCAAAACATATAACCATATAACATACATCTAACAATCATATATAAACCTACATGCAATAAATCATGTAATGTAATATGAGAAAATGGAATATATTATCACCCTCTTTTCATTTCAATCACTTCATGAGTAAAAACAACATACTCTATCATAAAAATTTGAATGAAGATCCACGAGAGGATCTAAAGGTTGTAGAAAGTGAAAGTTCAATTTAAGAAATATTATAGGCAGAACACCGAACTCCACAACAACATGTTTCTCTATCAACATAATTTTGGTTTCATAAGCTATTTAATTGTTATATTGACGATTTTTTTGTTAAAAACAATTTTTTTTGCAAAACAAAACTAGTTTTTTTTCAAACTACATTCTTTTTTTTATTACATTATAAAGTAGGTAATATGGGCTGATTATTGCATGTTATAACTCAAAATCTTTTTGCATCATATTGCTTTGAGCTAGTGAAAAATTGTCCATACCTAAAAAAACTACTAATGTTCGTAAAAAGATTTAAATTTTGAGAAGGAATAAAAAATTTGTTTTTTATTTGTTTCCATTTCATTTATCGCATATATTCAAAATTCAAAAACATATAGCTAACACAATTTTTTTACCACATGTGCCACAACGTACTGGTACAATAATTTCATATGAAAGATTTGAAATCGAAATCTACGGTTTTAAAATAGATGTAGAGATACTATATGTCAAAAGATGGTTTGTTAGTTTTAAATTTTTAATCATGTGTTCGACTCTTTCAATCATTCTAACTTAACTTTGTTGATAAAAAAACAGCTAGTACTAAAAATAAGTTTCCATCAAATCTTCTATGATCCTGAAGATTTTTAGGGATAGATCTTTGATTATCATAGCTTCTGATTTGGCTTTGAAACTAGACGTTATTCTCACTGTTTCTATTCAATAATCGATTTAATATTTTTTGCACCATTTGTTCAACAATCGATTTCTTTATTGAAGTGTATCTCAAATTATGAGGATATGTTTTTTGACCTGTCAGTTCAAAAAATATCGATTGATTTCTTATAGACCTATTCGGACATGACACTCACTACAAAAAGTTTTTATAAATTATATCAATAATAAATTTATCCATATTAATAAAAAAAATACATACATTGACCCAAAGATATGAAAAGGCTGGCCCAGTAGGGGCCCAAATATATTATTAAATTTTTAAAAATAAACAAAATATTCTATAAAAAGTACAACCCAAAATTATTTTAAAAATTTTGGATCATGTATCCTAAATGATGGCTTATGTATGAGATGTGGAATGAAACTAGGCCAGGCTCCACAAAATGATTATAAAAAAAAATTGGAATTGGAAATGAAACTAGGCCAGGCTTATGTATCATATTTATGTCTATTATAAATGTTTGACAAAAAAAAAGAATTTTCCATTATTTTAAATATGGATTTTAATTACATGTTAAAAAACTAAATTTATTTTGAACTATAAAAATACATTAATATTTTTGTTAATTAACATTGAATCCAGTGCAAAAATGTTCTCTACAGTTATGAATGAAAGATAGATATCAACATTTACATTTATTTATATTTTCGTGTAAATGTTATATTATTAGAATCATTATTTATTAAAATAAATTGAATGAAGAATATAGAAGAGAAACATAATTGTACATAAAAAATTTTATATGTGATATATATTATTACAATATACATAATAATTTATCTATCAATTGATAAAATATATATCTTTTCAATCAAATATGAATTACAACAAATAGTTAATTTATAAATTATTTATTTTTATGTGTTATATATATTTAACTAAATAAAAAATATTCAAAATTTATGATCAAATTAGAAATTTATTTTCTACCCACATATTGTGGGTGAGTCAAAACAACTATCTCATGATTTAAAAGACATATCTATAATTTTTATTGGATAACTAGTGTCTCTAATATATTATTTGACGAATATTTTAAGAAAATAATTTTAGTTTAACGTGTTATTAACAGAAATATTTAATTGATTATAATTATTATAATATTTGTCATTGTTATTAATTGGTTACAAAAATAATATATTTTATTACATCAAAAACTACTATTAAATTCGAAAAATAATCATTTTATTTTTTTAATTTACATATATAAAAATTAATATTAGAAATAATTTTAAATAAAAAATTAAATTATATAAGATTTATTTTATATATACTAATAAATAATATTTTTTTAATTTACGAATATTTATAAATCTAGTTCTTGTATTAATTGAATTAAAAATACCAGACATGCCTAACTATATCTAAATTCTCACTTTTGTTTATTTTCGTAATCAATTTCAAGGATTACTTCTACCACATTATAATAATTAAATTCACCAAGAATCAACCTTAGTCACTCTAAATGCAATGGCTGCCACCAAACTTGACAAAAAAATGAATTCTTTTTCTCATCCGTAATCATTCTTTTTTTTCTCTTTGATTATTATATTTATTTATTTATTATTTTAAGGCTTATCTTGATTGAATAACATTATGACTCTCTTTTTTTATCACTATTGAATTTCGACTTCATTTTCTAAGCCAATAAAGGTGATGGATCGACATTTGCTTTTGGCCATATACCATTTGCAGCCTCAAGAAAATAATATTACCTTACACTAAGAACAAAAGTCACAACCTTTCATATCTTTCTGTGCTTTAATTTATTATATTTATAAACTTTGGTCTACAACACAATCATTTGGAAGATGTGGTAATGATCTAAATCTAATAAATATTAGTTCCAATCTCGAATTTGTTCTTAGTCATATCAATAAGTTTTTACAAAGAAGTTTAAAAAGAATCATTTCTTCTCATACTTTTTTTACTATAAATAATTTTTTTATCAATATAATAGAATTACTTAGAACCGACATCCAAAACAAAGATATATATATATATAATCTGCAGGAAAAATGGTCATTTAAATACTAAATTTTTAGGTTTACACCATTTAAATACCAAAATTTTTAATAAGTTATTTAAATAACGATTTATAGTTTACTGAATCGATTTAATTATACGATTAGTCAACATTAACATCAAAATAATACCGAAATTGTTTCTAACGATAATGTGGTGCTTCGGTGTGTAGTTTTAGTTAGTTAAAATAAGTAACAAAAGTTAACGGTATTATTTTGATGTTAATATTAACTAATCGCATACTTAAATCGGTGTAATAAACTATAAATCGTTATTTAAATGGTTTATTAAAAAATTTGATATTTAAATGACTCAAATATAAAAATTCAGTATTTTAATGACCATTTTTCTCGGCATAAAAAAACAAATATGTAACATTTTTATTCATACTTTTTAATAAACAAAGTATAAATAATTTTGTATAAATTATTTCTCAAAAGAATCATTTCTACTCATACTTTTTTTACTATAAATAATTTTTTTTATCAATATAATAGAATTACTTAGTTATTATATTATTATAATATATATAATAGTTTCAAGCATCCAAAACAAAGTTATATATAATGAGCCATTTAAATAAGGATTTATAATTTTGTGTTTAGGCCATTTAAATACTAAACTTTTTAATGAGTCATTTAAATAACGATCAATAGTTTATTGCATCGATTTAAGTATGCGATTAGTCAATATTAACATCAAAATAACACTGAAATTGGTTTTAACGATGATGTGGTGTCTTGATATCTAGTTTTAGTTGGTTAAAATAAGTAACAAAGTTAACGGTGTTATTTTTTGTGTTATGTTGAGTAATCGCATACTTTAATCGGCGTAGTCAACTACAGATTGTTATTTAAATGATTCATTAAAATTTTTAGTATTTAAATAATTCAAACACAAAAATGATCATTTTCTCTTTACATAAATAACAAATATGTAACATTTTTATTCTTGAGAAATTGTAAGAAGCAAATGCTATATTTTCAAAACATTGTGAACAAAATTGTGCAGATTTTGAGATGGTTTTGAGGAAAAAGAATAACATAATTTTTCATACTCTTACACCAATTATTCCAATATAAATCCTTCATGTTACTCAAAACTCACCAACTTCAAAGATTAAACCCTCTCCCAATGTTTAACCAATATAAGGCCTCTTTTAAAGAAATCTTCATGAATCCAATGGCTTCAATATCACTTGAACTCCATACTTTGGTTTTATAGTAAGCACAACGATCGGAGCATGTCTATAATTCTTTGATATGGCAAAGTTAAACTTTGAAATTAGAGTTGCTAATATTATTTTGGCTTCCATCATTGCAAATGATTGTCCTATGCAGTTCCGAGGACCGGCTGCAAAAGGGATGAAATGGCGGCCGGGCGCGAATGGTCTACCTCCAAAGCGCTCGGGATTGAATTCATTTGCATCTTTACCCCATAATTCTTCGCTGTGATGGATGGCAAGTACCGGTATCCATATTGATAAACCTTTAGGGATTGTTAGATCACCTAATTTGATGTCTTCAAATGCCATCCTTGGTAAAAGAGTAGCTGGAGGGTAAAGTCTTAGTGACTCGTTTATCACTTTGTTTAACTGTTGAAAGAGATGAAAAGTTAGCACAATATTCAAATTCATATTTATCTTGGAATCATTCATATCTTATGATCATTCCAAGTGCTTCTTGACTCTTTCTCAAACATCTTTTAAGTTTAAGAATTGACTTTTTCTTTTGAAAATAACAAAGATATCCAAATCTAATCATTAGTTAATATAGGTTTTAGATCTTTTTCATAATTTTTTATTCAAAGCATGTCTTAGTGCTAATCATTAAACAAGTGGAAAATATATATTATACTAGTCTCTATATCTTATGGAATTTCTACAATAAACTTAAAAAATTCTATGTAAAACTATTTATAACTATTGATCCCAAAATGAATATATATATATATATATATAAATGAATTTATATTGAAACAGAAAATAGTCATTAAATTATAATTTTTTTGTTTTTAAACCATTTAAATACTGAATTTTTAATGAATCATTTAAATAATGAATTTTAGTTTATTATACCGATTTAAGTATGCGATTAGTCAACATTAACACCATAAGTAACACCGTTAATTCTATTATTTATTTTAACCAAATAAAGTTAGATATTAATAAATAAAAAAATAACAAACTTAACGGTGTTATTTTGGTATTAATGTTGACTAATCACATACCTAAATGAACGCAGTCAACTAAAATCGTCATTTAAATGGCTAATTAAAAAATTCGGTATTTAAATATTTTAAACAAAAAAGTTCAGTATTTTAATGACGATTTTTCGATAGAATTGAAAACTATATAAGCATGAAGACAAAATTAAATGATATCTACTCATAGGGTTCTACCCTGTCGACTTGATGACAATTTTATAAGCACTATGAAGTTAGTGCCAATGCCTATATATTGTGTTGAAATGTTCATACCCCACGCGCACCCATCCATATATAAAGCTAATCCTACTACTTCAATTACAATATATAATTTATACCTACATTTTTATTATATTGAGCAAACAACAAATATCATCTTTTTTAATATGTATGAGTTAGTGGCCTTCGAGTCCTACTCAAAATCTAATTATTCTATATGGTGAGAAAATGACTAAGTTTAATAAGTTGATAGTGGTCACATTGAAACTAATAAATTAGTAGACTAATTCATACAATTTATATATTTATTATGTATACTAATATATGTTTTCTTTCTACTTAGACACTATCAATAAAAACTTGTAAATGGTCAGCAAGAAAGAAAAATCTAGACTTCATGTATCTAACCAAGAGTTAAAACTCTGTAAGAATATTAATTGACACAAATGGTTAAGTTATAATATCATGTGTCTAGGAATGAAGGTACATACCGAGGTAAACTTGGATAGTTGATCGACCGAGGGAAGGCCGTCACGTCCACAAACCTCTATGACCTCATTACGAACTTTTTCTTGCCATGTCGGGTTATCGGCAAGGAGCATCATTGTCCATGTGAGAAGGAGTGCAGTTGTCTCATGGCCAGCAAAGAAGAACGTTTTGCATTCATCCATTATCAACTGGAGATTGTTGTTATCATTATTGTACTTTTGGCTATCCATTTCATTCAAGAGAAGGCCAAGAAGGTCATCTCCATGAGTACTACTTCGGCCCATCTCGGCGTAGTCTCGCCGGCTTTGTATTATCTCAATCAACAAACGTTCCACTTCCTTTTTCAATGACTTTATCTCTCTATTGTATTTGCTTGGAAGAAACCTAAATAACAAATTGTATTAAGTCAACGTTTGACTCTTTTTTGTAAGAGATTATTTTTTGTTTTTAGTTGAAAAGAGAAACCAACCGGCTGCCGGGAAAACAAAGGTGGCGAGTGGCTTGAGCACATCGGCGTTGAAGGACGGTGAGGTGGTGGAAAAGCTCTTTACCTTTCTCAAAGCTACTTCCAAACTCCGTCCTCGAAATAATATCCGCCGTGAGCTGATGCATCTCCTCCCCTATCTCCACCTCACCTCCTCCTTCCCCAACTCTCTTCCTCAGCCTCTCCACTAGCCTGCTCGTGCACTCCACCATATGCCTCGAGTAGCCCTACGTCACAATCATCATTCAATATTGTGTTTCTGAATTGCATGAGGTTAAATCTATAAATTGACGTGCCTTGAGCCTTTCGCCAGTAAATGCCGGTGAAGCAAGGTGGCGTTGATGGTGCCAATCTTGACCATTAGCCATAAGAAGACCACGACCAATAAAATTCTTAGTCCCTTGTTGTTGTAGCCACGATCTTCCACTTACACCATTATGTTTCATAAGCAATTCTTTTATCAATTCCGTTTCAGTCAAACACAGCCGAGGATCAGTTCCGTTCCACACTATAAATCTCTTCCCTGCATGCACCATTCATATTCCATCAATCTATAACAAAAAACGATTTCGATTAAGATTCAAGAACCAAACCGTATTGTTTCGACCAAGCCACGTAATGGGGAAGAAGACGAGCAACGATGTCATGATGAATAGAATCACAATCCTTGGCAACAGATTTTGAAACCATATCAGAGATTTCAAGTATGTTTCCGGTTAACATCAACGGTTTAGGACCAGTTATGCCTTGTCGTTCCATGATCTTCTTGATTCGTCTAGGTGTTAGGAAGTAGCATGATATTGTGTCGTATAGGACTCTCACTATCAAAGTCACGAAAATCACGATGAGAGATTTCAGTAGTGTAAGCAACATTTTCTGGTTTCACCAACAAAAATAAATTAAGGTCAAGAGAAAAGAGATAGTGTATTTATAGTGTTGGAGGAGTGTCAAAGATACAATATATTTAAAGTAGGAAACAAAATCTCTCAAGACTAATTATGTTTCTTTGGTTGCATATATTTATATAAAGAAATAATAGATATGGAAAATTAAATAACTAAATCTGGTTATGTTTGACCTTACTAAACATTTCCAGAAAATCTTATATTTTTAAGAGAAATAAAATAAATTAATTATATAAATAGAGTGTTGATTTCAAAGAATATAATTAATGAATAATTTAGAGTAATATCCGAAAAAACGTTTTTTAAAGTTTTTAGTTTAAATCTAGCATCGTAAAATTAAAATTTCATAAATAGTATGAATAATTATGTAAAAATAGTTATTTACTCTAAATAAATTATACATAAACTTAAAATATTATATTTGAGTTCATTTTTTCCAATTTAAGTTTTAATTTTTTTCTATGAAAATAAAGTTTTAATGTATTTTACTATTAAATTTATGATATTATTGAAAATTTATACTAATAATGCTATTTTGGAGAAAAATATTAAAATAGTGTTATTTTGTCAGTTGTCCAATAATTTATCACTTTTCACATTTTCAGGTTTTGAAGTTTTTACTTTTTTAAATATAATTCATTAATTTACTAACTAAAATTTTTTGATTAATTGTTTTGTGATTATTCCGTTGATATCAATTTTAGTTCATTGGGTTATTCAGTTATTCTAGTATATTTATATAAAGAAACAAATTGATTTTGCTGAATAATTTTCAGAATTTTAGGAAATCTTGTTAAGTCATTTAGTATGTTTTTCTTTAGTTTTAAGAAGTCTTCTTAGTCTAAAATTTATAGTTTTTCCTTAAAAAAAAATCTTCTTTAGTCATTAATACTACAAAACTTTGAATAACATTTAACAAATGACAATGGTATAAAATAAACCTTTTGTTCTAAATATACCATCATTTAAATTTTTAAAAATATAGTATAAATTTAATATTAAATTAATTAAAAATATTTTCCTAATTAAAAAATAAATCATAAATTATAAAAATGAACCCAAGCATTATTTTTAAAATTTTCTATATAGTTTATTTAAAATAAATAATTATTTTTATATAATAATTTATGTTATTTTAATACTTTTATTTTTAATGTGTTAGATTTAAAATATAAATTTAAAAATATAATATTTTTTAAAATATTACTCTTTTACAAACTAAGTACACTTCTTAGAATTCTAGATTTTTGTAGTAATCTAAGAAAAAAAATACACACACCATCCGATATTTTGAAAATTATCGTATTTTTAAATATTAAAATTATGAAATATAACTATAGATAATTAAAATTACGGAAAGAGCAAATGGACCAGTAATTACACTACTTCTATATCTATTCTAAAAATATAAAATTTTCGAATCCATTTTCTTTGAATATTAGGCTCTTGGATTTTTCCGTTTTAATCCAAATGACAAAAAAAATTATGTTATGATACTATCTAATTTAGCAGTTGTATAAATATATTAAGATTAAAAAAAATATTGCTTTAGGTCAAAAAAACATTACGCACAGAGCTTGCCTAGAATTAGATGAATCATTAAAGCTTTCCAAAATTTATTTTATATTCTTATAATAGTGAATAAATATAACATAGTAAAGAGCTTGTTTTTGACCATTTTTTATTCAAACAAATCAGCTTTTACCTGTCATGTAGATTGCTATAAAAGTATATAATCATATAAAATCGTGAGGCACAAATTAGTTAAGTTGAATTCAAAATTAATATATTTGACACCTACTTTGAATTCAACAATATCTATATATACCATGATAACATCTACACCTTAGCCAACCTCGTAAATTAATCTATGAGATATATATATTATATATACTAGATTTATACTCACAAATTATATAATATTATTTATTAGTAAATATAAATTATACATTTATATAATTTTAATTTTTTTTAATATGTAAATTAAAAATAAAAATAATTATTTTTTACGAATTTAATAATATTTTTATCAGTTTAATAAAATATATTGATTTTGTAATCAAATTAACAATAATGATATATATTGTAATTATTAATAATTTAAACTTATTTTTATATTTATTTAAAATTTATCATGGTGATAACACTATAACATTTCTATTAATAATACATTTGAATATGTTATTTTATTAAAATATTATTTAAATAATATATTAAAGATATATTAAAGATTTTATTGCCAGCCGTGAATAGGAAGATACAATTTGATTGTATTTGTATTAGAAATAAGATTTTGCCAACAAATAAGAAAAGCCAAGGCACTTAAAGGTAGTGAGATAATTAATTATTTCTGTAATGTCTAAAGATTACAAAATCTGTTAAATATATCTACTTGAGAAGCAAAAAAATTATATTGTATATCATAATAATTAGATTTATACTCATATTTTGCGTGGATAAAAATAATGAGTAATACTTTAAAATAGTATTTTTTTAAAAAATTTATTCTAAACATAAATTATAAAAATAGTATAAATTAGTTTTTGAAAATACATATTTATCATAAATAAATTCTAACTTTAATTAAAATATTATATATTTAGTTTTTTATTTTAGTTTAAGGCTTAATTTTTTCTTTATTAAAAAAAGTTTTAAAATATTTTAATATTAAATTATGTTATTTTTGAAAATTTAAACTAAAAATACTATATTTGCAACAAAAATTTTAAAAAGTGCTATTTTTGTCAGTTATCCAAAAATATTCGTAAATTATATTATATTGTCTGTTGAATAAATATAAATTAAATATTTACATAATTTTAACTCTTATTTATAATAATTCTTAAATATGTTTAATATTAATATTTATATGTGTAAATTAAAAAATAAAGATGATTATTTTTTTGAAATTAATAGTAATTTTTTGTTAATTTAATAAAATATATTAATTTTTTAACTAAATGAACACCGATGACATATAATATAATTATTTTAATAATTTAAACTCATTTATTTATTTATTTAAAATTTATTACGATGAACTGGTGATGATTCATCACATATTAATAATAAAATTATTTTTTAAATTATTTTTTAATTAATATATTAGAGATAATCTCATTCTCAAATCTCATATACTTATGACCAACAAGAAAAAAATATTATAAAATTTTTCATTGATTTTTTTACAATGAAATTATTTGGAAATAATGATTCAATATTGGAATAAGCCTGTCAATAGATTTCTTTTAAAAGAACAAAACATGTCAATAGACTCATTCTATGATTGCCCGTAGGTATCTGATTCTTTGATTTTCTTTACAAATATCAATATATGACTTGTCTTTCCATATGTTGTTTCTTCTTTTCTGTCACTTTTTTAACGAATATTTTTGATGAAATAGACGAAATATATGAATGAATTCAACTCCACAAACACTATTTAAATGTTCCACATTTTGAAAATTTGGAGAAAATCTCATCAATGTTGTGTAAGATTGTGAAGTTTCTATAGGGAACAAAGCTTTGAAACCATTTTACAGAAGTAAGAGCAAACCCTTAGATGAACTCCATGCATGAAATTCAAGATGCATTCGACTCCAACATGAGTTTGAGTCTCTTTTATTAGTTTTTAAAGTTTGAAATAACTATTCATCTAAGGGTTTAAAAAATTATACCTAAACCTTAAAAAATTAAATACTAAACCAACCCAAACGTAAATAATGGTATTTTGGAGAAAAAAAAGAATGATGATATTTTTTAAAGAAATTCTTTTTTTTTGGTATTTTAAAGTGTTTTACTATGTGAAAGATAAATGAATTTGAAATTTTTGAGATAGTTTTTTCTTAGAAAATTAATATTTATCTCCGGCACAAAGAAAACATATGGATCTAAATCCTAAATTCAACGATTACAAAAAAAGCAGATTGATTAGAATAATAATATAAGACGCTTATAATGTTGCTAGAACAAATCTTAATATATTAATTGAAAAATATTTTAACAAAGAAACATTACTTTAACGTGTAATTTACAAGTATGTCATGCTAACATGTCAAACTATTACAATATTTTAAAAAATATATAATTTATTAGAATATTTACAAAAATAACATTAGACAAATATTTAACAATATATTATATGTAAATAGCTAATATTTCGATATAAAAGATAAATAAAATATTAAAAATTTAGAAAACTAGACAGATAAAATATAAAACAAAATTTTGGATTAATTGAATATTTATCACATTTAAAATTTCTTATCTATTTAATATTATTATCTATTTAAGATATAGATAATTTAAATTTATTTGTATAATCCAATTTCATTGTATATTTTTTTGTATAATCAAAAAAAAAAATTAAAAATATTATTTAAACAAAAAATAAATTTTATATATATTTAATTTATATATACTAAATAATTAATTAATTATAATGTATAAATATTTTTCTGGTATAAATCTAGTAATAGAGTTAAAAGCATGAAGCTGAGACAGCAAAATTCAGATTGGATTTTACAACTTTCAAGATATTGCAATTGATTTATTTGGTTTCCAAAGAAATAACAATTTTTGTTTCCATTTTGCACTTATTCAATGGATCTTATTTGTATGGTTTACAATTTGCTGACATAATTGATTATGAGATGATATTCTGAGGATCTACAAGAAGGGCCGGCTACAAAAGAGGGACGTGAAAACTACACTACTACCAAATTTTCAGAAAATTTTGATCCTCTTACATTCTAAATTAAATTTCTCAAATAATTGCTATATTTTTAATAATGATTTTATTCTTGTCCACCGTCAATGGCTGCAGCTACGGTTAATATTACTGCTACAGCTACGGTTAATATTACTGCTACAGCTATGGTTAATATTATGGCTACAGCTACGGTTAATAACAACTACAACTACGGTTAAAATTACAACTATAACTATGGTTAACATTACGACTCCACCTACGGTTAATATTATAGCTACAATTATGGTTAGCATTATAACTTAACATTATAGTTATGTATACAGTTAATATTGTGGCTGCGGTTACAGAATATGTTATTCGTTTGTCTATCTCCGATAATTGTGGTTACAATTATTTCTAAATTTTTAATCGTACCATTGTTTTATAATCACGGTCAAAAAGTTACAACGTAAAATGCAACATCTGACCGTTACAATTGACCGAAGATAACTACGATAGATAAACGAACAATAATCTATTGCAAACTGAAAAAATAACTATAGTAAATAAACGAATAATAATCTCCCACAGCCGAAATTGCAATCGACAAACGTATATAACTAATATATAGTAAAAAAATGGTTGGTAAATCTATTTTTTTTAGTTCGCCACATTTCTATGCAAAAAGGTTTCATATTTGCCGTACGTTAAAAGTATCCAAATTATATATATAATGTATTTTTGTACGGTCATGATTTGATTGATGTATAAAAGTTCGATCCTCTAAGAGTCATTAATGGGACAACATAAACATATTAATCTGATTGATAGGCATAAAAGAAAAGCTATGGCACCTTTGGAGCTATAAAATTCGAGACATGATTTGACAATACAATTTTATGAAAACTGTATTTCCTTTCATGAAAGGCTGAATCTTTACCTCATAATAATCTAACTTATGCTACAGTTTATAGGGCATTGGAATAACATTTGGTAGACCTAAGATCAATTCCAAAAGAAACCACCGGTTTGTGTAACCCTGTTCTGTCTAGATCGATTCTAATGTGATATCTTGATTCGATTGACCAAACTCAGTTTAGCTAAAGAGACAGAAGATTAATAGAGATAAGTTAAACAACAACCTGGCTCAGGAGTTCAAACTTTTGGCTTCAGATGTTCAGATTTGTTTCTTTTCTTTACCTGCAGACCTGAAATGACTCGACAAAGTCCACTGCGTATAGTTGGTGTGAAAGGCAAACATTATAAAGTATGTAAAACAGAGAATCATGATCAGTGCTTCGAATAGGAAAGGGTACTTTTGAGGGGGTTGAATGGTGAGGTAAAGGACATGAAGAACTAAGGAGATGAAGAAATGGGTTCTAAGTAGGAAAATATAACCCGGGAAGTTTGTAAAGGAGAAGGATGAAACTTTAGTTTTCTGTATTGTATGGTGTTTACCGGGTGAATTATAGATGACTGTAAAGAGAAAATGTAATGTTAAGTAAGGAAGCAAGAGGTTGTCACGGCAAAGAAGAGGGAACATCGAGAAAAGAGCGTAATAGGTTAAGTGACTGAAATGGTCAGGTAATTTAAGAGCTAATAATGTTGCAGCGAGGAAAGGCATCAGAATTGATTTCTCATGCACTGCAGATTCAAACACAATGAATAAAAAAAATGACTGTTAGATAGTAATGGATGGCATAAATGATGAAATTCAATGTGGAAAGTTCAATTTATATGTATATACCTTGGAAGGAGAACAAGTAGAATGCCATCGAACTGTTGAGCAAGCCATATAAGAACCCTTCATTGCTTGGTGATAAGATTTGCTGAACCATTGAAGGAAGAGAAGCTAATACAGTTGCAGCTAAGCTTAGAGACTTGAGAGATGGCGTTGTGAATTGTTTTTTCCATTTTATGAGAATGGAAGTGGTACACCAGAAATTTGCTACGTAATCCTCATATATTCCCCTCTCAAATGGAGCAAGGCGGGAGAGAACCTGCGTCATCAGCAATTGCTTCACATTAATGGGCAAGACACCGAGTGAGTACAATCAGTTATGTGCAATTTACATCAGAGGAAGAAACAAGAAGAATTTCTTCATGCTACCAGAGAAAATAGTTAAAGAAGTTTTAGTTTTCTTTCTTGAGAAATTAACAAATATATTTACCATTAAGAAGTCGTCCAAAGAATGCAAATATGGCCACCAAACAATAACAAATGTCACTATGACTGCAATTCCAAGCTTTAGCACACCAAGTAGAGGACTTTTCCGTCTTAGGCATTTACCGAGTAGATGGCTGAAAAAGGCAGGAGCAAAGTATGCACTCATCTGCAAAATTCGACAAGGTGAGATAGTATGAGCAACATGTTATAAACTGGAAAAGAAATATGAAACTATCGAAAACTGCTTAAGATAAGCAGTATCGTATGTATATACATTATACAGAAATGCAATGATTGGGATTGCAAGGCCATAAACACTACACTACTACCTCAACATATTAGACATTTTGATGGCATGGTAGTAACCTGCATACATCACACATTTACACTCATATTCGCCAAGGAATTGAACATGTAGTGTTCAATCTATGAGATTAGTAAAAGTCATTGCATGTCAGATCATCTACAAATAACAAGAGCTGCATAATTTCATCTAAAATAGAGCAAAGTATATCAACATTCTACTAGGGACCCATAAGAATACAGGAAATAGAATTCCAAAGTTACCTGTTTATGGCTGAGAGCTAGACTGAACAAAACACAAGTGAGAACCTCGCACTCACAGAGTACCGCAGCAATAGCACCCACTGTGAATCCCAAGCTGATACAGTTGTACTAAAACAAACAAGTAAAAGAAAACAAAGTATAATGAGAACCATCATAGAACCAGAGAATAGTATGCATAATTTTATTACCAACAGTCAATACAAACCTGAAAATGACCGTGATCGATGAGGATTAAACAAGGGTTTAAGAGAATCATAGCAATATGCCATGCCACTTCACTCTTAGCACCTCTAGTTCGAGCTTTATGGTACACTATCACGAAAAAGAGAGCAGCCGGGAAGAATATGAGAGCATCAGACGATAAAACTGTCCATCTCATCAATAATTTTCTGCACAAATAAACCAATGTGAATCCAATTAGATAACCTAAATACCCAACAAATAACAAACGAAGGTAATTTTGGAACACATCACTAGATTCTAGAATCTAGATTACATCATGCACATGAAACTCTCTGAATATGAGATGAAGCATGGTTTAATCTGTAGATCAACAAAATAGGAGTTTAATACGCTTACCCAAGATAAGATTCGTGACCACGAGAGCTGAGAAGAGCAATGGACTCAGGATTGAACATTCGGAGGAAAATTCCATGAATATAACTCTGGTAAGCAGTTAAAGGAGGATAATCGAGTCCCCAGTAACTGAGATCATTGAAAGTGCCATTTCTGTACCAATCGATTGCAGGAAGATTTGTGGTTATCTCCATCCAATGTCTCTGAGCTTCGAAATCGCCAAATTTAGGCGGAATTCCGGCGCCGGAGTACGGATACATCGCTACAGCAGATCGGATCAATAATGCGAAGAGTGAGATACAGAGAAAAGAAGTGGTAGTTCCTTTATGTGATAGCCACCACCAAGTATCAATCGAGGCTTCGGATATAGCCGATACCGGAGCGACAATGTCATCGCCGGAAAATTTCGCCGGCACCTTCTTCGGCATCTTTGTTTTCTTTGTCTCCATTCAATTGTTCAGCTAATCTGATGCAAAATCGACCCTTTGGTTTTCCGGGTTTAATACCGATCCGGTTTTGATTTTTCTCAGTCCAATCAAACCCGGTTTAAAGAGATTGTTTTTATTTGGTCGTCTTAACTTTTTCTTTTATCTTGCAAGTATTTTACATTATTATTTGATAACTACATTTTATTGATAACTACATTTTAAAAATTAACATTAAATTTATACAATATTATTTCAATGTTATTATAAATAAATAATTTAATTAACAAATACCAAATATATAAAAAGATAAAATAAATATTATTATTATAAAATATAATATTTAAAATTTAGATGTTTGTTATCTACTTAAATAACTTTATCTAAAATAAATAAATTAACTATATTAATACATTTAACAAATTAAAAAATTATAATATTTAATTTCTATTTATATTATAAATATCCCATAAAAATATCATTTATAACACATCTATATTGAATTAACATTTATTAAAAATATATAAAAAGTATTGATTAAATTCATAAAATATAAATATAACAAAATATTATAAATATATAAAATTTAATATTTAAAATTCAATTTTTTATTAATATATTTAAATATTTTTTACCTAATAACAAATCAATTAACTATAATATTACATATAACAATTTAAAATTTTATGTATTTATATTACGAATATTTTATAAAACAAATATCATTTATAAACACATTGACGGTGATTTAACATTTATTAAAATCTGTAAACTATAAAATATTTGACTAAGTTTACAAAAAATAAAAATATAACAAAATATTACAATTAATAACTCTGCGTACCGTATAAACGTAGATCAATTTTTAGTATACATATGTTTTGGTTGAATTTTTTTGAATGTTAAGTGTACAGTTTTACTTTGACTTGCATTAAAGAAAAGTTTATATTAATAGTTTAGAAATACATGATAACAAAATATATATATATATATATATATATATATTGTTAAATAGAAGAGATAAAAAGAAGATAATGGAAACAACATAAAAGGAGTAAATCTTGAAGAAATTGCAGATTATGCAAAGTTTGGACACCACTAAGAACTGGAAAAATGTTATTTTGTGATGTCAACATGTCACATGATAACATTGCCACTTTGCAATATGAAAAAGACCATTTAGCAGGAGACACTAATCATATAATTCAATAGAAATTAATGAAATCATTAATACCAAATCTTACTGTTTTAGTTCATTTTTAACGCAAAGATAGTGATCACATTGTCAGACTATCATTAGCAAAAAAAAAAAGTTGATCCAAAAACTACAACATAGCATATACATACATAAATATGAAGACGAAATGTTTTAGATTATCTACATAATATATATTTACTACTTTCTGTTTTTTTATCTTTCAGATAATTATCACGTATATAACTACTTTGATCTTTTCATATCACATTAGAATATAATTTTTTTTTTGTGCAACGGATCGACCTAATAACCTAATACTAGATATATATCTACGTCATGCGTAGGAAACAAATATTCGCAAATTATATTTTATTAGTAAATATAAATTAAACTTTTATATAATTTTCACTTTTATTTAAAATTATTTTTACATTAATTTATATATATAAAAATTAAAAAAAAGAAAATAATTATTTTTTACGTATTTAATATTACTTTTTGGTTAGTTTAATAAAATATATTAATTCTCTAACCAAATTAATAACAATGACATATATTGTAATTATTCTAATAAATTAAACTCATTTATATATTTATTTGAAATTTACTGTACTGATAATACGTCAGCAAATATTCTTCTTAATAACACGTCAAAGTAAAGTTATTTTTTTAAAAAAAATTTAAATAATATATTTAGGATTACGATAGTAACTTAAATCTATTTATATTTATTTAAAATTATTTATAAATTAACGTATAAAAATTTAAAGAAATAAAAATTATTGTTTTTGCAAATGTAATAGTATTTTTTGTTTAGTTGGATAAAATATTAATGACATGTATTGTAATTATTATAGTAACTTAAACTTTTTTTATATATTTAATCTGAAACTCGTTATGGTGTTGACACCTCAGCATGACATTTTTGTTATTTACACATCAGAGTAAGGTTAATTTGTTAAAAAATTTCTTAAATAATATATTAGGGATTTTCATACGAAAATTTAACAAACTCATATAAGCGAAAGTGTCCTCAAATTCCACACCTCTAACGATGTATGTAGAGGTGGTATAACCAATATACTATTTACTATTCCCAAATATAAAATTATTTAGAATTATAAAAAGCTCACACATGAATTTTTTTATAGATTTAAAATATGAGAATACTGTATTTTTAATTATATCTCATTAAACTAAAAAAATATTCATTTCTGTCAACTATACAAATTTATCCGACTAAACATATTTCTATCCGTACTTTTGGATATTTTTGTAGTTACATATTTTGTAAACTAAACAAACTTTATAAATTATTTTAATTACAAAATTTCGTTAACGTGTACACGTTAAATCGCTATTACATCTGGTTTTAATTTGAAAATATGGTTTTAATATAAATTTTTTTCTCTTATATGAATATGTTAAATATTCGTATGAAAATATTAAGTTATTGCGTTAAACCGTTGTTGCCTCGTGATAAAAAATAAATTCACCTAAATGACAACTTTTTTTTCCCAAAATCTTTTCATACTTACATTCGCTCTTGGTTAGACCCTTAGGTACATATAATTTATTAGAGGCAAAAACACGAGACAAAACTTGAAAAAGATAAATATATCTAAAGGTGTAACCAAGAACAGATCTATATTGGGTGGGGCCGATCATTGCCATAAATCACATAAACGATGGTTTAGGCCATCTACTAGTAGAACCCATTTGAAAGATACATAACTATACATTTGTCAAGAAACCATGACCGATTGCTAAATTAACTAGTATTGTATCACAATAACGAATATGATTTACAAATTTTCACTATTTATAATTAATTATTTATTTAATAAATATAAATAAAATATATACATAATTTATTTTTTATTTAAAACATTTTTTTTGAAATTTTTAATATTAATTATACGAATAACATATACAATAAAATCATATTATATAAATAAATTTCAATTGTATATATCTTAAATATACAGTATTATTAAATAGGTAAAAGTTATAGATATGATAAATATTCAATTAATCTAAAATTTTATTTTATATTTTGTTTGACTCATTTTTTAAAATTCTTAATATTTTTTATATTTTGTTCGCCTTTTATATCGAATATTAAAATTTATATATAGTATAATGTTAAATATTTATCTAATACTATTTTTATAAATACTCTAGTAAATTATGTCTTATATGATATTTGTTTTAAAATGTTTTCATGGTGAAATGACACGTTACCGTGAAAATAAAAATTTTTTGTTAAAATATTTCTCAATTAATATATTATAAATATCACATAAAAATCATCTTTTGTATCTCAAGAAATTTAAAGAAATCAATAGTACCATATATGACTAAAATTTTGAAAGTGAAAAATATAGCGTTTGTATGTTTTAGTTTTTGTAAAGAGTAATATCTTTTAAATAACATCTTTTTAAGTTTATATTTCAAATCTATTATATTAAAAATAAAATTTATAAAATAGATGCAAAAATAATTATTTACTTCAAATAAACTATATATAAAATTAAAATATAATGTTTGAGTTCAATTTTTTAATTTAAGATTTAAATTTTTCTTACAGAATAAATTTTTTAATTATTTTAATATTAAATTTATATTATTTTTAAAATTTTAAATAATTATTGATATATTTAAAACTAAAATTTGAAATAGTGGTAGTTTAAATCATTATCCTTTTGTAAAACCTATTTGTAAAACATTTTTTTTTCTTATGGTCATGAAATAGGTTGGAGGAGTCTATAGTTATCTGTACACATCTCAACTACATCTCATGCAGATTTGTTAATCCAACGGCTTAGATATCATAATAGTCACCCAAATCTCCACACTACTAACTTGATACACCAAAGTTTGTATAGGCGTGCGTGTATGCGATTAGCTTTCACATTAGTTAATTTGTGTTAATATATAAAAGCCGACTCAACACCCAAAAAGCGGTCTCTCTCAATTCTTTGCTTCTCTCTCTAATCTTTCTTTCTTCTCTCAAGTTTTTTTCTTAAACGATGAAGATTTTCGTGAAGACTCTCAAGGGGACGAACTTCGAGATCGAAGTAAAACCTGCTGATACGGTAATACTAATTTCCTTAATTCGATTCTTCTTTTTCTATTGCGTTTAACTGTTTATTTAGCTCTGATTTGGTTCCCGTAATTTGTGGTTTGATTTTACATTTGGGGGTTTGAAACAGTAACTCTCGCCAGTCTCGTCTTTGAAATTCTTGGTTTCGTTTGCAACATCTTGTTCTTGCAGGTTGTGAAATTCTTTGTGGCTATTCGTGCTTCCGTTATGTGGACGGACTCGAATTCGAATTAGGGTTTTTTAGTCTTTAAGTTTAGTGACAGTATTGGCTTTAAATTTTGTTGGGTTAACAATTGGACTGTTCATGAGTGTATATAATCTTTGCTTTCGTGTTTTTCATCATAAATCGGACTATCTTTCGCTTAAATTCACTGCTTTCGAGATCTTACTGGAATTGATTTTGCTTCTCGAAGATCCCGTCTGGGTTTCATCTGTAGAAGTTTTCTTAGATTCACAATATAAGAGTCGCTATATTTACTTAGACTTGAACTATTTATGGATTAGCTAACATCCTGATAAGTATTTGTGAAGTTTTCGATGGTGCGACTTAATTGTTGATTTGTTTCATGGCCAGTCTCAGTACTTCTTGCTAGTCTTTAGTATAAGTATGTCTATTGATATGTGTCTAGTCTTATATTTTTTGCCTTGGTGTATATTAAGTTTTACTGTAATATGTTACATAGAACATTGAGATGCATATTAACATTTTGGTGAAACTCAGGTCTGTGAGGTTAAAAAGGCTATAGAAACTGTTCATGGAGCACTTTACCCCGCCGCTCAGCAGATGCTGATCCACCAAGGAAAGGTTCTCAAGGATGAGACTACATTGGAAGAGAACAACGTTGTTGAGAACAGCTTCATTGTTATCATGTTGTCCAAGGTGGCAGTTATTTCATTGTGGATGTTTAGGGTCCACAGTTTCGTGTTAGTATTTGTATGAGTGACAGGATTCTAGTAATCACTAGATGCTAACTCGCTATACCTATCTTGATAAAATATAGGCCAAGATTTCTTCAAGCGGAGCATCAACTGCGCCTGCACCAACACCAGCATCAGCACCAGCACCAACACCAGCACCAGCACCAGCACCTACAGCTACTCAGGTGAATATTAAGTTATTATGTATTTTGCTATGGCATACTCAGGTGTTCAAGGATTTTTATTTGCAAGTGAAAAGAAACAAAATAGGGTACTGAGATTCCATTTTTAGGTTTTCTAATCGAATTGCTTGAACTTTTATGCTCAGCCTGCACAGACAGTAGCTACACCTCAGGTTTCTGCTCCAACTGTCTCAGTGTGAGTTCCAAGGCTTCCCCCACAAATGTTTTACCTCAATTTGGAAGGGAAATTGTCAGCCTCTTCTGTTGATGAATCAGTAAATATGCTGCTTTTCTAACTTGCTGTGCTTTTGCTTGTGTTTTGCAGTCCAGATTCTACAACTAGAACTGCAACTGAAGCAGCACCGGCTGCTGCTGCTGTTTCGTAAGCACTTTTCAAAACTGCTGTTCACCTGTTGTCGAATTTTGTTTTGCCCTGAATAATGTTCAACTAACTTGTGTTTTTTTTTGGAACAGGACTCAGACAGATGTTTATGGTCAAGCAGCATCGAACCTTGTTGCTGGAACTAATTTAGAATCCACTGTTCAGCAAATTCTTGACATGGGTGGAGGTAGTTGGGACCGTGACACTGTTATTCGAGCCCTGAGAGCTGCCTTCAACAACCCTGAAAGAGCTGTTGAATATCTGTACTCAGTATGTTTCATTTCACTTGTTAATATTTTTATTTTGTAAGTTTATTCTCACCTTTGGCTTGCCATAACTCTAGTAACCTTTGCTTTTGTTTTTAACATTTTAGGGAATCCCTGCTCAAGCTGAAATCCCGCCAGTACCACAAGCAGGTGGACAGGTAGCAAATCCTCAAGGGCAGCCCCAACAAGAAGCAGCTCCAGCGCCTCTAACTAGTGGTCCAAACGCCAATCCGTTAAACCTGTTTCCCCAGGTATGGTTTTTAATTCACAAAAAGCATTTAATTTACCTTTTTTACCTTTTTTACCTTTTTCCTCCCTTCCGAATTTGTTCTAATGACATCTGCTCTCTGTCTGTCTGCACCCAGGGCATGCCTGCTGCAGATGCTGGTGCTGGAGCTGGTAATCTTGATTTCCTGCGTAACAGTCAACAGGTATCTTGAGTATCTTCTCCATTTGAGTAAAGAAATACTCAGTTGGGTTCCTCTAAGAATAATTGCATTATTTTGCCAATTTTTCAGTTCCAAGCCTTGCGAGCTATGGTACAAGCGAACCCACAAATTCTACAGGTACATTTATTCACCTCTTATTTTATTCTTGGTTGGTGGATTATAGCATAATCATTCTCCACTTGTGATGTTTTTGTTCTGCAGCCTATGCTTCAGGAGCTCGGTAAACAAAACCCGCAACTTGTGCGACTAATCCAAGAACACCAGGCTGACTTCCTACGTTTGATAAATGAACCCGTCGAGGGAGAAGAGTGAGTGTATATTAACATTCTGCTATACATTTTGCATTTATTCTTTTGTCCATTAATGCCTGCAAGCTGATATTTCATTCTGTCCCCAATACTACCAGGAATGTCATTGAACAGTTGGAAGCAGCGATGCCACAAGCTGTTACCGTCACACCTGAAGAGCGTGAAGCCATTGAACGGGTTTGTTCCCTCAGTTTCTTTGCATTTGTAATTGAACTAGTTATCTTTGTCTTGTATTGAAAATTTGATTGTGTTGGGGGCACAGCTTGAAGCGATGGGGTTTGATCGTGCGATGGTCTTAGAGGTGTTCTTTGCGTGTAACAAGAACGAAGAACTCGCAGCTAATTATCTTCTAGATCACATGCACGAGTTTGAGGAGCAATAATGGAAGAAGAAACAGAGAGCCGTAAACACAGAGAGACCCATCTTTTCTGTTTTTTCTCTTCTTCTTTTGTTTTTCTTTTATGGTAATCTCTCTCATCCAATGCATTTGACAGTTTCATGTTTATGTTCATGGGAGTTGTTGATGTGTTTATGTTACATTTAAAACCTATCATAGTTTATCTGGTTTGAAGATGTTCTCCTCTTTTATTCAATTCTTCTTCTAATGCTCTCTTCTGTTTAATTCATCATTGTCATTATTTAATGACACTACACCCGTAATATACTGTGCAAATATGCGATAATTAAATATGATATAATATTATTGTTATCCATCTGACATGTTATTTATATCGTAAAAAACAAAGTTAAAAAAATATATTTCAATTACGTATATAAATATACTAATATGAATTAATACGTTTAATAATTTATTATAATGTTAGAAAGAGAGTTAGAAAATATTATATATATATATATATTTAGATAATATTTTAACATGATATTAAAATAAATGACATGAAAAAAATAGTATTAGCTTTATGAAATCTCAACGTGAAAAACGGTCTATTCCACCGTTAACTTTTTTTTCATTTTGGTATAACCATTACAATCGTCAATCGGTCATAAGATACGTAGCGTATTTTCAAACCAATGTGGTATTGAATTAATTTTTTTCCACTGTGTTATAAGTATTACAATCGTTTACCAGTCAGAAAATACGTGTCGTATCTTCGAACCAGTATGGTATTGATGTACTTATATGAGAAAATATTGCATTTCTCGTTCTTGCGCCTCTGCCCAAACTATCCACTTGTGTATTATTCTCCCTAGGTTGATGCGTGAGGGAGAATTCTTGGTAGCACTGCCGGATCGCGTTGAATTCATCTATCTCCGTTGAGAAAACGGGCCATCTGCTTGGGTGTTGAATTAATTGGACGAGTTCCGTGGAATCTGTGTAGAATCGTGTGCAATATCTCTGCATTTTATGTAGACTTTGCATTGCCCAGCGGAGGCCTAGGAACTCCATGTGCAATGGAGATGTCCCTCTATATGTTCTTGTCATTCCAAGTAGATCGCTTGTTCCATTGTGGTATTGAATTACTTATATATGAAAAAATGGAATTCTTTTTTCACGCTTGTTTTGATAGTCTGTCTGCTTTAGTGTTCTTCTCCCTTACCTGGTATTCCACCGTAAATTTATGATTGTGGGATTATTTATACATAAAGTATCATATTATACCGATATATACATGAATTTTATATATTTTTGAATTTAACCCACAAAAATTTAAACTGTGACTATTTTCACCAACGAGATGGTTTCTCTATTACACGGAATGACGTAGCTGCCACGTAAAATATTAAATTTAAACGACGTCATTTTATAAAAAAATTGTAACAATTTATAGCTCAATCGCATAATACTTAAGCAAAAATGACGTCGTTTAAGTTTAAAAACCTACGTAAAAATCACATCATCCTGTGTAATGAAAATCGTATTTTTGGTGGAAATAGCCATGATTTAAATATTTATGGATTAAATTTAAAAATATATACAGTTCATATAAATATTGACATAACATAATAGTTCGTGTATAAATAATTGTACAATGAGCTATTTTTCCCAATTTTCACTCAGGAGAACATATATTTAAGGATATTTTTGTCTAACTTATGCAAAAGTAAACAGTAGATTAATTTTATAGCTTTTGATTCTTGCTAATTTGGGATTCTTTGGTTGTGTCAGTTACCTCTTAATTTTGTAACATTTATCATTTAACATGTTATGTTCAATAGAATTATAGAATTACGATACTTTTTATCCGACCGGACATTGGTGTCCAGCTCTACAACATACTGATCATTCGAATGATTTGGTTTCAATAAGTTGTCTTGTCGAATGAAATGAAAGTAATGTTCATAATTGCATCAAAAATAGTTGATGAAAAAAGGAATTCAATATAATATTCTCATTTTGCTATACCCCAAAACAAAGAAGTCTCTTCGTTTACTTACTGAATTTCAACTTTCCACTATACACAATCACATACAGAAGTTCCTTATATAGTTGATGTCTTGATGATGATGATGATAATACACTAAATGAGAGAGTAGACAACATCATCGTAGGTAGGGAAGTCCAATGGTCCATCCCCAAGGAGTAGCAGAGATGTCACAAGAACCGCGACAAAGACCATAAACAGAAGAAACGATTTACACGGATCAGCGCTATTCGGTTTCTCTGGTTCAACCCTCACAATTCCTTCTTGTCTTACACTTTGAAGCACCGGACAAGTGAAGAATCCGTACACGATCCCGGCTACAAGTCCTCCCAGATTTGTCCTGTCATGACTCATGACTCGTATGTTAATAGAAGATCACAATATCTTTGATAAGATGTTCTTGTTTACCTCTATGGCATGACTATTGTAACTAGCCATGCCTCATTATGATCCTACTGCTTATCAAACCAAAGATCGAAATTATGATGAACAATTCTAGGAAACACATGCTGAAGACGTGCCAGGATTCATTCTAATGAACTGAACTTAAGAGGAGGCTAATTAGATTGACAAAAGAAATATTGATGGATCTTGGAAGCTTACCAGTCATCAATTGGACCAAAGTGGCTTAATATGAGACCAAGTCCTGTCATTATTATGGCCTTTTGAAACAAGTCCTCATATTCATCTCTTTTGATTATCTCCTTGTTCTGAGATTGGTCGACAAGCCAAGCTCCTATTAATGCAAATGCTGGTCCCTGCATCAATCAAATGAAATGAGAGACATTCTGCGATAAGAAACGGTGAAATTTGGTAATATCGCAAGGCAAAAAGCTAGTTAACTTACAGTTCCTCCAACTGTAGGATCTAGTGTATGAAGAAAGCTCATGAAATTACCAGAGACTCCTCCGAGAATGTAAATGAGACAAAATGTGAATAGCCCGTAGTCACGGCAGACTTTTGGTCCAAAAGTAAGCAGCGCCCAAGAGCTAAGGGCTACATGAGGAATTCCAAAGTGCTGCAGACGTCAAATGAAAGTGTTTCAGTAACAAAAAAAGGGGAAACTTACGTGAAACCAAGCCATGAAGAGTGCTGAACATGGTACGCAAGAAAATGCAACGAAATGAGGAACCTAAAGCAACATATAGTTACGATTACGATAATATTGTTGTCGGGTATTTAAAATCTCCAGCTGTTTTGGTCAAGAGGGTTTTTGAAACAGTATAGAATGGGAGAACAGACCCAATTTGTTGTTCTTGTACCAGAAACATGGGCGTGACTAGCCTCCACCATTCTCCAGCCATGATTAGATCATTTATCTTTGCTCCATACAACTGCGGGAGTGATACAAGTCCCATATGGTTATTCCTCACTGGAGCCGCCGCTTCAAACAAGCACACTCCAACATTTATGGATGCTAATATGCTCCTGTGTTTTCAATGACGACAAATATAAGGCTTTTTAAGCAACATGGTTTACATCTACGACAACCAAGATATGCTTAGGAGATCTTACACAGCATAGAAGTTTAATGTATCTTCTGATTGATCATCATTATCGAGCTGCTGGAAAGGACTATCAGTACTTTCAATATCAGCCTTCCTCAAATTGCTTGCTACTGAACCGCCTTCTGATTCTGCCACGTCCAAGGTAGACTGGACTAAACCTTTAGAATTCGCATCTGACAAACAGCAAAATAAGAGAGCATTAACAAGAGGAATGCCAGAAAGATCAAGCAACAAGACACCAAATTCAAGAATATCGTACTACTATACCTTTTTGGAGTTTCTCAAGATAAGCACTCAAAGATTCCAACTTTTCCTCCACATTGAGTTCAGTTTTCTGATCGATTTCATCTCCCGCTGAGTTAGAAGGCTTCTCATCGTCGCTTTGAAGTTTCCCAAGGTAAGAATCTAACAGTTTAAGTCTCTTTTTGATAACCTTGGTCTCTGATGACGCTCGAACCAGGCATAATTTTCCTCTTGATGAAAGACAACACGGCATCAATTTCGGCTGACACTTCATCCCACAATCCCGCCCCAGAGTGGTTGCTTCAGCCATTACTCTATGTTTCAGACCTTGAGTGCTAGTGCTAGTAACCTCTGATTTCACTAACACGTCAAAAGCTGGACATGGGAAGGTTCTGTCAGAAGAAAAACGTCTTGAACCATTTGAATCAAACAATAGATCTCCTTTTCTTTGTCGAACTGAATTGCCATTCTGAAAAACATGATCTTTACACGAGAATTTGTGGTGAAGAGCAAACAGCGCCATTATAAAGTTCAAACCTGTGCATTTAGATCAAAATGTCATATTCATATCTCTTCATTCACCATAACCACCTAAAAGAGATTTAGGTTGTATTAAAACATGTGAGAGAATTTGGACAAAACGATAGAGAAAAAGGTTAGATTTTTATGACAAACATAGAGAGTAGCAAGTCAACAACAGATTAGAAGATAAAAGAATCGAAAATCAATGACGGTTTCTTGTCTGTATAAACACAACGAGAGGTATTCAACATAAAGAAAACATATGCACGAGATAACAGAAGCTGTTTGGGACACCGAAAAGTTCAGACTTAAAAACAGATTCAAGAAAGGTTTTGATTAAATAATCTCAGTGGGGCATTTAATCAAACAACAAAAGGGCAAAACTTTTTCCATTACTAAGATAGCTCTATATCAAAACCAACGCTTGCAAATAAGAATCTTCCAGTTTCCGAGAGATTTTTAGTTTACGAAGTCGGAACAATCGGACACAAATGGGAAGAATCGTACCCTTTGTTTATCTTTCTCTTCTTTTTCTTCTTCGTCTTCCACTTCTTCTTTCTGGGACCTTAAAGATGAGGATTGTGGTGGCTAGGAGGATTATGAAGATGGCGCTGGTAAAAACTGATGAGATAAGTGGTTTAGCTAACGGTGGACATTCCGATTTTCGGTTTAGTTTGGTTTTAGTTTTTCGAATTAATAAAATTACGTGTAATTAATTAAAATATTACTATTTCAAATTTTAATTTTAAATATAATCGTAATCATTTAAATTTTTATAAATAATATAAATTTAAAATTAAAATAATTTTAAAAAAATTTCTAATAAAAAAATTAAATTCTAAATTGGAAAAAGTGAATCCAAACATTATGTTTTAATTTTATATAATTTAATAATATAGTTTTTATTTTAAATATACTATTAATTATTTAAATTTTCAAAAAATAATACAAATTTAATATTAAAAATATATTTTAATAAAAAAATAAACTCTAAATTGATAAAAGTAAATTTAAACATTATATTTTAATTTTATGTATAATTTATTTGAGATATATAATTATTTTTACATAATAATTTATGCTATTTTAAGAATTTTAGTTTTAATATGTTAGATTTGTAAGATAACTTAAAAATGCTATTTTATGGTATTATTTATAAATAATATTCTTTTTTTTCTAAATCTCCAATTTTCTAAAATATCACATTTTTAAGTTTTTGTTATAAAAATAACATTATTAGTTTAAGTTTTTTATAATAATACGAATTTAAAACTAAAATACACTATTACTTTATTTTAATAGAAAAATTAAATTTTAAATTGAAAAAATAAACTTAAATATAATATTTTTATTTTATGTGTAATTTATTTAGAATAAATAAATATTTTACTATTTTTGAAAATATAATTTTATGGTATTAGATTTAGAAGAAAAACTTTAAAATACTATTTTATTTTATAGTATTACTCTATTAATTTTTAGTTGGCTCGACTAATCCTTTCTATTTTAATACATTGAATTTGATTTACATTTAATTCGAATAATTTTTTATTTTTTTAGATTTGATTACAAAATTGTTGATTCGAGGATTTATATATCCAAACTTAAAAAATGAGAATTTCGTATCGAAACAAATATTTTACTTAATGGGTTAAACTTTGTCGCTTTTAGATATTTAATTCATTGAACAAAATTTTGACTCACAACTAAGAGGTGAGCGCTTGTTTGCTTTTTATAATCGATTAAAATAATATTATTTTAAGTTTTTATTCTAAATATATTATTAATTGTTTAAATTTTTAAAAATAATATAAATTTAATAATAAAATAATTAAAAAATTTTGTTATTAAAAAAGTTAAACCCTAAATTAAAAAAGTGAATTCAAATATGTTTTAATTTTATATATAATTTATTTAAGATAAATAATTATTTTCACATAATAATTTATACTATTTTTAAAATTTTATTTTTATTGTATTAAATTGGAAAATAAACTTAAAATACTATTATTTTACGGTATTATTTTATACAACACCATACTACTTAATTATTTATCCAAATACATTTGAGGAAAAAATGTTCATTTCATTTTCCAAATTTCCGTTACGTTTGAACTATTAGTTGCTCAGTTTAATCATAATGCTTACGTTCACTTTACAATTTTAGGCATCATGATTTGTTGTGTTCATACAAATTGTAAAACATCATTGAAAACAGTAATCTTTATTCAAAACTTGATTGATTCTTTTTTCGTAAACACAATACTTTTCATTCAAAATCTGCAAATTGTTCATTAGTTATTTGTTATTCGGTGTTGGGATTGACAATGATGATATTGAGGAGTCTAGAAGAAATATATTTTAAAAAATTAATATCATAAAATAGTATTTTTTTTAAAAAAATTTTAAATCTATTATTTTAAAACTAAAATTCCAAAAATAATATAAATAATTATGTAAAAATATATATTTATTTTAAATAAATTATACATAAATTTAAAATATTATATTTGAGTTTTTTTCTAATTTAGAGTTTTATTTTTTTATTAAAATAAAGTTTTAATTTATTTTAATATTAAATTTGTGTTATTATTAGAGTTTTAAATTAATTATACTATTTTTAAAATAAAAACTTTAAAAGTGCTATTTTAGAAAATTATTTTTAAAAAAATTTAGAAATTATTTAACAAAAAATTCAAACTTTGGAATATATTCAATGGAATTTTTTTTGATAAAATATAATTCTCATGTGATATATAGAACACAACCAACCGTAAAACAAGAAAACAATCAACTATAAAACAAACCACAAATCAAAACAAAAAAGAATTAAAATGAATTAAAGCAATTCGACAACTTGCTTTAAAGAAGATTTTAACCACATTCGAACTTATGCAAAATTGAGAAATGTAAACAACATCAAATTCTAAATTTATCTTTCTAGTCATGGTTACTTTCGAAATACACAGTTTCCGTCTTGTTCTATTTATATTTTTCAGTTTACGATTTCCAGATTGAATCAAATCAAAACTTACCAAAATATATGAAAATTATCTTAAATTTTAATTTGAGGATTTTTGAGTAGTAATTAGTCTTAGAAATTCAAATATTCAGGTCGAATTCGGGTAGAAACCGATCATATTCGAATGTTTTAAGTAAATGAGTTTTGGATCCATATATAGATATATGTAAACTCTCGGTTCGATTTTAGATTGGTTGTAATCAGTTCCGAATCATTCGATTTTTTATTTTCATAACCAATAAAATCTGAAAATTTACTTATGGTTTGCATTCGAGTACTTTTCATCCGAAAACTCGAAAATATAACGCAAAACCCAAAATACCTAAAAAAATATTCAAAAATATTAAAAATATATCCGAAAAAATCCAAAATATATTTGTAATAGTTGAAAATAACTAATATACTAAATATTTTTGTATAGATTTATAATTCGAATATTTGTTCATATATCGGTTCGATTCCAGATATTACTGGATACTAATAAATTTATAGGTATAGGAACCAGTAAAATAAAATAATCTTAATCAAATCCGAACCGAACCTAGTTTATTTTGGCCCAAGGCTAGTAGTAATATAAGATTTGATTATTTTTATTTAGTTAATGTTTTTGTAAACTGTATAATCTTTGATTTTGTTTTGAACAGCCAATTGAAACATGAAATTTAATCTGAACACATTTGAGTATCAAATATGCCAATTTCAAAAGTTTGGAGATTAAATATTTTTCCTTGGAATTCTCAATTATTTTCTATAAAGTAATAGTCGATGCCGAAAAAAATATCTTATTTATGTTCGTTAACCACGCAATCGAACGTCACGTGGCCATTGTTAAGTTTCAAACGAACGAATGGTCTCCGCCGCACATTGATCGTATGGTTCTAACTATTTTAGTATTTGAATATTTCTGTTTGTGATTTCGTTATGTCCTCTTTACTTATCTGTTTTTAAGTTATTTTTTTTGTACATATAGTAATAAGCCTTGTGTTGTTGGTTATTTGTGGTTGTGGCGATAACTATGGTCAACGTTAGGGTTGTAACTAGCGATGTTAATATGGGTATATCCCCTCCATTTATACCCACCCTATATTCAATCCACCCTATTTAAAATCCAAATCATACAAAAACTCATTTAGTTTAAAGATTTAATAGGATTATCCATTTATACCCAATTAAAATTACATTTATCCATTGAAACTCATTTAAACTCATTTAAACATATTTAATGTATTTAAATTGTATTTGTTGTATGTATTTTTTATTTATATTATTTTGCAAACACTATATTTTAATAAAATAATATAGTAATTTTTTTCTTAAAATATATAATAACTTTATGTATTTGAAATACAAAAACATTTTATAAAAATATTAATATATTACTAAAAAGTAAAATATTAAAAAAAAAAAATAGACCATTCATATATTGGTTTTCTCTTTTCATCTTGTGTGATCTGAACCATTGTTTAATATGTTTGTAGATCGTGTGATCTGTTTTGTTTCTTTGAAAACTTGTTACTGGGTATTTCTTTGTTGATTGTTGCAGGAAAAGATGTCTGAATCAGATAGAGAAGAAACCAGCAACAATCGTAACAACAAGCTTCTGATTGAAGCTATGACAAATTGATAGAAACCAAACTAGAAGCCCCAACGTGCTACAAACGCAATCATATGGCAAACAAGAATCCAAATCAGGCAAGTTTAATCTTCTCTCGATTAATGACTTCATACAGCTAAAACCTCACTCTTTTGTAATATGAGAAAACGAATCCAAACCAAGGGTGTCTGAATAATGCTAAATAAATCGCTTGCACATACCAACACGAAAACAAAAGCAGATGTATTTAGTCAAAACTTACAGTCATTGGTTTAAACCCCATTCGAGTGATTAGAAACAAATTGGTAAAGAAGAAAAAAGGCAACTTTACCTCGAAGTCAAAGAAGGGTCAGAGAAGAAGAATCGAACAAGTAGCAGAAACCAAATCAAAGCAGAAGTCGAATAAGAAAAAACAACGACTATTTTAGATCTCAGATGCTAGTAGAGCGCGAGCGAGGAAGTTTCGTTCTGTGTTAAAATCTTTCATCAGTTGAATAAAATAGGGATGTTTAAATGGGTTAAAAGGGTACCGGTTTAATTTTGAACAAAACCTAATTATTAGTCGGGTTTTAATTGGGTAAAATATTTAAACCCATTAAATTTTAATTTAATAAATGGGTACAAACGGGTTTTTATTTTTACACATACCCATTAAAAACTCACGAAAATGATACCCATATTAACATCTCTAGTTGTAGCTTTAACTATGGTCAATATTATTACGTTTAACATTATGGTTGTAGTTGTAACTACGTTAGCATTATGGTTGTTGTTGCAACTATGGTCAACATTATGGTTGTGTATGTGAGATATATTATTCGTTTGTGTGTCGTCGATAGTTGCGTCTGCAGTTGCATATTTTTAACTGCTCCCTATTTTAACCAGCGGTCAAAAAATTTTTGATTTAAGACGTAACGTCTGACCACTGCGATTAATCGCAGTTAAACGAACAACAATCTTCACAACCACAACCGCAGGAAACTGCGGAGGACAAACGAACATGACTATAATATACAATATTATATTTTAAAAAAAATTTGTTTTAAATTTAGCATTCTAAATTTAAAATTCCAATAGTAACACAAATTATTTTTTAAAAATATATATCTATCATCAATAAATTACAAATATAATTAAAATCTTATATTTAAATTTTTTTATAATTAGAATTTATTTTTTTTCTTATTAAAATTTTTTTTGAAGGATTTTAATATTAAATTTATGTTTTTTTAATTTAAATTAATAATATTATTTTTATTGATTGTCTTTATTGTATATATATTGTGTTTAGATAATATTTTCTTTTCTAAAAAAATGAAATCCACAAAAGACGACTTTTGGTATGAATTTTCCTATTTTTAAATTCTTTAGAGACTAACTAAATACACATATGTAGATAACGATAGCTAATTGGATATTTAGCAGGGTGGATTATCTTTCACTAGATACAATGTTTGTTTGGGGTACAAGTTTATTCTTTTCTTTTGTTTTGTCACGAGAAGTAAACACTACAATTGGTAACCGGTTAGAACATACATAACGTATCTTTGAAACAGTATGATATTGAAATGTTTACGAAAGAAAATATAGCATTCTTCTTGTGCGCTTATTTTACCAGTGAGTCTGAGTGTTCGTTCTTTTTCCTTAGTTGGTAGGTGAGGGAAAATTTTGGGAAGTGCTGTTGAAGTGTTTCAAATTCTTTTGTCTCCGTAGTAAATGCAGGTCATCCATCTGGATCATTGACTAATTAAATCAGCAGAATCTATAATGAACTTGATATAATATTTCTGCATATTATGTAAACTGCTCATCGCCTAGTGAAGGCTGGCAAACTCCATATGAAGTGCAGATAATCCTCTGTATATGCCTTTCATACCTAACAGATCACTCGTTCCGTCCTGTAATTTTAGGATATAACCGACCCCCGATGTGGATTCTTCTTCTTTGTATTAACCATCTATATAGCAGACAAATAGGGGGGATACTCATGTTGGGTTGGACGGATAGTAAAACATGATTTTTCTGTTCTTCCTACGAGCTATCTTGGTCTGTGGATGAGTGCCAGATGCTACTTTTCCTATGAGCCTTACCTAGAATATCTATGGCAGTTCGATCTATATTGTTGTATATCTTGTCATTCCATACCTTTCAAATGAACCATAAGATGGAAAAATCTTGATGTCCGATTCATACAGGGAACCCGCTGGTGATCGCCACAAAAGATAGTTTAGGTTCCCGAATAGGCTTTCTAGAGGGAAGATAATAAGTGATGAGGAGATATCAGATAGAAACCACGTTTGACAAACTGGTGAGCATATAAATAGAGCGTGTTTGATATATTTAGTGAAATAGAGCGCGTTTGATATATTTAGTGTCAAACCCACAGATCTCGTAAGTCGCATCTCCTCGAATATGACGGTATTGGACACGGCCATGGGTAGGTATTGCACCCGAAATGTATTGTCAAAAGAAGTGTTGTATTTTTTCGATATTTTAATTTTTCAAATAGCTCATTTAAGCGAAGAGAGCGATGATCGTTGAAGTAAAAACCTGAAGCGGGTACAAGTTTATTACTGGGATTATATCTTTTAGTATTATTGAAATGAAGGTTCGTTGAATACTAGAATAAGCAGAATATATAGTCAAATTACTGAAAAGTGGAAACTAAGTTTGTGGGTATATTATGCGGAACCAATCTAACCGAACTAAATTAAGAAATACGGTTTAGTTTCGGATAATCATAAATATTAGGTTAGTTTAAAAAAAGAAAGTTGTGGATACACGTCCAAACCAAAATTTAATTAAAAAAATGTATATTTAAAAGAGTAATACTATAAAATATTATTATTTTAAATTTTTTTCTAAATTTATTATTATATTTTGTTTTAGAAATATATATTTACCATAAATAAATTATAAATATAAATAAAATATTATATTTGAATTCATTTTCTAATTTATGGTTTAATTTTCCTTATTAAAAAATGTTTTAAAGTATATTAATATTAAATTTATGTTATTTTTAGAAGAGTAATACCTTAAAATAGCACTATTTTAAGTTTATTTGCCAAATTTAGCACAATAAAACTAAAATTCCCAAAATAGCATAAATTATTATGTAAAAATAATTATTTACCTTAAATAAATATATATAAAATTAAAACATAATGTTTGGGTTCACTTTTTGCAATTTAGAGTTAAAATTTTTTTCATTAGGAATAAGTTTTCAATTATTTTAGTATTAAATTTATGCTATTTTTGGAAATTTAAATGACTAGTGTTATATTTGGAACAAAAACTTGAAATGATGCTATTTTAGTCAATTGCTCTTTTTAGAAATTTAAATTAATAGTGTTATATTTGGAACAAAAACTTAAAAATGCAATTTTTGTCAATTGTCCTATTTGAAATATCTAGAGTACAATTATCTTATGGCAATTTTCTAAAATAGTACTTTTTAAACTTATTCCAAATAACACTAATAGTTTAAATTTCTAAAAATAACAAAATTTTAATATTAAAATAATCAAAATCTCTTCCTAATAAAAAATTTAAAACTAAAGTGGGAAAAATAAACTTAAACATTATGTTTTAATTTTATATAAGTACTCTAAAATAGCATTTTAAGTTTAACTTGCAAATTTTATACATTAAAAATAAAATTATTAAAATATCACAAATTATTATGAAATTATTTTACTCAAATAAACTATATATAAAATTAAAAGATAATATTTTAATTTTTTCTAATTTAAGGTTTATTTTTTTATTATGAAGAAATTTTTAAATATTTTAGTATTAAATTTATGCTATTTTTAGAAATTTAAATAATTAGTGATATATTTGGAATAAAAATTAAAAAAATGCTATTTTAGTCAATTTTCCTACTTAAAAATTGTATTCTGTAAGTTTTTGTTTCAAATTTAGCATAATAAACTTATAATTCCAAAATAGCATAATTATTTTATGAAAAATACTTATTTATCATAAATAAAGTAAAATAAAATTAAAATATTATTTTATGTTTTGTTCAAATATATGGTGCAATTTGAGAAAGCACAACAATTGAAATAGGTAGTTTATCATATCTATTCCCATGTTCCCATCTTTCCATTTTTTTTACCCATTTCTTGGGTTAAAATTTTTATTAAAAAAGATTTTAAAGTATTTTAATAGTAAATTAGTGCTCTTTTGAAGATTTAAATTAGTGGTGATACATTTAAAAAAAGAAAAAATTAAGATAATACTATTTCAAATAATTATCTTTATATATATATATATTTAACTATTAGTTATATTTATATTTGAAATAACAAAACACTAAAAACTATAATTATAAGTCGAAAATACTAATTGTGTGTGAACTTAAAATAATCAAATTATATGGATTTCCTTAGATTTATTTTGAGTAATACTCCCAAATAACATATTTTAAAGTTTTTTGTTTCAAATCTAATATATTAACATTAAAATTTTAAAAATAGCATAAATAATTATTTGAAATACTGATTTATTCTAAATAAATTCTGTATAAATTTAAAACATTTTATTTGGATTTTTTTTTCTTATAATTTAGTGTTTAATTGTTTTCATTAACAAGAAGTTTTAATATATTTTATTATTAAATTGGTGATACTAGTAAAAAATTAAACTAATGATGTTAATTTTGTAACAAAAATATACAATATCTTCTGTTACTAGCTCTGGAGTAGGATCAAATATCTCTGCTGCATCACAGGTTGAATAATAGTGATGATCCATCTCATTACTACCACTGTAGCAAGATATTTCTTAGCTATGGAAAGCTAGGCATTTTGATTGTAACCCCTTTTTGAAAAAGAATAGTTCATATTTTTGTAACTAGATCTTTGGCTTTTTTGGTTCTTACATAAGTTGGTTTTGTTGTATTTCCTGGTTTGAATGTCACAAAATAGTTTAACATGAGGGAAATGTATACAATTTTAGTAAATAGTTTAGGAATGATGTTCTTGTTATCATGAGCATTATATCTGCCTCTAACTTCCATTTGAAGTGTATGTTCATTTTTACGAGATTATCACATCTGATATAATTAACTGAGATTACTCATTTTTTCTTTACAAGCTTTACGAGTCCCATCTGCTAGCAATTTTGTTATAAGCATGACAATTTTTCTATGATGGTTTCAGGTTTTTATTGACAGTTATCTATCTTCTAATCATTCAGTTTGTCATTCGGTTTGGAAGCAAAATATTTGTCAAGCTGATAAATCGAGAAATTAACGAAAGTATGGAATATCGAACTAAGAGTTTGATTTACAAAGGGACAACATTGTTTACTAGACTCCTAATCAATTACTCACTATTCCTCTTATCTAAGCATTTGTATGGAAAACTTTGACATTGTAGTTATTTGGGCTTTATTTTATGCAGACATACACTGGAATCTTCTACCACGTTCTTTTACATCGAAATTTCATTAAATTTTAGGAAGACTTTATGCAAATTTATTTAGTATCTCTTATTTTTTAGGAATTCCTTTTTAAAAATCGTAACCTTTTTCTTATGTTTAGGTAATGTTTGATTTTTCTTACACTAATGTTATTTGCGCTTCTAATCTATATAATATAATTGTGTATTCTACAGAGTAGTTTATAATGCCCAAATGTCATTCTAACATTATGTAAAGACTAGTGTTTTGCTGGTCAATAACTTTAACATTTAAAAAATCAGTGCAAACTTTCAAATCAGTAGTGATCTTCTTTTTCTTGAACTGAAAATCTACATCTACCAAATAACAAAGATAGTACAAACTTACAAAGAAATGAGAATTATATTCAATACTCATTAAACCATCCCAAAAGAATATTACATAATTTTGGTACAATGTTCACAAAGATTGTAATACGAGAGCTCTAGCAAAATAACAACAACAAAAACGAGTTTGTTGGTACAATGTTCACAAGATTGTAATACTTGTTGCAGTTCTTTTCCGAAACTTTATTGCAACTGAGGTAAAGGTATCCTTAGGGGGGAATGAGTCTCTCATGTTTATACATATAAAAAAGATGTAAATGTTAATGTTAACAACAAATCGTAAAACAGTTAATAGCATATTACCTGATTTATTTAAGATTAAGGAATGCCTTACTAAAAATATGAAATATCTTCCTAAAACGATTATTAAATTTTAGGAAAACTTCGATCAAGTTTAGGAAGAATCTCTAATGTTTTAGGAATTATTTCCTAAATCGTTATTAATGTAGTTATCTCTAATGTTTTAGAAATTTTAGGTAGTAGTTCTTATGTTTTATGAATTCTTTCCTAAAATGATGAATTTGATGTAATCTTTTTTTTCTGTTTAAATTCTGGTGAAACTAAATCATCTCGGAGAGAAGAATCTAAGCTTGCTGGACAAGAATCTCAGTCTCGGCAAGAATCTCAATCTCAACAAAGTTACATATATTTGATTCTCTTTCAATTCTAGTAAATTTATGATGCTTGGTCAAGAGTATATCTTTCTCTGTTTTTCCTTGCTATCTAAAAGTTATCATTTTGGAAACTGGAGATAGTGAGCATGATTTTATCATTGTTCTGTTTTAGTTTACACATTCTTCAAGAAGCCATCAAAAGCTAAAAACATATCACGACTTATGGTACCTAATGTTTCTCATTTTCTTAATAATGAATCTATTACCAACAACTTTTGACCTATTTTGAACTTTCGATAGTTAGGATCATCAATCTCAACCGTTCCAATGTCACCATCAATATCACGACGTAACTAATTTTCATCCTCAAAATAAACATTTGCAACACCATCACACTATCACTAGCCTCGAAAATATTACCAATGTTCCCAAAATCATCAGTGTGATTAGAAACATAAATTATCACACACATACACACAAAAAACAGGACGAGAGAATATATGGAAGGAAGTAGAAGAAAACCCAAAAAAAAATTAACCCAGAAACAAAGTAGTAGAACAAAATTTTCTCACACGAGTAACAAAGGGGTTCCCAGAAAAAGAAAGCCCAGGAGATTTTTACCTCTGTGAAGACAACGAATGCGATTTGTGAAAATCAAAGGGAAGAGTACGGGATATACCGAAGGTCAATTTTGGCGGAGAAGACGATGAGAATCGCCAATGACGAAGAAGGTGAAAGCGTAGCGATGGAGCTGGATGACGACGAAGTGTACGGGAGATTTCCGACGGGAGATTTTTGCGGAGGTGAAGATGAAAAGCTTAAGAGAAGATGAAAAGCTTAAGGGAAGGTTTGATGGGAGTGAGAAAGAGGCTACGGGAAATAGAAAAGCTTAAGGGAAGTGAGAAAAATGGTGGTGAATTTCGTCGGAAGTGAGAAAATCGGTGGTGAAAAACGGCGGTGGCATAATAGAGAAGAGAGATTTGCGATTCTAAAATTTGCGATGCTGAGAGATTAGGTTAAAATTTAACTGAGGTTGTTTTAGTCATTTTCCAGTTAAAAAATGCTACTTCTGAGAATTAAGATTAGGGATGCTAATTTAGTCACTAAAACAAATTTTAGTGCTAAATTAGTCATTTTCCCATTAATTTTTACTTATTAAATTTTTTAAAATATATTTTAATATTAAATATTTGATATTTTTTGGAAATTTAAATTACTAGTGCTATATTTAGAACAAAACTTAAAAAGTACTATTTTATCAATTGTCCTATTTGAATATCCATGGTACAATTATCTTAGGACAATTGGCTAAAATAGTATTTTTAAAAAAATTTATTGCAAATATAGCACTAATAGTTTAAATTTCGAAAAATAACAAAAATTTAATAATAAAATAATTAAAATCTTTTTCTAATAAAAATTTTAAACACTAAAATGGAAAAAATGAAATCAAATATTATGTTTTAATTTTATATATAGTTTAGCATTCTTTGGAAATTTTTGGATTATTTTATATATATATATATAATTAAAACATAATGATTGGGTTCAATAATAATTAATTTTTTTATTAAGATGAGATTTTTAATTATTTAATATTAAATTTATATTATTTTTAGAAATTTAAATGATTAATGTTATATTTGAAACAAAACTTGAAATGATGTTATTTTATACAATTTTCCCTAACAAAACACTAAAAACTACAATTATAAGTCAAAAATACTAATTGTGTGTAAACTTAAAATAATCAAATTATATGGATTTCCTTAGTTTTATTTTGAGTAATACTCTCAAATAGCTTATTTTAAAAAAATTTGTTCCAAAATATAACATATTAACACTAAAATTTCAAAAATAGTACAAATAATTATGTGAATTACTGATTTACTCTAAATAAATTATGCATAGATTTAAAACATTGTATTTGGATTTATTTTGTAATTTAGTGTTTAATTGTTTTTATTAACAAGAAGTTTTAATATATTTTACTATTAAATTTGTGATATTAGTAAAAATTTAAACTAATGATGTTAATTTTGCAACAAAAATTTATAAATATGCTATTTTAGAGAATATTCCTTTTATTTTTGAATATTAAATAAAAAATATATAAATTTGAATATTAGGAAAAACTATACTATTTAAAAAAAACTGAATTATCCAAAAAATAGTTGTAAATTTCTGAACTGAACTTAATGGAGAATTATTTGAACTGAACTGAAAGCATCGGAAAAGGGTGAAATTTTGTGAGAAATGCAGTCTGCAACTTTTACGTAGTGTCCGACATCGATCGTACCATGAAACATTAATGCTGTCTGCAACTTTTACGTAGAAATTAGAAAGTTACTATTTGGTCGGTTGAGATGACTGGTCGATTGATGATCGTATAGGTTAAAAGAGTTGATATTTTTATAGGTAAGATCATAAAAGACATCATTATAGATGAGTTATTTTTGGCCACAAATATACAATACTTTAAATTTTTTTATTGTTGGGTCTTTAAAAGAGATTAATGTCAATATCATCAACAGAGGACACATTTTGAATCGTAATTGAATTATTATTTCTAATATGAGAAATATTATAAAAAAATAATTTTATTCTGACATATTATTAAAAAAAATATCATGAAAATATATCAATATAAAAGTGAATTTCAAATAAATATATAAATGAATTTAAATTAGTAGAATAATTATACTATATATCATTGTTATTAATTTAGATCTAAAATCAAAATATTTTATTAAAATAAAAAAATACTAATATTTTTTTTAAATTATTTTTCTTTTTTAGTTTACATATACAAATATTTTTACTAAAATTGTTTAAATAAAAAATTAAAATTATATAAATATTTAATTTAGATTTATTAATAAATAATATTAAATAATTTTTTAAATATTTTTCCCCATAAAAAACGTGGATATATATCTAGTTATATTATAATTTTTTAAATGGAGGTTTCGTGAATTTGAGTCGATAAATTTGATAAAAGAAAAAGAGAAGAAGAACAATAGCAAAAAGTAAAAGACCATGTGAAGAAAGAGAAGAATGTTCAGGTTATAGGAAATGATTATTATCTAATTACTTTGTAAATGTTTTCTTGTGTTAAAGGTATATGAAATATAAATATATTTTTATTTAGTTATTTAAAGTAGGTGTGATATATTTTAAATGTTTAGGTAGTATACAATATAAAGAATGGTATTCAACTTTTTATATATATCATTAATTATCATTGAGAGTGAAAACAATAAACCATATAGTTCTATTTTAGAATATTATTCAATTTTAAAAAGTGTTATTTAAAAATAGGACAATTTTATAAAGTAACACTTTTTCAAATTTTTGATCCAAATATAATACTTTTCATTTAAATTTTCAAAAATAACACAAATTTAATAATAAAATAACTTAAAATCTCATCCTAATAAAAAAATTTAAACCCTAAATTAAAAAAAGTGAATACAAATATTATTTTTTAATTTTATATATATTTTATTTTAGATAAATAATGATTTTCATATAATAATTTGTAATATTTTAAAATTTTTATTTTTAATATAGTAAATTTAGAATACAAATTAAAAAAATAATATTTTATAATATTACTTTAATATTACTCTAAATATAATGACATTTACTAGAGGACTGTGCCCGGAAGTATATTTTTTTACTATCCTTTATTTATTTATGCTTCATCGATCTATGAGATTTTCTCTCATTCTAATAAGTCTTCAGAGCTTAAACTCTCTGATTCATAATAATCTCTTGAAACTACTTTAAAATTTTTGCAAAGAAATGGCCTCTCAATTGCTTTTGTACCCAAACCCATTCACCATATCATCAGTCCAACCTAAAGTTTTCTTCACAGGTAAATGTAATTTTAATAACTCATTTTGTCAAAATTTCATAGCTTTATTTCTGGGTTTTGATTGTTGTTACCTAAAATCATGTTGGATTACTGTAAACTAATAACCATTTACAGCTTTAAATCTTTAACATTAAAAAAGAAGAGTTTTTTGATCGATTTTGGCCTTTGTGTTTTGATTAGGTGATGGTCAAGGATTAAGTGACTTAACTATACAAAGAAAGTCTAACAAAGCAAAGAGAGTTTTAAGGTTAAGTGCAAAAGCAGATTTGAGATCTAATCATCAGAAATCCTCTGTTGAAATTCCAAATCAATGGTATAATATTGTGGCTGATCTTTCTGTTAAGCCTCCTCCACCGTTGAATCCCAAGACTTTCGAACCGATTAAACCTGAAGATTTGTCTCATCTTTTCCCAAATGAGTTAATTAAACAAGAAGCAACACTAGAGAAATTCATTGATATTCCTGAAGAAGTTCTTGAAATCTATAAGCTTTGGCGTCCAACTCCTCTAATCAGGTTTTTGTTTTGTCCAGATTCTTGAGTCTGAATGTGTTGTGTTATTCTTTCTTTCTATGGGATTTGATTGTTCTTGATTTGAGTAAAGAGCAAAGAGATTGGAGAAGCTTCTTCAAACACCTGCAAGGATTTACTTCAAGTATGAAGGAGGTAGTCCAGCTGGTTCACACAAACCCAACACAGCAGTTCCACAAGCTTATTACAATGCGAAAGAAGGCGTCAAGAACGTTGTGACAGAAACCGGTGCAGGCCAATGGGGCAGTTCTTTAGCCTTTGCTTCTAGTCTATTTGGCCTTGAATGTGAAGTAAGTATAAAGATTAGATTCTTGAACAAAGAAGAAAGTAATCCTTTACTGAATGCTATTCCAACGTTTTAGGTATGGCAAGTAGCGAATTCGTATCATCAAAAGCCATATCGCAGACTAATGATGCAAACTTGGGGAGCAAAGGTTCATCCATCGCCATCAGATCTCACAGAAGCAGGTAGAAGAATCCTTAAATCTGAGCCATCAAGCCCAGGAAGTTTAGGCATTGCAATATCAGAAGCTGTTGAAGTTGCTGCTAGAAACAAGGATACAAAGTACTGTCTAGGCAGTGTATTGAACCATGTGTTGTTACACCAAACGGTAATTGGAGAGGAATGCATAAAGCAAATGGAAGAGTATGGTGAAATGCCTGATGTAATCATAGGGTGTACTGGTGGAGGATCAAATTTTGGTGGTTTGAGTTTTCCTTTTATCCGGGAGAAACTCAAAGGCAAAATCAATCCTGTTATAAGAGCAGTTGAACCGTCGGCTTGTCCTTCGTTAACCAAAGGGGTTTACGCTTATGATTACGGTGATACAGCTGGACTGACTCCTTTGATGAAGATGCATACTCTTGGACATGACTTCATTCCTGATCCTATCCATGCTGGTAATAATTTTTTTTATTACTATATTACTTTTTCCGTATTTATTAGAATTTAATTTAATAGCAAAAACGTAATTATATATATGTTATTAATTTCGATTTTTCACATTAGTAAAACTACAAAATCTCTCTAAGAATATTTTAATAAAATAATTTTAATATAACGTGTTATTAACATAAATATATCAATTACCACAATAAATTTCAAATAAATATATAAATGAGTTTAAATTATTAGAATAATTACAATTATTAATTTGGTTAGAGAAATAATATATTTTATTAAACTAACCTAATAATACTCTTAAATTCGTAACAAAAATTATTTTATTTTATTAACTTTTTTTTACGAATTTAATAGTATTTTTTGGTTAGTTTAATAAAATATATTGATTTTCTAACCAAATTAATAACAATGACATATATTATAATTATTTTAGTAATTTAAACATATTTATATATTTATTTTAAATTCATTCTATTGATGACACGTCACACATTTCTGTTAATAACACGTTAAGATAAAATTATTTTTCTTAAAATATTCCTCAAATAATATATTAGAGATTCACATATGTATATAAATGATTTTTATTAAACCACGAAGTTATGAAATACTGAATTTCTTAATTAATAACTAGAATTATTAGTAATAATAACATACTTTCAAACACAATTGTTAAGACAAAGTTATCATTTATTATAATATCTATCTGTGATGACAAATTTATAATGACGGATTTGTGAGACACAGTATTTGCGGCAAATTTTCATAAAGATTAATTGCTGAACTATTGTATTTACAAATTTGGTCATCGAATTCAAAACTTTTTATTACATAAATGTTCTACCGTTTTCTAACATGGTGAGTTGAAATTGTTCCTGTCATTATCACTTATGTGAATTGAAATTATTCCTCTATTTGATTTTTCCTCATTTGCGAGCTAAGATGATACCATATAATAAAGGAAAGATGATATACTTTTCAAACTAATGTCATGTTATTTATATTTTTCATAAAAAAGTTGCAAACTTATTTCCTTTCTTACTAGAAAATTTGCAACTTATTTACCCTTCGTGTTAATATTCAAAACCGTAATACAAATCAACAATAAACTAACATTAATTACAGTTTTAAATTTTAACATGAGGGATAAATAGGTTTCGATTTTCCTAATCAGGAGAAAATAAGTTTGCAATTTTGCTGGAAAGAATATAAAAGACGTAACATTATTAAAGGATATTTGGTGTTATACGATAGTTTCCAAAGAAAAATAGTTTGTCTTTCCTCTTATAAAAGATTAGAATTGAGGATTCTCTCAATTCATACACACATCAGATTTATTGCTTTTCTAACCGCAACAAGATTTTTCAAAAGAGGCAATTATAGTTTAATTAAGTTCCTATTTTACATATGTGTTCTTCATTGTTTATAAAGTTTTCGTAGATACTTTTTGTTTGTAGAAAAAGAAAACATTTTGTAGCCATTATTTTTGAAAATTCTATAAAAATAAGGTAATCACAAAGCAAGTGTAATAAAAGTAAAAATGAGTCTTTTATGGAAACTAAGTTAGTTAAATATGCCACATTGAACGGATAAACCGGTTAGATATAGAATATGATTGAGAAACTAAATCAGCCAACCATTGGTTTATGTGGCGAGAATAGTCTTAGGTAGGTCTGTCAATTTGGTTCATTATCCGCGGGTGCCGCCCCTTTTGACTCGCTGTGGGCGGGTGCGTATTGAAGGAAAAAAAATTTTATATGCGGGGTGGGTGTGGATCGAAGCTTTGGTATCGCGGGACGGGTGCGGGTTTCGTTTTATTATTTTGCGGATTAGCCGGTACCCGTAAATTTTGCATCAAAATCATTTAACTAAAATTTAAACCAATTTAATTATAAACCAATTTAATCTTAAACCAATTTAATCCTAAACCAATTTAATACCAAACTTGATGTTCAAAATTTGTGTAATTTGATGTTTTAAAAATTAAATTTCGATGTATTTGATGTATTAATTTTATATTTATTATTATTTAGATTTATTTTAATTAAATATTTCTAAAACATTTTAAAACCAAAGCGAGTCGCGAGTCGCGGGTCACCCACAAATCCGATAGATTAATGCGGGGCGGGTGCGGGTTTTGAAAAAATGATTCGTAGGTTTTGCGGATAAAAAAAATTTATGAAAAAAAATCTTCAACCCGCCGTAGGACGGGTCATGCGAGGCGGGTCCGACCCACTCGACAGGACTAGTCTTAGAGTTGGAGAAAATCTTTCGCCAAAGAGGAAAGAGAAAAAAACAATAATATAATTATCCCAAATGATTTGTTTAAGGATTAAAATGATTTTTTTTCATAAAATGTATGGTAGTTTAGTAAAAATAGTTTTTGGTTGGTAAACTAGATAAAATATATAATATATCAAGTAATTTTTCTTTTAAAATTTAAGATTTTAAACACTTTAAACTTACAACTTCTCAAATTCTTGAGTTCTTTGTTTTTGATTCATGTTTTCTTTTTGGATAATTTGTTTTTTGTCTACGGTTTTTGACAGGTGGATTACGGTACCATGGGATGGCACCATTACTCTCACATATTTATGAACAAGGTTTCATGGAAGCAACCTCAATTCCTCAAATCGAATGTTTTCAAGGTAATTCTTGAGAATTTAAGATATTATATATAGTATTGTTAGAGAGTTAGAGAGTTATTGTTGGCACTTAAGTGTTGATGGTGAAACAAGTCAAGTGTGTATCAAAACACATGAGTACGTTTAGGTGGGAAGAATTACATAATAAGGAGTAACTAACATGGATGGATTCTATTGAAGATGAGTTAACGAGTGTTGTGACTGGTGGTGTCAGTCGCTAATCCGTCGCAAAGTAGCGACTGATTAGCGACTGCGTGTGGAAGGATCAAATGTTGGTCGCATATTGGTCGTAAAATATGCAACCAATATGCAACTACAGTGGGAATGGCTCTTCAGTCACAAAATAGTGGCAAAGTGACAACATAAAAAATGTGTGTGTGGTAGGTATAATGACTTTTAAGCGACTACATTATTGTAGTCGCAAAGTAATGACAAAATCTTATATATATATGTATATATATATGTCCATCCAATTCTTTCATTTGTAGAATCGAAAGGAAAAAAAATTCAAACATGTGGGGAAATTATAATAATTTGAGAGATTGGATGTATAAAATGATTGATAATCAAACAAGAAATATATCGGCGGAATTTGCATAAGACATGGAGCAGTTCATGAATTTTGTAAGTAGTCAACCAGTAGCTCAAAATAGCGGAAGTAAATTTTTTTGTCTTTGTATTAATTGCAAAAACGATAAATTTATTGTCGGACGGAAAATATGGAATTATATGTATAGTCGAGAATTTATGCCAAATTATTATATTTGGTATAAATATGGAGAAGAGCTGAATGTTCAATTAGGGACGAGTAGTCGGGGTGATGTCCAAAGAAATCAGCGAGATACATATGCTACAAAAAAAACAGTTGGTACATCGGTAATAGATATGTTGAAATGGTGAATGATGCATTTCGTGAGACTACGGCTGATGAGTACTATAATCAGAACAAGAAAAAATAGAGTAATGTAGAAGAACCAAATTTAGAAGCACAAAAAATTTACAACATGTTAGAAGTTGTAAAAAATCTATTGTATGATGATTGACATGAAGGGCATTCACAATTATCTTTAGCTGCACGTTTTATTAACATTAAGTGTGATTTTAATCTACCAGAAAAATGCATGGATTATTGGCGGAGCTGTTTACAGAATATTTGCCCAAAAAGAATTAGGCAACGGGTTCATATTATGAAACCGAAAAATTGATACAAAATTTAGGGCTCCCGTTTTATACAATTGACGTGTGTGTTCACAATTGTATGATCTTTTGGAAAGAAAATGAGAAATGGGAAAAATGTAAATTTTGCGATTTCTCCCGATATATACTCGGGGAAAATAACAAAAATATAATAGGGGAAAATGAAGTTGGTCGACAAAAAAATTTGTTTAATCGATTTCTAATATAATGATAAATGTATTTGCACAAGAGTTTGTGAGTTTAACTCTTTCTCTATATTCTAATTTTAACACTTATTACATTAGATTCATCATCTCATGTATCAATCTTGTGGTTTGCAGGTGCTATTCAGTTTGCAAGGACAGAAGGGATAATACCGGCACCAGAACCAACTCATGCAATTGCTGCAACCATAAAAGAAGCTCTCCGATGCAAAGAAACTGGAGAAGCAAAAGTGATACTAATGGCAATGTGTGGACATGGCCACTTCGATCTTCCCTCATATGACAAATATTTACGAGGTGAATTGATAGATTTATCATTCACCAAAGAGAAAATAAAAGAGTCTTTGTCCACAATTCCTCATGTTATTTAGTTTCAACACCCAATGCTCCAAACCAGATATTTGGTAGCAATCAATACTTTTTTCATGTCTTTTGAAATAAAAAGTGTGTATGGCACACAGAGTAAAATTTTAATAATGAACACAATGTTTTTATCTACTATAGTGTTGTTCGTTTCGTAGCTGTAGGAACCTACAGCTGCGTCATGCGGCTAAACGTTGTTCGTTTGATCGCCGTAGGTTCCTGCGGTCAAACGTTGCGGTTGATCGGAGAAAACTGCGGTAAAAATTTTTAACCACTGCGAAATTGTAGCATTTGCGATTAAATAATTACGATACAACCTACGGCGACAACTTGCGGCGATCAAACGAACAACATTATTGCAGCGTCTAACCGCAGTGTCTAACCGCAGGTCGATGCCGCAGACGCTGCGGCAGACAAACGAACAGCGCTTATATAAATTTTGAATTTTCTCTCATATATTCGGATAGTTCACAAAAAATGGAGAGAGTATAAGTTATAAAACTCGTCAAGTTCAATGTTCATCTCTTAACATGCATTTCTAATCTGGTTCATTTCTCATGCTTTATCATAATTTCAATGAACTTTCGATTTGAGTTCTTTCTCATCAACTTCGTATTTGCAACAATACTTTGTGTTATTGTGTATCATTCTTGTCCTTTCGGTTTGAGGTTTTAGACACTAAAAACATCACATTAGTTTCTTCTTAAACACCATAAGGGAGTCATGCTATGTTTCATCATTCAACTAAACATACCCTACACATACAAAAATGTAATGGTTTATTTCCTTTTGAATTGGAGTTTATGTGGGCTTATGAATTTAAAGTCGAATCCCTAATATATTATTTGAGAAACTTTTTAATAAAGTAACCTTACCCTAACGTGTTAATAACAAAAATACCATGCCGACGTGTCAACACCACAACAAGTTTCAGCTTAAATATATAAAAAGGTTTAACTTATTAGAATAATTACAATATATGTCACTGATATTAATTTGGTTAGAGAATAAATATAATTATTCAACTAACCAAAAAATACTATTACATTTGCAAAAACAATAATTTTTATTTCTTTAAATTTTTTATATGTTAATTTATAAATAATTTCAAATAAATATAAATAGATTTAAGTTACTACCATAATCTTTAATATATTATTTGAGAAACATTTTAATAAAATAATTTTACTGTGACGTGTTATTAACAGAAATACCATGCTGACGTATCATCACTAAAGTAAATTTCAAATAAATATATAAATGAGTTTAACTTATCAAAATAATTATAAGTATATTATTGTTATTAATTTGGTTATATAATTAATATATTTTATTAAACTAACAAAAAAATACTATTAAATTCGTAAAAAATAATTATTTTTCTTTTCTTAATTTGTATATACAAAAATTAATGTTAAAAGTAATTTTAAATAAAAGTTAAAATTATATAAATATTTAATTTATATTTACTAATAAAATATAATTTGCGAATATTTTTTTCCATGCATGGCGTGGGTATGAATCTAGTATAAGTTTATTTTTAGAACTTAAAAATTGGTTTAGAATTAAGCAGAGAGATTCATGTTAAATAACATGCGTTTGTGACAAAAATGATTAAAATATATTCTTTTAGATAAAATAATATTAGTAACTCGTGCTTATGGGTGAAATAAAATAAATATTAAATAGATTCAATTAATTAAGTTATAAAATTTATCTTTTTAGGATCTAAAGTATGTTTATGCATATATGATAAACTTTTTATAACATAAAATTTTCTATTTTATTCAAGTTTTTGAAGTTTTTGGTATAAAAATTCATTTCACATATTAAATGATTAAAATCATCAAATTTTATTTTTATTTAAATAATACATTAAATATTTTTAAATATATATAATTTGTTTTGCATGTAAAACTTTGTGTAAAATTTTTACAATACAATCACCTTTTTTTAATCATCTTGATTATCGCATTAATGAAAGATTATTTTTGAGATATTCAACTCATAGCATAGAATATTAATGTTGTATAGTTAGTCAATGTTGTGTTTGATGATAAAAAAATAGTCTAACTCTTGAAAACAAAATTGAAGACGATTTAACGAGTCTGTAAAATAAGAATCTGCTAAACAAGGAAAACAATATTTGTTAAATATTGGATTTCGTAAAAAATAAAGAAAGAGATGCAATATACGAACTCATATATATGTTTTCCAAAGGCAAAACAACATAAAAGAATGTAAAAATAGTGAATGAATGATGAATGTGTGCAATTGTTATTGTGCAAGTGAAAACGAATATATTAGAAATTAATCAATCACGAATCAGTGTGTTACATTGTGTAAATATGATTAAACAAGTTGTATTAATTTTTTTAATCAATTTCTAATATAGTAATAAATATATTTCCACAAGAGGTTGTGAGTTTAAGTCATGAATTTTTTTTACACTAAATTATAAAAATATTACAAAAATAATTTAAAGGTATAACTATTTAATAATTAAATTATATAAAGACATATGTTGATATCTACAACATAACTTTTTTGGTTACTTCTTTTTACATATGATCTTCACCATTTTTAATCAAAATATATATATATATATATATATATATCACATTGTAATAACATAATCACTTTTTTAATATAATATTATCATGATATGTTCAATAGATTTTGATTCTTTTCTTATGGACTCTACTATATAATGATCTTGTGAAAATGGAGCAGCTCAAAGATCTTAAGTTTGGAGTGACTTTCAGAACTTTATTTTTCGTCACATCAAACCTTTCAAAATCAGTTAATATAGCCTTGTTCGTTTGCTCGCCGCATGCGGTTATAGTTACGGTTGCGCTTAATACTGCATCTACAGTTGTGGAATATGTTATTTGTTTGTCAACTTCTGACGGTTACAACTACAGTTGTTTGCTGATTTTTAGTCGTACCGTTAAAATTATGACACATGACGCAGCATCTGACTGTAACGTCAACTAAACAAACAATAATTTATCGTAACCACATAAAATTATGGCTAACAAACGAACATAATTTATATATTTTCTTCTTGTATTCGAAATTCTGCCTAAAACCTAGTTTTAACACCAATTTATTGATAAATTTTTGTGAGTTCACATACTCTTAAACTTCCATTGAACACAAAAAAATGCTTTTGATGAGCGCAATCCAACTAATGGGATTATTACATATATCATTTGTTTTATAAATAAATGTCTTTGTAAGACGCTTTTCCAAAATAAGTGTTTAAAAAAATTTTGATATAATTTTTGGACATGAAATAACCAATTTAACCTCAAATCTATTAATAAAATCTCATAATATTTTAAAAACACAAATGAATCTTTAATTTGTATTTTTAGAACAATTCTGTAAAATATCATTTCTTAAGTTTTTGTTCCAACATCATTAGTTTAAATTTCAATAATAGCACAAATTTAAAATTAAAATATAATAAAACTTTATTTTAATAAAAAATTAAATTTTAAATTAGAAAAAAGAATCCAAATATAATACTTTAAGTTTATATATGATTTATTTACACTAAATAAATACTTTTACGTAATTATTTATACTATTTTAAAATTTTAATTTAGAGTGTTAGATTTGACACAAAAATATGTTATTTTATAATATTACTATTTTTCTTAATTTATAAAAAATGTTAAAATGATACTTATTGTGAAATAGATTATCCACTTACAATTCATACAAAACCTCTACTTGGTAAGAATTTTGGTAATGAGAAGATTGTACAAAGATTGAAATTTCTTTAAAGACCCAAAAAGTAAGCTAAAAACTGATTTTATATGGTTAAGAAACTAAATTAGATGTCAATAAAAACAATCCACTAAATAAATTGCGAACTAAGCATGTGCATTTGCTTGAAGTTTGATATTGAACATTTGTAATATTCTTTTAAAATCATGAGTGTCTCCCACACTACTTCAAAACCTTATACCATATAAAGTAAAATATATAATCAATCAAAGTTTTTAGATTTATTAAAAAATAATAATTGAATAGAAATGTAACACGTCCGTATTAAGACAGTAATTATATAGTCAATAAATAAAAAGAGCAAATTTAAGGAGCAAACATGCCCCCCAAAATTTGGAAATATCACCATGAATTAGTGTGCACATCTACACACCACTCACAATTTAATTTACCTTTAACACACACACACCCCTTCTCTCTCTCTCTCTCTCTCATTTTTTGAAAATATAGTATTGAAAAATAAATCTATGTTCTAAAAAACCAACTTTTTTTAATTATTGATTTTTATTTTTTTACTTTCAAATTTAACGATATATATTTTATTGATAATTTTAATAAAAATTATAATATATTACAATCTTGAAAACATATTATATCAAAACTATAAATTATAATGGAGTAAAATTCTAAATATTTTCTGATTAATTTCCAACTAAATTTATATTCACGTCATACGTGGAAAAAAATATTTGAAAATTATATTATTAGTACAAATAATTTAAATATTTATATAATTATAATTTTTATTTAAAATTATTTTTAATATTAATTTTTGTATATATAAATTAAAGAAAGAAAACTAATTTTTTTACGAATTTAATAATATTTTTGATTAATTTAATAAAATATATTAATTATTTAATTAAATTAATAATAATGGTAAATATTATAATTATTTTAGTAATTTAAGTATATATATTTATTTATTTGAAATTAACTATGATACATCAACATGATATTTCTGTTCATAACACATCAAAATAAAATTATTTCTGTAAATAACACGATAAAATAAAATTATTTTTTAAAAATATTTTTGACATAATATATTAGGAATTTTTTGTTAAATGTTAGAGGTATATTCGAACCATCTGACTAATCGCTTAATAAAATTTTGAACATGACATAAAATTTTACAAAACACACAGAAACACCACAATGTCAGTTTGCTTTTTAAACAAGTAAAAATGGAACGAATGTCAATTTTGTTGTATGATATGGAATATTTGATTAATTGTGAGAAATTTGGAAAAGAAGCTCAAGTCAATGAAGAAACAAAAAAAATACGAAAATGCAATGATGAGATCAAAGAATTAAAATAAAATCCCACTTTGGCACATGTCTGACTCTCTCTCTCTTTCCTCAGCGTAAATTGCTCTGTCAAAATATACGGTCCAGAGACAGAGTTGCCTCCACGTTTGTCCAGCCAAGAATCACGCTCTTCGCTTTCACCACATTCCTTTTCCCTTTTCCACATTCCTCCATATCTCTACCTCACTTACCTTTTTTTTTACTCTGCTCAAACTTTCTACTTTCTACTTTCTACTTCTTCACCTTTCCTCCAGTTTCGGATCTTCTGCATTTTCTTCATCTGGGTCTGCTCTGACTTTCGATTTAAGCTTCATCTGGAAGATTTCGGGCTCATTTTTGTTTAAAGCTCGAGGTTTTCCCATCTGGGTTTTCGAATTTATACGGGAAATTAGGGTTCTACTGCTCTGAATTTCACTTCTAGCTTCATCTGGGCTAAATTTTTGGTTTAAAGCTCGAATTTTTCCCTTCTCGGTTGCGAAATTCTATGGAAATTTACTGAAGATTTGCAAAACTAGGTTGATTTTTTAGCGGGTTTGACTTCAAGTAGATCCTACGCCACATAACTGAGAGAACTTGACAAATTTTGCTCCAATTGTGGATTTGTTCGTAAGCTTCGTTTTGGGTCTTTTTAGTTCATCTCCGTTGAAATGGATCGAGAGAGTTTATTGCTTTAGATTCATCTAGAAACTGAGATTAAAGAATGAGTTTGGTTCCTCCCTTGCCGATTTTAACGCCACCGCCGTCAAATTCTTCAACCACCACACCTCCTCCGTCACCTTCTCAACCCACTACTCCATCTGCTCCACCTCCGATCACACCACCTCCTTCTCCACCGCAATCACCGCCACCGGTAACCCCATCATCACCGCCACCACCACCGGTTGTAGCATCATCACCACCACCATCGTCTCCACCACCGTCACCTCCCGTCGTCTCCTCACCTCCTCCCACCGTCGTTACTTCTCCTCCTCCTCCTGTGGTGGTTTCTTCCCCTCCTCCATCAACTCCGGCGACAACACCACCGTCTCCCCCTCAAATTGTCTCTCCTCCCCCACCTCCTGAATCTTCTCCCTCACCTCCGTCAACAACAACATCCCCTCCTCCGCCTAAACCTTCTCCTTCACCGCCGGTAGATACACCATCTCCTCCTAAACCATCACCGTCAACTCCAGAGACCACATCTCCTCCTCCTCCTCCTTCAGTCACCTCTGCTCCTCCTCCTGTGTCATTTCCGACAGATCCTTCTACTTTAGCTCCTCCTCCGACTCCATTACCGGTTGTTCCGAAAGAGAAACCAACTGCCAAACCAACTGGACCAGCTTCAAGCGATGGAAACAACACTTTGTCTTCCAGTTCATCGCAAAATGGCGGTATTGGCACTGGAGGTATTGCAGCTATTGGAGTCATTGTAGGATTGGTTCTGCTTAGCCTTTTTGTGTTGGGTGTGTGGTTTACTCGCAAACGAAAGAGGAAGGATCCTGGAACCTTTGTTGGATACACTATGCCCCCTTCAGCTTATTCCTCTCCTCAAGGCTCAGGTACTATAGTCCATAAGATCGCACTTACACAGGTTCTATAGCAACACTGTGTAGTTGAATATTAATCGAAGATCCATTTGCATTTAGGGCAACATTAGATCTTGTTGAGAGAAATGTGTATAGAGTGTTGTGTGTAGTATGGTTAGTTTCAGAAACTGAAGAAAGCATGAAAGTAACTTAATTTTGCTTACTGTCTTGATCAATCTGCACATGTCATACACATCTCGAGTAGTTAACTTCTGACAGAGTGTTTCGGTATCTTGTATGTACAATGTTGTGGTTTATACTTTAGTCTGGTTAGGACCATATATTTATCTAGAGAAGAAGCGATTTTGCAGCTGCAGTCAATAATAGATTGATGAATTGCGTAGATTGTCTGTAGTAACTACAACTCGTGTTGACAGATGTGGTGCTCTTCAACTCTCATTCTTCAGCTCCTAAAATGAGAAGCCATTCTGGTAACGACTACATGTATGCGTCATCTGATTCAGGCATGGTTAGCAACCAAAGATCATGGTTTTCGTATGATGAATTAGCTCAAGTTACAAGTGGGTTCTCTGAGAAGAATCTTCTAGGTGAAGGTGGATTTGGCTGTGTATACAAAGGCGTTCTTGGAGATGGAAGGGAAGTGGCAGTTAAACAGTTGAAAATTGGTGGGAGTCAAGGAGAGAGAGAGTTCAAAGCTGAAGTTGAAATCATTTCTCGGGTTCATCACCGCCATTTGGTTACACTAGTCGGTTATTGCATCTCAGAGCAACATAGGCTGCTTGTATATGACTATGTACCCAACAACACTCTCCATTATCATCTCCACGGTACAATACACATACAACATCTTGTTAAACCATAGAGATATCTCTTTATATAATCCATAAGCTTCAAAGCCTGTCGCCTTTGCAGCTGCAGGAAGACCAGTAATGACTTGGGCAACTCGGGTAAAGGTTGCTGCTGGTGCAGCTCGTGGAATCGCCTACTTACATGAAGACTGTAAGTTATTACTGCTTTGTTTTTTGGTTTTTAAGTTCTTTATTTTTCTTAATCCTCTTTCCTTATGTTCTTCTTTTCTTTATCAGGTCATCCGCGAATTATTCACCGTGACATTAAATCTTCCAACATACTCCTAGATAACAGCTTTGAAGCCTTGGTAACATCATATTAGCTTTACTCTAATCATCGAACAGATTTTGACTTACCTCACTGAACTCTAAGAAAGTTGTTTTGTTTCCACAGGTTGCAGATTTCGGGCTAGCTAAAATAGCGCAGGAACTGGATTTAAACACACACGTCTCGACACGTGTAATGGGAACCTTTGGGTATTAGCTCTTTGCTGCAATTGTGTAGAAATCTTCTACTTGCATAAGAAAAAGGTTCGATTTTAACTGGAAATACTTCATAGGTACATGGCTCCTGAGTATGCAACAAGTGGAAAGCTATCGGAAAAAGCAGATGTTTATTCGTATGGGGTAATACTCTTGGAGCTTATAACTGGCCGGAAACCGGTAGATACTAGTCAGCCACTTGGTGACGAGAGCCTTGTTGAATGGGTAAGTAGAGCAATTTGATTGAAAAATAGGCTAAAAATATGCCACTTACATCATAGCATAAAATTGCTAATTCACATCATAAACTTCATACAGTATATAAAGAATAAATAAACATTATGTGGGAGTGTCTAGTTCTTCATTTCCATGAGTAGATGTGTCGAAATTATTGGCGCATAAATTGCAGAAGAGTTCCAATTATTACCATGTTTCTTGAATTTCCTTGAGTGTTCTTTAAACCCTTGTGGTTCAAAAACTCTTTTCAGGCAAGGCCCTTGCTGAGTCAAGCAATCGAAAAAGAAGAATTCGACGAGCTAGTGGATCCGAGGCTAGGGAACAACTTCATCCCGGGAGAGATGTTCAGAATGGTAGAAGCTGCGGCTGCATGCGTACGTCACTCAGCTGCAAAAAGACCAAAGATGAGCCAAGTGGTGAGAGCATTGGACACACTTGAAGAAGCTTCAGACATAACAAACGGAATGAAACCAGGACAAAGCCAAGTGTTTGACTCGAGACAACAATCAGCTCAGATAAGGATGTTTCAGAGAATGGCTTTTGGGAGTCAAGATTATAGTTCTGACTTTTTTGATCGTTCACAGTCACATAGCAGCTGGGGAAGTCGTGACCAGTCCAGATTTGTACCTTAGTTTATTATTGTTTTTGCTACTTTCTTTCTTCTTCTCCTTGAAAATGTTTTGTATATTCTTTTGCATGATATAATAATACACATGCATATATTATATTTGGTAGTTTCTTGAAGATAAAGTTGCAGATATTTTGATAGAAGCCCAACCATGGATTTACGGCCCATTTTCAAAATATTTTTTTATACGAGTTTGATTAGGTTCGGTTATTCAGATATTCGGTTCGGTTTTTGTTGGTTATTTTTAGTTTTAATTTTTTTTAGTTGGTAAGATTAAAAATTCATTCGGTCAATTCTATATTTTGGTTCGGTTTCGATTCGATTATATCTCAGTTTTGTTCGGTTTAGTTATTAAATTGAAAAACCAAAAATATCGAAAAATAATTCGGGTGATCGAAAATAATATAAATAACCAAAATAACTAAAAATAATTAAAAAATAATCGAAAATAATCAAAAATAACTAAAAAATAATCGAAAATACCGAAAATAACCGATATATCCAAATATTTTTGGATAATCGAAAATAACCGAAAATAATTTAGTTTTTTGGGTATTATTTTAATTTTCGGTTCGATTTCATATAGTAAAAATAACCATGATTTTCTAAAATAATATTCGTTTGTTTATTTTTAACAGCAAAATTTTTTGGATAAATAATCAAGAAAACTAAAATGGTGATTTTCGGATTGGATAAAAAAGAGAAAACAACTGTGTAAGAAAATAAAAGTAATTGGGCTAATAAATCGGTCAAAAAATAATGACAAGAAAATGCAAAAGAATTCCTTCTTGAAAATTAAAATTATTGCATCGATTCTCTTTGAATATTGAGAAGGTCTTTAGAACATCAGTTAGATCCAATATATGCAAATGTAATCTTTTATTCAATGATAAGAGGTCCTTCATATAATCTATACAAAAATTATTTGAAATTTCTTCAATTTAAAGACTTTTAGAGGACTAAAATGTCTTTAGTATATGATCATAAACATACTATGTAACTTAAACATCTCTAAATGATAGAATTAAACACAACAATTCTAAAAAAACTAAAGTAGGACAATAAATCATCCTCAATAAAATGTAGTTGAAATAAAGGAGGAAAAAACACAATTTTATTGGAAAAATAGTCATTAAAATATTTAACTTTTGCGTTTGGACCATTTAAATACAAAATTTTTTAATGAGTTATTTAAATAACGATTTGTAATTAACTGCGCTGATTTAGTTATGGTATTAGTCAACATTAACAGTAGAGTAATATCGTTAACTTTGTTACTTATTTTTTATTTATAAATGTTTAGTTTTAGTTGGTTAAAATAAGTAACAGAATTAACAGTATTACTTTTAATGTTAATGTTAACTAAACGCATACCTCAATCAGTGATCATTATTTAAATAATTCATTAAAAGTTGATATTTAAATGATCTAAATGTAAAAATTCATGACTGTTTTCTCTATATTTAGGTGAATCACTTGAGCCTTGAACTTTGCTACCCCGGCGCACCGATACTCACTACAAACAAAGGAAGAGATAGATAGTAAACAGAGGAGACACAAGCAGCAAGAGCCCACTCGTATAGGTCCACCCCCAGGAGACTACCTCAACAACAGGATCTGCAACTGCCTCTGCTTCCATTTATGATGAAACTGCGGTCGACTAGTTCTGGATCTAGATACTTCTTCAACCGGTACCATCGCCCAAAAGCAAGGGAATCAACGAACGGGCTTCCCTCAGTTCAGTCTCCTTCGCCTTTGCTTTTCGTATTCTATGCGGCTTTCTCCAACTCTAATCTCAGGTTTTTCCAAGGATCTCACTATTGTGTCTTTGCCTTTTCTTCCTACGTACGAAAGGAATGGGTTAGGAGTCAGACATTCCCCGCAGGGCAAAGGTCGACAGAACAAGCTTTTTGTGTTATCCAATCATTTTTGGATACTAGCATTTTAGGCCATAATATCTCGTTTTTATTATGTATAAATACGTTTACTATATTTAGAACGTTAGTTAGACTTTTTGATAATAGGGTTGTGGTTTCATAAAAAGAATGAATAACATCTAAAGATTATTGCAATTTCTAAATTATTAGCGCTTTTCAAAGACATAAATCGCAAGATATAAACCTGGACATTCGAATATTCGGTTTGGTTTCGGTCGTTTATTTTTAGTTTCGGTTTTTTCGTTTGATAAGATTAAAGATCCATTCGATTATTTTTATATTTCGGTTCAGTTTCGGTCGGTTTGGTTATTAAATTTAAAAACAAAAAATAATAGAAAATAATTGAAATAACCAAAACTAATCGAAAATAACAAAAAAAAATAAAATAACCAAAATATCTGAAATATAACCGAAAATAATTCGGTTTTTCAGATATTATTTTGGTTTTTGGTTCGCTTTTGGTTAGTAACCAATAACCATGGTTTTATAAAATAATATCCGTTCGGTTATTTTTTATAATTGAATATCAACTAAAATCTGTTTTTCGATTCGGTTTTGGTTCGAATTATTTGTCGAGGCTTAGCAAGATATATTCGTTCTAGTCTTTTTAAATATCGTGACCATTTGACAATTTGGAGATAAGAAACAATATTTGGTTGGTTCCATAATAATATACGATTATGGTCATGATTGTTTGGAGAAAATTGCCTCAAGAAATTCTAAAATGCAAGTAATTTGTTCTAAGACTAATGGTATATTGTTTTATGTAGTGGTAACTAGAGATATCACATGCTCAACTGCGTTTCATGCTCGTGATGCTTTCCTCCCAATCACTAACAAAATCTTTGATAAACTCAAATGTATTCTTTGGAGTTTGCAAAACCTTTCAGACATTATAATCAATCGGTTGGAGTTAGTCTCAGATTACTCCTTGGCCATTTAAGACAAGCCAAAATCCACACCCACGATAACACTTCTTATTGGAATACATAAGATGTCTTACGACAAATTTTGACTACTACTCCTTCCATCTATCCACTTCTAAGGTAAATGGTCTTGCTCCTGAAATTGTGAAAAGTGTAAATAGAGATGGGCGCTTCTGTTCGTATGTGGCCATGTGCGGTCCCACATTAGAGTTGTGTAGGTCTGAGTAAATAATCCGAATCGAATAAACCGAACTGAAACCAAATTAAAAAAATGATTTTGGTTGGTATTCGGTTATAGAAAAATATTCAAACGGATCTTATTTTGTAAAACCATTGTTATTGGCTAGTAACCGAAACTGAACCGAAAACCAAACCGAAAACCGAAATAATATCTAAAAAAAATCGAATTATTTTCAGTTATTTTTGGTTATACAAAATATTTCAGATATTTCGGATATTTCTGGTTATTTTTTAGTTATTTTTAGTTATTTTCGGTTATTTTCAATTATTTTTCGATTATTTTAGTTATTTTTTCGGCTATTTTTCGGTTATTTCTGGTTATTTTTAGTTATTTTTAGTTATTTTGGTTATTTCGGTTATTTCAGTTATTTTTGGTTTTTAAATTTAATAACCGAACCGACCGAAACCGAGGTATAACCGAACCAAAACCGAACCGAAATATAAAAATAACCGAATGGATCTTTAATTTTATTAACCGAAAAAAGTGAAACAAAAAATAACCAAACGAAACCGAACCAAATATACGAATACCCAGATCTAGTTGTCAGTTTGGCCCTAACCGCGCTCAAATGGACAAAAAAAAATTTTTGAGTTATAACTTGGCCAGTGTATATGGACGAACGTATCAAAATATAAATGCACCCAAAATGATCATGTCGAGATGGGTATGTCCTTAGACGTTCAATTAACAAAGCAATAGTTTTTTTCTTGAAAATTGATAGTTGCTTTTGTAACAAAAATAAAATGGATTAAAAAATCGACATTATAATACAATTAAGAAAAAAAATTTAGTGAAAAATATAGTTTTCGTGGTTTTATGAAAAATATAGTTTTGGTGAAAAATACGTTTTTGTTTTTTTTTTTACTGAAAAACGTGATTTCAGTATATTACTCAAATAATAGTTTATTAATATTTTTCGTGTATATAAATTTAGTTAAAGAATTAATGATTGTACCATTTTGTTGGTAACACAATGCGCTGCGTAGTATTGGATTCTCTCTCTCTTAGGCGGATGAATAAAAAAATAGCCTCTCTTTTGAATCTCACAGATCTATCACCATTTTTGTTTCTCTACTCTTTGTTTCTTCTGCAAACTCTCGTTGAGTAGGTAAAAAAAAAGCCTTCGATAGCGTTTTAGTTTCTTGTTTCTTTCTTATCCTATCTTCTTAGCTTACCAGGAATTCTTGAAGTAAGCATAGGAGATTTTCAGGTTTGTTGTTTCGAAGCCTTCGGCGTCGTTTCATTTCCCCTTCAACATATTATGAAAAATTCTCTTTGTTTTTCGACTTGTATATGCTTTACGTTCCAAATTGACTAAATCCAGCTCTGGTCACTTCAAAAAAATTGACCCTAGTTTTTGTACAAATTGGCTGGAAATTAATGGGGAATGACGTTGAAGTGGAATTGTTTGTGTTACTTTTGATTAAGAGTTCGGAAATTTCTCTAGGGTTTTTAGCTATGGATATGTGCTTAATTTCAAAATGCGGACATTAGGAGCTGGTCATTGTTCTTGTAAAATCCTAATTTTTTTCCACAAAATTGCTGGAAATGGCTGGAGACTTAGTTACTGTGGCTTTAGGTTTTATTTATCCATAATTCTGGATGTTCATTTTATTTTTGGGCTAAACAAAATGAGCTTTTGCTTTAAGAGCTGAAATTCTATTAGTGTTAGATTCAGAGTTGTGTTCCTGTTCACTCCTGGCAATATATGTTAAATCAAATCAAATGTTAAAATGGGTTGATTCGTTGCTTAAGAATCTGAATCTTATTGTGACCTTTGCTGCAATTGCGTATGAAATTTGGTCTTGAAATAGTGTTCGTGTATTTTGTATTCTTTTCGATGTGTATTCTTCTCTCACAGTACTGATAATGTTGTGTCTTCTAACAGGGTATTTTTATTGGGTGGGTAGTAAATTTTATAAGGACATAAGATCGCCATTTTGTTTAGAAATGGAAGCTGAGGATGTGCTTGACCTACCAGCTTCAAGCAATTCTGGTTTGGAAATACAGAAAAATGGCCTTGAATCTGGGAATGGGTCACCTGAGGCTAATCCTTTAATTGGTAATAAGGAGAAAGATTTGGATCTAAACAAAGAGAGTTTGAGAGCTGTGGGTGGCCAGTGTTCTGGGGAAATAGTAACAGAGCAGGTTAGTGACGTTTTCAGTGTGAGTGTTGAAAGTGTGGCGGTAGATGAGAAAGTATGTATCCAAAAGGAAACACTAATTCACAGCACCACTTTGGATGTTAGTTGTATCCTTCTTTTGCTGTTCTATGTTGAAGGTTGCTTGCGTTTCCTGACCTTTTTTCCGATTAAGACATGGCACATAATCTGTTCCCATAATTATTTGCTACTCAGACTCTATGCCTGTGATTACGTTATCCTCTTCTGTTTGTCCATAATCCTTCATGACAGCTAAATCGGGTGTTAGAAGACCCCAAATAATGTCTGACGAACAGCAACCTACAGTCCATGTTACTTATAAGCACTTAACAAGGTTAGCTGGAAAAAGAGTCATAACGCAATTGCATGTAATCTCAAATTGCGCGAAGTGCTGTTTGCTTGTGAACTTAAAATTGTAATGCTCAAGCATTTCTTTTATCATGTGATTCTCTGCTTTACCATTCTCAATGGATTGCATCTTTCAGAGCTAGTAAGCAGAAGCTGGAAAGTTTATTACAGCAATGGTCAGAATGGGAGGCAGAATATACTTCCTTGGCTCAGGTATCTCCAAATGGAGAAGATCCTTTTACTCTCTAAATTGTTTTTTTATATCAGTGAATTTGATCATTTCTCACAATACGATCAAGTAAGATTGTGGTTATAAGAATCCTCATTGGACATCAAGCCACCAAAGTGTGTAATAATGTGAATATATGATACTAGATACTCTTCGACCAAATAAAGTATCATGCATAGACCTAATGTTTGGTATAATTTTAGATAGGTCTTATCCATGTTAGTAATGGGAAACCAGCTATTTGGTGCATGTAATTCAGAACTAGCATTTTTCAAAGGCTTGCTTATCATAGTCTCTAATACCAAGCTTTTTCTAACAATCTATGAGCAATTGTCCTACAGTCATTCAGTCTATATGATAAGATTTCACACTTTACATGGAGCACTTGTTTGTTGGTTCGGTTTTTGGTAGAATAACAAAATTTGACTTCATCAAGTATGCAACTTAAGAATCCTTTCATTTGGTTATATGCTCAGGATCAAGAACAACCATTAGAATCTGGTGAGGAGACATATTATCCCGCCTTACGTGTTGGATTGCATAAGAATTCATCTGTGGTAAGTGACATGTATATAATCTTTTATGTTGTCAATACTAGTAAACGTTGTAAGTGTTGATATCAATAATCTTTTATGACATGTATATTAACTGAGGCATTCATGTGCATATGCAGTCATTTTGGATTGACAACCAAACTGGTCCCAAACCATTGAAAGAGTTTGTTCTAGTGGAAAGTAGCACAACTCCTCTTTATGACCGTAAATTTTCAGTCGGATTGAATTCAGCAGATGGATCAAATAACTTGGAAGGGTAAATCGAATCTGGATTTGTGATAATTTCTTCTTGCTTCTAGTTTTATCTTCCATAGATCTTAATGCATCCTTTATTCTGATTTGCTTACATTAATTGTTATAGCTTAACCTAACAGTGAATGTGTTAATGGTCTTTAGACTAATGCATTCTTGCAACACTCCATATATTTTCATTGTTCTAGGGGGTTGGAGATTATTGATGATCCTCCACGATGCTTCAATTGTGGCGGCTATAGTCATTCTTTACGAGAATGTCCAAAGCCTTTTGATCGATCAGCAGTTAATAGTGCCCGAAAGCTTCAGAAATCCAAACGAAATCAGAATAGTGGGTCCCTTCTACCATCGCGATATTATCAAAAACTTCAAAGTGGAAAGTATGATGGCTTGAAACCCGGGACACTTGATGCAGAAACGCGTCAGCTTCTTAATCTTGGGGTAACGGTTAACGTTTATTTCCTGTGTATAGTTCTACCAATATGCTGGATTCTAGATTTCGAGTATCAGGAAAATAAGTATTCTAATTAGTTCCTTTCTTCTTGTGAAGGAACTAGACCCTCCTCCGTGGCTTAACAGAATGCGAGAGATTGGGTATCCTCCGGGATACTTAGGTAAGCTTTTCTGCTCTGTTTTAGTATCGTTGATGTAGATGCAGAAGAAGTGGATTTCTCTGTTATCGTGTAGGAGCTAACCTATACCATATCCTCACGCCTTATATTGTTCCTGCTTCTTCCTGTGCTACGTCTATAGCTCCAGAAGATGATCATATGTCTGGAATCACTATATTTGGAGAGGAGGAGACTCTGGAGGAAATGGAGAGCGAGGATGGAGAAATTTTAGAAAAAGCAAACCCTCCAGAGCCCCAAATGAAAATGACAGTTGAGTTCCCAGGTATAAATGCTCCATTACCAGAAAACGCAGATGAATGGCTTTGGGAAGCCGCACCTTCATATAGGAGCAGCAGAAGCAACCACCGATGGCATCAAAGAACAAGCAGAGGACATGATTATAGAGACGATGCTCCACTCGGTGTTGAATCATCCAGTTATCCTCCAAGGTATGGTAGTAGAAACGATTACGGTTATGGCTCAAAAGATTATAGATCTAGGTCAAGAAGCCCAGACATGGAAGCATCGCTAACCGAAAGAAGTAAGAGGGATTATTCTTCTTATTATCCTGATTTCCCGGACAGAGACAGGAAAAGTGAGTGGGAGAGGGATAGGGATATGGAGAGGGACATCGATAGAGATAGGGATAGGGATAGGGATAGGGACAGGGACAGAGTTAGGGACAGGGACAGGGATAGGGACAGGGATAGGGACAGGGACAGGGACGGTCGTTGGTCTTATAAATTAAGCAGCAGAAGATGAATGGTGAGATTGTAGCTGTGTTTGTGTAATATTAATAGGTTTAAGGACAAAGATAGGGACAGGGACTCTCTGTTTCCTCTCTCTCTCTAAGTTAGAGTTTTTGTAACATTTTAAGAAAAAAGAAAGGTTTTTGCTATGTTTTCAGAATTTGGATTTTATACGTTTAGATGTAGTTTGCGACAAGATATGATGACTACAAATGACTATAAAGATGCTACTGGTTTGTTTATGTTTATGCGTATTAAATAAAGCTATATGTTTTAACCAATGAAATGTACTAATCTAATATGTTAATAAATATAAAAATTACGAACCTGCAAAATGAATTACAAGTCCTTTGCTAGATCTTTCTTAAAATGAATGATGTTAATATCTGCTAAGAAAAGTATTTTGTATATTAATAAGAAAGATTATTTGAATAAGTTTATTTTTATCTTTATTTTTTGAATTTCTTTTAACTACATAAATTTTTTTTTATAAATTATTATAATTACATAAATTTTATTAATATTTACATATTAATTCGTTATTAAAATTGATTTTAATTCAAAAAAACTGATTTTAACTTGTATATATCACAAAATTGTATTAAGACACAATGGAAAGAACATGGGTCTGCTTGGAGTCATATTACAAACAATGTTAGATTTGTTCTTCGCCCCCATAGTGAAGCTTTTTGTAGCTTCCAAAGCATCAATTATATAAGAATGATTAAAAAGGATGAAGGATTATGTTTATTTAATTGGCCACTTATATAAAATATATTAGTTTTGTTTATTTCTCTGTCGCCCGCGATTGCGGCTGTGATTAACATTATGGTTGCAGTTACACAGTTAACATTACAATTGTGAGTATGATATATGTTATTTGTTTGTATGTCGTCGGTGGTTACAATTACGATTAATTGTACATTTTTTTAATCATACCGATATTTTAGTCAATGATAAAAACTGTAATGTATTATAAGATATTGTTTGACCGTTGTAATTGACTGCAGTAGATAAATGAACAATAATTTATCCTAAAATTGTAGCATAAAAGATGAAACCGAATTTTATATCTATAAAATCGATGCCCGGGTGGTGTATCGTGACCATTTTGAAGTTTTTCTATAAGAGACTAAATAAAGCATGTATGAACATGAACATGAAAGTACTAATATTTAATGAAGCGGACAATATTTATTATTGTTTTGTTTAAGGCATTCAATATTTTAACTATAAGAGAATAAAAAGAGTTACACAAGTTAGTAAATTATGAAAGCAAGTTCGACTTTGAGCCCAAATTGGACGAAATTCAAGTATGTGATCCTATTTTTAAAAATTAATATATTGATTTTTATTTGGGTAATTGAATAAAATAATAATATTTCAAATTTTAATTCTAAATATATCATTAATCATTTAAATTTCTAAAAATACCACAAATTTAATAATAAAATAATTAAAAATTTCTTCCTAATAAAAAAATTTAAACTCTAAATTGAAAAAATGAACCCAAACATTATGTTTTAATTTTACATATAGTTTATTTAAATTAAATAATTATTTTGTACATAATAATTTGTGGTATTTTTGGAATTTTATTTTTACGGTGCTAAATTTAGAAAATAAAATTAAAATAGTGTTATTTTATGGTATTACTCTTTTTTATTTACTAAAATATGTTTTCAATATAATGACAGAAATATATATAAAAGACATCATAAATTCAAACCCTAACATTGCAGATTTATTCTTTTTTCTTTATGATATTATCAATAAACAAAAGGGGCCTATTTTTCTTATAGTTTACGGCATTAATTTGAAAACACATGGCCAGCTCACTTTTCTCTATATGAAATTATATTAGTTTGTATATCAATTCTAATCCGTTGACAATTATTGATGCCTTTGGCTTCTACGAAACAATATATAATTGCTTTCTTTATTGCGAAAACTACAACCACCAAATATTTTCATAATAACACCGTTTTAAATTTATTTTTTAAATTTAACACATTAAAAATAAAATTTTAAAAATACTATAAATTATTATATGAAAATAATTATTTATTTTAAATAAACTATATATAAAATTAAAATATAATATTTGGCTTCACTTTATCCAATTTAGAGTTTATATTTTTTCATTAAAAAGAAGTTTTTAATTATTTTATTATGTGATATTTTGGAAATTTAAATGATTAATGTTATATTTACAACCAAAACTTAAAATATTGTTATTTTAATCAATAGCCCTATATCTTATTATATATCTAAATATATTAAAAGTAAATATTTTAAAATAACATATTTTTAAGTTTATCTTCTAAATAAAAAAAAATTAAAAATAAAATTTCTAAAATAGTATAAATTGTTATATAAAAACTATAATGTTTGGATTCATTTTTTTTCAATTTACAATTTAAATTTATTTTATTAGAACGAGATTTTTAATTATTTTAGTATTAAATTTGTGTTATTTTAGAAACTTAAATGATTAGTATTATATTTGAAATAAAAAATTTGAAACAATGCTATTTTATACAATTATACATATATTAATATAAAATAATTTTAGAAGAATAAATCTTATCTTTTGATTACAAAAATCATAAAAAAATTTGTTATTTGCTAAGATAAGAATATTCTCTCTAATTGCTTTGATATGTTGGTACAAAAAAAATTTGCGCATAACAAAAAAAAAATAAAATTTCTCAATCTTTTTCTTTTCATGTGAATCACAACGAAACGGTTCAATAACACAACATCTTTATACGAAAGAAGTTGATTCGTATTTCACACTTAGGGATAGTGGAATCACTAATCCACTTATTACTCCCGTAAAATTTCTCAATCTTAATTATAAATTTATAACTATATATCATTTATAACAATAAAATAAAATGCGAAGCTATTAAAAATAAGGAATTATAAAGGTAGAGATGTAACAGAAGAGAGCATATTAATAATACAAAGAGCAATTTCACTCAACTCATACAGCTTATAATTCTCTCCACCAATTGGAGACGTCCACGTCATCACACTACCACCTTCACCGTCACCGTCTCTTTCTCCAAACCCATTCTCACACGTCACGGCGGCTTCCATGGCAGCGCTCACCATCACATTCACCGTCTCCATCTCTTCCCTCGTTACAAAAACCCTCACAGCTTCCTCCAATATCTCCGCCGCGTCCTCGTAAAGCTCAAGGCAGTCACGGAGGCAAGCACGGCCGAAACCGTCGTCGTCGAATCCTCCTCCGTTGCTTAATAGGTGTTGAATGGTGGAAGATGTTGCGGTGGCGTTGTCGAGAGCTTGGAGCATTGGAATTAGGGCAAGAGAAGAGAGATTGGTGAGAGTAGGAGGAGGAGTGAATATTGGAGAATTGTTGAGAGATGAAAGACAGAAAGTAAAATCGAAAAGTGTGGATTTGGATTCGCATGCTTTGCATGTTTGTTCGATCATATCGATTGTTGAGTTTCCTTGAGAGACAAGGAAGAATAAGAAGATAAACAGAAGAGAAATATTCATTTTGGTAGTTATGAGATTCTTATTCTTCTTTCTTAATGTTGTTTTTGATTCGTTTATACATAAAAGAGATGAATTTTGACTATTTGAAATGGTTGAGTAAAGCATGATCAATCAAAGGTTTCTCTTGCTTCTACTCTAATACAACTATACTAGATTTATATTCACACATCAATTATAAAAAATATTCACAAATTATATAATAATTTTAATTCAATAAATGTAAATTAAATTTTATATCATTTTAATTCTTATTTAAAATTAATTTAAATATTTTTTAAATTATTTTTCGTATGTATAATTTAATATATAATATATATTTTCGAATTTAATAATAATTTTTGTTCCAATTGAGTATTTAAAACTTAAAATTCCAAAAATTACATAAATTATTTTATGAAAATATATATATTTATAGTAAATAAATTACAAATATAATTAAACTATTATATTTAAGTTTTTTTTGCTAATTTAAAATTTAATTTTTTATTAAAAATAATTTTTAAGGTATTTTAATATTAAATTTGTATATTTTTAAAAATTTAAACTAATGGTGCTATATTTACAAAAAAACTTTAAAAAATATTATTTTTGTCAATTTTCCTTATGAAAATAACATAAATAATTATATAAAAATATTCATTTACTCTAAATAAATTATAAAAAAATTTTAAAAATTATTAAATTATTTTTTTCACTTTAAAATTTAATTTTTCTGTATTTTAATTTCAAATTTTTGCTATTATTATCAATTTTAACTTTATTTATAATTTATTTATAATAAATATGTATTTTTATAAAATTATTTTTGTTAATTTTAAAAATTTTAATTTTATATCGATAGATTTGGAAATTTTTTTAAAAAATATACTATTTTAATATATTATTCAATAAAATATAGTCAAATCACAAAACCACTAACTGTCAAATGAATGCAAATGTGACAAAACATGCAATTTAATATAATATAAAAGACGTGCAGATTTAGGATTAGTATTTTAATTATACTTTGGGATTAAATAATATTAAAAGACGTGCAGATTATGAAATGTGTTTAGTTTAATGTAAAACTAGAATATTATGTGTGCTATGCATATATTAAAATTAATATTTTAAAATTTTTTATTATTTGAATGAAAAAATTATAAATATATTTTAATTTAAAATAATATATATATATATATATTATAAAAGAATGATATTACTATTATTATATATTATTCAAATAATATTGTATTATTTTATCGTTGTTTTTGCGATATGTTAATCAAAAATACATTTATAAATTTTTAGTAAAATATTTGAAACATTTTTTAAATTAAATTAATAAAATTAGTAGTTTAATTAATTTTGTTATGTTATAAAATCTACTTATATATAGAGTAGTCATAATAAAAAATAATTATTAGTTATTCAAATTTAATATTACAAACAACTGATATAATATAAAATTTTATTTATAAATATATTAATTGTGTTTGGAAACAAAAAAAATTGAGTGATATAATTTCTATATGATTTGTGATTTAGATATGCCGACTATATTATTACACAATATATATATATATATATATATTTCTATAAAATAATTATTATTACAATATATTAATTTTAATTATTGAGTTAAAAAGTAAAGTTACATATAATATAAAAATAGTATTAAATAGTGTTAATGAAGTTTCTATATCTATAAAAATTCGTCATATTTACTTTCCTTATATATGTGTACAATAATTAATTATTTATGTAAAAACAATCTTCTATTTTTAACATTGACGAGTAATTAAATGTGTAATTTAGTAAGTCAAAATTTCCTTATTTTTGAATCTTCGTATATTTGAAAATTAAATAGTGTTTGGAAACTCATTAAATTCTATAATTACGTTATTTAATTAAGATGTTTAGATAATAAAATAAATAATTTATATTTAAAATTAAATTAATTAGTAAAATTATTGAGAATAAATATGGTGATGACACCTAAGCAATTTTCACTCTCAATACTTCTCTTTTGATATAGAGTAGGTGTCCAAAATTGAGAATAACAATATTTTTAATTTTACGTTCAAAGAATCAAAGAGGATAATAAGCAAAGTATCTAATAAAATTAATTAAAAAATAAAAAGAACGGTTAAAGTGTTTAACCATCGGTTACAGTTACCAAATCATTACGGTTAAATGCTTTAACCATCGGTCTGGTTGAACTGTAATTGTCCCTTCCCACATCGCCGATCTAAAACAGAGACTGTTGTTTTCCAATTTTCATACAGAAATCCTCAAATTTCTACCACCCAAACTAAAAAACTAGAGCCCTAACCGTTACTTTCCTGATTTGATTGCTGTAGAAGGAGAAAACGAATTAGCTTTTCTGTGCAGAACATGGCGGTTCCGATGTTGGGTGGGTTTCCGATCTTCTTGGTAGTGAGAATTCTGGGTTTCATCATTGCGGGTTTGGTTCTAACATGGACCATTCACTACAGAGGAGGATTAGCTCTTTCTTCCGAAAACAAAGATCTCATCTTTAATGTAAAGTCTCTCTTTTGATTTTGGTCTTTATCGTGACGCAAATGATTGGTTTTTTAGTTGACCCTTTATTCGGATTTTTGATTTATGAATTCAAGAATCTGGACTCAGATTGATTTAGTTCTTCTTGATCTTTATCTATTGATTGTGTATTGTGAAACTGGAATTTCAGTTTTGTGTTTTCTGTGTGATCTAAACCGCTCAGATTTGGGATGTGTAATGTTCTGATCCAAAGATAAATCTGATGATGTCAAGTATCTTTTTTTGCAGGTTCATCCAGTTTTGATGGTGATTGGACTCATACTCTTCAATGGCGAAGGTAAACAAATCCATTTTTCCTCCTTCACATGTTTCCTTCTACTTTTAGATATTTTGTTCCTTTATTGCTTCATATTTCTTTCATGAAGATGTTTGGTTTAGTGTTTGTAGGAAGTTTAGCTTCATATGTTCATTGTTCAATGAACAAGACTTTGAATTTGTCATGTCTTTCGAGCCCCCTATTGACCATTCTAATGTCAAGAGGTTTAGGATTCATACTCTCTGGTTTCATGTTCGATAATATCGCATTCTCATGGATTTTGAAAGTCTTGGATAGTGTTGACATGATTGATTCATGTTTTGCATATCGTCCATTCTAACGTCATCAAGAAGTTTAGGATCCCTAGTATCAGTTGTCATGATCGATTACCGCAATCTTGATTCGTCAAAGAGGATCGCAGACACTTTTTGTAACAATTGGGTACATTGAAATTTTGCAGCAATGTTAGCATACAAGTCAGTTCAAGGTACAAAGAACTTGAAGAAATTGGTTCATCTTACACTACAATTCACAGCTTTTATCCTAAGCTTAATTGGAGTGTGGGCTGCTCTCAAGTTCCATATCGACAAAGGGATTGAAAATTTCTACAGTCTCCATTCATGGCTAGGCCTAGCTTGTCTCTTTCTCTTTGCTTTCCAGGTACATTTCTCTTCCTTTAAACCAAAATCTCCATTACTCTGGATAAGTACCAAGAACTCAAAAACTAGTATTACAAACAGTGGGCTTCAGGGTTTGTGACATACTGGTACCCGGGTGGTTCAAGAAACAGCCGTGCTAGCTTGATGCCGTGGCACGTGTTCTTAGGGGTTTTCATATATGCATTGGCCATAGTGACTACAACCACAGGTATACTCGAGAAGGTGACGTTCCTGCAAGTGAACCAGGTGATAACTCGGTATTCCACTGAGGCAATGTTAGTTAACACAATGGGTGTTCTGATTCTTGTTCTCGGCGGTTTCGTGGTACTCGGTGTTGTTACTCCAGTAAACGGCAAAAATCAAGTCCTTACACAGTAGGGAGAACCTCAACAAGATGAAGTTTTTACAATCATGATTACTTTCAACATTTAGACCTATGGAAACACTTTTCGTTGATGCAATTGAGCTTATTTGAAGTGATCGTAAGCTAATCGACAAATTTTGTGAGAGCCTATGGAAGATTAAATCCCAAGAAATAGAATTTGAGAAAGATTTGTATCAATTTCTATGAAAAGGTGGAATATGAGAAGCCTTTACTCATACATCACATACAAAGAAAAACACCACCGATATCGATAAATCTTTCCCGGAGAGGCGGATGATGAATCGCACTCTTCACAGTCAAAAGTTTCTAAATAAACATGTCAAGGCCAGAAAAACGAATCCGGTACTCAGGAATGAGAAGCGGGTGAGGGTGGCAGTGCCGGTAAGTTATTCTATGCGGGTTGTAAAGAGAAGAGAATGGAGAAGAAGAGCTTTCACCTTTGCTGTGGGCAAAATTTGTAGAGCTTAACTTTGCTTAGACAAGCAAATGTTCTTTCTGATATTCTCTCACGATGACAGGCACGCTTGTGGGAGGTACCTGAAGAAGATACGATGAGAGGTGCATTAGATTCGGATGAATGGAGAAACTGTGATGCATGAATTATGTTTAGAGATTAGATTTGAGGATCCTAACGTGATGTTCTTCTGAACTTGCAAATAATAATATAGTTAAGAATCGAAAGGGATTTTACGAGAGGATGATTCATCTTACCATGCCGTAGTCTGTGATTATCATGGAAATGTAGTCTGACGGAGTAGCATCGTACCTGCCATTAGAATAATCTTAAATGAGTTCAGCGGTAGAGAAGAATAATGTTAGAACAACATTTTTGCTTCACATATAAAAAAAAAGTTTACATTAAGTTCAGAAACTGCAGATTTGCATTGTTGGTCAAACCATCTAAGTAGTTTATATCTTCTCTTCCATGTACTTTTGCAATAGCATTTGGATCACCTAAAGAAACAAAATCAGAGGCGGTGTAAGAGATGATACTGAAAGAGATAAATCATACCAAGCTCATTGGAGCATATTGAATCCAGTTGCACCCTCTCATGGAACTTGTAGGCTTCACAACATACTAGCACAGGAACACGAAACGCACTTGCAACCATTGCAACACAAGCAGTGCCAACCCTTGAGTAAACTGTTCCGTTTGACAAAACTGATGACGCACCCAAAAACACTTTGGTTACTTCGTGCATGATATACGAAATGGCATTAATATGAGTGTATGTACAGTTAATGCCTCGTTTGATCAATCTACGAAGCAGCAGCTGTCCTTCGAGCTTTGGGCGGGAATCCACCACCAAGACACGGAACCTTTTTCTGAGTTCATGTGCATGTAATAATACCATCTCAACAGCAGTTGGAGATCCATAGGTCAGAAGCACATCACCGTCTCTTATTTTAGTAACAGCATGTTTAACTATCACCTTATCTGCCACTTTGATCTTCTCGTTAATGAACCGTTCAATATCTGATTGAAGAGAAGCTTTTGCTTCAGATTCAGAAAGTGTTATATGAAGCTTTGCTATCCTGGTTTTCAAGAACCGGATTGCATTTCCCATGCTAATTGAAAGTGGGCGGCATTCTATGAGGAAAGAGACATAGCTACTTATTTTTGCAGTCATGTCCCTGCTAAGAGTCTTCTCAGGCGGTGTGGAATAATCTTTGACAACTTCTTGGAATGCCTGTAGCATTGCAATACACCTGGCATTGCCACCAGATATATCCCCGGACAGATATTGAAGACCAACCTGATAACAACTGATACTCATTCAACTTTTCATTGAACATAAAGAAGCACTAGCAATTTCTCATCAGAACAAGCAGTTCCTTGTTTTTAACTAAGAGATGATCAATTGGTTCCATAAAACAAGCACCAACCAAATGAAATCAAGAGAAAAAAAATACCTTATACACAGCAGGGTGCATAGGGTCAAGTTGGAAGAACTTTGTTCCGAGATCAGGAAGTTGGGTCCCATGCTCATACTGAGGCAAATGCCTAAATAGCTCAACCCTATTTTTAGCCTCGGTCTGTTTCACAACAGCACGTCTTTTTGCCTTTACGACTCTACTCTCATCATCATATTGCATGCGAGGATGAGGAGCATCTTTCTTTCTATCCTTCTCAGATAGGCCTCCTTTCTTTTCAGGTGGTCCAGTAGCAACAGCTCCATCATTCTTCTGAGAAGAGGGCTTTGCTGATTTAGTAGCTTTAACATTAGTTGAAGCCACAGAGCCTGAGGTCATTGGTTCCACCTTACCACCTTCAGCTAATATAACACAAAATGATCAAGATTGCGAAAGACAAGAAGATAACACAACATACCAAACGATTTCATCTGGATAAAGCGGAAAAGAAACCACGCTAGATATAACCATGTACAACTCGACAATACCATGCGTAAACAGCTCATGAAATACCTTTTGCAGCTGCTTTAGCAGCTCTTTGAGCTTCTTGAAGAGCTCGTCTCTCAGATTTTGTGGTTTTCTCTTTCAACGGCTTAGAATTCTTCTTCTGTTCATTCTGCAGTTCCATTCCACTAGCCTTCTCTGCAATTAAAAGAAAAACATTGTGATTCCATTAGCCTTGATATTCCCGAAGAACCAATTTGCAAATCAATCAAGACTCTATAATTCGAAGACCACATAGAAAAGTTTTGGGCAAGAGTTTTTTGAACAAAGTGACATTACCAGAGAGACCATGAGGCATATTCACGACGGATGCGGTGGTTAATCCACTGGCAGGAACACTACTAGATTTAGCCGCTGCCATAGAATCGATCCCGACACCGGGAAGTGAAGACGCAACCGGAACAGACAATTTTACGAAACTGCCTCTGGAAACGCGTCCCGGAGACGCCATCGTTGAGCCGTCTGGGAAATCGCGACGGCTAGAGTAAGAAAACGAAGAAGGAGATACGGCTGAGGCAGCGGCAGAGCGAAGAAGGAAGGTATCAGATGAGTTGTGGCGAGGCGGAGGAATCATGACGGGGGAGAGTGAGTTACCGGAGGGAGAAATGGTGGAAACGGGATGAGAATTGGAGGCAATCGGGTCGGGTTGTTGAGTCGAATCGGGTTGGGATGATGTGAAGAAGCCAACTTGCCGGACCTTTGGATCGACAACAGCGCGAGGGGTTCGTCGAGACTCCATCGCACAGAGAAGCTTAGCGTATTGTAGCTATGGCTTTAGGGATCGAATAAAACGGGGAATAAGATTCTTTTTAATGTTTCTTTTTTCTTTCTCTATAGAAAAATGAAAGTTTTTTTTCTTCAAATTATTACGAACATTTGAGCTAATCTTCGGAGTCTCATTCACTCTATCAGTATTTCGAGGTGATCGGTGTTTAGTCATTAGATTAGACCGTAGAGGTTTCATTATATTTATAATAGTCAGTTACACTGATTAATACTTTAAAATAGAATTTCTTATTTTAAATGTAGTATTTTAAATTTAAATATTCAATATAGTATAAATTATTTTCCGAAAATATATATTTATAATAAATAAATTACAAATATAATTAAAATATTATATTTATATTCATTTTTCAAATTTAAATTTTTATTTTTTCTTATTAATTTTTTTTAAAAGTATTTTAATATAAAATTTATGCTATTTTAAAAATTTAAACTAATAATTTTATATTAGAAACAAAAATTTAAAATAATATTATTTTGTCAATTACCCAATTTTATTTATTTTAGTCATATTTTTTTACTATTTTAATTTTTACAATTTAAAAAGTCTTTTATGTTTTTTAATTAACTTCTATAATTTTTTTAAGTCGGGAGTTTTAGATTTTACAAATTAAGTTTAACTATCTTTTCTCTTAAATATTTTTAATATATTAATTGAAAAATATTTAATAAAAAAATCTCACATTCACATGTAATTTAACAGTGTTTCACGCTAATGTATCACATTATCAAAATATTTTAAAGTAAATATTAAGAATATTTATGAAAATAGCATTAGATAAATATTTAATAGAATATTATATATAAATTTCTAATATTTCGACATAAAAACAAATACAATATAAAACAAATATTAAAAATTTTAAAAAATTAGTCAGACAAAACATAAACAAAAAATTTAGATTAATTGAATATTTATCACATCTAAAATTTATTACCTATTTAATAATATTGTTTATCTAAGATATATACAGCTTAAATTCATTTGTATAATCCGATTTATTGTCTATTTTATTTATATAATTAATATTAAAAATTTTAAAAAATTATTTAAGATAAGAGATCAATTATGTATGTATCTAATTTATATTTATTAATTAATTAATTAATTAATTAATTATAATATGTGAATATTTTTTCTTGTAAAACGTGGATCTAAATCTAGTTAAGTTTTTTAACCAAAAGAAAAAATCGGCATGGATTAACTAAATTTAAATATCTCACTAATAATTTCATATGGATTTATAATTCGATTGTATCTTGTGAGACATTTATATTAAAACATTTTCGATACAATTTAACGATGAATTTACGAAGAATTAGTAATACATGAATATGAATAATTATTATATTATAATGGTATCTTTCATATAGATTTTGTTTGTAAATTTATCAAAATTATTAAAAATTGAATATCTTATATCTTTGAAACATGAGAGCTATAGTTGAAGAGAAAGAACAAATGGTTCATATATTCGTCATTTTCATTACAAAGAAGACAAGATGTAGGAGAATTTAAGCTCCACTTTACTAGTATCTCACCAGTTGGCAATCTATTTTAATTGGCAACCTAAAAAGTGAATACGTGTTTAGCAATAAAACCTTTGAACCACACGACTTTAGTCCACGGTTGCATTTGCTGACGAGGTCGAAGCACTTCCTAGATGCTTGAGGAGGAGAAAAAGGTTGTAGCCTTGTTGGAGGTTACCTAATGGAAGTAATCAGCGCCACGGGAAGGCTTCGCGATGGGGGTTACATAACAATTTCTCTCTCAAAACTAGAAGGGAATAATTATAGGTTCTCCAAAAAGGTAAAATCTAACTATTGCCCAATGTTGCATCGTAAATCTTGATATTAGTAAGAATCCCAGTAAAAACTATACCAAACGGACTAAGATTGTCAACAAAAATCCCATGATGAAGCTAATTATCATACTAATAGTTTGTAGAGGTTCCATTGTTGACGCTAACACCGAAGGAAATGCTTAGCGAGTGGTCTCATTGCGAAGAGAGACTTCCAAAATGTTTTGTTTTATTATAAAAAATGGGATTGATCGTTATTTTAATTCATATAAAAGATAAGATATAATAAATATTTAGATAGAATATAATTTACAAAACTTAATAAAGAAAAAATATCTCCTTTGTTTGAACTACCAACACAAACTTTGAATTGTATAACATTAAATTCGATTTTAAAACATCAGGTTTCTGGTTCCATTAAATTTCTCATAAATAACTATCCTCTTCCCGTTTGGGGCAGCTACCACTACTGTATTTTATATAAGTATATTTAGTTATCTATTATAATTTTTAATATATTATTTTAATAAAATAATTTTATTGTAACGTATTATTAACAAAAATGTTATGATTACGTGTTATTATCACAATGAATTTAAAATAAATACATAAATAAGATTAATTTATTAAAATAATTACAGTACATGTTATTGTTATTAATTTATTTATACAATCAATATATTCAATATATTTAAGTTATTACAATAATTACAATATATCTCATTGTTATTAATTTAGTAAATCAATATATTTTACTATGAGATCAATGACATATATAATTTATTTAAATTATAGAAATACTTTTTGAATTTAATGACATAATAATATATATAATTAATAATATATGTATATCTTTCTAAGATATATATAATTCAATGACATATAATATACTTTATGTAAATCCTTACTATTTCAATATAAAAAACAAATATAATATAAAATAAAATTTTAGAAATTTTAAAAAATTATTCAAACAAAATATAAAACAAAAATTTGTCTAAATTGAATATTTATCGCATCTATAATTTATTACTTTTAAATAATATTATCTATCCAATATATAGATAATTTAAATTCATTTGTATAATCTGATTTCATTGTATATTTTTATTTGTATAATTAATGTTAAAAATTACAAAAAAAATATTTTACTAAAAATAAAATTGTTTATGTATCTAATTTATATTTACTAAATAAATAATTAATTATAATATGTGAATATTTTTATCCGCACAGGACCTGGATCTAAATATAGTATATATGAATTGAAAAGCATTTTAACAAAAAAACTTCATGTTCATGTGTGATTTATAAGTATATTATGCTTACGTATCATATTATCAGAACATTTTAAACCAAATATTGCATAAGACATAATTTATTACTGTATTTACGAAAATGACAATAAAAAATATTTAACCGTATATTATGTGTATATCTCTAATATTTGGACATAAAAAGTAAACACAATATAAAACAAATATATTATAAATTTTGAAATTTTGGTTAAACAAAATATAAAATAAAAGTTTGGATTACTTGAATGTTATCACATTCTATAATTAATTACCTATTTAATAATATTGTCTAACCAAAATATAAACAGTTTAAATTCATTTTTATAATGAGATTTCATTGCCTATTTTATTTGTGCAATCAATATTAAAACATTTTAAAAAATATTTTAAATAAGAGATAAATTATGGACGTATCTAATTTATATTTACTAAATAAACAATTAATTATAATATATGAATATTTTTTTCTGAACAAATTGGGAATCTAAATCTAGTATGAATTTATTACATAGCTAAAAATTCATTGTGCTAAATATTTAGTTAATAGTATACTACTTCATTGTACTTAGTTAGTTATTGTAATATGTGAATTTATAACTTGATCAAATAGTGTATTATGATAAAATTTGGAATTTGGAATTTGAGCATTACCTCATTCTCGAGACCACAGGGGAGCCTTTCTCCAGCAGCAATTACCACATCTCCAACAGTATCTTCCATCATTCACGAGTTTTCTCCTCACTTTTCTAAGGAGCTTCAAAATCAAAAGGCCGTTTTAATTAGGAGAAAAAACAACTATCGTTTTAATTAGCATCATAATCAGCACAGTCAACTTACCAGTCAATCCTTACCAGTCAAGTCTCAGTTACATCATCGACATATTATCTCTGATGACAAATGTAACCGATGTTGTATTTCACATGAATATGAGATCCCATACCTTCTTTCTCTATCTTTTTATACAAATGTTAGGAAGGAAATTAGGGATATTAACTACAACAATATGTCAAACCAATGCAAATATTCACGATAATATTCGATATTTGCTGACGAGTTATGATCAATTACGAATGACTCTGTTCAAAAGTATACTATATTTTATCTGCTATGGCGAATATGGAAAAAGAGGAATGATCTCTACTTTAATGGAAATACTAAATCAGTCATAGCATTTTATAAAAGTGTTTGGATGATGCACGCGAATGGGAATAAACTAGTTTTCACTAAACCAAAGGAATAAACCGGTTTAAACAACCGTATAAACCAGAAAGACACAATTTGATACAAGTAAATAAAAAGTAGAAAACAGAAGAAATACAGAATTTGTTCACATTTTGAGTTGTTAACATACAAAAATAAGTTCAGAAATGTAATTATCAACAAATCATACCCAATGCAATTCGAAATTGCATGTCAAAAGAGTTTTGAGTCAGCCTTTGACCTCTGCTTATCAGAATCTCATGTTCTTATGTGCTCGCAGCCATACAAATAAAAGCAAAAGAAAATCATCCCTCTGACTCGATAATAGTATTTGCACTCTTCTTTGCACGAAGCCGTTTCATCCTACAAAACATAGGATTCAAACAAAAGACGAATTAAGATGCAAAGCCAAACACTTACAGTTACATGTGAACTAGATTCAAAAGCATGTACTTTCAAGTGAATCATCGATTACTCATTCCACAATTACTCAAAACAAGAAATGAGATGCAAAGCAGAAAATGCAAACCCATGAGAACAAATTAGTAGTGATTGAAGTACACAAAAAGGGCAATACAGTTCCATGTGAAGAAAGTGTTTAATTGTAACACAGAGATTAGTTATACTGTTTATCTGCGGATAGATGCTTAAGTTGCAGGTCTTATATATAGAGATTTGATTTGAGATTGGTCAACCAATTTTAGCCTCTAAAAAATCTTCATGAAACTCTATAAGCTCCTTGAGCTTATAAAGTTATTAAGAGAGGAATAAAATGTTTCACCTTATGGACGAGATGTACTTCTCTATCTCTGGTTTCTGATCAGAGCTAAAAGCAAACCATTTTTCATGAGGACATACTTCACTCCAGCTTCCTAAATCTACACACAAACAAAGGAAAGAGATTATAATTACTATAAGACAAACGAAGAGCTTGTACATTTTTCAGACCTTGAAGCAAAATGTTTGATTCTTCATCGTATGACTTCAGTCTCCAGAAAATAAGACCGTTGTCATCCAATTCCACCGGGTTGATTCTAACAGCATCATCACATCCTTGTTTTGCTGCAAAAACAATTAGAAAAATAAGCCTTGAAACATATGACTATTGTTATGAAGAACTAAAGGAGTCTAGATTTTGTACTTTTAGATAACATGTCCATTGCACTTTGCATTTCAGAATGAACTTCTTTAGTTTCAGCATTTACTTGCGATACAATTGCATCATGTTTTTGAATGGTTAACGGAATCCCATTATTCTCTATTACAGCTTTGGCCAACACATCTTGTAACTTCTGCTTCAGTTGTTTCTCCTACAACAGAAAGGTTTAAGAATGAATCAAGTGTTGTCAAACTTAAATTGTGAACACTTAGTAGATGTTACAGTTACCTTCTCTTTTGCTGCATTCAATTTTTCTTTCGCTTCCTTTTTCCTTTCAACACACTCAAGGTTATCAATGCAGTTCCTCAGCACCCTAGAAAATTTATACCCTCAGCACCATATAAATCAAGAGAACAAATGATTCGCTATATGACTACCAATCACTTACGATGTGCCAAGCACTTCATCGCATAAGAAATTCAAAAGCTTAAGCCTTTTTGATGAATCCAACTTATCATATGCAGCAAGGCCTTTTTGAAACATTTCTGGAGGGAAGCATTCAAGTTGAACTTCTGATTCCGAAAGGCATTCCCCAATAGCAGTGAACCAACTATTATCAGTTGCAGTCAGGGAAACTGATCTGTATAATTTAAAATTTTGAAATCAATCACGCATATATCATCACAGAGGAAAGCTCATAGAAAACTTAAATATTTTTCAAGAAACTAATTCTTACGTTTCTCCTCTATCTTCCAATATCACAGTCAGTAATTGGATTATCATCTGGGTGAGCGTAGAGTATTGTTGTCTCCTTTTGCTTCTCCCGGATAACATTTCACGTATAACACATTCAGCTTGTCCTTTCCTCAAATCAAGAGCCTATTGGAAAAGTCATATGAAACAGATAGGAGCCATTGGTAAACCAACATTTTGAATATTCAAAATTTCTACGTTAAAAGTTTCAAATACAGATTAATTATCAAACTTTGCAATGGCATAGATGATACCTTTCCAAAAGCTGAACAAAACTCCAAAAACTGAAATACATTTCCAGCATCTTCAGGGTCCAAGTCAATGCCAGAAACAGTAATTGAGCTGATGCCCTGAGGCAGTTTAACGTCCTCAAACTGATACTCCTCTTTCTTTCTGAGAGAGGGGTTAGTTCTCTTGATCATACCCACTATATTGTTTCCTTTGATATCTTTAGCAGCAGCCTCTGCACCACAAACATACATGTATTATTCTCTTTCCAACAGCAGTACTTACATTCTTAGAAACATTCAAGCCAAAATCCTCTCACTGTTATTTTTTCCTTCTGCCGATATTTTCTTTGTAGCTTTTGTCTTATGAACGGAATCAGAAACCTTCATCCTTTTTGGACTGCTTTTTTTTACCGCAGCATTCTCATCACCACAGCCACTATTTATATCCTTAAGGTCTTCGCGTTTAGATTTTTTTGACAGTTTCATGCTAACACAGTTTTGCTCAATAGAATTCTCCTGCCCAAGTTCCAGTAGAGAAGCTACAGCAGCATCTTCCTGCATATACCATATAATCAAAATAGACACAACAAGACTCAAAGCTAAGATACACGCAACAAGGATCATGCTGGAACATAGCACATACCGGTTTCGCCTTCTTCTGATAAAAATATTTGTCAGAACCCTCAGTTTTAAGAAGCTCAGAGACAGAAGAGAAGCCAGTTGCTTTAGCCGTGTGTACCAATATCCCAGTAGGCCTCTGACCTCGTTTCTTCCTGGAAAATTTACAAAATGCTGTATAGAACATGTACCGCTTGCAAATTCAATGTAATGGAGGGTTTTGACTTACATGCAGAAACTACAATTGCAGTTGCCTCTGCATTTGGGACAAATCCAATCATTCTTTAACATAACTTCTTCTGCGTTCTCTCCGTATCTGTAATTTCACACCCATAATCATAAACACAATCGTCAGAGCTTATACATTTCTCATAACACAAGAAAGAAACCCGAAAACATCAAATCAAACCTATTCAATAAGCACTTGGGACAGAATTTTATTGGACACATCTTGTCTCGCTTCTTGTTCACGCACGATCCAACAATGTCCACTCTCTTTTGTCGACACTGCAAACACAAGACCATTGATTCAAACATCAGCTCTACTATCACAGCAAAAAAATGCCCACCAAAACCCATCAAATTAATACCAAAATAGATCTTTATCTCCAATCGGATCAATACAGTTAACAATTTAATCATGATTATGGAAAACCCAGATTTTGACGAGTTCCCATGTTTCAGTTTCAGTGTAATTAAAAACCCAGACAGATTTTAACCATGAGAAAACGCCCAAATTCGAAAATTCAATTTGAAGTCTCACTTGGTGACTCTACTGAAGACATTCATACCGAAAGTGTTTACTCGAGTTCGTAATAATCAAATTCAATTTATAGAGAACGATGAATAAACCAATCGGATCAAAATCACCGAAATTTCAAATCCCAGTTCGAACCCAAAAAAAACGAAATGCTTACCTGGTGACAAGTTTTTCCATTGGTGGAATCTTCAATCTTTGCTTCAACATTAACACCAGAATTGGGTGTTTGCTCGTCATGTTTCTTACTCACCACCGCCATAACCAGAAGCTCAACAAAAACTGATTGATTCGCAAAACTAGATTTATGGGTATCTGAGTTTCTAAATTCAGATGTGCTTCTCTTGTAAAAGGGTGAGAAATCTGAATAGAAAGAGATCCAAATATTTGATTTCTTTCTTTTTCCCTCGCGACCGAAAATTTTGGAGGGGGAATAGTGGCGGGCGAGGATTTCGATATTTTTTACGTTTTTTTCAGGTGTTGCTGTACAAAAGCAATGCCGTGCTCTCTCCCTTAAAACAATAAGGAGCCTCCAATTCCCATTTGGGTGTTTATTAGTTTTCGGCTTTTCGTTATACCACCCGTAAACACTGTTCCATAGGCCACAGCTTTAGGTTTTTTCGGACTATTCGGATCGGGTTTCTCGGTTTATAGTTTAATTGGTTTAGCTGAAATTGAACTGAAAGAAAAAAAAATTACATCGGTTAAATTTAGTTTTTATTTTCGATTAATCGTTTTAGTTTTTCTTGTATAAATGTATTCCAAAATAAATTGCTAGATAATTTTATTTTCGGTTTAATTGAAAAAATTTAGATAATCGGTTAAATATGATAATTTTGGTTTATTTCGGTGCATACGGTTTGATTTTTGCGTATTCGGTTCGGATTTTTATCAAAAATTAAGGTTATCTTATTTATTATGAGACATGGTTTTTGATTTTTGAAAACCGATATGTTCTTACTTCCGAACCAAACTTTAAAACGATTAAAATTATTTGTATATCCGATCGGTTTAGCGTATATAGTAAAATCAAAACATTGTGAAAAATTCGGTTCAGTCTTTCAGTTTTAGGTCAAATGCCAAAATCTACTATTTCATATTACTTGAAAATGCTTTAAATAAAAAAAGGACAAATGTATAAAATATCACATTTCTAAGTTTTTGTTCCAAAAATAGTATCATTAGTTTAAATTTCCAATAATAGCACAAATTTAACATTAAAATACATTAAAACTATATTTTAATAAAAAAAATTAAACCATAAATTGGAAATAATGAACCCAAATACAATACTTTAAGTTTATGTATAATTTATTTAGAATAAATAAATATTTTCACATAAGTATTTGTGCTATTTTTGGGAATTTAATTTTATTATGCTAGATTTGGAAGAAAAACTTTAAAATGTGCTATTTTAGGATATTACTCATAAAAAAAACTATTTTATATTTTTTTATAGTGTGGAGATAATTGCGGATGGTTTAAAATTTTAAATAAATAAATATATTTCTTATGTTAGTAACAAAAATTAAAAAGGCAATTGACAAAAATAACAATATTTTAAATTTTTGTTGCAAATATAGCACCATTATTAGTTTATATTTTTCAAAGATAACATAAATTTAATACTAAAATTCATTAAAATTTAGAGCAATTGACTAAAATAACACTATTTCAAGTTTTAGTTACAAAGATAGCATTAATCATTTAAATTTCTAAAAATATCATAAATTTAATAACAAAATAATTAAAAATTTATTTCTAATGAAAAAAATTTAAACACTAAATTGAAAAAAGTAAACCCAAACATTATGTTATAATTTTATATATATTTTATTTAAGGTAAATAATTATTTTTACATAATAATTTATCTTATTTTTTGAATTTTAGTTTTATTGTGTTAAATTTGGAAGATAAATTTAAAATGGTGCTATTTTAAGGTATTACTGTAAAATTTATTTATAGTAAATATGTGCTACTTTAGGGTATTACTCTAAAATTTATTTATAGTAAATAGTATAATATCATAAAATAGTATCATTTTAAGTTTATCTTCCAAATTTAGCACAATAAAAATAAAATTCCAAAAATAATACAAATTTTTATGTGAAAATAATTATTTACCTTAAATAAACTATATAGAAGATTAAAACATAATGTTTGGGTTTAATTTTTCTAATTTAGAGTTTAAATTTTTTCATTAGAAAAAAGTTTTTAATTATTTTAATATTAAATTTATGTTATTTTAAAAAATTTAAATAATTAGTAATATATTTAAAACAAAAACTTGAAATAATGATATTTTAATCAATTGGCCATTTATATAACCTATAACAAAGATCTGCAATTAAAAAAAAAAATTGTACCTAAGCTATACGTGATTGCGTTTTTTTCTTCTAATTTCCGACTTCCAGAAGTTTTGCCATGAAAATTTTAATATCATATAGAATACTTTTCAAACATCGATGTTCTTCTTTCTTGTTAATGATATTGATTTGTAGGTAATTATTTTCAAACCACACAAACTGGACATCTTGTCTCCATACAACTTAGAAGACATGATGAAATTCCGAGTTGATGTATTTCCTTTCTGAATATATAATTATCCAACTTTATTCAGTATACATATCATTCTTTTTGTATCCAATATCAAAATTACATTTAACACATCCAATTGGAAGTTTGTCCAATCGTTCTTCTTTTCACCTGTCTTGGTGCTGTCTTCGTTTCTCCTTGTTTTTTTCTTACGATTCCAACCATTCGCATTCATCGTGAGAGGTTTTTATAACTATTTGAGTCTGGTTCTAAGATTTATAGTTAAAGATGAAGTCATTCCTAACTAACTAGATTCTTCAAAGGATCCAAAACAAGAGTAGTCTGATATGTAGAAATATTGTAAAAGTTTATTTTATTGAAAATGTAATCTTCAAGGTTGTTATTTGGACTCAACAATGGAGACCATGGGATGGTTGAACATCTCCATACTGTCCAGAGTGTAATACTACATGAAACATATACTTATTCTCGATGATATTTCCAATGCAATTATATTAGTTGGAGTTTTCTAATGACTTTCCAACAGCATCCCGATGAATTTTTTTTTATCAGATGTAGTTAACAACAAAAGACTAGCCATCGGAAAATCGTCGGGACATCCTGACAGCGTTCCAATGGAATCGCTTATGTCGGGAATTTTATCATATATGCGTTAGTAATTCCCAACAAAAAACTACCATCAAAAACCGTTGGGAATTTCCAACAGCATTTTGACGGGATCATTTTTTTCGTGAATTGCTGACGCATATCCGATGGATGTACCCAGTCTGTCAAAATCCATCGGGAATACGATGGTTTTAATCTACAAAAAATTTGAAAAATCTTAACAAATCTATTGGGATATAAAATCCATTGAAATCTGTTGGAATCGGTTAAAAATTTGTTAGAATTGTTAAGAATCTTTGGAAAATCCATTAGTTTTGATATCTACAAAACTGTTGATTCTGAAAAATATTCTAAATCCGTTGAATTTAAAATGTATCGAAAATCCGTTAGAAATCTGTCAAAAAAATCATTGGAAATTTATGAAAAACCTTTAAATTTTTTATTATAAATACGTTTTCTCTTCATAATTTCACTAAAACAAATACATTTTTCAAAACTTTATAATTATTTTTTATCATAAAAAGATAAATTCTGGTATGATTCATCGACAAAAAAAATTGATTAATTGTCATATATATATAAATTAAAAATAATTATTTTTTTACTAATTTAATAATACTTTTAAAAAATATTTCCATATTTTGTTTCTATCTACAAAAAGGTAAGTTGTTTTATCTCTTTTACAAAAGATTTGTTTTGTTGTGTTGCTTTAATTGTTGGCTTACCTTCCTTCAGACAACACATTGTGTTTCGTTCTGTCAGAAATTTCACGAATTTGCTTAATCTATCAACGGACATGATCTGAAATCGGCTGCATATAAGATCAGGAAATTCGATGCTTTTTTAGTGGATTCGGAATTTGTCAAGACGCCATTAACAAGACATTTCCTTTTTAGGTTTCAGTGTCTTTTGAGACGTCCATTTTTGCCAGCTATTTGACTTTGATTATAGATATGATGTTGAATGCAATTTGATAACACATGTAAAATATCCTAATCTCAACTCTTCTTGTTTTTATCGTCTTTGTGTTTGAACCAAATACCACAGAAAACAGCACCTATCTTCTAAATCTAATATTAGAGTTTTCTAAAAAAATTAATAATAATGATATATATTATAATTATTCTAATAATTTCAATTTATTTATATATTTATTAAATTTAGATCCCGTTTTGCACGGTAAAAAAATATTCACATATTATATTTAGTAAATATAAATTATATACCAATATATAATTGATCTTTTATTTAAAATTTTAAAAAAAAAATTTTAATATTGGTTATACAAATGAAATATAGAATAAAATTATATTATTCAAATAAATTTAAATTATATATATTTGGGAAAATCAATATTATTAAATAGATAAATAATTATAAATCTGATAAATATTCAACTATTCCAAACTTTTATTTTATATTTTGTTTGATTAATTTTAAAAATTTTAATATTTTATGTTATATTGTGTGCTGTCTTTTATGTCAACTACTAGAAATTTATTTATGGTATAATATCTAATGCTATTTTCGTAAATATTTTAGTAAATTATATCTTATATACTATCTCTAATATATTATTTGAGAAACTTTTTAACAAAGTAATCTTACTCTGACATGTTAATAACAAAAATATCATGGTGAACCGTCAACACCACAACGAATTTCAGATTAAATATATAAAAAAGTTTAAGTTATTAGGATAATTATAATACATGACATTAATATTAATTTGGTTAGAAAATAAATATATTTTATTAAACTAAACAAAAAATACTATTACATTTACAAAAACAATAATTTTTATTTTTTAAAATTTTTTATATGTTAATTTATAAATAATTTCAAATAAATATAAATAGATTTAAGTTACTATCGTAATCCCTAATATATTATTTTAAAAATATTTAAAAAAATAAATTTACTTTGATGTGTTATTAAGAGAAATATCATGATGACGTATTATCACTACAGTAAATTTCAAATAAATATATAAATAAACTTAACTTATTAGAATAATTACAATATATGTCATTGTTATTAATGTGGTTAGAGAATTAATATATTTTATTAAACTAACCAAAAATACTATTAAATTCGTAAAAAGTAATTATTTTTCTTTTTTAACTTATATATACAAAAAACTAATGTTAAAAGTAATTTTAAATAAAATTGAAAATTATATAAATATTTAATTTATATTTACTAATAAAATATAATTTACGAATATTTTTCTCCATGCATGGCGTTGGTCAAAATCTAGTATATATATATTCGATCGAATATTTGAAATTTAAAAAAAATCTAGTGAACAAATATTTTGAAACTCAATTAAAATTAAAACAAAATATAAGTGATTATACTAAAATCATTAATAAGATAAGTAAAATATTTTGGTATAAAAATTAAAGTATGTTATCGATAAATATAAAAGAGTATAAATATAGTTTGACTATTTTCAATTAAAATTTAAATCAAAATGTTGGCATTGACATAGAATAATTTATGTATTGATTAGTAGGAGGTAATAGAGTGAAAGATTTGTAAAATTTATGTGTATTAATGGTGATTGAATGACATATATAGTAATTTATCTAGTAAATTAAGACTTGTTTTAAATTTGTTTTGAGAGATTATTAGGAAGCGACACCTCATCAGGCATAGTTGTAAATAACATGTCGAGATAAAGTTATTTTTTTAAAATGATTCTCAATTAATATATTAGAGATATGCATTTGAAACTTATAAAAAAAAATTTAAATTCGTTATCGTCCAAATTATTACATTATTGTATCTTTGATAGCTAAACATTGTGTTGTAACATCATTATAAAACTTTTTATGAAGATGTTTTCAAAATTAGTTTCAAGTTATTAGACTTATTCAATCTTGTAGATGATAAGATTAAGTAATAAGATTTCTCTAATAAAATCATACAAGTTATGAATATATATATTGAAGATAAAGTAAGTCTTAAACTTGATAATAGTTTTGAAAATATGACTAGAAAAAGTCCAATATTAGTGTTACAAAATAATGTCTAGCTATTAAAGATATAATAATCCAAAAATATTTATTGAATATGTTCACTGATGACGATTAAATGGATTATCTTTTCAATTTATTAATTTTGTGTTGCATTGTTGAATTAACTTTGTTTTAAGAAGGTTATATCTGACTTTTCCGACTATTTACTTTTCTGTGTTAGTAACGTCCAGTTATAAAACGCCATTAAGTATATTAGTTTCATAAGAAACGAAACGAAGAAGAATATACGTTTCAAAGAGAATAAACGTACATTAAATTAATAAAATTCGATTTTGATTAAATTTGTTTTTGTCAACAGTTAGAATTACTAAAGCAAAAAATATGTTTTATAATAAGTGTATTTTAATTAGTTTTTTTGTTTTATTTTAAAGGAAATTCTCCAAAATAGCAATGTTTTTAATTTTTTTTAATTTCAAATATAACAGTTTATTTTCTAATAATAGCAAAATTTAATATTAAATCATTCAAAAAATCTATTTAATCAAAAACACTAAATTATAAATTTGGAAAATAACTCAAACATAATGTTTTAATTTTATTTGTAATTTGTTAAGGATAAATAAATATTTTCATATAATACTTTTCATATTTCTAAAATTTTAGTTTTACTGTGATAAATTTTTTTTCCAAAAATTTAAAAATGTTCTATTTAATGTATTATTTTATTACAAATAATATTTTTACTTTCAATGTAAAATAATTAAATTTTATTTATGAGGAATACTGTAAAATAATATTTTTAAAGTTTTTGTTCATCTAACATACTAAAATTTTAAATTCCAAAAATAACACAAATATTTTTAAATATTTTTTTAAACTATTAATATTTCTATAAAAAAAAATTCTAAGCATCAATTAAAACAAAATAAATAGTTTTATCTCTCTTTTACTACCAATATTATTTAATCTCATTTGCATTTTTAGAGGATATAACCTTTATAAATTCATTCAAAGTTATATTTGAAGATTCCAATTGAGTAAAGTCAAAGATTCACTTGTTCGTGTCCGAATGTTGAATCCAATTCACCAATCCACCGACTCCCGAAGACAAATCGTTACTATTTAATTGTTATTTTTAGTATTAAATAATTAATAAATATGTGGTATCCAATCACTTATCTCATATTGTCATCTCCTTCGTGTCTATGACTCGACTTTAATTATATTTGTTTATCTTTTATCATTTTCCACAATGACTCAGAAAATTACGCCGAAATTCTCCTCTTCTACTTTTAATTAACTACTAAATTCACAAACGAATTTTTTTATAGTAAAATCACCAAAATAACATGTTTGTTTACAAAACTCTAGACTAAATATTTTATTTCATAATTTAAATCTTTTAATATTAATGTGAAAAATATTAAAACGATATTTCTATCTCTTTTTTTTTATGAAAAACATTTTAAGAAAATAATTTTATTATAAACGTGTTATTAACAGAAATATCATACGGACGTGTCATCACTACCGTGAATTTCAAATAAATATATAAATAGGTTTAAGTTACTAAAATAATTACAATATATGTCATTGTTATTAATTTGGTTAGAGAATCAATATATTTTATTAAAAAACTAAAATACTATTAAATTCGTAAAAAACAATAATTTTTATTTTCTTAATTTACATAAAAACTAATATTAAAATAATTTTAAATAAAAATAAAAATTATATAAATATATAATTTATATTTACTAATAAACAATGTTATATAATTTGCAAATATTTTTCTCACACAAGGCGTGTATATAAATCTAGTTGTAGAGAAGAGTCACTAGTGTAGTGGTTGCACCACCTATACGTCCATTCCAGATGTGTGGAGTTCGACTACATTTTTCCTCGTAAGAGAATATTAAATATTCGTAGGAAGATATTGGAATATTATACCTGTCCGTTGTCGTCCGGTGTCAAAAAAAAAAATCTAGTTGTAATAGAAATGATATAAGTCCTTCTATGCAAATGTAAATACACTTAAAACTTTTGGTAACTCTTATATAGGATGCATATAAATTTGAATTTAATTTAATAAGTTTAACTTCATAACGGATTTTTGATAAAAACGAATAAGGAATCTACGAATACGATCAAGAGTTATATGTTATAATGGTTATTAAGATTCTCCTTAAATTATACCATAAATAAATGCTTTTAAAACAGAAAATACTTAATTTTTTTTTTATCACTGGGTCACAAATCCAATTGCAAAATAAAGATAAGCTTAATAATTTCAATTTTGTATATCAATAGTTTAAAGTTTATTTTCTTTAAAAGGTAAACCATAAAAATACCCATTTTTTATTATTTTTTTGTTTGAAACTTGTCATTTAAATCCATTAAATGTATATGAATGGGTGAAATGACTTACCCATCAATATTTTCTTAAATTTCAATATCTCTAGTCAAACCAAATTTTAGGCAATTCTCACTTTTAAAAAAGATTCTCTCCTAATCTTTCTTATTATTTTCACGATTTCCATCCCAATTTAAGAAAAAAACTTTTATTACATAAAGCCTTATGTTGTGTATGTATAAATACAACAAGTAGCAATAACATACACACAAAAACTCCTGTGAATAAAAAAAGAAGAGAGCAAAGAAAATTCTCTTTATAGTTTAAATGGCAAACCGTTTTCTCCGACCATACCTCATCCACCGTTTCTCCACCGTGACTCCCGTAGGTCCTCCGGCCACCGTCGTCCCGGATATTCTTTCCATAGACCAATCAAAACCAGACGTTGACCTAGATCTTTCCGACCAAACTCGACTCTTCGCTTCTGTTCCAGTCTCTAACCTTCTCCGTTCAACAGCTGTTCTTCACGCTACAGCTATAGGCCCTATGGTCGATATTGGCTCATGGCTCATGAACTCGAAGCTCATGGACTCGACTGTAACTCGTGATTTAGTCCTCCGAGTTGTAAAAGGAACGTTTTACGACCATTTTTGCGCTGGAGAAAACGCTGATGCTGCAGCGAAGCGCGTGAGGAGCTTGTATGAGTCAACGGGACTTAAAGGGATGTTGGTCTACGGCGTCGAACACGCCGAAGACGATGGTGCTTGTGATAGCAATATCGAGAAATTTCTTGAGACTGTTGAAGCTGCAAAAACCTTACCTACGTCCCACGTAAGATATTCTCATTTTATTTAATTTATATGCTTTGTTTTTTTATAGTTAATCTATTTTCTATTCATTTCTCTGATTTTTCTCCAAAGCAATATCTTCAAACATTTACACCAAAACATGTTTTGAATATAAAACATTTTTTTGTCTCAAAATTGGTAAAACATTTCTCCGATTTTTAAAGTTTTTTTTTAAATCTACCATCCTAAAATTAAACTCGCAAAAATAACACAAATAATTATGAAAAAATATTTATTTACTCTAAATAAATTATACATACACTTAAAATATTATATTTAGATTCATTTTTTCCACTTTATGATTTAATTTTTTCTATTAAAATATAGTTTTAATACATTTTAATCTTAAATTTATGGTATTATTGGAAATTTAAACTAATGATACTATTTTTGGAACATAAATTTAAAAATATGTTATTTTAAATAATTGCACATAACAAAAACGTATATATTTTTACTATCTCTAAGCAAAATGCATTTTTAACGATTTGTCGATTTGTTTTTGGAGTAAAAAGTTATATATTTTGACAAATATATTGAAATTTTTTGCTAGTAATTTCTTAACTTATGGTTAATCATTTTTAAAAGTATCAAATATATTACTGGGATATATATATATATATATACGTATATAAGATAACTAATTTGTGCAAGCTGGATCGATAAAAATCCTAGATATTATATTATATGGAAATATATATAAAAAAAGACTGGCGTAATGTATATATATATATATATATATATATATATATAACCAATTATAACCGACAAAAACCTTAAAAGGCAAAAGAAGAACACCAACTTGTCTGAATTTAATTTTGTTTCTATTTAAAAATATAATTATCAAAGCCACGTCAGGATTTCGTCAGACATAAAGTTAACACGTTAATCACGCAATGAGGATATGTATAATTGGAAATTGGAACTGTCAAGGAATATTCTTCCGTTTACAATAATCCCGGTTTATTCCGGTTCAATAGTTAACCATATTTTATTTGTCTTTGTTTGGAACAGTTAAGCTCGGTGGTTGTGAAAATCACAGCGATTTGTCCAATGAGTATCTTGAAACGAGTAAGCGATTTGCTCAGATGGCAACACAAGAATCCAAATTTCAAACTTCCATGGAAACTCAAATCATTTCCGGTTTTCTCTAGTTTAAGTCCTCTCTACCACACAACCTCCGAACCGGAAGCATTAACCACAGAGGAAGAACAAGAGCTTGAAAAAGCTCACGAACGTATCAAATCCATCTGTCTTAGATGCCAAGAATCGAATGTACCATTACTAATCGATGCCGAAGACACGATTCTCCAACCGGCGATCGATTACATGGCGTATTGGTCGGCGATTATGTTCAATTCCGACAACAATCGACCTATTGTTTACAACACAATTCAAGCATATTTGAAAGACTCAGGAGAGAGATTACACTTAGCGTTACGAGAATCAGAGAAAATGAATGTTCCCATTGGGTTTAAATTGGTGAGAGGTGCTTATATGTCTAGTGAAGCTAAGTTAGCAGATTCCTTGGGTTACAAGTCACCGGTCCACGACACAATTCAAGAAACACATACTTGCTATAATGATTGTATGACTTTCCTTATGGAGAAAGCATCAAATGGATCGGGCATTGCAGTCATTCTAGCGACGCATAACACCGACTCCGGTGAGTTATCGAACCACTATAGTTTAGGATGAAAGTTATCCATAGACATTGATGTATTGATAATGTTTGTTCACTCGTTTGTTTAATGATAGGTAAACTAGGAGCAAAGAAAGCAAGTGAGCTTGGGATTGATAAAGAGAATGGAAAGATTGAGTTTGCACAGCTTTATGGAATGTCAGATGCTTTATCTTTGGGATTGAAAAGAGCTGGTTTTAATGTTAGTAAGTACATGCCGTATGGACCAGTCGCAACTGCTGTTCCATACCTTATTCGACGGGCATATGAGAACCGCGGCATGATGTCCACCGGTTCTCTAGACCGCCAACTTATGAGGTTACTAGCTCACCAGTTTACACTATGGTTCAGTCAATGATGTATGTATAAATTAATGATTTGTTGGTATGTTTGTAGGATGGAGCTTAAGAGGAGAATAATGGTTTGGTGAAGAGAATACATTTATTGGAATATAGATTTAAAAATCATAATTGATATGGAGCTTTGATCACAAGTAAAAGGGTATTATCTTTTCTTCGTGATCGGTGACAATGCAAGTAGTGTTTTTTTTGTTCTGATTAATCAATATTTTTATATTTTGGTTGATACACTATGATTTTATATAGTGTTCTTTTCTTATATATTTTATATAAAAAATATTTATAAAATTTATATAAAAAATATTTATAAATTTTATATAAAAAATATTTATAAATTTTATATAAAAAATATTTATAAATTTTATACAAAAAATATTTATAAATTTTATGATTTACTTACACTTCAATTCAACCTAAACTATCTTTGCCAAGTTATTTAAAATTTTTAAGTGTTAATTTTACATTATGATGGTACGATAAATCCGATTTCATAGTATGTTCAATTTATTTTCACAGTTATTTTATTTAGCATTCATACTTCGGATTTCGCATTTGGATATTTAAATCGGTTTGGTTTAATTATTTTGGTTTCATATAATTTGGTTAGAAATTGAAAAATTGGTTTCGTTCGATTCATGTATATCTTGGTTAATATAACTGAAAAGTGATATAGAATCAAAATTTATTCAGATTTGGTTAGGTTTATATATTTTCACTTGAATTATTCGAATTACCCAAATACTTGGAAAAGTATGCAAAATATTCAAATTAGCTGAATAACAGTGTAGTCTTAATCAATTTTAGTTTAATTTTGACAAATATAAATATTTTTTTTCTAATATTTCAGTTATTTTGAGTACTTTAACTAATATGAGTGTAAATATAAACTAATATTTTCATTTTTGTATTTGCAATTTGGATATTTTGACTATTTCAATTTTAAATATAATTAATATATATATATATATATATTTATATATATAGTTTAGATATCTATTCGATTTTTTGTTCAATTCCGATTTAATTCAGATATCCAAAATATTTTTAAAAAACCATTTAAATATTATAATAATTCAATTTGATTCAATTTTATCTAATTCGATTTGATTCAATTTTATCTAATTTTCTAATATTTCAGTTATTTTGAGTACTTTAACTAATATAAGTGTAAACATAAACTAATAATTTTATTTTCGTAATTGCAATTTGGATATTTTGACTATTTTAATTTTAAATAAAATTAATAATATATATATATATATATAGTTTAGATATCTATTCGATTTTTTGTTCAATTCGGATTTAATTCAGATATCCAAAATATTTTAAAAAAACCATTTAGGTATTATAATAATTCGATTTGATTCAATTTTATCTAATTTGGTTCACTCTTGTTCATTTTTTTTTCAGTTGTAGATAATTTTCTCAGACTTAGTCACATTTGTCTAGTTGATAAAACAATGTAATACTGTACTTGACTAGTGAGAGAAGGATAAACTTATATTGCTAAATTAATTAAGAAAATTAAATAATAAATCTATATTAACATGTGAAATCAAATAGATTATACACTGTAATAACCAAAAGTGGATATCATATCCGAATTTTTATAATGATAAAACTTGACACTTGAGATTTGAAAGAGATTCACAAAAGAATGACAAACTTTGGTATACTGCAAAATCTACAATAGTGTTGCCAATAGTTAATTTTGTGATGGAGAATATGAAGGTTATCCAATTATGGTTTTTGAAAACAAAACGATCCAACAATAGATGTTGAATGGATTCTCAAACTATACAATTGATATTCTTGATATACAAAACTTTTATTGATAAAATCAAAACTAGCACTAAGAGCACTAAAAAAATCTAACAAAATCTAAATCATCATCATATAATCTGAAGATGTAGGATTATCTGATGGACCTGAAGGCCCAATCATGTGAAGTATGGGCCAAAGACAGAAGAGCTGAATCACAAATCAGAAAGTTGCCGAATCGCAAAAATAGGAAGTTAGCAAAAAAGAAAACAGGAAAGTTGTGAAGACAAACAGAAAATTTCCTAAAAAGAAAACAGAAAAGTTTTTGTTAGATGAAGATTTTCTCGGAGTATAAAATCAGACGAAGAGAAAATCAGACATCAAACTTTTGAAAAAGATCGTTGATCAGAACAGGAAGACAATTGGCGAAAAGTTGATCGAAGAGCAACAAGAAGCTGTAAAGTTTAGGTTAAGGTTTTATTGTCTTTTGCAGTCGATAGGTAGCAAATCAATAAGTTGAGTTTGTGTAAAACCTACAAGTGTAATTTTAGGGCGAATTAACTTGATTGATTGAAAGAAATAAAACAATTTGTTTTGGATAATCAATTGTGTGATCTTGATACGTTTTCCACACTAACATAATCATCAATTCATCATAATTTAACCTAACACATATGATCCAACAAAAACACTAAATGATGAACAAAGAAAAAGACATGAGCATAATGAAAATGCATAAATAAAAGATAAACATGACGAATCATTCTCTAAAGTGGTATGAATATTCATGAAATATCCAAACATGAAACACCAAGAAAAGATAGTTTGGATCAACTAACTTTAGAGAAAAAAATTAGGTTTTAATGTGTTTACAAATGTATTTATATGAGGACTAAAAGAAATTGGATCAACCCAAAACAAATCATGTTAAACCAAGTATAATGAAGAGAATATGTCATGTGAAACAATTATACACATATTTTGTCAACACACGAACTTTATCTTCAGTGATTGAATATAAAATTAGTCATATTCGTTTGTCAATCATAATTTTTTGTGGTTACGACTACGATATATTATTGGTTGTTTGGTTACCGCAGTTATCAGCAGTAGATGGAGCGGTCACACACTATATTTTGCGTCGTAATTTTTTCAACCGTTGATTAAAACTGCAGTACGATTAAAAATCAGCGACTAATCGCAACCGTAACCACTATCGGCAAACAAATAAACAACATATGTCGCAGCCGCAGTGTTGATTGCAGCCGTAACCGCGTATTGCAAAAAAAAAAACAGCACTATTGTCATTACAACTTTATACGTCCATCGACACTTAAGGATGATGATTGTGATGAGTACAAGAGAATGGAAGAACATGCATTAAATCTTTCAAATATAGAAGATGAATCAGAAGTCGAGATCACACGTTATGAACCTACTAGAAATGCATATATTTCAAGAATCAGTGATAATATCACATAAAATATTTGGGATACTCGTCATTACTTAACTATTTTAATATAGCCTTTTTATCAATTTATTCATTCAATTTTAATTTTTCCTTAAATTATCTTTATCACAATGATTTTTGAAATTATGTCTACTTTAGTAAGTTTGTATCTACCTACTCACAGTGTTACCAATAATATCCGTAATATATTATTTAATAAATATTTTAACAAATAAACTTTATTTTTACGTATGATTTATTAGTATATCATGCTGACGTATCATATCATTAGAGTCTTTTAAGGCAAATATTATATAAAACATAATTTACTATAATATTTACGAAAATGATATTAGACAAATATTTTACCAATATAATATATGTAAATCTTTAATATTTCAACATAAAATATTTCAAACATAAAAGATAAACACGATATAAAGTAAAATACTAGGAATTTTAAAAATTAGTCATACAAACTATAAAACAAAAATTTAAAATAATTGAATATTTATCACATGTCCAATTCTTTATCTATTTAATAATATTATCTCTCCAAAATATATACAATTTAAATTTATTTGTAATCTAATTTTATTATATATTTTATTTTTATAATTAATATTAAAATTATAAAAATAAATAAATAAATAAGGGATTAATTTATATTTATTAATTAAAGAAATAATTATAATGTGTAAATATTTTTCCTAACTAGTAATTTTATTATAAGTAATACAATTTACAACTTTATTAGTATACTGTTTATGCTAATTTTTGTTAGCTATGTCATCTCTTTTAATGACATGTAAATATTTTTTCAGAACTCATTTATCTTTTAATCTATTATTTTATATATTTATTATATAAGATGAGTTTAATTTGTGTTTTATCGTATTTAAAACTACTAAAATTATATATTTTGCAATTTGTAATATGCTTACGTTTTTATTTTAGAATCAAATTCTATGTAAATTATATATTTGGTACGATTATATATTGAAAATTATGGACTTAAATATATTACAACTTTTTAACCATTAGTTTTGTATATTTTTAGATTTTTTTGTAAAATTAAATTTTATCTTTAAATATTAATTTTAAAATTACTAGCTATATAATTAGATGTTGATTAAAATATGAACAAATCAATAATCATGTAAAAGTAATAACCATGATTGAAATTTTTTTAATTATTCATATTAATTTCTCAAACCAAATTAATTACTTAACACAACTATAAATGCATAAAACTTAAATACAACCCTAAAATTGAAAAACGTATATGACATTAAATATTTTTTCTAAATTCATTTCTATTTTAATATATATGATTTATTTTATTTGTTAGAAATAAATTTGTGTTTAAAATTACCATTTTACATTTGATTAAATTTTATATCATAATTTGTTTTGCTTATGTCATATTTTTTTAATGATATGAGATATTTTCTTAGAACTCACTTCTATTTTAATATATAGGAATAATAATTCATAATTTTTTTTGCTATGTTAACTTTTTAATGACATGTAAATATTTTTCATAAGTTTTTAGTTGTATCACTTTTTGTAATGATATGTAAACATTTTTTCAACATATATGATTTAATTTAATTTTTGAAAATAAATTTATATTTAAAGTTATCATGTAAATTTGATTAATCTACTTTTGAAAATAAATTTATGTTTAAAATTTTTATATCAATTAATTTACTTTTTAAAAATAATTTTATTTTTGAATTATTATTTCACATTTGATTAAACGACATATCATAATTTTTTTTAGCCATATTATATTTTTTTAAAACTCATTTCTTAAAGAGGATTGGTTGATGTTGTTCAGGAGAAGGATAGTACCATGATGGACAAAGGCTTGCAATGCTGCCCATTCTGCAAAAGAGTCTCAAGAGGTTCGTATATTTAAATCCACAAAATTTTCATGATAAAATCAAATCCAAACTAAATAAAAATATATTAAATAAGATTTCTTATAGTAACTTGGACTTAATGGTTTCATGTGCAAACATTTTCATAGACTGGCCAGCAGATTAATGAGAAAGCACAAGGAGCCACCAAATCAAAGAAGAATGCGACCGGCATGAACAAATGAAGACAAATTCATATAAGGTCTGTTCATTTCGTAGCCGCAGGAACCTGCGGCTGCGTCATGCGGTCAAACGTTGTTCGTTTGACCGTCGCAGGTTCTTGCGGTCAAACGCTGCGGTCGACCGCAGAAAGCTGCGATCAAAATTTTTAATCGCTGCGAAATTATAGCATTTGCGATCAAACAATTGCGATACAACCTGCGGCGACAACCTGCGGCGATCAAACGAACAACAATATTGCTGCGTCTAACCGCAGCGTCTGACCGCAGGTCGCTGCTGCAGACACTGCGGCAGACAAACGAACAACACTATAATTAAAGAATGCTATTTTTTTGTCGAATTATTTAATAATTCATTTTTTCGATCCTAAATATTGGATTTATCGGTTTGATTATTCAGGCTGTTTTTCCTAATCTATTATATAAAACTCATGCTAAAATTTTGTAACACAAACACATGTCATTTTCTTGGGAGCAATGAATCTCATAGGCAGTGAGAGAGAGATAAAAAGGAGAAAGAAATTGCATAGTAATTGTGGGCACCAGATTTAGTTCAGATTCCGAACTGATTAAATTAAACCAAACGAGATCAACCAACCATATCACAAATAACTTGGTCAAACCTATTTATTTTGTAATTGTCGACATTTATGATTTTTGTAACTTAATTTATAATTAATTCTCTAAAAATTAATTGCCCAAAATAGTATAAAAAAAGGAAAAACACCATTTGTAATCTATTCTAAAATATATTGAAAAATAATATAAAAACTATTTTTGTTTATTCAATTCTAACACTAATGAAGCTCAAAAATACATTTGATTTTAATGGTATGCAAAAAAGCATCGTTCATACTTTTCTTAAGCAATGATGAATTTATACTTTATTTGAACATTTTGTATCGATTTTCTCAAACTATAAAAAGTAGTGAAAGAGTAGAGGACGCATCTCATTGCTTGATTCCACATTACTGCTTTGATCGTCCATAGAGGCGGTTGCAATTAGCGTTTACGTTTCTCCAAAGACGTTTGAATAGTATAAAACGGAACACATTGCGTTTAAGTTTGCGTTTCCCGAAAGACGTTTAAGGTTTCTGCGTTTAATAACATAAAAATGATCCTTTGAAAAGTGTAAATGTATAAATAATGAAAGAGATGTGTCTTCCCATCGGTAGTCGATGAGCTGCATAATTCTCTTTTAACCATTTACTAGATTTATACCCATGCATGTGCGAAAAAAATATTCGTAAATTATATAATATAATTTATTAGTCAATATAAATTAAATATTTATATAATTTTAACTTTTATTTAAAATTAATTTTAATATTAATTTTTGTATATGTAAATTAAGGAAAAAATAATTTTTTTAACGCATTTAATAATATTTTTGGTTATTTGAATAAATTATATTTATTCTCTAACCAAATTAATATCAATGGCATGTATTGTAATTATTCTAGTAAGTTAAACCCTTTTATATATTTAAACTGAAACTCCATGGGGTGTTAACACGTCAGCATGATATTTTTGTTATTAACACGTCAGGATAAGATTACTTTATTAAAAAATTTCTCAAATAATATATTAGGAATTTTTTATACTCTTAATGTCGTATTCTCTCATTTTCCAAAATTTTCTCTCTCACAATTTAAGTGAAATATTTTTTTTTTAAAAAATTATTTCCTTGTAAAGTTCTCAATTGGATTTTTTTATAGAATAATTGAAAAAAATAGCACTATTTTAAATTTTTGTTCCAAATATAATATTATTAGTTTATATTTCTACAAATACCATAAATTTAATATTAAATAAATTAAAATTGAATACTAAATAAATTAAAATTTATTTCTAATGAAAAATAATTAAAAGCTAAATTAAAAAAAACAAACCCAAATATAATGTTTTAAGTTTATGTATAATTTATTTATAATAAATATGTATTTTTAAAAAATATTTATGCTATTTTTAGAATTTTAAATTTAAAGTGTTAATTTGAAACAAAAATGGAAAATATGTTATTTTATGGTATTACTATTTTTTATATAATTTATTTTCGATTTTATGTTAATAGATATTATATGTTAGAAACATTTTTTAAAAATGAAATGTGTAGTATTAAAAAAAGTCGTAAATCAACGTTGAAAACTGAATGTTAAAAGTTCAGAAACAATTTTAAAATTTTTATAAGCGGTTCTTTAATCATTTGCTATAACATTTAACATTATAATCTTTAATAAGCCTAACATTCATTAGATTTACTATTTCTGGTTGATGATAATTTTTTTTTTTAAAAACATCCATTGTTATTTTTCGAGAAAAATGTCCAACAAATATCCTTAATATATTAATTGAGAAACATTTTAAAAAAATAATTTTATTTTAACTTGTTATTCACAAAAATATAATAATTATGTGTCATCAATACAATGAGTTTCAAATAAATATATTAATGATTTTAAATTATTACAATAATTACAATATATATTATTTTTATTAATTGGTTACATAATCAATATATTTTATTAAACTAACAAAAAAAATTATTATTAACTTTGACAAAAACAATTACCTTTATTTTTTAATTTACATATAAGCAAATTAATATTAAAAAATGAATAATACCCTAAAATAACACAATTTTAAGTTTATCTTCTAAATTTAGCACAATAAAACTAAAATTCCCAAAATAGCATAAATTATTATGTAAAAATAATTATTTACCTTAAACAAAATATATATAAAATTAAAACATAATGTTTGGGTTCCATTTTTCCAATTTAGGGTTTAAATTTGAGTAATATCCTAAAATAGCACCATTTTAAGTTTATCTTCTAAATTTAGCATATTAAAACTAAAATTCCCAAAATAGCATAAATTGTTATGTAAAAATAATTATTTACCTTAAATAAAAAATATATAAAATTAAAACATAATGTTTGGTTTCACTTTTTCCAATTTAGGGTTAAAATTTTTTCATTAGGAATAAGTTTTCAATTATTTTAATATTAAATTTATGCTATTTTTGAAAATTTAAATGATTAGTACTATATTTGGAACAAAAACTTGAAATGGTGCTATTTTAGTCAATTGTCCTTTAAATTTTTTTCATTAGGAATAAGTTTTCAATTATTTTAATATTAAATTTGTGCTATTTTTGGAAATTTAAATGACTAGTGCTATATTTGGAACAAAAACTTGAAATGATACTATTTTAGTCAATTGTGCTTAAAAAAATTAAAAATTAGTTTTGATAAAAATTAAAATTATATAAATACCTAATTTATATTTACTAAATAAATAATATTTTTTAATTTGTAAATATTTTTGTGAATATTTTTGTGAATATTTTTATCCCGTGTATAAATTTAGTTCTATATTTATTGTTAAAAAATAATAAATGATGACGTAAGCTCAGAAAGAAGATAAAAAGGGCATTATCGTAACATGCCATAGAACATGGGCTTTATCAGAAACCTAACACCAATCTTTAGGAAGGTTCGTGTTTGGTTTCCTATACAGAGAATTTTAAGTGTAAAGATACATTCACTTCACTGCATGCTATAATCTAAAGCTCATTAGTTTAATTATTTTTATAATATAACCTACATACTTAATATATTTTATTTTATATATCTTATTATAAAAATTTGTTATTTTTTTAACATGGGTTCGAAAATCATTTATAAATAGAAACATTCGATTGTTTAGAAAAAAAGTTTCCTCACTACCGACCGTTGTATTGGTGAACCTAATAAACCGGTCCATTAAGATAATTCAATTAGAAACAATTATTCTTCCTCTAATCATGTCGGATTTAGCTTTAAACGTTAGACATAAGCTGTACTCAACACAATAAATTAATTATAAAAATCATACCAACAGCCTTATTCTTACCACATGTAGGCCTATCAAGCGGGTCAGATCCGTTCCGTCTGACCCGCCCCGTCTGAGCCGCTCTGCGGTGGGTTATAGATTTTTTTCGTAATTTTTTTATTCGCAAAATCTATGAATCAATTTTTTTATACCTGCACCCGCCTCGCATTAATCAATCGGATATGGTGGGTTAGCGGATGACCCATTTCATTTTTTAAAAATGTTTAAAAATATTTAATAAATTTAATTAAATTAAAATATTTAAGAAATTTATTTAAATTAAAATATTTAATAAATTTAATTAAAGTTTTTAAAAATATTTAAATAATTTAATTAAAATATTTAATAAATTTAATTAAAATATTTAATAAATTTAATTTGTTTGGTTTTAAATTAGTTTGGGCATAAATTAGTTGGACGTCAATTTGATTAATTAATTTGAGCCTAAAATTTGCGGGTACCCGATAATACACAAATTAAAAAGTTGCAACCCGCATCCGCTCTGCTCTAACTAATATTTGACTCACACCCGCCCTGCAGCGGATCAAACGGGGCGGGACCCGCGGATAAAGACTAGATCTAAACACATGCACAACTACATCTCTAAGGCCCAAACTCTCTCTCTCTCTCTCTCTAACCAAAATTAGGGTTCTTGAGTTCTTGATGGAGAAAGAAGAATGCAGCAGTAGTGAATCTGGTTGGACGATCTATATTTCGTCTCCAAACAAAGTCGAAGAAGAGGAAGTCGTGGATGAAGACTACCATGAAGGGTATTATAACATCTATAATCACTATAGAAAAGGTGAAAACGAAGAAGAAAGGAACAAAGATAGCGATGATTCAATGGCTTCTGATGCTTCGTCCGGGCCAAATTATCAACGTTGTCGTGAAAAGAACAACAAAGGTGAACATAGAAAGGCTGTCGGTTTGAAGAATGGGAAAATTGAAGGTAATACTAAGAGTAATGATGACAATAAGAAAACTGGTAATTCATACAGGAAAATGGAGAAGAAAAAGAGAAAATAAAAGTTATCAATAGCTTTTAGAATGAAATGATAAATGTTTATATACTAAAGTTTTAATATGTAATTAGTGTTTTGGATTATAATTTGCAAATTTGTTTGGGTGTTTTTATGCCTCAAAAATAGGAAGGTTTATTCTTTTATTTTTTTTATATTTGGGATGTGTTTTGATTGATGGTTATAATCTTGTTGTTCTTGATTTTGATTATTTGTTCTTTTAGTTCATTTATGAATCGATAGTTCTCAAAGAGAGATCGTTATGCTGTTTGTTAATCACATCAATCTGTATTTCGAGTTTCGATTTAATAATATTTAATTTATTCAAAAAGTACTAAGTAAAAGATAATCTTTAATATATTATTTCATAAAATTTTAAAATAATAATTTTATTTTAACGTGTTATTAACAGAAATACGATTCTGACGTCACATAATTACAATAAATTTAAAATAAATATATAAATTGGTTTAATTTACTAAAATAATTATAATATTTACATATACGATGATTATATAAAAATTGGTTTAATTTACTACAATAATTACAATGATAAAATTCTAAATTCCAGAATATAATCACTTTGATTTTATAATTTAGATGATTTACGTATGTGAGCTTATTTAATTTTTTATTTAAAAAGACTCAGAAATTGACTATTTTGCGACTACGGCTTTTGTGACCACGAATGTAGTTGCAAAATGTTCGCAAATTTCGCTACTACATTTGAGTCACAAAATAGTCGTAAATTTTGTGACCAAAATTTGATCGCTAATTGGTCACAAAATATACAATTATTACCGTGGTCGCAAATTAGCGACCACAAAAATTTACGACGAATAATTTATGACCACGGGGTATGGTCACAAAGTAGTTATAAATTTGCGATTTGCGATCATTTTGTGATCACATGCGTGATCGCAAAACTTATGTTTTCTTGTACTGAAACTAAATACTATAATTTTATTTAGAAAACAATTAGAGAAACACGAAAAAGTTATTGAAGAAGTGCAATTGAAATGTTGTAATGGAGTGATTATATTGTAAATGTGACAAGAGAAGAGAAGGCATGTGTAATGAAAGGTGTACTCAGAGTGACAAGGTTCAATTATTATTGTCATATATATATTGGGACTTTGTGTGTTTTGCCCAAAATGATCTGAAAACGTTCTGATGTGAATAGTTTTTGGGTGTAAAGAAGAAAATGAATCCACCGAAAACACATGCCACCAACATGACAACTCTTCAATATAAACTCAATATTAAAATGTTTATTGTATTAAATATTTCACAAATTGATGCCCAAAATAATGTGCTTAAATTTGTCATGATGCAAGAAGTTATATGCTTCATGCACCAATTATATTATTTGTTATAGATCCAATGTTTCGAATAAATCGTTACATATTTTTTTGGAGACTTTTTTTTATTACTTTTAATTCGCATGCATCGATTTTGTTACCTTTAATTTACATACAAATAAATAAACACTACAAAAGAAACTTCTTAGATCAAAACCAAATATATTTATAGTTTCTCGGCGAAAACTTTCAGCGATTGTAATTGCGATAAATTGTTATTCGTTTATCTGACACAATTATTTGTGGCCAATAACAATAGTTAGATGTTTGCTTTGCGTCGTAATTTTTTTGACTGTTAATTAAAAGCGGTGCCATTAAAAACATGCGATCAATCGTAAGTACCGACAATAAACAAACAAACAACATATGCCACAGAACAAACAAATATACTTTTAGACATGTTCGTTTGTCAGCAACAACTTTATGTGATTGTAACTGCAGTAAATTGTTATTTGTTTATCTGTCACAATTATTTGTGGCCAATAATAACGATTAGATGATGTACTGTGCGTCGTAATGTTTTTGACCGTTAATTAAAATAACGGTGCGATTAAAAATATGTGATCAATCGCAACTATCGACGACAAACAAATAAAAAATATATGTCACAATTGCAATAACAACGTTAACCATAACTGCATTTGCTAACGGCATACAAACGAACGAAATAAATAAATATTTGTGAAAGCTAATATTCAAATAATATATTTTTGCTCATAAATTTTAGGAGATATATAAATCGAGCAGAATACAGAGATACATGCCTGTAAAAGTGTATGGTTAGATGATCTGTCCACTACATATACAGCTTAGGGGACCAAGAAGATCTAAGCACATTCCACAATTTCTCAATCTCTATATGGTCCTACTGAAGTGTATTTTAGGTATTTATATATAATATATATGTTGAATTTAAAATCAATTTTCAGTTTTATATAATATATATGTTGAATTTAAAATCAATTTTCAGTTTTATATATATAAGCTAAAAATTAAATTTATTACGAATTATAAAGCCTCATACACACGCCCAAGTGCTCTTCCATACAAGCATCAATAGTGACACAAACAATTATATCAACCTGATAGCCTAACAACAAGGTGGAAAAACCAATGCAACAAAGACAAAGATATAATAGCTTGTTCGCCGCCGCCAGCTATGGTTAGCTGCAGTCAACATTGCGACTGTCACATATGTTGTTTGTTTATTTATTGCTGGTGGTTGCGGTTGCGGTTGATCACAAATTTTTAATCATATCGCTGTTTTAATCAGCGGTCAAAAAAATTAAAACGCAATACACAACGTTTGACCATAGGTAACCGTGGCAGCTAAACGAACAATAATCTATGTTTGACCATAGGTAACCGTGACAGCTAAACGAACAATAATCTAACACACATGCAGCCAGACAAACGAACATGATTATTATAGTTATTTTTATGTTTAAGCTTCGTTTACCTGTCACAGATATCTACGGCCAATCGCAATTAAACGTTGTGATATGTAGCAATTTTTTTGATCGTTGAGTAAAACAACGGTACAATTGGAAAATAGATGACTTCTAAATAATAAATACGCAATTCATGCATTTAAAACGGTTTTCGTTTTTGAGTTTTTCTCAAATTTTTGGAAAGTGTTTTTCGTGAATTGAGAAAATTTTTTTGAGGTTTTCAGAAAAGAGTTTGTGTGATTTGGTATGGATTTTTTAAGCAAAAGAGTTTTGTGTTGAAGTGATTAAAACAGATAGAAAAATATATATTTGAGTAGATTAGGAATTGTTTGATTGCAATATAAAAATAGTAGAATTGTTTGAAATTCCAAAGTTAAATGTAATTGTAAGAATTAATTTAATAAAATTCTAATGAATAAAAGATATAGTTTCTTGGATTTGTTTTTGGAGTTATGACATATTTTCAAAGTATAATATATATTTAAATATATCTTGTTTAACAATTAAATTTGACGATAATCAATCCAGAATATGATGTAAATTTGCTTCTCTTTAGTTCGATTTTCATTTAAATAAATTTGTTGCGTTTGGTTCCAACCCTAATATAATAAGTTTGAACATGTTTAATAAAATTGTATATTCATTGGATTAGTCACTAAACCTGAATCATCCATGTAAATGAAAATAAAACGTGTAATCAGTTTCTGCTCTCTTAGGAGTAATAATGATAGGGTTCAAGGTTTTGAGTCTAAACCAGATTTTAAATTTTTTAAAGAAATAAAAGGTTCAAAATGATTTTTTAATCCTATTTAAAAAAATTCAAAGATATAAGTGTTAAATGTTGTAAAACATGAAGAAATATTTGTCATGTAATTAATAACACAAAACTGCCTCATTACAAAAAAATTTGGTGTTTTTATATTATTTTTCTGTTTCATGTTACTTTTGGTCAAAAATTCAAATATGTAAATAAATCATAAGGCAGTTTTTCAAAATAGCATTCTTTTAAAATTTTATTCTAAATTTAGCACTATTAATTTATTTTTCTAATAATAGCACTAGTTGGATTATTAAAATACCTTAAAACATTTTATTAGTAAGAAAAAATAAACTCTAAACTAACAAAATAAACCCAAACCTAATGTTTTAATTTTATTTTTAATTACTTTAGAATAAATAAATATTTTTACATAAATATTTATGTTATCTTTGGAATATTAGTTTGGGCAATTGGCAAAATAGTACTCTTTTAAATTTTTGTTCTAAATATAACATCATTATATTAAATTTCTAAAAGTAACACAAATTTAATATTAAAGTAACTTATAACTTCTTTTTAATAAAGAAAAATTAAATCCTAAATTAAAAAAAAGCCAAATCTAATATTTTAATTATATTTGTAATTTATTTATGGTAATATGTATTTTTAGAAAATAATTTGTGGTATTTTTAGAATTTTAAGTTTAGAGTGCTAAATTTGAAAACAAAAACTTAAAAATATGTTATTTAATTATTCTTTTACTTTTCTTGTGTTAAATTTAGAACAAAATTTTTAAAAATATCATTTTAAAGTATTATTCTAAATTATCTTAAACATTGAAACAAAAAATTTTTTGTATGGATGATAATTTCATCGGTGTTGGACATCTTTGTATTTGCATAATTTAGTGAGATCATAATTTGTATGGATGTAATTTATTAGCAAATACATGTTAATTCCTCTCTCCATGTAATGCAATTATATTGATAAATTATGCATGAAAAGTTCACACGTTATAAAAAAAAAGAATTCTTAGAAAAAACACACATTATTGATGAAAGGCAAAAACTTTTGAACGAAACAACCAATCACCTTACGACAAAGAAACAAAATTATAAGAGAAAAAGAAAAGAAAAGAAAACATCTGATTTTTTAAAAAAAGAAAGAAAAGAAAAGAAAACATCTGATTTTAAAAAAGAAAGAAAAGAAAAGAAAACAACTTTATTACGTAACAAAAACAACTTTATTACGTAACAAAAAACATCTTTGTCTACATATTCTACTTTTAGTAACTCTTTTTACATACAAACGTGTAACATTTTTCTGATTATAAAAATATCTTAATTTTATAGTCATATAATTTCTGCATGTCTTTTTAGCTATTTATATAAAATACACAAATGCATGTTTAGAGATTTCAGACCTGAATATCAAAGAATTTTAAACTTAGTATTTATAATATTAATGTGGCTGAGGTTAATTTTTTTTTTGTTATTATATTTTAATTAATATATAATTCTATATAATATTTTAAAATATTTGAAAATTTTATTGATTCATAATAAAACATGTCGATTTTAATTTTAATTAGTAAAATGCGTAGAGTTTTACTTGCATTTAGATCTTTGTTTATATGTGAATTTATTTCTAAATCTACTAAAATCAACTGTGAAATTAAAAAAAAAATTAATTAATATTTTTGTATTATTGAGCAATATTTTATTTTAACTTAACTTTAAAAACTCCTCTTTGGAGTAACATAAAAATTTTGAAAAAACATTTTTAAATTAATAATCTAATAACCTCTTAAAATATAAAAACTATAAAGTAAGAGTAATACATTAAAATATCATTTTTGATCATATTTTAAGTTTATTTTCCAAATCTAACATATTAAAAATAACATTCTTAAAATAGCATAAATTAGTATGTGAAAATAATTATATAGATCAAATAAACTATATAAAAAAATTAAAATATAATCATTGGGTTTACTTTTTCTAATTTAGGTTTTAAACTTTTTATTAAAAAGAGATTTTTAATTATTTTACTATTAAATTTATGTTATTTTTAAAAATTTAAATAATTATTATTATATTTAGAAAAAAACTTAAAATAATATTATTTTAGACAATTGACCAACTAGTAATCTATCTAAAATTATATGTTTGTTTTTTTCGAAAACTTTTAATTTTTCGAAAATATAAATGTTTTGAACCGAATCGAATTCGAAACAAAGAACCAACTCGGAAAGTCGTATATCTATTTAGCGTATATCTATTTAGCTCAGCCATATATATAGAATAAAGATTCTGATGAATCCAATAATCAAAGTGCAAAAAGAAAGAAAGATACTGATTGCAGTATATGGGACCAAACTGTTCTTATCTTGACTCAAAAAAACACTAAAGTAGTTCGTTCCTGTCTTGACTATAAAGTGATGTCTATTGTTGATTTTGTTTTTCCAACTTTTGAGGTGGTTTCAAAAACCTTTTTCTATTTCTTTTACTGTTTCTTTCAATCACCCACTTACGTAGTGTTCTATGATCTTTGTTTTCTTTTGCCTCACCACACGAATTCGAAGAACAAAGTCTTTTGTTTTCTTGACTGAAAAAAGTGTCTCATTGCGTAAGAAAAAACTTGTTCTCAGCCTAAATACATCAAATATGTATTTACCATTCATTTTCTAAAACTTTTTTTTGGATATTTTGAAAATAATCCTTTTTTCTTCTTTACACTATTTTAATTAAAATTCAAGATCACGTAAGATTGTTTATTTGTCTTCTTTTATGAGATCGATGTAAAGTGTAGAGTTTTGGGTTTATTAACACAAATTTATAATTGAGTAATACCCTAAAATAGCATTATTTTAAGTTTATATTCCAAATTTAGCACACTAAAACTAAAATTCCCAAAATAGCTTAAATTATTACGTAAAAATAATTATTTACCTTAAATAAAATATATATAAAATTAAAACATAATGTTTGGGTTCACTTTTTCCAATTTAGGGTTTAAATTTTTTTATTAGGAATAAGTTTTCAATTATTTAAATATTAAATTTGTGCTATTTTTAGAAATTTAAATGACTAGTACTATATTTAGAACAAAAACTTGAAATAGTGTTATTTTAGTCAATTGTCCATATATTAATTAAAAAATATTTTAATAAAAAAATTTCACATTCACGTATCAATTTTTTTGTCAATAGGCAACAATGAAACTAACCATTAACTCAACATCTTCATAATAAGATTTAACATTCTCATACGAGGAAAACTGGAATCGAACTCCATACCTTTGAGATGCACATATAATTGTGTAATGCTGATATATCACATAATCAGAATATCTTAAGTTAAATATTAAATAAGACATCGTTTATTAGAATATTTATGAAAATAACATTACATAAATATTTAACAGTATATTATATGTAAAATTCTAATATTTTGCATAAAACGTATTTTGACATAAAAGACAAACATAATAAAACAAAATATTAGAGATTTTGAAAAATTATTCAAACAAAATATAAAATAATTTTTTTTGGTTTAATTGAATATTTATCTCATCTACATTTCTTACCTATTTAATAATATTATTTATCTAAAATATATACAATTTAAATTCACTTGTATAATCTGATTTTATTGTCTATTCTATTTGTATAATCAATATTAAATTTTTTAAAAAAATATTTAAAATATGAGATAAATAATGTACGTATTTAATTTATATTTACTAAATAAACAAGTAACTATTTACTAAATAAACAAGTAACTATTTACTAAATAAACAAGTAACTATAATATATAAATATTTTTTTTCGCGAAAGTATGTATAAATCTAGTTAAACACTATTTTAAATACGAGATAAATTATATACGTATGTAATTTATATTTACTAAATAAACAAGTAACTATAATATATAAATACTTTTTCGCACAGAACAGTGTAAATCTAGTTAAACATTTATTAAGCCTGTCTAATAGCTATAATATGCAATTGTCGTAATCAAGGCCTAATTATAATATATAAAACATTACAAGAACACTGGTTTTTATTTTTTTAAATGAAAATTTTACTAATATGAGGTTTTATTTTATACATACATAATAGATAGAGCCACTAGATAAATCATCTATACAATGTCATCTCTTAAACAAGAGAAAGGACTCTGATCCTGAAACTGTATATCACTAATCATTTGCTTAAGCTCAGTGGTTTCCTCTTTGAGCTTAGCATTCTCTTCAATAACTTTCTCACGAGACTCCAAGACAGAGTTAAGCTTATGAAGCAACTGATGATTCTCAGTCCTAAGATACATCACTTGTGACCAAAGCTCATCAAGCTGTCTCTGCTTTCTCATACGTGATCTTCTTGCTGATTCTCTGTTTGATACCTTCCTTCTTTGTTTCCTCTCATTGATTATATCTATTTGATTCTCTTCTGCTTCATCTGAGGTTGAGTTGTTGCTGCTCAAACTCATGTACTGTGGAGTGTTCATAACAGTTTGGTAAGTGTAGAATGGATTAGGGTTTTGCCCGTTGTTAAGAGATGGTGAAGGAGAGCAGCCGTAGAGGCTGAAAATGTTGGTTGATGGTAGCATTATCGATGGAGACTTGGGACACAAGGTAGGGTTTTTATTTTCTGAGATGGTGAGAGAGATGAGTTTTGATGAATGGTTGGTTTGTGAAGAGAAGAAGTGTTCATATAGAGTAGTAGAGGACAAAGTGGACCCGGTTTCTTCAAATGGGTCAAACCATTATAAAAGCTTCTAACAATCATGCAGCTATAACGTGTATATTTTATATTAGAAAAATATAAATAAAGAATGATGTTTTAAAATATTACTGTAAAATTAAAGGATAATTATCTAAAATAACATTTTTTTAAGTTTTTTGTTTCAAAAATAATATCATTAGTTTAAATCTAATTATAATAGCACAAATTTAAAATTAAAATGAATTAAAACTATATTTTAATAGAAAAAAATAAACTCTAAATTACAAAAAATGAACTCAAATATAATTTTTAAGTTTATGTCTAATTTATTTAAAATAAATAAGTATTTTTACATAATTATTTGTGTTATTTTGAGATTTTAATTTTATGGTGCTAGATTTGGGAAAAAAGTTTTAAAAGTGCTATTTAAGGGTATTACTCAAAATTAAAATTATAAACATAATATAAATAATTATATAATAATATTTATTTATTTTAAATAAATTATAGAACTACGAGATCACCCCAAGGACGCCTTCGATATCCAGTGGCCGCGGACCGACCATAGAACCCTGTTCAATAAGTGGAATGCATTAGTTGTCCGCTCGCAGGTTGGACAGTAAGGGTCGGAGAAGGCAATCACTCATTTTTAAAACCAGCATTCGAAAGAGTTGGGGAGGGAAAATGTGTGAGTTATTTATCAGCCAAGCATTATTCTTACGGGTAGATCCAATCTCTTCGTCCATGTGGAAAGGAAAAAGAATTTCACGTTCTTCCTTTTGGGAAGGGAGGATTAGAAAAATTCTATTGATTGCAGCTTTCTCCGGATCCCATATAAATTTAAAATATTATATTTGGGTTTTTTTTAATTTAGTGTTTAATTTTTAAAATATTGTATTTTAGATAATTTCCCAAATATAAAGAATATTCACTTAAAAAATTAGGTTAGATGACCAAAACATCTAGGGATATTAGGAAAAATGAACGTGAAAGAAATTGATCGTAATATACCATGTATTATGACTTGAATTAATAACTATTTTTACCCTTATGACACAAAAATAAAAGTTTAATTTTTAAATAAAAAGTAAAGATTTTTTCTGCATATAACATGCCTTTAATTTTTAAAAATAAAAATAATTATAATTTTTTATCATATTATATAAAACATAATGAAATTCTATTCTATTTTTATATAAAAAATTATCTGAGATTTCTCTTTAAAAATAAATAATTCACAAATTAAATTTAAACTTGAATCATTTTGTAAGAAAGTTCAAAACAATGAAAATGAAAGAGGAAAAATTAAACAAAAAGAATAGAAAAAGAAAGAAAAAGAAAGAGTAGAAAAATCTCAAATGCAAAATTCTTACAACTCTTTGTTCTCTTAAGCATACCAAAATGAATCAAAAGCAAAACCTCGTGATTTTGCTAAACTATCAACGGAAACAAAGATAATTATTTTCTATTCTTACGAAAAAAATTAAATTAATTTTGGTAGCAAATCGTTTATAATATTGACAATTCTAAAAATACAAAACATATTTTTGATCTAAAGTTACTATTAATAGTTTAGTTTTTTTGATAAATACCACTAAAATAATTTTATATCATAAAAGTAAAATTAAACTTAAAACTCTAGAATGTAAACATTAAACCCCAAAAATTAAATGTTAAACCTAAAATATTAAATTCAAATCTATATATTTAAATTATAATTTTTTATTTTAATATTTAGGGTTCACTTCTGTTAGCTACACGACTTTATGCGAATAAGTTTATTTCCACCCGTATTTTTTTAGTTACATAAAATGTATTTTTCTTTCGTAAACTATATAAACTTCATAAGTTATTCCAATTACACAGATTTTATCAATGTGTATACGTTAAATTGCTATTAAACCTTATTTTAATTCAAAAATCTGGTTTTAACTTCAAAATAAACTCAAATTAAAACCAAATTTTTGACAAGATACACAATGAGTATCGTATCCATACAATCTTGCACTTCTCGACAAATCTAATATCTTTCGTTAACCAGATTTAATAGCGATTTAACGTGTAAACATTAATAGAATTTGTGTAATTAGAATAATTTATGAAATTTATATAGTTTACTAAATAAAAATACAGTTTACGGAACTAAAAAAAAATCTAAAAAGTACTGTAAAAATAAGTTTAGTTCCATAAATTTGTGTAGTTAACGGAAATGAATTCTAATTTTTATGATATTTTTGAAAGAACAAAACTATTAAAATATTTTTGAAAAAAATGGAAAAAATAGTGCTTATAACTTACGATAATTTAATTTATATATATTATTTTGGTAGGGACGAAAATGGTATTTGAGATTAAATATATTTTTAAAAAGATTGCACAAATAATATTAGAAAAATGGATTTCCGTTCAAAATGTCTTTAAATACTTCAGCGCCAACAATCAATCTCTCTCTCTCTCGATCTTCTTCCTCTTCTTCTTCGCAGAAACCAATTCTCATCCATTGCTTCGAGAATTTCTAATACAAAGGTAGCTTTTATAAATTTTTTTAACAAACTCCTCTTTCATGCGTCAAGTTTTCTGGGTGAAATCATATTCCGAAGACATTTGAAGAAACATCGATTTGGAAACCAAGTTTTCGATTTCTAGTTATCTAATCTTCCTTTTCTATTTTGTTTTTCATTAGTTGTTGAATCGATGTTCAATGTCTTCGATTTGTGTTTTTTTCTCCAATTCAGGATTCAATGCTGCTCTTGTAATGATTTCAGGAAATTTGTCGTATATCATGGATACCCTTTGTGATTTCTTTGACAGAATCGTTAATATCTTTTTCGTTTCGGAGATATTCTGAGTCAACGGAATAATGGCAATTGAAGATGGAACCCAGAACGATATTCGAATCATCTCCTCCGATGATACTACCGTTCCATTTTTGACGGGAGCAGAGAGAGACGAGATCAATGCTCACGACGAATTCAATAGAGCTTCTTTTAGTGGTGCGGTATTCAATCTCGCCACAACAATCATCGGTGCAGGTATAATGGCTTTGCCCGCGACGATGAAGATCCTCGGACTTGTTCCCGGAATCGCAATGGTCGTTTTAATGGCTTTCTTGACCGATGCAACGATGGAGTTCTTGCTTAGGTTTAGTAGAATTGGGAGAAAAAGATCGTACGGTGGTGTAATGGAAGACTCTTTTGGAAAACCCGGAAGGATTATGTTGCAAGTTGCTGTTCTTGTTAGCAACATCGGCGTTTTGATCGTTTACATGATCATAATCGGTACTTATTTATCTCTCTCTTTTCTTTAACTGACGACAGAAACCTAACTTGTTCTAGATTTAGATTTGATTTTACTGTTAGTTTCTTGATAACGTTACTCTGGTTTTTTATTTACGAAGGTGATGTTTTGGCTGGAAAGAATGTATACGGAATTCACTATGCTGGTATGCTTGAAGGATGGTTTGGGAAATATTGGTGGAACAGAAGAACTTTTGTTCTTCTCATTACTACTCTCTTTGTGTTTGCTCCATTGACATGCTTCAAGCGAATAGGTTAGCATTATGTCGCATCTTTTTTTCAGTGTGAGATTCATAATGAGTATTGCGAACTATCTGATGGATAATTCGCTTAGATGAAGAATTAAGATCCTAATTGACACGCCTTAGAGTGCAGTGGAGAATGTGCGCCTTCAAGTTTTGCTGTTTGTTTGCTTCGTGACTATGTACTCTAATCGCTTATGCTTTCTTGTAGATTCTTTGAGATTCACATCAGCCATATCAGTTGCTCTCGCGGTTGTTTTTCTTGTCATCACTGCGGGAATTACCATCATAAAGCTGTTCGGTGATGGTTTGATGATGCCAAGACTTCTACCAAATGTCACGGACTTGTCCTCAGTCTGGAATCTCTTCACAGTTGTTCCCGTGCTTGTCAACGCATACATTTGTCATTACAACGGTACACGCAGACGCTTTGTTCTCTCTAAATTTTTACATTGAGGAATCAAAATAGAGCTAATATTTCAATTTGGTTTGCAACAGTTCACAGCATACAGAACGAGCTTGAAGACGCCTCTCAGATAAAACCTGTTGTTCGATCAGCCCTTACGCTGTGTTCTTCTGTTTACATCATGACAAGCTTATTCGGATACCTTTTATTCGGTGATGGTACACTTGATGATGTTCTTGCAAACTTTGACACGGATCTTGGTGTCCCTTTTGGTTCGGTACTAAATGATGCAGTCAGGTTCAGCTATGCAGCTCATGTCATGCTTGTTTTCCCCATTGTCTTCTATCCTTTACGGGTTAACATCGATGGTCTCTTATTCCCTTTGGCTCCATCACTGACTACCTCCAATATGAGGTTTGGCTCTATCACTTTTGGTCTCATTGCTGTAATCTTTGTTGGTGCAAACTTCATTCCAAGCATTTGGGATGCTTTCCAATTCACTGGAGCAACCACTTCTGTCTGCCTCGGTTTCATATTCCCCGCTGCTATTGTCTTAAAGTAAGATCCATTTCTTTCATAAGAGATTGGTTGTAGGGACCTAATGGATCATTTAATTGATTGTATCATCTTGTGTTCTTTCAGGGACCGTCATAACCGAGCAACAAAAAGGGACAAGACTATAGCCATTTTCATGATCATCCTTGCGGTTTTCTCCAATGCAATCGCCATTTACAGTGACGCTTACGCCTTATTCAAGAAGAACATATCCATATTTCCAATATGAAGAAGAGTGAATTTTTTTGTTTCTTCTCTTACTCTTTGGGAAACCAAGTATGAAGAAGAATGTTATTGGTGATATAATGATGTCTTTACATGATTTTGTTGTAGAAATTTGTGGATAAATATAGATAGAGGTAAGTTTGTTCTTTTGCTGTTTTTTACATTGTACAATTGTAAAAACTTGAGAAATAATAGTTGCTGTTAATATAAAACAACTTTAAGAGATTTTGTCTGTGCTTTCTTTAAAATGACCAATGTGATTTCAATGTAGATCCAAAGCAAAATATTGTTACACATTAATATGATTGTCAATGTGAATATTAAGATACGACCAAAAACAAAATAAAGGGTGTATATTAGTAGTCATTGTTACAACAAGAAAGAGAGTAATAAAGAAGAAGAATATGAGAAATGAAGTAAGCATCGACCTTGATGAGTTGACTATTATCTCCATCTCTATGTTCTTTGATCAATTGCTGGAATTAGCCTGAGAAGGGAAGCATGGCCTCCACACAGTTTCCTTGCCAATATCCATTAATGCTATTCCTTTACCTGTCAATTCTGCTCTAATCTGATCACTTTTCTCAAAATCTTTGTTCTTCCGCGCCATTATCCTTTCTTCTATTTTCAGTGAAATCTCTTCTTCTCCCAATCCTGCTCTTGTTAGTGTTTTTTGTTTCATTTCTTTCAAAATGTCGGCATAGCTCAGGGTAGTGAGCAAACCAAGTACATCAAGAACTTCCCTAGCTGCTTTTTCAATCTCAACCAGTGACACCAGCAATGACATTCGCTGTTTCTTCTGCATTTTCTGGGAATTTTTTTTTGAAAATAAGACAAGTTTAGTATGCATTAATTGTGCATACAAGAGGCATAAAAAAAAAGAAGATGGGAAAAGCAGAAACCTTGAGCTTTCCAAGTGAAGCATTGATGAATTTCAAAGCATCTTGGTAAGCACCCGTAAGTATATGGGCGGTATTCAAATCGTCTAACATCTTTGCTTCAAACTCACTTTTCAGCTTGTTGATGATGTCTTTGGCTTCGACAGTTGGTTCAGCTTTTCCACCATCTTCAGACATTAATGCTTCTCGATATGGCAAGAGAGCTTCATCAAGATCTTGTAATGTCTAATAAAAAAAGATCAAAGGGTAAAGTCAGAACTGAATACTAACACCACTTTGTCTCATTTTTAATTTGTATGTTCGTATATAAATCATTGCTACTGCAGAGGGGCTAATCAAATCGTTGGAGTAATTTTGAAAACAGATTTGAAGCACTGCACCTGATAAACATAATACAAAGCTTCTGAGGAACTGTCTAGCTGCGACTCCGAAAAACTCAGGGGAGAGCGGTATTGTGCACTCATCAAGAAGTGCCTCAGAGCCAATGGATGGTAACTTGCTGTGATCTACACAGATAGAAACAAAAAGATCAAAACCTGTCAACAATTCGTGTAGCCATGGCAACACACGCAAAGAAGAATTCAATTATTATATCTGGAACAAATAGGAAGCATACTTCTCTGATTGTTTTAAAGTTCTTCTTTGATTTTGCCATCTTCTCGTTATTGATAGTGACATGCCCATTATGCAACCAGTAATTCACACCACCATCCTCACATGCAGCACATGTCTGAGCAATCTCATTTTCATGATGCGGGAATTTCAGATCTGCACCACCACCATGAATGTCAAATCTTGGAGACAGATAATGAGCACTCATTGCGCTGCACTCGATGTGCCATCCTGGTCTTCCTGGACCCCATGGGCTCTCCCAACTTGGCTCATCAGGTTTTGCAGCCTGTGTAAAATTTATGTTTAAAACTCACTTCATCATAATCTCCGAGTCTCAATTCGCAGTCAGAGATGAAAGTGAAAAAAATTTGAATCTCAAACCTTCCATAATGCAAAATCAGCAGGGTTACGCTTTCTTGAATCAACAGCAACACGCTCACCAGCTCGTGTGTGTTCCAACATTTGCCCAGATAGTTTACCATAATTTGGTGATTTGTCGACCGAAAAGAACACATCCCCTTCCACTACATACCCACAATCTTTCTCAATGATCTGTAACAGGCAAGCATATGGATCATACACACCTTGTTTAGAATTCCAACTTCATTTTGTATCACATGTTTTCACCAACAGCGTTTAAGAAGACCAAAAAAAGAAAAACAAGAAGAATGTGAAATCTCTTATCAACTCAACATACCTTTTCTATCATCTTTACTATGTGATCCATATGATCGCTGACACGAGGCTGATGGGTGGGAAGAAGGCACTGAAGAGCCCCCATATCTACTAAATACTCCTCACAAAAG